>CM063283.1:86430242-87030242 GCA_032173965.1 Sitta carolinensis
CATCTAATCTTACAGGGTCAAGATTTTGAAAATCTCTGTAAATGGAAATTCCACAACTTCTTTGGGCATCTTGTTCCATGGTTTAATCACCCTTACAATTAAAAAAAGTCTATTTTTGTGTTCAAATAAGATGTTTCGTTTCAATTTGTGCTCATTGCCTCTTTTCCTGTCAATGGGCAATGCTGGCAAAAGTCTGTCTCTCTGTTCTTCATTCCCTCCCATCAGGTATTTACACATATTGGTAAGATCCACCCACACACTCCTCAGACCTTTTCGTCTCTAGGCAGAGCAGTTCCTGCTCTTTCATCCTCTACTCAAGTGAGAGGTGCTCTACTCCCTTAATCATGTTTGTGGCTATGTGCTGGACTCTCTCCAGTAAATTAAAATCTGGCAGGTCCTAATGCATCACTGGACACTGTTAGCCTTTTTTTTTTTTTTTTTTTTCTTTTCCGTGAGGGAGCATTGGTGGCTCATGATCAGTTTCTAGTCTACCAAAACCCCAGTGTTCTCTGCAGATCTGCTTTCCAGCTGAGTGGTCTTTAGCATGTGCTGGTGCCTCTTACACTGTTTCAGAATATTAGCATTAAGTGGCAGAAGAAGATTATCAATTCCTGTGGCCACAGCATTTCGTAATCATCACAGTTATTATGGGGCATTCAACATAGGTACCTGAGTAATTCAATGTTTGGATAAGCAATTTGGAAAAGATCTATGGTGACATGATGAGAATTGTGGATGACACAAAATTATTCTTTGGTTGTTAAAACTGGTGCTTGCTATGCAGAGGGTGTCTGGATATCAAATAGTTTAGTGGTGGAATGTCAGTCAGTAAAATCAAGTGGATATAAAGGGGTGTGAAAGGGTCATGCAGGTATAGCAGAAGCAAGTATGCTGTATGGGTGTGATATGAGCATTAAGTTAATAGCCATTTGGGAAAATGCTGCTTTGATAACTCTGGATGCTCTCTGGAATCATTAATTCTGTAATCAGTGGTGAGCAGAAAACCAGAATTTTTGGAAAGTGGCAGGGCAGAAAACAGAAAGCCTCATTATGCTACTCTTTAACCCCACAGTGCATGTATGCCAGTTGAACTCTGCAGTTCTGGTCATTCCATCTCAGAAAGATGGTATCAGAAGAGGTGGAGAGATGACTGGCAGTGTTGTCTCATATGGGATGGCTTCTGTATGAGAAGTCTCTAAATGAAGGAGGACTGTGAGATAAAGAGACAGAAACAAGATGGGATGAAGGTCTGTAAAAATGTAAATCCATAGAATAGGCAAATGAGAGCAAGTTTACCATTTCTCATAACAAGAAATACACGATACTCAGAGAATTTGTAAAAGCCAGTGAATGGTTTTTCATGCAGAACATAGGAGGAAAGAAAGGGGCTGAAATCAGAGTAGTATAGTATTTGTTGTGTCCTCCTCTCTTCTGCACATTTGGCACTGATGATTATGAAATACAGGATTTTGGGCAAAACAGACACAAACTCTTGGTGGTGCTCTTTTCCTGCATGAGTCTGTGTCAGAAGTAAAGAAAATGAACCCATGAGCTCATTAGAGGTTGTAATGATTCCTCTCTAAATGTTCATAAATTGAAGGGTGAGTTGAAATTCCCATAGCAAACTTAATATTTGTACAACACAGTCTTTAACTTCTGTGTCCTCTTAGGACATTTAAATATCAAAAGCATAGTCTGGCTTGAAGGATTACTTTTACTACAGTCAAGAGAATTTAAAAAATAAAGACAATAAATGTGAAATTTGTGAGCATATGTGTGTTTGTGCACATGCCCGTGAAACAGACTGGAGAAACACAAGTACTTCGTAATTTGCATCTGAAATAAAACATGCAAATGTCAAGTCGATGCAAACAAAGACATTCTACTGAATGTAAAGATTACATTCAAAAAACAGCATTTCATTTTAGTGAAATAACTGTATCTGTAAACTACTGAGAAATACTCTCAGCTGTAAAGATAAGGAATTAAAATGGTATTTTTCGTAGCTCAGAATGGATGTGAAAACTCCAACCAACTTTGTAAATATGATCAGGAAATTAATTCAGTATATTCCTGTAGAGTGTTTGAGTTTTTCTTTAATGTTTATCTCTTTCCTTTAGAGAAATGTGAAGCCTATGATGTGATGTTGAGGCAAAGCCTTGTGCCTGATGGGCAGCCTCTTGCTATTAAATGTTCACTGGAAAAGAGCTTGGAAAGTGGAGACTACAACTTATCATGGTATAAAGTTGGTAACCAGACAGCTGTGCCTAGAGACAAACTGGCTAGAGTTCATCAGCAGAAGAATTTAATTTGGTTTCTTCCTGCAATGTTAGAAGATTCTGGAGATTATGAATGTGTCATAAGGTGAAAGTTAAAAAAAAATAATATTTTTACAGAAATGAGTTACAAAGGAAGTACCTTTTAGAAAGCAAGTAAAATTTTGAGGGTAAGAGAAATACTAATGAAGAAGAGGGAATGCATCTACAAAAATTTACTTTAGTTTGGGGAAATTTAGTCTAGTTTTGGAGTTTTTTTCCTTGTAAACAAAAGTAAATCTATTAAAGAAACTGTAAACATTTTTTCTTCTCTTTCTTCTCTAAAAATAATGCCATACATTTTTGATCTGCAAAAAATGTTAAATAGGTTAATTTATTTGTGTTCTATTAATTGCAGGAATTTGACAAGCTGCAAGAAAATGTCTACAACTGTAAAAGTTTTTGAGAGGATTGATGGCTTATGCTTAAATGAAAAGTTTGCTGTAGAAGAGGTGATATTTACATCATCTTCTGCAAAGGTCGTATGTCCCCACTTGGATTATTTCAGGAAAGAGAAGAATATTCAACCTGTTCATTGGTACAAGGTGAGAATATAGTGTTTTATTCTGTCTTATAGCTGTCCATTATTTATAATAAAAACCAGTGATCTTTGAGAATCGGAGCAGAAGAACCAAAGATTTACTGTAAATAGGAGAAAAAAATGCTTATAAAACAAATTGAAAGAGGATTAAGACTTTCTGTCTTTTAAAGGTGCTGTTGATTATCAGGGTAGAATTTCAGCTGAGGTGTAGGAGTGATGCTGACCCATGTGCCCAGCTGGTGGCATCTGTTCACCTGCCAGGGAAACATGGCCTTGTGTGCAAACAGATTCACTATGGCTTATCCATTAGGTGCTCAGTACTGTTCTGTTCCATTATTCTGTTTCATGTTGTTCACACTCTCTTAAAGGCTCTTTCTGTTTCAAGAACATAGTGCCTTCTGCCAGATTCCTGCCTCAGGCTCATGCAGTCCATATGGTACCAGTAGGATTGAGGTTCCTTAAAAAATAAAGACTAATTATTGGGTGATGCTTCATTGATGAATACTTTTGAAAATACTGACAACCCACATTTTGCTTTCTTTTTTTTCTCTAATATTGAAAGTTGTTTTCCAAAGGGAATAAACTGGGGTATCTTTAAATTAAAATCTCAGCTGAAGTGAAGTGTGCATTTCTTTATACTTCACTGCCCTCACTCTTCCTCGGCCTCTGCAGGGTGTCCATCCTTATGCTGTGGTCCATTGAAACTTCAGATGGTATCAAAGAGAGACAAACCATGGAAATACACAGAGATAAGAATTAACAGAGTTCTCTACACACTTTTAGGACTGCCAGCCACTGGAAGGAAAAAGGTTTGCCCTTTCAAACAATGACCTTATCATTTTCAATGTAACTGTACATGATCGAGGAAATTACACCTGTGAAACAATATATACTTACAATGGGAAAACATATAACATTTCACGAGACATCAATCTGATTGTAGAAAGTAAGTAAATAATTTCAATGTGTTTGTGTTCATAAAAACTCCAAATTTTTGTTGCAAATTTCTAAAGATTGAAGTGGGAAGACCTAATTTGTGGATGGACATGCTCCAGACTACTGTTTTTCAACTAAATGTTCAGTAATGACTACCTGAGATATGGTACTTCCAGTACTGAGTGATATTTTGTTATAAAATGACTGACAACCTTGTCTTTAGTACAAGAGGTGGTTTTAGGTTGTACTCGCATTATAGAGCATAAACAGACTGCAACTGCCCCTGATTTTCTGAAAAGCTCTTTCTTTGTTTTGCTTAGTGACCCCACCAAAAAAGCCTCCAGAAATAACTTACCCAAGAAACAACTCCATTGAAGTGGATCTTGGTAAGTAGTCTTCTCTAGAGAAAATATGTATTTGTATCCTAGTTAAAACGTATTCTCAAGGAATGTCCTATTCTGTGCTTTCTTGTTTCTATTTAAAAAAAAAACAAACCAACTAGTTCATTGACCAGATCAGTTTCTTTCTGTTGACCTCCCAGAGAAATGAGGGATAAGAGGGAAAAAATGAGGCCTGTTGCTTACAAAATCCTAAAGAAATTTCTCAAATGCAAAGAAAATTATAGGAATCCAAGCAATTATCTGTCACATCTGTTGTTTTCCATCACTCTGGAGATGATTCTAGGAACAGGTCCATCTTGAATATGCAGGCAAAGTGATGCCCCAAGAGGAGTGTCTTCTTCCTGAATTCAGCTTCTTCCATTCTACCATTCTCTTTCTGGATCTTCAGATCACTGAGAATATAGACCTTCTGTTAGAGTAACTTTTCTGAAAGGGTTTAGTATCATCCTTAGCTGGTATGAATGTATGAATCTGTGAACAGACTTTAATTAGGTTATGCAAATTAACTCTTTACTTTGTAACACAATTTTATAGGCTCACAGGTTACTGTGGATTGCAATACAACAGGTGCTGATGGGTATGAGGTGTACTGGACAGGCAACGGTGTGTATATTGATATATTTTATATGAGCAGAATTTTTGCAAGTCCCTATGAGTAAGTATATTTTCAGATTAGAAAATTCTGTGTTGGCAACCAAAGTGGATCTTTCTCCCTTTAACATTAAAATATTTAGCAACATTTTTCTCCTGCTTTAAATAGCATTCTTAAAGTCTCTAATGCTTGCCTTCTCTAACCGACTTCCTGCTTTGAAATAGAAACTTTAAACATAGTAGGACCATGGGATTCACATGTGATTGTGCATTTCTTGCTCGTTGGAAAAAATCAGTGTAAATTTCTAATGTTGGGAGAAGGTGTTTTTTAACAGTCCCATAATACAGTTTTTTGTAACACAGTTTCTTTTGAGCAAGCTGTGGCCTGGCAGAGACCTCTTTTGGTCAGATCAGGCATGTTCAGGTGCACAGTCCTCAGACTGTCTCTTCTGTGTTTCATATCTGCCTCTCTGAAAGGCTGCAGGAGGACAATTCTGTGTTACACAGGAAAAATTGAGATTTCTAGGTTTAAAAGCATTAAGTTAGGGAAATTTAACTGAGATCAACTGAAGAGCTAATGGAAGACTTTATTGAGGACATTTGTACTGAAGCTTAAGGGTTAGAAGATAAAAGAGAGACAGATTTCCAGTGATGAGCTGGGTTTTGGGAGGGTTTGGACTGAGTAAAGCATGTGAAGGGCAAGTGGGAGATAAGGTGATGACGAAAAGCAGATTACATGGAATTAGAAGAAGAGAAATTATACCTGACTGAAAAAAACAACTCAAACTGGAGCAAGAGACTATCTGAAAGTTTCTTAGACATTACAGGTTTTGAACTAAAAATTTCAGGGGTTTTTTGTTAGCCCTTATGGTGGTGCTGTGAATAAAATATGTGATAATTTTTGTAAATTCTGGAGCACTCTCTAGGACAAAAAAACCCCAAAAAAACAGTGAAGAAAAGAAAATGATGTCTGCAAAGTAAGAATATAGTGCAAGAAATAAGTTTTCCTCATAAAACAAAGGGAGAAATAAAATGCTGACTTATTTGGGTGCTCACCAAGAGAAAACACTATGCAAAAGTAATATATTATACTGTCATAAAGAATTGTAGCACTATAAACAATTGGGCCATAATGCAGAGACACATGGTCACTGAATTGATATTGCAAAAGCAGTGTTATTTTTTGTACTTCCTAGAACTTACATGGTCGTCTTTCCTCACTTGCATTAGTGATGTTAGTTCGTTCATTCACTGAATGTCATATCCTGTTGTGAAATACCTGTGTCCATCTACTCTCACAGGGATTAGGAAGCCTGTAACAAGAGTTTATTTAGGTTGGTAAGGCATATTTTTGAACTTCCAGCTATAGAAACTTTACATTCCTTTGGGGAAACACAGCTGCAGATAGGATAACATCTTGATGTCTTGATGCTTTTCAATGCATATGCTAAATGTCAGTACGAGGAGAGGTCTGACTGTTTGGGTTTCTTTCATATTATGTAATTGTTCATCTGTTATGAAGTGTGGTTTACATTTGCAGAAGGAAGTAACCACTGTTGTGCTGAAGATGTTAGGGATGAAGCCATTCCTTAAAGGGCTGTGGTTTTATGGTTCTATTTGTCACCTTTTGGACAGGGGAGAAACTTCTTATGATGGGCGCACTACGCATTCTCTGAAGCTAATAATTTCAGAAGTGAGCAGTGAAGATTATGAACAGCCTTTTGTCTGTCAAGCTTCAAATGCCTTTGGGCAAGTTGCATCCTATATTATATTAAAACACAGAGGTAAGAAATACTATTATTTTTGAGGCATGTGATTATTTATGCTTCCCCAGAAGGTGTTTTGATACCAAATTCTTGTGTATGTTGAAAGAAAACCGATGTATTACAGTCTGCAGTATGCATATGCCTGTGCCTAGAGAAGAAATTACTATAGCATTGTGTTTGTCATTATTTAAAAAACAAGGTAAATAGGAATGGAAAATGTAATAATCAAATTTGTATTGAATTTATGTGAAAGATCAGATTTGGACAAATTCAACATTTAAAAAAAAATTCTTATATTTTTATGCAGTTCCTGACATACAAAGATGGCTGACTGGAGGGTTTGTCTCTTTGTTAATTTTAACATTTATTACTTTAATAATCTACAAGATTTTCAAGATTGATTTGGTGCTTTGGTACCGTAATTCTGTCTGTGCCCTTACCGGTAAGGAAGGTATGTGAGTGTGACCAGGTATGTAAGTGTAATTAGCCTATTGATTTTTTTCATTTGCCATTACTTCTGAGAAATAATGGGATTATTTAGTACAATGTACACAGAACCTCCACAAGGAATTTTCAGATATGTTCAAAGATATTTTGTGCAGGATTTTTTCAGTCATATGGATAAAATATATAATTATGCTTGAAATAATAAAAAACTGTGTAATATTGAAGGCAATCATAGTGAGATAATCCAAAAGAACTATAGGGTATTCCAAAATCAGCATGTTGTTTTTTGCTTTTCTGTAGTTTCTTTACATGTAGATTTATGGTCACTCTGATGATGAACAATAGGTGTCAGCAGAGCTACATCCTGTGAACTGAATGTTTAAAAATATGCGTTAAATATTTATTTTGAAAATCAGACTTACTTGTCAGAGATTCATTTTGTTGTTTTATTTTTCATTTTACAATTTATCTCTGTTACCCTTGCTTTCCTTCTAAATTCTATCAGTTATGATGCTGATGTTTCAAAGAGAAAATGTGCTGCTAGTTCTGTGTTCTGGGATTCTTCTAATGTATTTTAGTTAAATGCACTGTAGGCAAATATATTGGACAGGTATGAAAAATTTGAAATAAGCACAACATCATAGTTATATTTCATGTCAGCTCTCAGAATCAGACTGTCTGAAGTTCCCCATGGTTTGAAAGTGAATGGATTACATACATTAAGATAGTTAATATTTACACATGGCTGTCCTAAATCTTTTCATGGAAAAATAATTTCAACTCCTGGTCAAAAATTCAGTTTTACTGTAATAGAGTTCTAATTAAAAGGAAAAAAAAAAAATCAGTTTTTAACTTGTTGAGTTAGATCTGATTTTGGCTTGGTTCTTTCAGTCCTGCTTGCTATCCAGCCTTAACTCTCAAAACTTCAGAAACCTTTTCGCCTTTTCTTCTACCTGTGAAAAGCCCTCCCAAGATTATTACAAGAAATAATTGCTATTTTTCCACCTTCTCCTGTGGTTAGACAGAAGTAGAGATAACTGCTGATGAGTTTCTTTCAGGAGAGGTGGTGAAGAAAGTCTTGTGAGAGGGTACTTCCCCAGTATCCTGTCACCTCTGGGGTTTGGAGCTCCTTCCTGCAGGTCCCAGTCCTGCACCAAGCTCATTTGTTGACTCCTCCATCCTCAGGATGGGAAAGGAAGTCAGATTCTGTTGCTGATTGTCTTTATTTTGATTCATAGAGCATTTTACTTCTGTGAAGTATTCTGTCAGATGGGTGAAATCAGCCCCACATTACTATTTCTAAACAGTCCAAAAATGAAACTTGGCAATAAAGGCATTTTTCTGAGTTTTAGTTTTTTAATAGAAATGTTTGTGTTTCTTTTAGATGGGAAAATCTATGATGCATATGTTCTGTACACAAAAATCAGCGAAGGCAGAAATATCTGCTGTCTGGAAACCTTTGTTCGTAGGATACTCCCAGATGTTTTAGAAAAACAATGTGGATATAACCTTTTCATATTAGGAAGGGATGATTTACCAGGACAAGGTATGCTTTAATTAGCAGAGTTAACAGGTTGCCTTTTGACATATTGTTCTCAGGTTATAAGTTTATATATGCAATTAAACCCCACATTTTTGGAAAAGAAAACTGTATTTATATTAGTTTTAATAATTTGCCCAATGCAAATTTTTTCTTGTTTCTGTTTTTTTTTTCTTACTGAAAATTCTGTTCTGATGTTATGACTGTCACAGTGATAAACAAATGAGGGCTTAAAAGGCATTAATAATACTGTTGAGTTTTTCTGAAATATATCTTCTCCCAAGGGCTGAAGAAAACAGTGTTTTTATGTCATGCAATGGATCATGAATCATGACTGGGTTGTGTGAAGATGTTAAAGCAACCACTGCTCTGAGCTAGCCACAGCTCCACATGTTTGCAATATTAAAATAAAGAACTATTTTACGCCAGTTGTAAAGTTCCTATGCAGATTGTTCCTTTATCGTTTACAGCTGTGGTCAGTGTTGCTGATGAAATCCTTAAGCAAAGCAGAAGACTGATGATTATTTTGGGATCAGAAACATCTAGGTGCTGCCAGTTGGAAGACACCTCTGAGCAACAACTAGCTATGTATAATGCTCTCATCCGTGATGGGATTCAAGTGATTCTTATAGAAATGGGGGAAATACAGGACTACACAAACATGCCAGAATCAATCAGATACATTAAGCAAAAAACATGGAGCTATTCAATGGAAAGGGGACTTCTCAGAGAAATCTTGTTCAGCAAACAAAAGATTCTGGGAAAATGTGCGCTATCAAATGCCATCCAGGAAAAAGGTATCGTATTCTGAAGCACATTTGTTGACCCTAACTTCGAACAGTTCTGCAGCAAAGGGAAGTTAAGAAGCACTTATTTAAATAATACTAAGAAGGTAATTCTGAATTGGGATTTTTCTTGCATAGTCTTTATACTACAAAGTAGATGTTTTCTTTGAGAAGTATAAACTGTTTATCCCTTCCATAAATTACACCCTAAAAGAAAAAACTCTGTGCAACTTTATTTCTCTTACAGGTTTTGGTTAGTGACACAATTTGTTGTGTTGGTCTCCATCAAATATTGTAAGTAAACATGGCGTTGGTGATAGGCTATTAAGTAGTCATGGTCCGCATAAATTTTGTATGAAGAAACAGCTGTGAAGTCCATGTTTTAAAAATCAAAACTGCAGTTGATAAATTAAAAGTCTGTTTCTTTCATGAGCATTTTCCTAGTCATTCTATTCCAATTCTTGTTACCTCTCCATGACTGTCTGATTTCCTTATTGTTGCAAGAATCTGCTCTGTGCAAGCTTTGTCTCCTGAGCAGCAAACCTTACCTGTGCTTCTTGAAAGGGTTGGGGAAATACATGACATAGCAAATATATTTAAAACTTATCACAACATTAAATGTGTTTCTGCTGTACAGTTAGTACCAAATGTGTTCAGCAAATGGAAGGGAATGAAATCCATGGATTTTTAGACTGTTGAACAATTCTGTGATACCTGGTAAAGGTTTTCTTTCTAAACTTAGTCTCTTGTAGTGCTTAGGAAACTGAAAATAGTTTAAATTTCTTGAAAACAGGAAGCTTTTTAGACTGTGCTGCTACTCTGGAAACCAGATATTCTCATGCTGTGTCTCACCTGTGCTAATTGCATGCACAGAAATTCACTGAGAATCTATCAAAGAGCTGTACTTGGGATGGGTACCCTGGAGAATGGAAAAGTGGCCAGTTCTGAAACATGGCCAAATTCTAATGGCAAGAAATGATATGTCTTCTACTTGTGAAAGAAAAAGTTAGGGGCATGTGGCTATATCAAACTGCCTGAGAGTAGCTTAGTATTTCTGGACCCCAATCCACTTTCTGTGTGCATCACTGTGAGAAAATTACATGCTGCTTCCTTTTCAAGGTGGTCTGAAGCAGCAGGAATTTTCACACTCCAGCCTTGAAGAACATCATCTGAATGCAAATAAGAATTTTGCTTGCTTTTTTGAAAATTACTTTCTGAGGTTATGTAGATTCTAACATCATGTTTACTGCCAGGATAGCATCTGTCATGGAGTTTCTTTCAGTTGGTTCTCAGAGGTATGTCTGTCTAGAATGTATTCTTCATTGGGCCGTATTGATGGGACAGAAAGTAAAATCTAGGAGTGGAAATATATAATCAAAGGGAAAGATTTCCAATAGCATTTCATGGTACTTTTTTCTTTGTAAAAGTATAGTAAATACTCCTTAGGAGTAGTGTCTCATTCTCCTGGCTGTGGGGTTCACAACTCAATTTTCTGTAATTTTCCTGTAATTTTCCACAGCCTTCACTGACTTATTCTGAGGTGTCACTAGGAAAACTGGGAGCAGGATAGATCCATCAGATGAGGTACTATTGTCCTAGTAGAAGCTGAATCAATGTTCTTTGGATATGCATAATATTTGGCCTTGAACCTTTAAAAAAGAATTAAGGACTTAGAGAATTCAGATAACCATAACTGTCAAGTTTTTACATTGTGTTCAGACTTAGCTTGCTCAAAAAAAAAAAGTATTTATTCCTTCCTTTTTAAAATTTGTGTTTAAAAACAGAACCTTCTTATTTTCCTTGTAGAAGGAGAAAAATAATAAGGAAAAGATGTTGAAACTGTGGTAGATTTTTTCAGCATCCTTATTTCATATTCTTTGAAATAAAAAAGCCAAACAAATTATTGACTAGGACTTGCAGTGCTACATTAAACTGATTTTCACTTTGTTCTGTGTTTTTTTTTTTTTTTTTTTTTTTTTCTTCTGTGAATGTGCTGTTATGATTTCTGGTTGATTTCTTCATAGTTCATTTTGGAGGTTTGCCACAGCATTCAAGATAACAAATTTCTCATTTCTCCACTAAATGAGACTCCTAGTGACTCTTAAGTGAAGACAGTTGATTGTGAGTCAGCATTGATTTACCCGATGCTTACTTTCAAACATCCACATTTAGCATGATTATTTTGTATCCTTGTGTAAAAGTGAGTGTGGGAGATAGGTTTTGGTTATCGTGGTTGATTGTTAGCTAGCTAGTTCAATGTAGCACGACATGAGATGGCTTATCCTTTTATCAGGGGGCTTAACTTTGAAGCTGAATTTCGTTTTCTTTCCTTGGAAACTGTTTTCTGCAAGTCACATAGGAAAACACAGGGGCTATTTTTGAGGTACAGTAAAAGAAGCCCCAGAGAGACAGATGTACTGGTTGCTCTTTATTAAAAAAAAAAAAAAATCAAATCCCAACAACTCCACAAATGGTTAGAGGTTGGCACAAGGTTTGCGCCTGAAAACTTGGCAGATCAGAAGAAAAAGGCAAACACAGTGTAATCAATGGAAGAGTATTTGTTCACCACTTCATAGGAGATCTGTTTCAGTTTCTTGTTTTTGCTGACAGAGAGAAAAGTCTAAACGGTATGTGGGGTAAAATACATTGAGAGCATTATCTGCACCATTTTTAGCTTTTCAACCATAACTACTTATTTATTCTGTTGGCTTGCTGCTATTTATTTAGTACTCCTGATTCCACTGTCCTTTCCTTGCCTTGTGAATTTGGTAATTTCATGACATGTTTCCATCTGTACTGGGACACTTCTGCTTTCTGTGAGACTTCCTTCATGATCATATCCTGCTTTCTTACATCTATGATAAATAGCCCTGAGATTGGCCCGTTTCACATTCTAATGTACACATCTGCTGTGATTTAACCCCAGCCAGCAGCCAAGCACCCCACAGCCACTTACTTTTCCACCAGTGCGATCGGGGAGACACTCAGAAGGGTAATACCCAGAAAACTTGTGGGTTGAAATGAAGACAGTTCAATAGAGAAAGCAAAAGCCACATACTTGAGCAAAGAAAAACAAGGAATTAATGAATTGCTTCCCATGGGCAAGCAGGTATTCAACCATTTCCAGGAGAGCAGGGCCCTCACCATGTGCAATGGTTACTTGGGAAGACAAACACCATCACTCCAAACATCCCCTTATTCTTCTTTCTACCCCCCACTTGATATATTCCATGTCATCTGATCTGGAATATCTGTTTGGTTGGTTTAGGTCACCTGTCCCAGCTGTGTCTCTTCCCAACCTCTGATGCAAAACCAGCACAGCATCTATGACTGTATTAATTCATGGCTAGAGATTTATGTGATAGGGAGGGATGTGCTCTGAGCTCAGAATGAGTTGTTAGGATCCGGTAGAGTTAATGCAGTAGCCCCAGACAGGACAGCCCTGACTGACTTTGGGGATTTTTTTTGGTGTTTTTTTTTTTGTTTTTTGTTTTTTTTTTTTTTTTTTTTTTGGTTTGGTTTTGTTTTGTTTTGTTTTTGTTTTTGTTGTTTTTTTTTTTTCCTTTAGATTTACCTTTGTATTACATCTTAGAAGGTAGAACAGTGCAAGAGCAATTTTACGTTTTTTTTTTATCTTGGTGCCTTGAGCTTTTGCTTGAGAGGTAAGCCCATCCTGCCTCTTGTTCAGACACTATGGTAGCTCAGTGACTCATAGCTGCAGTTAGCTTGAAGATGAAGCAGGCAGGATACAGCTAATATTTATGACATCTGTGCTAAGGAGAGACCTTTTTCCTAAAAGTACCAAGGAGGTATTACGTTACACAGCTTGGGAATACATGTAAATAAAATCAGTGGCTAGAAGCTTTCCTTCAGGGAATTTCCAGGTCTCCAGTTTAGTCAGAGGTGCTACAACTCATGGTAACAGGAGCAGTAGCATTTCTTCCTCTCATCTCTATACTCATTATTCTCATGAGTAAAGGCAAAGCACACCACTTGATGTGCATGTTTATTCTCTTAATTTAGGACAATATTAACCAGTACTCTATGCGTTTGTTGAGACAAACTGAACATTAGTCACTAAAAGGGAGCTAGGAAATAGTGGTAGTAGAAAGATTTGTTTCTTCAGCTCCCTCTTAGATTTCTTCCCATGTTAAAATTGATTGAAAAAAGGAGTCTTGATGTCGATTTGGCATCAAGGGGCACAGTAAAAATGTACAGCTTGTGTGAGTCCTCTGAGAGAGCAGGTGGGACACTGCAGTATTGCAGCTGGAGTTAGAGCCCTGCTTGGCAGTGTTTATCAGGGGTTACTATCTCACCCTGAAGAAAGGTAGAAAGGTCACCAAGTCATTAAGGTGAATCTTTTTGCTCCAAAAAGTTGCTTTTGAATTGCTGTTCCACATCATGTGACTTAGATGTGTAAATATTTCTGATTTGTTTCTGCTGGCAGCCGCTCATTTGATCTTGTCCTAGTTTGACTTTTTTTATTTCTTGAGCATAGCAGTGGAGGGGAATTTTGAATACTGTTGCATTAGTTTTTTTTTTTCTTTTTTATTAAATACTTTCCCTCTTGGGCTTTATTTCTGTTGGCAATTCTTAAAATCCATGTTCTGTCTTTCCCTTATCTCACTGGCTATATCTATTTGTGGGGTGCTTCCTTTTGCTGTATTGCCTATGGTAACACACCCCAGTGGTGCTTCATTTCTCCTCAAGAGTTGATCTTTTGCACTTTCTTTCTGTGTTTTCTAACGTCCCCTGGAAGATGTGAAGGGAACAAGTCCTTAAAAAGGCATTTTTTTCTCTCTTTGAACACATTGTTTCTAATATCCACAGTTTGTTTGTTTGTTTGTTTTTCTGGTGTTTTTTTTTTTTTCCAAATCTGCATAACATAACTATTTCTTCTGTGCCATGGAACTGGGTGACTTGGACAAGCATTGGATTTGGAAAGAAATTCAAGCAATCTACTCTTTTCTGACCTCTCACTCCTAGGGAAGCACACTCAGACTGTATAAACTAGATTTGTACTTTCTAGGTAAGGTGTGAAACAACTACATTAATTCAAGTGGAGCATAGCAGAAATGACAGGACAATGCATCTTTAGGACCCTGAGATCAGCTCAGTTGGTTAGAGCTCAGTGCTAATAAAGCCAAGGTTGCATGTTTTATCCCCATAAGGGACATTCACTTTAGAGTTGGACTTGATGTTTGTGGGTCTCTTTCAACTCAGAATATTCTGTGATTCTGTTTAAAGACCCTACTGTGAGGTAAAGGAGTTTATAAATTCTCCTGAAATGGCAAATAAGCAGAGTATTTGAGAGTTACAAAAAATAATATTCATCTGTCCCTTTAAAACAGAAAAAAACCTTGGCAGTTAACTCCCCTACATATTGCCTCCAGGAACAAACAGGGAAAAAGCTAAAGAGCTGTCTGGACAGGGACACTCACAGTGGGAAAAAATTTGTGTGCCATATGTCCCCCTTCCATCTGTGTATGCTCTCTTATGGGTCGTGACATCTGGTTCTGCTTGATATCTGGCTCTGATTCCTGTATTTTTAAAGTAAATGGGACTTAATTCTCCTCAGAGACTGAAGAGAATAGACCACATGCTGACTTTTAAAAGAAAAGCCAAGTTTTTCATAAAAATATGTCTCCTCATCCTAGATCTGAATGGCTTGGTACACGTATGCATTTAAATGAGCCAAAGATGTGCCAGCACCGTCTGCCGTCACTTTTAAAAAGCTGGTAACTTTGGCATGTTTGACATTTTTGGAGGGTTGGGCCATAAAGTTAGTTGGGTAACTAGATTAGAAGATGAATTGGCTTATTATTAAGGAAAAGATCACATCCAAGAGAGCAGACAGCTGAGGATGGGAAAAGATTGGGTGTTCCAGGGTTGGTGAGCCATAGAAGCTGGCTGTGGGGATCCTGAAACCCCTGGAGCCATGAGCCACACCAACCTTGTCATGGTCGATGCCCTGCAATGCCTCCACCTAGTGTTGCCTGAGACCGAGCCTCTCCCCTTCAAATAAAAGCCACACTGTTTATGTGAGATTGTAATGAAGTTGTGTTGCTAATAATGCCTAGCCACAGCATTAAAGAAGAAAAAAGCACACCAAGAGGGAGTAAAAAAAAGATACTTTGACAATTGCTGTTCTGAATTATACTGTAATTATTATTTTTAGTGCTTTTCCTGTCCTTTTTAAGAACTAGTGGGGAACTTAGTGGAAAATGAGAGTGTTTGCCTTTGAGTCTGTGCAACTGTTAATGCAGAGCCTCAGAGCTGACTGGGAAATGGGGAGTAGTAGAATTCTGTAGAACAGTGTTTCTTAATCGGCCTCCAGCATATGTCAATTAGCTCTAATTGAGCTACTCTTACCATTGGTTATTCCAAGAAGAAGACTGTGATTGGAGACTGCTTCATCTGGCATCTGCATTCCAGCAGATCTGCTGTGCAAAATGGCTAGATGATCATTACTGGCCATGTGCTACCCAGGCAACTGGGAGTCCTAGAATTTACTTGACATAGTGATAGATGAGGAATTTGTGCCTAATTTAATGATCCAGTCCCCTGAGCTGGAAACAAATGGTTCCAATGGTGAGAAAATCTTGGAGTCTTGGATGCCGAATTGTTTGTAGGAAGCCAGACAGCAAATGGGAAATAGGCCCCTGGAGTCCTTGAAGAGTTGCCTCAAGGCTGCCATCATAGATGAGCAGTCAGTAGTACATCACGAAGATCATCTTCATGTCATAGGGAAATGAAAGGGAATGTCATAGCATTCTTGGGAAAAGAAAGAACTGGCTGCCTGAAATGACCAATTCTCAGTTCCCAGTTCTTGCCTTGGATAGTGTGCTCAGATCCCAAAGGACCTTGCAAACTCTTTTTTCCTGGTGATATGTAGTGCTTTTCTTTTTTACCCCCTAGTTAATAATAATTTACAGCCACTGGGTTTGTAAATTGAAGAGAATTTGCAAAACAGAAGTGATCAGAAGGTTTCAAAGTCTACCTAGGATCTTTGTCTATTAAAATATTATTGTTGTTGTTAATATTGATATCAATAAGTGTAGCCAAATCAAAAAATCCTGCCATGGTTATGGCTTAGGAAAATATGGCTCCAGAACTAATGGTGAAGATGAGACTGCAGAGAGTGATTAAAGCAATTAGCACAAGAAGGCTAGGGCAGTGTGGTTCATAATTCAGTAGCTCTCAGTAGTAGTTGATTTTGTAGTGAGCACTCAGATGGTAATTCTTAAAGCTTTGTATTAATATATGGATGAAGATACATGAAGGTCCCCTGCTGATTCAAGGGTCCCAGAGCAGCCCCAGACATGCTCTTTGTGTAGACCTTCAAAAATGTGGGGCTGCCAAGACCAAAATATTCTGTCCCAGCTATGGGAGGCTGTGAGCAGTCACTGGTATCTTGAGGTAGGCTAAGAGTTATGGAAGAGATGGGCTTAGTGGATTTAGTGAGGCTTTAGGAATCTGAGTCAGGCCATGCATTTGTTTCCCTTCTTCATTTTATCTCTCTTCCCTGCAACCCACCAAAAAACATGGCCTCTAGCTGGCATCATACTCAGCATCACACAGCTGTGTATCTCAAAAAAACAACCACCTTACTCATACGTCTGCATTTGTAAATTACAACAGCTTCTAGCTGGAATTGGGCCAGGGCACTTGAGACATTTCTCTTTGGATGTGAATAATACAGGGTGGTGGCTATTTCCATTTCTAGCAGGTGGATAGTATGAGATGGTCTTCCATAAGAAATGAAATGAGAATTGTTGGCTACATATAATGGGAGTTAAATCAAAGTATGCATTTTGCAAAAGAAAACATGTTATTTTAAAAATTATCTGTATGATTTCTTTGGTAGCTAAATACCATCTCAACTGAGTAAGATGCTGATTGAAAAAAAAATTAAATTCTTGTAATGCTTTGCAAAAATTTGGCCTGGACCTGGCAGTATTATGAGGTTTTTGTGGCCTGGCCTGGTGAATAAGGGAGGAGGTGAGGAGGAATCGAGACAGCAGCACTGTGCATAATTACTGATTATGATCATATGTTGCATTTTGAGCTACTTGTGGGACATATGAAGCAGGAAAGTGCCATTTTTATCTTTGTACCTACCCCTCTCTAACCACAAATGTACTGAATATGGACATATTCATTTCTCTTGGCTTTTTTTCTTTGAAGATAAATCAGCCTGATGATCTTTAGATTTCCTGAGCAGGGCCACCTCCTGGATCACCGTGTTCCTTTTACAAGCCACAGTGTGGTGGAAAATTCCCTTGCCTTAGATATGGAGTGGATTTTTTTCTTCCACTAAAAGCTCCTGGTTTGGTGTCAGCAAAGGATTTTCCAGCTGTGAGTAGAGAGGTGAGCCTTTTGAGGTGAGTTGTGGCAGGAGTTATTTTTGACCTACACTGAAGAGCTGCATCTGTATTTCATAAAAGATTGCAGGATCATCTGCAGGCGATAATAAATAAATCCCTAAGAGAGGGAACCAAGGCTTTTGTTGTGTAATGAAGTTTGGTTACAGATGCTGCATATACCCATGTTTCTCCAGCTAGGGCTGTGTAAGGGCTGCAGGGGGATGAGTCAGCTGCAATAGCTCCAGATGACCTATTCCTTTGGGCCAAGAGCTGTCTCACAGCCAAAGGATGCTGTTTACTTCCAAGGGCCGATGGGAAAAACAGGAACAACAAACACTGGAGGAAAAGCACGAGAAATGCTCTGCAGAGTCAGGCCAGCAGCTAACCCAGCCAGGCTTTCTGTCTCCAGCTGTGGTAAAAGGAGTTCCTGAAAATCAGGCTGATATCTCAACAGCTGCCCAAAGCTGCCGGGCTGGCTCTCCCATTTGAAGCTCCACTGACAGAAGACTGCACACATAGGAACTCCACATGGGTCCTTGCAGAGACCAAGTTTTGAATGGGAATAAATAGACAAAACATTAGCAGGCTCAGGATATTCCTGGTGGTGAGAGCCTTTGAAGGCAAGGGCAGTACTGAGGTAGGGTTACTGTGTATGTTGGATATGATTTTAATCTTTGTTTTTCTTAATAGTCCTTACCTCAGAAGAAGTACTGAGTTACATGGTCTGACCAGCACAGCTGTTGTCATATTTCTATGACTTGAACTATGAAAGCAATACAAGGATGGAGCTATTCCATCAAAGTTTGCTGTCACTGTTGGCAAGCATTCTTTTTAATATTTTATTTTTTGTTTGGTGTGTTATTTATTGATAGCTTAATTTATAAATGGCAAGTATTGGAAGGAATAATCTTGTCTGAATTTTTGACTCATCAAAATTCAGCATTGTCTACTTTTGTCTATCACTGCCTCTTCTCTATGTCAACAACATTTGTTGACACATCATTGTCCATTATGTTGCCTCAAGAAACTCCACAGTTGCTTTTTATCCTTCTATAAAGTTGACATTCTGCCATGATTTCAATAATTCCAACTAGATATTTGTTGTTTCAAGATCTGGTATTTCTATTGTTTATTGCAGTAAATCTGTTTGTGTTTTCAAGATTTAATGGACCATCTGAAGGGACTCAGTGAAAATTACCTTGAAATATTTTGCAAGCATGTGCTCTATTTTTGTCATCACTATTTATTTTCTTAGCCTTTGGAACATAAATATTTATTTTGTCTTGATACAGATGATACTTTTACTGCTTCCCATTGAACATTACATTTTGACTTAAACTTCTGGGTTCTTCATCCTTCTCATTAATTTACCCAGAATTTTAGTCCCTAGAAGTTATCGCTTGCTTTCTAGATATTGTTCAACTCAAATGATCAAACCAGAAAAAATAGGTAGAATATTTTAAGAAGAAGACTAACTCAAAGACTTCAGTATCTCCCATCTATTGTTTTAAAGATTATATAATGTAGCAATTGCTTTACAGATATGTTTTCTTCATTGGTTTGTCAGCCAAGGGGTTGCTGTTCTACTTATGACTACTTTTAAACCATGACTTTCCAGCCTCTAGCATATGAATTCATAGAAAAAGGTGGCTAGTGATGTAGAGAGATTAAATCAGTTTTCTGGTTATATTTTTATGAGAGAGAGCCATTACTGCTGAGCTCTTAAAGTTCAAACTGTGGCTATCCAAAGGTTAGATCTGATACCTGAGGTTTTGCTTGGGCAGAGAACCAGCTTGACAGAAACGTTATGCTGACTTAGCAGTATTGATAAGCTTTGTGAGGAGAGTCTGTACAAAGATTCTCCACACAAGCACTCTCATTCACAAAATTTCTGGTTTTCTGAAAAAAACTAGAATAAATTAATTTGCGTGAACACAGTATTGCTTCTTTGACACCCTGTGGAGGTAGGAAAGTTGCCTATAGACAATTACTTTGCATGAATTTAGGCACACTCACAATTCCTAAAGGGAGAGGGATGGTCCAGTCTGGTTAGTGGCAGAAGGTGGACCTCTAAGAAATTCAGAAAGAGTTCTACTTTCTTATTTGGCTACACTTGATTAATCCTTACTGTTGAATTTAGAGGTAACTAATGGGAAATGCTTACTTCCACCCCCAGTCATGATCTAAGCTGGCCATCTGTCTTCTGAGAATAGATGTTAACAGAGCAGAAACAGCTCTGATGATACAAAAAATCTGAATGCATGCTGTGCCCCCGCTCAGTTCTCATCCTGGCCTTGTGGTTAGAGAAGTCATTAAGAAACTGGTGACCTCCCTTGCCCTGAGGAAGAATGTACTCCCTCAACTTCTCCTAGGACACTTTCTGCTTCTGAGGTACCTGGATGAACTTCTACCTGTTAGTACAGTTTTGATTGTTGAAAGCAAATGTGTGAGAGCCCAAAACACTTAAAAGGAATCAGAGCCTCAGAATAGAAATTTCTTATTAATGTCCATCCCCTAAATGGCTAGAGCCAAATTCACTCTTGGCTGTTTTCCTCATGACTTCTAAGTTCCAAACAAGTAGCATCACAGTTTCAGTGTACAGGATGGAGTGTTCTTCCTCAGATGTAGAAGCCCTTAGAGAGCTTTGAAGTTGGGTCTTCTGGTTTCTTTCTGACTGAAAATCTTGTCTGGGCATTGTGGATTGTTCTCAGTTTGAGCTGTAAATCACTTTACTTTTGTGAGTCTTGCTGCTGTCTGGGTGTGCAGTGTCTGACCCAATCAATTCCATGTCACCCAGCTGTCCTGTCACATACACAGCAGTGTGGGAATGTCTGCACTGAGGTTTCTGAGGCAGTATGGAGCACCCTTGGCTTGGCCTAGCCTATCATCAATGTGTTACCTAGTGTGCAACACTGTACTGTCACCTGAGGATGTCAGGAATTTGTTTAAGATACAAGAGCCTCGAGATCCTCACTGAGCTATCAGTGCTCTGGACAGAGGTTGTGGTCCTCACTCGTGCAATTATCTCAACAAAACCTTCAGGGTTGCCTGCACTTGCCTGGGAGTCCAGTACACAATGCACACTTATTCTGGAATCAAGAGTAGGTGAGGGCTTACCTGCTATGATTTGTCAGTCTTTGAAAGATAAATATTCACTGAACTCATATGCATTTTTACATTTCTTTCATAATTTCTATAACGTACTTCTCCTTCTACATTAGAGATGTTTATGTACCCTGAGAGATACCAACACGTCCACATTATGTGACAAAACTTGAATTTTCCTTCTTTTACACTTACTTGTTTCAGCTGCTCTTTTGTAAATAGAAGGGGGGTGGAATATGGTTTCTCCTTCACCCTGAGGTATAGTTTCCACACTATACCTCAGTGGAGGGACCCAGAAGCGCCCGAATCTGCTGCTTTTGCATGCATGTTTTTTCCCCAAAATCTCTTTTTTAATGCAGAGCCTGCAGTTGAGGCAGTGGTCCTGTCAAGCTGTGTAAAGCGTCTGCAGTCCAGACCTTGCCTCTGTGGAACAATACTTCCTTCATATCTCACTGGCTATTTAAGCACAAGGCAGGTTTTGTTTCCTTTTGAGCTTACATGGTGCTGAGTGACCAGTTGGCAAAACCCAGAAGGTTGTGGGAAATAGAAATGCCATAAAACTCCTAGAAAGCTGTGTGAAAGCAAATCTCAGAATGGAGAAATGTAAGAAAGTTAAAAGAAGAAAGGTCAGGAAATAATAATGAATGCTATGTGCTGTATAGAGATAGGCCTTAGAAAATATGTTAAGCAAGATAGTAGAAATATGTAAGCTTAATAATGAAACATTGTTTCAGACTATCACAAACAAGCATTGTTAGAAGGAAGATATAATTGTGAGTTTTCTAATTGGCTTTAGCAAATGCTCGTCAACTTTCAGTATTATACTATTGGTTAAAAAGTTTATAAAAGACAATGTAACTAAGAGAGCTTCCTCTGCTGTTGCAGTGGCCAAACCTGCTTTCATCTCCCTTACTTAGCTTTGTAAAATGAGACTGATAATTATAATGGAATAAAAGCTTTGAGACAGCTGTTCCAGCAGTCCCTCCTATGCTTTGTGCATATATATGTAAATATAAAAAGAAAAAAAAATCAACAATTCCAACAGAAGGTGAAGTGATGACCGGTGAGGCAATGTCTGATAGAAGACCATGGCTCTAGAGAAGTGCTGCTGAGCAGGATGCCCACAGGCCCTAATGTCCAGCCTAGGTGAGTGAACTGAGGTTTCAACAGAGCTGTGTGGTACTGTGGGACTTAAGTGAAACACCAAGGAAGAGACTGCCAGAAAGCCTGTTTCCCAAAAGGGCTTTGACACAGATCTAAAACTGGGATTTGGAATGGGAAAGTGTTGACATAAAATATTAGGTTCCTCTGCTTAAAAATGCAAAATCTTGCCACTATACATTTATTCTCAGTGCTCAAAATCCATCAGTTTAATTGTTCCCTCTCTAGAGAAGCATTTTTGCATATATCTGCATTACTCTATATTTCTGAGCCATGAAGTCTGGAAATTGGTTGTTGTGAGCCTTTTTTTTTTTTTTCCCTAGAAGGTTTTTCTGCTCCAAAGTAAGAACAAAGGGGAGGAAAAAAGTAAATATTTCCCAAAAGCCCATCTTGAGACCTTAGAGGAACAAATCTCCAGACTGCAGGAATTCCAGGTTTCATGGAAAAAACCATCTCTTTTGGCTCTTAGCAGAATTATTATTCACAGTTCTTGTGAGATGAAATTAAATGACTGACAAAAATATAAAAAGGAATTTAAATTCAAGTGAGAGTAACCTACACTTTTGCGTTTCTTCTGTTTTCCTGTTTATGGAAGAAAATAAGAACTATAATGCCAGCTTCCACAACTTCTCCCACCCACCATCCCCAGATCTTTACCTATTGCTAACCAAAAGCACAAGCCATGAATTATGGGTGATGAAGAGGATGAGTAACTGCCAGTACCAAACCACAGGGGATGGACATCCTCAGTTTAAAGCAGCTTAAGCACCTTAAATGGTGATCAGTGTGCCCCTCTTTGAGTCATGCATCTTGAAACATTTATTTTACTAACAACTTCACATGGCAATTACTTTTGGGTTTTACTTATGTGCAAGAGTAGTGTTTTCTGCTTTAACCATATGTCTGATCATTCCCCTGTTTCCTTTCTCATGAGAGGTACTGAAAAATATTTTCTAGTGTAATTTTTCCTGGTGCTGAAAATCCTCTCCTTTCTCAGCCACACAGTGACAAATAATTTGGTTTACTCTTCCAGCAAAAACCCTCTTTGCCTCTGATATCCTTACTGATCTTTTTAATAACTATTTTTCGTGGAGAATAACTTTTTTGTCAGTTGAGACTAGAATTATACCCAGGGCTCAAGATGAGGATGTGTTGCACCAATATAATAACATTTCCTGTTTTGTTCTCTGTTCTTTTGCTAGTAACTCTTCTCAATCTCTTTGCCTGCTTGGTAGCTTCAGAACGTCATGCTTTTTTCAGAGAAAATCCAAAATGACCTCAAGATGTCCTTTCCATGTAGTGAAAGATGATAATTTTGTATGTGTTTGTAGGATTATTTCTCTGACAATAGGGCTTTGTATAGTTCAACAGCTGAAAGAAACTAAATAAAGCTAGAGGACACCTGATCTCATGGCATTTCCCACAAGAATTTATCTAGTCTCCCAAAGCAATCATTCTGCTACAGAACTGACTGGCTTTTCAGTTAGTTTCACAGGATCTAGGAAACTTCCAACATCTGGGCCTCATCCTGGAGCCTCACTCCTGGACTGGTGTGTTTGGAAGGGACAGGTAGAGAGTATGGCTGTCAGGTTCAGGCATGTGAGGCTGAGCTGTGGTGCTCTTTCAAAGCACTGAGGCCCTCAGAAGCTCCTAGCAGCCTGCAAGCTCTGCTGCTGGCTATGGAGACGAGGTGGAACAGAAATGCTTACGATTGACATTTTTGGATGTGAAACAGATGAGAACTGACCGCCATGTCTGGCTGAATGCACACTGAGGACACATATTCGTAGTGGAGGCATTGATTAGCTGTGGGTTAACCTTCTCATGGAGGAGACAGGAGCTTGGGCTTCATTGCCTCAGAGAACTGCCTCACAGAAGTCATGGGCCCAAAATCTGAAGGATAAATTACTTTAAACAACGTTTGTCTCATGTTAAGTGACTCCATCATTCAGCATTGTTTTCCTGTAGAACTGCCTGTATTGCAATGCCTGCATCCTATGGGGAAAATACGTGGGGTAGAATTTCTACTGTGTCTTTCCTGCAATGTCTTCTTCTTACTGGCACCTTGCAGGATAAATTTTTGAACAAAGACTCACAGATCTGTGAAGCAGTCCTGGTGAAGACCTGCCTGTGTTTGCAACAGGCCATAGTTACATATAGGTTCTTTTCCATGTAGAATTGTACAGAAATTAGGATTTTGGCCTGGATGACAATGGAAAAGTGATTAATTGATATGCCAAGACCATGTTATGTGGTGGTGGTAGTAGGCATGGTGACTATGGATAAAAATAAATAGCTCATTTTATATTGATTGGAAAAGAAGATTGGCTCCTGGAACAGCTCACCTCCCAAGAAGACTTGCAGGAAATCATGTGGGAAACTATAAGGTTTTTGATAAAGAAAGGATTCTCTGTTAGTGAGGGAAGGCAAAACAGAGTATGTTGAGTTTCTGTTTTCATGGTGGAGAAACAAGTCTGAAATCTGGAGTAATAGGTGCTAAAAGGCACTCTGCATGCCATTTGGTATCTCTACAATTTACAGAGGAGGGCAACAATCTATATTCTCAGAATTTCTTAAAGCTGGCCAGACTGGGAACATAGAGTACAACTAACAGCTTTTCTGACTTAGTCTATCCTAATTTCCACGTGAATAGCTGCCAGGAGCCAGGTCCAGAGAACGTTTTCAAGTTCACAGCCCTCTCTGTTTTGACAGGTGCTCTTAGGTGTAAGAATTAAATGCTCTAAGAATTTCTGAAGTCTAGAAGAGGAGTCCTTGAGGTTTAGATGCCTGGAACTTCAACTATGGAAAAACTAACAAATACATTGATTTTTTTATTATAGAAAAAATCAGCTTGGGTGATATTTCATTTTTATGAGAAGCCTTGTTTTTCTTTTGAAAGTACTTTAAACTTTCAGGGAATGCAAACTCCAAGTTGTGGCCAGATCTGATAAATGCAATTAGTTAATATTAAAGAGAAAAAAAGTTCTTCCATAAAACCAGTCCATAACCCGGAGGGAAAAAAAAAAAGACATTTTCCTAAGTAGAGGTATCATAATTTATATTTTTTTTTATAACTAAAGCTCTGCTTTTGCATGCTGTCAAAACATGCAAAAGCAGAGCTTTAGTCATAACCCTCTTTTATCAGTAAGACATTAACTTCCAGTAATTCATACACATTAAGGAACAAACAAGACTGTTTAGTAAGACGTCTTCATAAACAATATAATTTGTCAAAAAAATATCTTCAGTGACTTTCCAGAGAATTGAAATTTATTTTAGTTGGGTAAATTAATTAGAATTTTGTTCTGTGCATCCAAGTTATGATTTCCAGAATGCCACCTATTTCTAGATATATCTTCCTAAGAAATTGTGTAGAAAAAAACCTCTTTGTTCTCAGGGAAGAGGTCAGATAGGAACAACAATGATGTGCTAAATAATTGTTTCCACAGTAAAATAAAATGGACTGGGTGTTGCATTGAAGGAAGTTAGCTTCCCATGCACTCCGAGGGGAGTGTTGGCTGTAAGGGCCTGGGATGTCTGGAATGAGTCTATGATGCTGCACCAAGAAGTGGCCTCTTTAACTTAAAATTTGGAAGATTTCAGTTATGGACATCTTTTTTCTGCCCTGAAGTTATTTGGACACAAGTGTGATGGTTACTTCAGTGTTTCTTTTGTATATAAACTTAGGATAGGCTTCTTGCCCAAAGATAATTGCTGTTCAGACTCATGCCCACCTCTGTACTGAAAGGCATTCTGGGAAGATTCCGGATACTCAGCGAAGTGTTTTAATTTCCATAAGAGCAACAGATGTGCTGCACAGATCTTCTCTCTGGTGGGCTTTGTGGTCTCCCCCTGGGGATCCTGCTGGTGGCCTGGTGACACTCAGGCATTCAGAACAGCTGCTGTTATTTTCATTCTGGCTGGCTGTATCCACACCCTGTGGGATGCCAATGCAGCTGCTTTTCTTTTGGGGCAAGGCATGGAGCAGAGAAATTTAGAATTTCTTTAGAAAGGGAAACTGGTTTTAAGAGATAAAGGCTTTGTTAGTGATGTTATGGTTTTTGTTTGAATATTGTCCTTGGCCTGACAAGCATAACTATCATCGTTAGATCTTTTATAAGCTGCTGGTGATCAAACAGCATACCAAGTAATGTATCAACGTGGAAGCCAAAGGAAATACTTGCCATTCATGTAAAAAAAGCACAGATATGATTCTGGTTACTTTAGCCAGTTGCTTCCTTCAAGGTAGTCACCTCTATTTTACATCCTCTGAACTTTAATACACTATCTGGCAAAACCTAATAAGATACTTAATATTTCTGTCTTGGTGGGATGAAGGAGCGAGGTGAGTAGGGCAAAAATACTGATTGCTTTGTAAAACTTAAATTCTTATTATTCCTTTGCTGTCTACATGCATGCCCTCACTTACTGCTGGGAGCCTGCCATGCCATTTGACCCTGCCTGGCCACCATGGCCCCATCAACATGCTCTATTACCCTCTAATAGGACAAGGGGAGGAAATAGTATGAAAAGTCCATGGGTTGAGAAAAGGACAGGTGGATGACTTACCAATTACCATCAAAGGCAAATCAGACTCAGCTTGAGGAAATTATTTTCATTTGTCAATTATTAGGAGAGTAGGATAGTGAGAAAAAAACCCAAACTAATTCCATCTTCTCCCAACCCCTTGTCTTAGTTTGGAAGACAGGTATCACTAAGGATAAACAGGACCCTCTCCTGAAATAAAGAATGCAAAAAAACTCCTCTCTCCGAATTGTTATAATTTTAGAATTAAGGGGCTCTCAGGCGAGGATATGTGAGGATATGGATAACAGTTCTTTACTTGTGTTTAGCAAGGCAAAACAGAACAATAACTATGATATGAACAACGAAAAAAACCCCCAAAAAACACGAGGGAACAGTCACAGTTTTCTCTGCCACTGGCACCCTTTCCCCGTTGGTGCAGTTACCGTCACAGGCAGCTGTGGTGCAGAGTCCCGGGATGCTGGAGATGGATCAGGAGCTCCCCGGCGGTGGCTGGAGCTGCAGCACGAGTCCCGGCAGGCAGGGGGTGCGGGCTGAGGCGTGGAGAACACTCGGAGCAGGAGCCAAGGAACAGTGAGGGGGGCAGGAACTGCAGCGGCTCCCGGCCAGGCAGACAGGGGCAGGGTCAGGATTGCCGGGGCACACACGGAGAGACCGTGGCAGGAAACCCTGAACTCTGCTCCAGTGGTGCCAGTGAAAGAAAAAAATCTCCCTCCCCCCCACAAAGTCTGGAAACCACAGCCTGCTGTTTTCTTCTCCTGACAAGCACACCCCCAAAAAAGAAGTGAAAACCACGTGCTCCTCCCCTCCGTCCAACCCAGCCACTTTTTTTGTCTTTCTTAACTATCCATAAGTACCCAGAGATCAGTTCCCTGGGAATTTATGGGAAAAAAAATTCTACAAGAGGACCCAACCCACAACACCCCTCCCTTCTTCCCAGGCTCAATTTCATTCCCAAGTCTCTTACCTCCTCCTTCCAGGTGCCATAGGGGGATGGAGGACTGGGGTTGCGGTCAGCTCGTAACATTTTGTTTCTGTTTCTTCTTCCTCCTCACGGTATTCCCCTACTGCAAAGGGGGTGTCCTGCTCTCGGGAGACACTTCACAGACTTCTCCAGTGTGGGACTTCCCATGGGCTGGAGTTCCTCACAAACGGCTCTAGTGTGGGTCTTTACATGGGCTGCAACCATCAGAAACAGACTGCTCCAGTGTGTCACCTTCCAGAAAACCTGCTCTTACATGGGCTCCTTTGTGGTCTCAGTTCCTGCCAGGAAACTGCTCCAGCATGGACACTCCACGGACTATAACTTCCTTCATGTCACATCCACCTACTCCAGTTTGGCATCTTCCATGGCCTGCAGGAGGAAAAACCGTCATCATTATTTCCACATGGTCTTGTCATAAACACATATTTTGGTATTGGCTTTTCACAAATGTTATAATGAATGTTATAAGTATTATTTTTTTTTCTCTAGTTTTAGTGTGTTTTAACTCCCTGAATAGATGTATAATGAGCTTTTTGCTGTAGTTTGGAATTTAGGTGTAGTGTGTTTCAGCTGCCTGAATAGATAACTTCCAAAAGAGGCCCAAGTGACTATCAGCATTAACCGCTTGTGAAAAAGAGACCAAAACCCAAATCAAAAGATGATAAGAACTGAATAAAAGTAGAATTGCATTTGATGGACCCAAGGAGTACCCATACAGAACAGTTCCTGGAAAAATGAATATGCATAAGTCCATGTATGAAGAACAGTATAAAAAAAGATGATTCCAAGACACCAGGGTGCTCTTGGCAACATGCCAAGACACCTGGCCAGCCGTATTTAACCTTTGCTTTATTTATTTATCTTACTGTCTCTAGTAAACATTTTTAAATTTTACCAAGAAAGTGAGCCTCGTTTTTTCACAGTCTGAAAGAGAATCTTTGCTCCAGCACCTGGAGCACCTCCTCCTCCTCCTCGTTCACTGCAGGGTTGTCTCAGTGCTCACTTGCATTTGCTGTGGAGCGGTTTTTACCTCTTCTTAAATATGTTCCCACAGAGTACTTGCCAATGTTGCCAATGAGCTCAGCGGTGGCTGGTGTGGGTCTCTTTAGGAGCTGGCTGGAACTGGCTCTGTTCAACATGGGGGCAGCTCCTGGCATCTTCTCTCAGAAGCCACCTCTGTACCCTTCCAAGTTTTGCCAAACCCAATACACTCTGGTTAGAAATGTATCAACCAACAGTGTCTTCTTGGGGTAACTGTCTCAAACTTCTCAATGGAAGGAATCATCAGAACTATTTGGGGACCATCCCCTTCATCACCCACAATGTGGATGGTACTAGGGCTGTATGATCAATGATAAAACCCAGGGGTAATTTTCCCTTGGAATAGTCCATCTACTATAAACCTTGAAAAATCTAATTTCCCTTTTACACAAAGCATGGAATGTCTTTTGTAAGAAAGAAAAAGAGTTAAGAGTTATTGTTAACCATGTTTGTAGTTGCAAAGTTAATGTTTGTGGTAACAACTGTTATGACTGTTAAATAATGTTAAAAATCACCTACCTTGTACCCCTACTGTACCCCTATCCCAAGTTCCTGTATCCTGTTCCTTGTTCCTGTTTCTGTCGGGCTCCGCCTCCTCTGCTCCCCTACTCTTCCCCATGACAACCAGTGGCTCCACCCAGTATGTAAACCATGTGAACTCCCAGACCCCCGAGGGACCATGGGAGTGAGACCACCACATACAAACCGCTGAAGTTTGGAAGCTGATGGACAGATACCTTGCCAAACCACCCTAGAAGATTGGGAAGAACAGCAGCTATCTGGAGAACTGTTTGATCATCTCACTGTAACCACACTAAGACTTGCTCAGAGTCACCCCCTGGATTTCAAACGAGCCAAAAGGGAGGAAGTCTCCTATAGGACTCCTGTGAGGTTGGAGACTCCAGCTCTGTCGTTAAGGCAAAGCTGCTTGCACCTCCTCCTCTTCGTTGCCCACAGGGAGCAGTGGGGGCGAGCGCGACCCCTCGAGCCCCCACCCAGACTGGTCACAATAAAGGCTTTAAAAGGGAGCAGAAGGTCTCCTGGCCCGTTCATTTATACCACCTTTGGTAGCCACAAGGAAGGAACTGTGACACAGAGGAACAGGAAGAACACTGCAACCTCAGCAGGGTGGATCCCCACCAGCCAAAAAACATTAAACCTGACACAGGTGTGGGCACACCCAACAACAGCTTCCCCTGCTATCCTGCCATTTTCCAGTTCCACCAGAGTTCCCTCAATAAATTGAGATAGTGAAACCTTTCCTGGTAGGGTCACTTGTGTCTGAATGTTTCTCTACTATGCCCACTGACAGTCTGAAAGCAGGGTGCAAAACTTTTTCTCAGCAAATGTTTCATGGCTAATAGAGTTAAGTAATAGTCAAGCAGGGCTAACGTGCTGCTAGGCTAAGCACTGCTTCTTGGAGCAAAGTGAACTCTGATGTTGCTGAATTTCTGTTTCCCTGTCTCTCTTTTTATCTCAGGATTTTATCTTTTTCAATCTCATTATTTTTCCTCTTACATGTTTGAATTCCTAACTCTTAAGATGTCAATAACTTCATTCAGTCTGGGTTTCACTTTTTGTATCTCGTGTGGCCTTAGCTTGCATATTTTTCACAGCCTAGGAGTAATTTTGCCAACACATTCGACTTAAGTTTCCTACACTCAAGCTGTGCCAAAACAGTAATTGAATCACTGATGGTTGAATCTCTGGATATTGACTCCTAGTGTTGGTAAGGACCTGTGGGGCCAGCTACATTCATCTTGATACCAATACTAAATTGTTCTTTAACACCAAGTGGCAGCTCCACTAGGTTTCAGCAAATTTCCAGTGCTTCACTACCTTACCTTTTAAAAGATTTTTCTGCTCTCTTGCTTAACTCTCCCTGCTTCAGTTCAAACCCAGTACTTATCTCTTTGCTCCGAGAACAGATGATTCCCTTGCTTGCTGTAGTGCTATGCATACAGGCTGCCAAGGGAGCTATTAACTCCTCAAAGAAATCTCTTGAGGTATTTCTGTAAACTCTTTTCTTCCATAAACTTAACAGTAGGATTTTTTAAAAGAAGTTTAGAAGGGCCCAAAGTTACGAGGCATTCAGCATTGATTTTAGTTTCTTATGAAAGCTGCAGAATGGCTTTTGTTCAGCTGTCAGCGATCCTCTATAGCCAGGAGGTCAGATCCCATCTGCACCATGATCTGGGAATGACCTGGACATGGGGAGCATACTACAGGATTAAAGGCTCTTCAGAAGTATGGAGCAACAATATAAGCACCTCTGATCTAAGTTTCAGTGGACTTTGTGACAGAATAGCCTCTTATGTGTCCAGAAAAATTGAGTTAGCTTTACCTGATTATATAAAACCTTTCCCTAGATGGAACTGACATGTTGTGGTTAGAGGATATTGAACCCACCACTGAATGCAGATGTCTAGTCTAGAAATTTTGCCAAAGTCTCACATCAGGAAATGAGAAATAGCTTGATTCTGATGAAACCTCACAAACTTGAGCAGGGAGTGATTTGTGAGCTTTTGAAGGTAGTATTCTGAACTGTTTGACCGAAACGTTGTGAGATTTCATTGCTGCAGGTTGGTTGGCTTCTTTTTTTATCTCATTTGCATTTTTTTTTTTTTTTTTTATAATCATATGGGAAGTGCAACCTCCAGACCACTTCAAAGGAAATATACCAAGAACTGGGGTGACCATGGGTGCGACATAGGTAAGATTTTTGCATACTGGCACATAATTGCTACATCTTTGTGTATTGATGTGGAGTTGTTGCATGCTGGCAGTAGAGTCACAGGAATACTGGAAGGGAAAAATGGAAATCACAACTCTGCCAGGGAAGGGAAATGAAAGTTTGAATGATCATAGGATCAAATCTTCTTATCCCAGAGACTTGATTTAGCTGTTGGTGCAGGTAACTGGTTTTTCAGCACCTTCTTTGATCAGCTTAGCTTCAGTGCAGCAGTTTCCTTCATTAAAAACTGTTCCTGATTCTCCAGAGAGTTTTCAAGCTGTTCTCAGGGAGCTGCTACTTGCCTAGACCATGCAAAGCTGTTACTTGTTTTCAAGCAAAATCTGTTTCAAAGTGCCTTCTGCCGTCTGAGTGTCCCCTCTCTGTGCTCCCCCACCAGCAGATTCATTGCACTATAGTTGTGCTAAAAAGGAATAATTTGCAGTAAAGGGAAACCTGTGCTAGTGATAAAAGATATCTGATTAATTGGAACCATGTCATGCTAGCTCTTACAGGTACTTAGAGTAAATTGCTACAAATTTCCATGTTCTGCTTTATTCAGTGGGAGGTGTTTCAGAACGAAGCTGTGTCTCTTGCTGCTACAGATATTAACTACCCAAGCCAGATAAAAAGAGCTCACAGCAATATCTGGTACAAGCTAAGCAAAGAAATCTCTGCAAAAGACCCATTCACAGAGATCAAGCCACTTCTCTGCTTTCTGAATTTTCCAAACGGTAGGTCAAATTTTTATATTGTCATTTAAGCAGAAATAATATTTGATAATTTTTGATAAGAAGTATTTGATAAGAAAGTTTATTTCAGTTCACTTATGTGCTTCTTTATCTTGAGAAATAATATTAGATTAAAATAGTGGGTATGCTTCCATGATAGACAAATAGTGTTGGGACTAACATAAAAATTTACCTTGTAGTGAAGTTTGTTTATAAATGGATTTTGCCATCAGTTTCCTGGCATATATTTTTACAAATTAGTCAAAGTCACAGAAAATCTTTACTCTGCAATTGATTTTTCAGAGTTTAACATATTTATGTATTTTTTGTTTAAAAATACTTTTTAAGAATAATGTGTATATCAATTCTAGAAATTCCATGCTTTAATACTGAAATTTCTTGATTTTACACCTACACCTGTAACTTGTGTAATTGTTAACTCTTGCAAATGGTAGTTCTGGAATAACTTAAGTTTTACAGCTGCAATTTTAATAGAATGTTTTCAGTCAGAATGGATTTTCTGGTTTGATAGAAGAATGAAAATCACTTCCAAAAGGTGTATGGGTTTTATATATCAGTAAAAGAATCCCACAAGACTGCTCTTTCATGGAAAGTTGTTTACATTGTAAAGTCTGTTAAGGTTTTTTGAGTAGAAATTGCAATACTATTTCCAGGTTTTGTTAGTATGCAAGGTAATGTTTGTCACTTATATAAATAGTATTATAAACATTTTGTTGGAAAATTGAATTTTGGAAAGAAAATCAGACATATGTTACTAACACAGTCGCCTTCGGAGTAGCAAAGATGTAAGCCCCACCGACCACTGCTTCTGCAATATACACAGTGGGTTCCCCCTTCTCTCACCTTCCTTTGGTAGTGGATCATTAGGAACTAGGTTTTGACCTACTGAGATCATTATCCCAAATTTTGGATCCAGTGCTTTTTCAGCACCATGCTGAAGTTGTCATTTACAGTGCTTAGGCTTACACTCACACCAGGCAGTCATTCTAAGCTATAGCAAGAAGCTGCAAGGCACTGTAGAACCAATCCTTTTCTTGCTGTTTTCTGTCTAGACCTGCAACCTCTGTGTCAGTTCATATTGAGGTAATTTGGTGTTTACTGCTGACTTTGGAAAATGCAAAAAGAATCACATTGCTTTTTTAATTGCATGAGCTCTTTGAATTTTCAGGGAACATTCCTCTTTTATTAGAGCCCTCTATATTGTACATATTCACACACACAACCCCCAAACCCTACTTGGACTGCTGCTGGTACACAGAAACTTAAAAATGGAGGGAAAAGCAATAAAGCAATCATCAAATTTTGTGAGGAATATCTCTGCTCAAATATTTTGCATTCTTTTGGTGTGGGCTGGTAGCCCAGTATGTATAAGGTCTCTCAAAGACATATTTTTTCAGTAATCAGAAGACTAATTGCAACAACTGGCAAGTATGTAGATAGGAAATTATGAATTTCTTACTCCTGAATCATTCTGGCACTTGTTAGAAAAGTTGATGAGAGCAAGTAATTGGCTGTCTCCCTTCCTGGACAAAGCTGTATCTCAAAAAAAAAAGGTGAAAGCACATCTTGCTACTTTCTGGTAATCACCAGCCTTCCATTTCTATGGCTGTAATAGCATTGGCAATAAGAGACATGCCTATGTCTCCAGCAGTGGTGGTGCTTATGGTTAAATTCCTAATAAACACTTACAAATAAAATATCAAATGACAAAAACCATTTCATTTCAGAAAGACTCCAGACTTAGTCTCTGAAGTAATTTTTCTTTAAAAATAAATCAGTTTATTTTTTGTCATCTTGCTGTCGTATCACTCACTTAAGCAAGATAGCTCTGAAAAATAAAAAGGCAGTTAGTATAACTGCTGGTATATCTTGTTGGGGGCAACTAAGTTGCTGGAACAAAACCAAATACTTGGTGTGAAAAGGTTCCCAGTAGAGAAGGAATATTCTGGATATATTTGCTCCCTGCTAGTGTTAGAAATAGCTTTTAGGAACAAGCCTCAAGCTCTAAATGATAAACAAAGATGAATGCTTTGCTGTGCTGATGCTGTGAATTTCTTTGTGCCATTTTGTGATGTATCTTTTTCTCCTAAGGGTCTGTCCAGTCCTAGGTCACTCATGAATCCTGCTCTGGGCCACCTCGTTCTTTCCTTCCAGGGATAAACTCTTGATGTTAGTGTTGAAAAGTATCCTCTAAAAATCTTGCTCACCTAGCCTAAGGTTTCCTTAAAATTAAAGATGTCAGTAGATTTGCACGTGTATGTGGTGCTTTTCTCAGCAATAATAAAGGCAAGTAGATCCTCACACATAGTGTTTCTCCTAACTGGTCACTCACTTCCAGTTAAAGGCATGGCATCAGCTTCGCTGTGACGTTAATGCTGAGATGCTGCTTTTTTTTGGTCTGAACCTCATCTTTCCTGTGATTTGTGAATATCCCTGCACAATACCTACCATGAAATTCTCACACTTTTCTCTTTGAACACTAGGTTTTGCTATTGTTTTCTCAGAGTGTAAGAATAACCCTCTGGATATTATTAAATCTTCTAAAAGAAGAAACTTTCCGTATTGATACAAAGCTGATTATATTTCTGAAAGCTCAAAACTGAGTTTGTTCTGTATTTTAGACTTGGCAAAAACATAGGACTTGATAAGTCTTGTCAATGTTTATTTAGTCTGGAAGTTTTTGGCATTGAAATAAAAATTCCTTGCAGTAAGTGTTATGACAGTACTTCTATTTCTTGCCTGTTTTTCACTACTCCCCTTGTGCTCACTATCTGCAAGATAAAATCTATTTCCTTTCTAATTTGATTTCTCTTGAAAACAACTTGTCTGCTGTCTGTAGGACCCTGTGCTTACTCATACATGACAAGAGAACCCACTGCTCTGTGATCTGCAGTGAAGGACTGCATTCAAGGCTTTTTAATGGTAAGTAGAATGCTTACTGCTACCTAGTATATCTGGATTGCATGCCTGCTGTCTCCTGAGATATTCCTGGATTAGGACAATTTAATGCCCATGATCAAACGGTCAGTTTTTTTTTAAAATAAAGGGTTTGCTGGAAAGTTCTTGAGCGGTGCGTTATCAGTTAGACACAAATGAAAACATCAGTGAGATACAGTATCTGCCCTGCTGCTGTTAGCTAAGTACAGTATATGCCTCTTTACCTATCTTTCGAGTCCATTTCTTCAGTTCCCCTTCAGCTTAGCATTGTTTAGGACACTCACCTGGTTTTGATCTTACTGCTAAACACTTACCTAGAGAAGCTGTCACTGAATATAACTCCCCGTTCATAAAAAGACAAAAAAGTATTGTGCACCTAAGAAATTGATTGGATGTAACCTTAGTTCAAAACCAGGGTATGTATTTTCAAACCCAGGATCTGTCCTTTTCTAAGCTGAGGTACAGTTTCTCTGCACTTGACTGTGAAGAGAATGTCAGTGTACATTTATCTTCCTTTAAAAAAAAAAAAAGCAAGCAAGTTAAAGTGGCTTTTGCCTGAGGAGTACCATGACAGAGTAATTCCCTGACTCCCACTAAACTAGGTCATCATTACAGTAGTTTCAATGATGATAGAACAAATAAAATCACCTCAAAGCTGCAAAACTATTGTTATGTAAGCACACACACACATACACACTGTACAGAGTGGCTCACATGATGCAGTTTATCACTGCATGATATCATTTTCTGTTCAATTTTCTGATGTACATCAATACAGCATTACTGATACAATCAGAGTATATTCTAAGATATCAATGTTTTTCTTCTTAGTTTAGAAATATGATGGGGCATATAGATTTGATCCTCCTATCTACCTTCATCTCCGTTTCCATGACATCTGAAACATGTAAGTCATGTTTTAAAAATACTTTCTGATAAGGTTTGTTCTGTAGAAATGCGTAGGCTGTTTCCAAATTGGTGGTTTTATTTTTAAGCCTAAAGTTAGTGAGTGCACCTCATGCCAGAAATCACAACATAAAATTTAGCTTTTAATATATATTAAAATGCACTAAACACTGTCCATTTCTATGACAGCAAATCGGGTTCAACTTCTGCCACTTCGAACCTCTGCAAGCAGAAAGAAAAGGGTCTTATTGAAAGAATTTGAGAGTAGCTGGTTCTCCAGGTCCCAGCTATGCACAGACTCCAAGAGCATGCTTTAATTGCACTGAGCAGTGCATATGCACATTCACCCTGCTGAATCAGGGGTGTAAATGGATGCTGTCCTCCAGAGAAATGCTCTTTAATGTCCCAGATATGGGGGTGTTAATTGAAAAATGCAGTGTAACAATAATGTTTCCCTGCACAGGGGGGGATGTCCAGAGCAGTAAATTATTTCTGACAGGGCAGCTCTGCTGACTCAGCTATATAATGCTGACCAGTGACACACTGTTGCACAGCACTCATGTACTTCTATTCTCTAGCTGAGATGCTCATTTTTCTGAAAAATTCTGTATGATCTCTAAATATTTATCCATATTGTGAATTTTACAGCAGGAGTGCTAAGATTCAAGCAAATAAAGATTCCAAATTCTGCTGAAGAATTTGCCAAGATGATTTTCATGGATGTCATTGAGTTTAGATGAGGCCTTTCTTTTTCAATGTCTTCCCTCTCCACAGTATTTTTCCTCAAAGAAATCTGTATTTCCAATGTGTTCCATCTTTCGTGGGGCGTTGCTGCTTTTTCTGATCCCCCTGATATGTCCCAGTGTCATTCCAAGATTTGTGGAGGGGGAAACTGTTAAAATGATGGGTTTGGGTTACTTATACCAGGCTGATTTAGGAGCCCCAAATTAATAAGCAAGATGACAATATCAGTGGAGATGGACCACTCCTTTAGAAAGAACCAGGGAAGTGTTCATCATGAAGAGACTCTCACCTCCTGATTTGTGCACCTACATGTCTGAAGCCACCACTGCAAAGTGTCACGTTTGATAGACACTGTTTTGGTTAGCTGTTTTGTTATCTACTCTCATTTACATGTTCCCTTATCTACTGCAGTTCCTCTGCCAATATAATTCTTTGTCCTGTCACCATCCTTGCTCACACTCCCATATTTTTCTTCTCAGAATGCAGCTTAACTTTCAGATTAAGTGTCTGTGACTTTTTTTCAGTGTCCAGTAGATTATTCAGGTAGCTGAGCAGTTAAGCATTTGTCAAAATTGCTTGATTCTAGTTTCTCTGGACCAATTTCAGTATTCAGTATTCATATTTCAGTTAAAAAAAAAAAAAAAAAAAAAAAAAAAAGAAAAGTGTCTTACTCCCAAATTTTCTTATATGTGACCACATGTGGTTTATTTTTCTAAGTTTATTTGTCCCAATTATTTTTGGTATCTTTTCACCTTCCTACCTTCTCATCAGATTCTTCCTTTCAGGCTATCAGATTGCTTTCATTTATTCCCGCCTCATTTCCATGAACTTCAGAGAAAAGCTGTTTTTTTGTGCTTTTATTTAATTTTATTTTTCCTAAGGATCTAATGTACAGTCTTATTTGCTGCTGTGATTTTTTATTTCCAGGAAAAAAAATCGATTTCATTTCTCTGTATTAAAAAGGCAGAAAAAACCCACTCATCTATTACATAAATAAATATTGATAATAATGAAGAAAGGAAAGAGATCTACATTAAAGCCAGTATTTTTCTTTGTGTTTTAATTTGTCTTTTGAATAAAACAAGTATTTTAGGCAAAGATTTACATAATAAGCTCATTGTAAGAAATCACTATTTTTTCAGTTAAGTCCTCTTGCTTTTTACTTTGTGTCTGCTTAGAACCTAGGGATTTGTTTGCTTATTTGTTTATTTGTGCCCCTCACATTAGTTACTGTTATTGGAAACAAATGGCTCCATAAGTCAAGGTAAACAAAATTTTTATTGAAAAACAATCTAATGAAAATAAGATTGCTATGTGTCACCTCTGAAAGCTCAAGGAGGGTAGAGGGACAAGACTGGCTTACAGACCCAGGAATGCCAAGTTCTCTGTCTCAGCGGACAAAGGTTTAATTTATCTGAGATTTTAATCTTTTGTTCATTTGCAGTTGATTCTATGGAAGGTGAGGCTTTAGTTATAAAATGTCCCAAAAGGAATTCATCTGTGAAAATCACCTGGTATCACATGGATACCCACACAATAATTCCTGGGGAAGAGGAGGGATCACGAGTATTTTCCACAGAACAATTTCTTTGGTTTCTGCCAACTTCTAGAGAAGATTCTGGAAACTACACTTGTGTAAAACATTTGTAAGTGCCACATGGAAAGTGGAAGGTGTAAGACTGGCAAGAATATGTATTTTGATAACATATTCTAATTATAATTTGTGGATATGATGACTTTTTTTTTCATAACTTTTTACCCTGCAACTGCTATTTTTATGATAGATCATTAAAATCAAGCTGTGACTGAAATACAATAAACATCCATGTTTATAGAATGACAGACATTTATAATAAAAAATTAATGTATTCCATATAAAAATGCAATCACTGACATACCTTATTCCATTTTTAAAATTCAAGTAATCGCACAAAGTCATACAACGTGAGTGTGCAAGTGCATTCATACAAGCCAGGAGGATGTTTCCCAAGTCAGATTCGTTACCCAAATGACACTGGAAGAGGAAAAATTGCTTGTCCTACCATTGATAACTACAAGAATGCTACCATCATCCAGTGGTATAAGGTAAATAAAACCCTGATAGTGACAGTGTAGGTCAGAATACTGAAAAGCTCTTTGCAACCAAACATGTTTTTCTTTTCCAGGATTGCAAACCTCTTCAGGAACAGAGATATTTTAAGAAAGAAAAATATCTTTATATTGAGAATCCAAGAAGGGAGGATGATGGTTATTATACTTGTCAATTTATTTATACCCATAAAGGAAATGTGTTTAATGTATCAGCAACAAGAATTTTCATAAGTGAGGGTAAGACAGTAATACCGTAGCTTGTTAAGATAAATAGACTAATGTCAATTTAGAGCAATGAAAACTCCTCCTGTACATTAAAAAGAATAAGAGTTTTGGTTGGTTTGTTTTATCATCTTTTTTAAGATTTAGATCAGCTTTATTAGATGAATTTTGTGGATGGTCCCATAGAGCAAGATGGGGTAAAGTCAGACCTGGTGTCATTCAGTTTTACGTTTAAAAGATTCTGGTGACTCTGGTTAGGCGCCGTGGTTGGTAGAGTTTTCTGGGCGCACACTTCTGAAATGAAGGATCTCCTCAGTGGGATGCCACAATGCTCTACTTTCTATTTTTTGAGGGCAGCAGAATTTGTGGCTAGTGAGGATGATCTGGTGATCACTAACTAGATCAATTGTGTGTTGATGGCCTACGGCTTCATGCCTCTTGGTTCAACTCAACCATCTAATATTTATTTGATAGTAGGACTGAAAGAACTTTTTAATTTGTCTTGAGTGAGACAAAATGAAATATATATATATATTTATATATATTTATATATATATTTTATATATATATATAATGGATGGATCCCAGTGATTCCTATGTCTCTGATTTTGAACATGCCAATATGACTGAGGTGTGTGAACTTTGGTTTACCTCTAGGATGCAGTCTTTTCAGGGAAGCTTTGTATTTGGATGGTGGTCAGGAAAGGGTAAACAGCAAGTTTCTGTTTTAGATTGCATCAGCTTGCAAAACTTCAAAATGCTTCCTCAGTTCTGCAATGAGATCAGTAGAAAAATAGTCAGAAACACCTTCTCTTGGGGGGTGGTGGAGGACTTGAGTTTGGCTCACATGGTTGTTTTGTTGCTGTTTAATTAGTTTGTTTGGGGTTTTTTTAGAAAGTAATGTTCATTTGCAGACTGAACATCAGGCCTTTTTGCTCTGGGGAGGCACACAGCTTGTGGGCAGAATGCAGACTCAGAGCATAGGAGCCTTGGATGAAGTTTTTGTTTCTGTGCACAGGTCTCAGTAGCAGAGTTCCTTCTGATTATTCTGAGCTGGTCAGAAGACAGATTTGAGAAGAGACCTAGTTCAGTAGCTGGGAAATGTGCCTTTCCTCCTTTACTATCTATTGCTCTACATGATCATGCTTTACATGATACTTCTCGGCCCAACAATTTTTGTTTGAATTTACTTCCATCAAAACTTCTCTAACTGTTCTGGAATACTGTTATTCCTGGGTTACAACAAAAATTTATGGGCTTTATTTGGCCCAAAGGCATTAATATTTACAAAAGCCTTTGTTGCATCCAGGCAGATCTTGAAGTTCATCTAACTTTCTTTTGAAATACTTGCTGAAAGAAGAGATTGTAACATAACATGAAATCCGGCCTGGCATGTCTGCTCCAGGTTTTGCTAAATTCAAAGTACTTAATGACAACTTCTTTGAGTTTTTATTAAACCTTAAAATTAGTATGCTGATGAGTGGAGCTGTTCTGTTTTGTTGATATTAGAGAACTATGATACACACTCCTGTTGCCTTGCAGATCCATGCTGATCCAGAGGACTTTCTGCCTCTGAGTGCTGGCAGCTAAGAACTTAGAATAGTCAGGTAGCTGGGAAGTTACTGTCTCTCTCCTGTCTTCTTTTTTATCATATCCAGTCAGTCTGGGAAGCCAGGACTGAAATGTGCTCCTACAGATTTATTTTTTTTTTAAATGGGTTTCTCAGAGGTGTCTTGAGATGAAAAAACTTAATGAGGAAAGGGTTGGAAAGGAATATGTTTGGAGTTCAGGTACTGCATAAAAGTACGTATTAGCTATTTCATATAATGGATATGAGTAATTTCTCAAATGCCTTTTTAAAAACCCCCGAAATAGCTGAGAAAACACACAAGCCTATGTCAGCATTTGCCTTTTTCCTCCACTCAGCAACTAAAACAGTACTTCAAAAACTAATTTCTTTCCTTACTTTCTGTGTACAAAGATAAAAATTAAATAGATGGGGAGAATATACTGAAAAGATTAACATGTACATTCTCCCCAGAGATATTTGGTTGTAGGATTAAAACCAGATGATCCCGACAGGTATATGAAACACTGATAGTTTGCAATTCCGTTTTGTGATCATAAAATATTAATTGTACAGATTACAAACCTTATCTTACAAAATACATTTTCACAACTTGCTAATGCATGCTTTCTTTTCCTCTTTAAATTCTAAAGTGAAATACTCACCTCTCCCACCTCAAATCATATTTCCAAAGAATGAAGATGTAATAGAAGCAGAGCTTGGTGAGTACAAATTTTATTATTTTTTTAAATTAACATGTTGTAATGGTCTAGCAAACATGGGTATCTTCAAGAAAATGTAATGATGGAACTTTTCATCACAGTTTTGCACCATAATATTTACCAGATTTAACTCCTTGCAGGCCCAGGGGCATTAAATTAGATATAACTGATGGGTTATTTAGGCATTAAGTGAAGTTTAAGAAGATTTAAATAACTTGTTCTGCTCTCACTGGGATAGACTAGGATTATTCACAGAGTGAATTACATCTCAGCTGAAAGGTGACAGCTTCCATCTACTTCAAAGAAGGCTGTGGCTAAATCCCTCAAAACTGTTTGATGGCCCCCTGAGAGGGAGGGATGGACTATTCTTGTGACTAGAGCTACTCCTTGCTACTTTCAGTCCCCATGTGGAGACAGTGCCTGTGTCTCTGCTGAGGAATGAAGGAGAGCAAGGAGCTGGTTGCTGGCCCCGGGGCTGAGGAGCACTACCTGTCTCATATCCATGTTGGCTGACAGTGATCAGACCAGTCTGCTGGGAGGATCCTGGGAGGGCCGAAGTACAGGACCAAGTGGTGAATTTAGACAGAGCCTGTGGCTGGGCAGCCCATGATGCAGAGCTTGCTCCTAGCTACCTTCTGTTCAGGCCTATAGGTGTTCCCAGGGATTCAGATTCAGTCTGGGTAACTTGCACCATCAGGACAAGGAGTTTCTGGCAGGAGTGAGAGTTGTCTGGGGATTTTTTGTAGTCAGTGGAACAAGGTGGAGCTCTCCAGAAAGAGACTAAACCCATCTGAAATCTAAATAGGTAATCCAGGATGCCTGTCTCCCAGGGCAAGTGTCATGAAGCTGGGCCACTGGGAGAAGGGACTAGAATTACCACTCCCCTATTTCTGTCCTACAGCAAGACTGCTCTGGTAGCAGATACTGTAGGGGTCCACAGCCTTCTCTGTGCCACATGCTGGGGCTCAGAGACTTGTGAGTTGACTCACATTCCCATTCTCTTTTTCCTCTTTCCCCCAGTTGTTGTGTTGCTCAGAAATTAGATGGTCTCTGCTCGAGGTCAAGCTTTCTCTAGTCTAGTAGATGGTCAGTGTGTACTGCTCTGTGGGCTCTGCCTATGTCTCTGGCATTGCTTACACAGAGCAAATTCACTTTACATTTAAAACTCAATGGTTGTACTAGTTCTAAAATCTCCTGTTTGCAAAAATGAAGGGATTTCTCCATGCTCCCTAATACTACTTTATGATCTAACCATAAGATTTGATAATCTTATCTAAAACCTGCTAATATGGAAACAATTTAACATGTTTTAATTATACTTTCGGTGACTCTTAATTTGGAATAAATATTTCCTAATGGGGAATATTTAATAAGTAATTTCCTGTCTTAGTTTTGCTTGGACTGGTTTACTTAACTTTCATCCAGCTTGAATAAAATCCAAGATAAGGCTGCACAGAAGTCTTATGCAAAATTATGAAATTTAATTAGGTTATTTTTGTGTACATTTGTGTGTCATCCACCATATTCTATGTTCCTCACTAGCTGATTACATGTGTCAAGCATCACAAGTAAAGGGTACATTGCCTTCATCATAATAAATATAAATAATTCCTTTTGTATTCCTTGGTGTGTTATTAGCGCCTTTGTTGAAAAATTCATTTTACTATTTCTCTTTGTCTCTTCTGTGTATCATTTTGTCAGCAGTACTTCAGAAAAATATGTCAAAATTGTTATGACAAAACTCACAAGTTGTATGGAGATTTGTAGAAAAAGATGTTATGAGGAAAATAAAATTATGTTTAGGAATATTTACATCTCTGTATCTTGATTAGGTGCTGCTTTGTCTCTGAAATGTCAGGCCCGCCTGGGGATTAAGAAAGAGCCACTGGCTGCTGTCAGATGGGATGTGGATAACATCCCAGTGAAAAGCCTTTTTTTTTCAAGATTTCATGAAGAAACTCATTTGTAAGTGTATATAACACAAAATAATCTTTCTTCTGTGCAAACTGTGCCTAGCCAGTGAAACCAATGGTACCCGCTCTTTCTCTTTTTATTAGTTTTGATGGACATGAGCAAGTATATTATGAAGAGACCACTTTGAATATTACTGAAGTAAAAAAGGAGGATCTGCAGTCAAATTTCACATGTATAGCATTGAACACAATGTACAACACAAGAGTCACAGTGACATTACAACTCAAAGTGACATCTGAGGGTAGGATTTTTTGCATTTTGATTCTTTACACTTTGCACTTTGTTTGAAAAGTGTTGATGAGTTTACTTGATTATTTGTTTCAGATAGTAAAAAAGTTTCAGTTAATAAGGAGCAAAACCACACTGCCTCTCCCCTACATGTTCAAGCCAGTTGCACAATTCTTGTGGCTGAGTCCTTGGGGTTGGGGGACATCATTCAACCTGTATCAGCAGGAGATGAAATATGCAGAGTGTCACTGTATTACCTCTGTGATAAGAATATACTTTTTCTAGGATATTTCTCCACTGTGACAAATCAAAATACTGTTTCTAGTCAAAAAGTGTGGCAGAAAATAGAGAAACTTTAAAAACAAGGGTTACAGCTGCTGGCTTGCCGGTTTCTATGCCTTCATTACTCTTCTTCATCCACTGTAGTGCCCTTTTTGGACTGAATGTTGTGTGAATCACCTCTTCAAAATCAGCCTTTATCTTCTCTGAGTTCCACTGTGTTCCCTCTGTGCCACCACAGAGGTGTGAGGAGCACTTCAAAGGCTTTCCCTTGGTTTTGTTTTTAAACTCCTGGTTCTAGTAGTAACTGAAAGAGAGGGAAAATACAGGGCAGTAAATGATGGGGACAGGGATAGACCTTAGCTCATATGGGAATTTTCTTTTTTAATAGGAATAGCCAGATCCCTAAGCACTGTTGCAAACACCTCTGAATCAGATTCCTATGGCAGAAAATGCTATTTTTTCTGTGAAGGCTCAAGAAGCAGCTATGATTAATCATTTCCCTTTTCATCCCTTCAGATATGCTGAACCACCAAGAATCATGGAATCATAGAATGGTTTGGGTTGGAAGGCACCTTAAAGATCATTTACTTCCAACTCCCCTGCCAAGGGCAGGGACACCTTTCACTAGGCCAGGTTGCTCCATCCAACCTGGCCTTGAACACTTTCAGGGATGGGGCATCCACAGCTTCTCTGGGCAACCTGTTCCAGTGCCTCGCCACACTCACAGGAAAGAATTTCTTCCTAATATGTGATTTTAAACTACTCTCATTTCTTGAGGACTTTGAAAGTAAATGTTAAGACCTTTAAAAGGGATTGGTTTTCTAGAAGAGTGGTGGGAAGAGTAAAATCAAGTGACAGGGTTTGCACAAACCCATGTCCTGCTGTATTCTTGACTGCTCATGACTTTCTACAGGATCATGGCTTCAAAGCCTAGACAAATTTCCTTGCTGTAGCCTAGACTAGAAGGGATGTAGGTGAATTGTAACAGCAGAATAGTGCTCAGCAGGAAGATGGCAGGAGGTGTTTTGGTTGGATAGGCAAGTTTGAGTGCAGCATCACTCAGGAAACTGGAAGCACACCAGCTCTGCACTGAAGTACCTGAGTGTGGGAGTGTACTTGCAATGAGAGGAAAGGAAATTGAGTAACAGTTTCTGCTCACTAGTTTATCAATACAAGTCCCTTGTTGGCTCCATATTGCAGACTAGAAAAAAAAAAGCATATAGCATTCTCTGTATTCATTCCGTGAATCATTGAATCTAATTTCTGTAATAGACAAGCCTTATTTTGTTATTTTGTTCATATGTTTTCAGAAAATGTTCATGAAAGCTCTTGACTGTGACCCTGCTTTCACTGCTTTTTTGTGTGGATATCTGTGCCCTTGTTCTTGTTGACAAATATCTGCTTCTGCTCCTTATCACTGTTGGTGTCAGCAATGCTATGTCCAGTGGCTGTGCTCTGCTTAAGTTTTCTTCACTCAGTCCTCACACAGCTCAGCAATATTTATGCTAAAGCAATGCTGCTAGTTTCTCAGAATAATAACAATTTGGATTTGCTTGTGCCTCTCATCCTGTAAATGTGTAATAAAGATGTGCACACTCCTTCTTTTTTTTGTGTTTTGCTTGTGTGTTTGTATTTAATAGGAAAAAAAATATTTCCAAATGTATGATTGCTCCTTAGTGTTTCCCACAGCAGAACTTGTGTCTGCTAGCTACTATCCTGTTAACGTTTTTTTTACACAGTCATTCAAAGCAGAGATAAAGTTCAGCCCAAAGCATCAACACTGTTCTTCCTCAAAGATGTTTAACACTAACCTTTTAGCTCATACTTTGTAGATTGATGTGGACAGGAACTCTAGACCCAGATCTCTGCCTTCACTGTCTGGAAGTGCATCCACCTTAGAAGCCAGAGAAGACAGGGAAAAAAAAGCTGCTCTTCTGGAATTTGTCTGGAACTCCTTCAAAAGTTGCTTTTTGACATGTTTTCTCTGGCCTTTCCAATATCAGTCCTTATGAGCTAATAGTTCTGTATTCCCATTGCTCTTGAATATAAATAGAAGATGGCTTACTCATGAACTCAGCTGCTAAATGATACAGTAGCTAAATGATACAGTAAATTCAAATGGAACAACAGCATCTATTCAACCTTATTCAGGGGCTTGTGGCACTTGCTCCCATTGTGCTGAATGTTTGCTAGTTAATTAAACTAGTGAACATTCATTAGTTTATCCAGAGAAATGAGAGGCCAAGCCAGCATTACTGGCAATTGAACATGCTCTTCCAGGAAGACACCTTTGTGTGCCCTTGTCTAACACATTACAAACTGCATGGGCACATTGCTTCTTTTCCTTGGTCTAATCAGTGCAAACCCAAATATGAACAGTGTTTTCTAAGCTTGTAATTGCAAAAGTTGGTGTTGGAACCTGTTTCTTCTCTAGATGTTTATAAAGACTTTATGCAATGCACCACTAATTGTAATGTTATCCTGAGCACACTGTCAGCAAAATGCTGTAAGAAACAACATCACACTCTGATGCCCACCAGGTAGTGAAAGGGGCTTCCTTGCTCTGTGTGTGTGTGTATTGCCCAGGAAAGTGGATCAAGTACTAAAATTTGAAGGGGTCAACAAGGGTGAAGTTCCTTCATAGCCATCATGTGACACTGTTAAAAATATGGCCAGGCTTCACTTTAGAAGGAATTGATTGTTTTCTTGCCTAGTCTTATTGGAAGGTGTTTCCTCTTGATCCAGTTCTGGTGAGGTAAGCATCATCACAAGCCTAAGCTTTCTTTTTCCCTTTAAATGACAAAGAAAGAAATGTAAAGAGTGTGAAAATCTTGCTAAATTTACCTCACATCCTAATGTCGGCTCTGCCGGGAAGGGGCCTGAGAGGTATCAGGCCAGGATAGCCGGGTCTACCCCAGAGAGGTACTCTCCTCAGAGAATGCCTTCCAGGGAGCCAGCGGCTTTCCCTCGGCTAGCCTGGGGTGCCTTAGCAGGGTAGTAGCCACGGCGGGCTACAGTGAATTCAGCTCAGTGAGTTCAGCTCAGTGATCCTGCAAGGCAGCCCCTTTACAGCCAGCACGGAGAGAGAGAGATGAGGGACTCGTGTGGCCATTCTGCAGGGGGTAACTTTATTGCAAAGCACCCAGCGAAGGGGAGCCAGGGATGAGAAATCCCCAAAGTCTGGGGGCAAGTACAGAGGTTTTTATAAGGGTACATAGGTGGGTGTGGGGGATTACAAACCAATGGGTTCCAACAGATCTACATAAAAATCCCTCAAAGAATTGTGGGTCTCCGTAACCAAAAAGTGTTCTCCTTATCTAGGGGTTCTGGAATTTGTTGTTGTGCAATGCTCCTTATTCTTCAGGAGGCCCGCTTCCCCATCCCAGGGGCCTCCCTCCACAGCAGCGCAGCGGCGGGCCTGCCAGATCCCACAATATCCTACTAGAGGAAAGGGAAAATCTACTTGTAAACTCTTCATTTTTATACCTTACAGCAGAATTTCTCAGGCACCCCCTCCATTAGACCAAATCTCTCAGCACCCCATCCAAGTTATTCTGGAACGCTTCCAGGGATGTGGCATCCACAGTTTTTCTGGGCAATCTATTCCAGTATTTTACCACACTCAATGTAAAAAATGTCCTCCATATATCTAGACTTTATCTATCCTTGTTAAGTCTTCATCTCTGAGGAAAAGGCAGACAGATTCTAGAGAACTTCCATGAGGGAAACAGGAACTAAAGTGGGTGGCTCCTTTCTATTCCAATTTTTCTTACTCATCATTGCTATTACATGCTCCTTGACCCTCTTGAAAGGAAAAGGCAGGAGAGAACCTCATCTGACTTCAGCATAGTTTATTTTATTTTGGTGACCGGGACATATTCTGTTTTCCTGCTTGTCTAGTGCTATCTTAGTTCTTATCTTGCAGATTTCATTACTTGCACATGCTCTTTGTACTCTATTTGTGCAATCATTCCAGAAGCCTCCATTTGTCCTTTTGTGGATTTTCATGCGTAGGCTTAGATGTCTCACAAAATGGTTGTGTTATTACCAGTTTTTAAAAGTTACAAAATACTTAAACATCATTGTCAGCTGTGGTTTTTAGCATAAGTAGGTCGGGATTCAATGAAGTGAATACTAATTATATATTGCAGAATATGCTTCTCGTTCAGGGGTCTATGTGTTGGCTATGCCAGCTGGGGAAGGAACAAACTTTGTCATCTCTGTTTTGAGCTCCTGAAAGCTGTAACAGAAGTAAGGATATGAGGCTAAAGCTTCAGCACACAGGTTAACTTCTCTGTGGCTAACACCATATTCCTCTACTTTGCAGAGGTTCTTCCTAACATCCTCCTGATCACAGGATCTCTAGTTCTGCTAGGTGCAATAGCAGTCTCAATTATCCTTTACCAGTCTTTCCGAGTTGATGTCGTCCTGTTGTATCGGGAGACATTCCAGCCCCACTCAGTCAAGGATGGTAAGTAAAACTTGAGAAAGTAAGTTTACAAAAAGAAAAATGACAAATCATAGAGAAAACAATTTATTTGATAGTTGCTAACTTATTCTTGAGCCTGATTCTTCTGTTTCTTGCACCTTTAGTAAAGAAAAGTCATACATAGCTCTGAAAGTGCTTTACATTCCCTTGTTTCCTGGGTTTTGTAGCACTGAATTACATAAGAGAGACTCAGTCCTGGTTTTGTAGTTTTTATAATGAAAGTATTTGCCATAAAATACTGAATGCCATTGAAAATCTGATTTACAGTGCTATTAACTGTTCTTGTTATGTGCTCTCTAATGCAAAGGAACAAGCCTGACGGCTAACATGTGTTAAAAGCATATGTTAGAGCAAGACGGTCTTTGTAGGCCAAAAAGAAAGATACCAGTAGTATAGAAGTGTAGAAGACATTTCTGGAGGAATACAGCCCATCTAACTTTATTGGTTGCTTTCAGCTCAAGATTCAGACATCTACATTTAGTCATATGAAATGAAAGTGCACACATACAAGTTTCCATCTTAGACATGAAATCTGGAGATCCATGGCTGGGTGCAGCTGTCTAACCATAAGCAGTTAGTGCTGTTGGGGCTGCCTTAGGGCTTAAGTGAAACCTGAACCCCTCTGCAGGGGTAGCTGAAGGGCAGGCAGTGCCTATTGACATGATGAGGTACGTGTTTTTAAGACACTAAATCCAGCTAAATGGACAATTTTTAAACCTGAAGCCAACCCACCACAGATGTGTTATGAAGATATCTATAGCTGATCTAGTTACTTACCTTCTCATTAAAGAGTAATGAAGTAGACTTTTTAGGACAGTTTCCATGTAAGTATATATTATGATGAAATTAATCAGACTCTGGAAATGGACATTTCATTATTATTACAGAATCACAAAATCACAGATTCACAGAATCAAAGAGGACCTCTGCGATCGAGTCCAGTCTATGACCAGACACCACCATGACAGCTAAACCATGGCATTCAGTGCCATTTCCAGCCTTTCCTTGAACACCTCAAGGGATGGTGACTCCAACACCTCCCTGGACAGCCCATTCCAATGCCTAATCATCTTTTCTATGAAGAAATTCTTCCTAATGTCCAGCCTAAGCCTCCCCTAGTCCATTTTAGTCCTCTTGTCCCATCACTGGTCACCTGGGAGAAGAGGCTGACTCCCACCTGGCTACAACCTCCTTTTCAGTCATTTTGGAGAGCAACAGGGTCAAACTTGAGCCTTCTCATCTCCAGACTAGATAACCCTGACCTCTCAGCTGCTCCTCATAGCACCTATTGCTAGAGTGGTTTGAGCAAGAACCTCAGCAACAACAGAGGCCATTTCCATCAGAAAGAAACATTTCGGAATAGAATAAAAATGCTGTAATGGAAAACTTAATTTAGAGAAATGAAGCAAGGAATGAAATAAATTGACTTTGTTCTTGGTTCTGATTGTAAGACTTTTTCCTAAGAAAAGGGATTTTCACTTAGGGGTATGATATGTTGTGGGAATGATGAATAAAATCTTCAAGATGGAAGAATTTAAATGGAATATCTTGTGCTGAGAGACAAAGCCTGTTAATAGTGAATTGTATCACTGAAATAACAAATAACAAGTGCTGAGCTTCATTGCTGTATCATGCTAATATGCATCGATTAGTTGAAATCTTATTGCATAAACTTTGGAATACAGCCTTCATAATACAAAGGCCAGGTTCTCCAAAGCTACAGACACACAGGACAAAACAATTGAGCATGGAAAACACCAAATATGCACAGTCTTTAGTTTCCAAACATTCACCAATGATATACATTTTTCAGATTAGCTGGAACTTCAGTGGCTGATATTTTTATTTCTCTCCTACTTTTTGCAATAGACAGCTCTAATTCATGTTAACACAATACTCCTTCCTCTTATTTTGGCTTATAGATGGGAAGATATATGATGCATATGTTATCTACCCCAAAAACCACACCAGTGAAGCTAATTTTGTGGAATATTTTGTTTACCAAATCATGCCAGATATTCTAGAAAATAAATGCGGATATAAATTATGTATTTATGGGAGAGATATATATCCTGGAGAAGGTAAGTTTCACATCTGATAACGCACTTAATTACTTGTCAAGCTTGAGGAAATTGTGATTCTAGTCCCTTTTATGTGCATAGGAGGTCACTCTACATTCCTGACCTTGAAGTTCATCTCCTCAGCAGCCATCTGCTCTTTCAGGCCAGGTGTCACGAGGGCACTCTGTGCTTTCCAGTGTGCTAGGAAAAGCAAGCTACAAGGAAGAGACACAGACTTCATATCATCTTGGAACACATAGGAAACATGACACTGAGTGTGACTCTTTTAAACATTCACTTGCTCTTTCGAAAGTCTAACTCTGCACAGCCATTATCTGGGCAAAGCCACAACCAAACCGTGTGTGAGCTGGATTGGCCGACTGAAAGGCAAGGATGAGGAGAAACCCACAAACTCAGCTGAGGAAGCACCTTTGCTGTTATCACTCAGGAGTTTTCAACCGTTTATAAGGGTTTAGAGTCACAAGAAGCTCAGCTTTTTTCACTGACATGTTTTATTTTCCCTTCACCCAATTCCCAGCATTAGCTCAGGAGAGAATTGGTATGCTTTATTCCTGCTTTCTTGTCTTTCAGGATGAAATCATGTTAATTAATCTGTGCTGCTTTCCATATAGACACTCTCCACGCTATTGTGTATGATTGCTGCCACCTAGGTGCAATCTGCTCTCCTCCGGAGCTGACTTGTCTGTTTATCTTGTACTCTGGTTCTTCTGTAGACCAGATCTTCTCTCTCTGTCAGAGAGCAGGCATGAAGCCTAAGCTGGTGCATTTTCTGTTTCATGCTGCTGAAATCATCTGCATTGGGCCAGGTGTCATTCATCTAGCCTGAGCTGAGGCTGAGGTCTTTGATGTCCTCTTCTGGAAAGTTGTGAAAGGACTGCCTGGCCTTGGGAAAAAAGAAGGTAAAGAAAAGCTGCAAAAGTTGTTGAGCCAGACCATTCCCAGATCCAGAACAAGGGGCTACAGTAGTTCACAAAACTGTCAATGGCAAAAACTTACAGCACTTGCAGTGGTCTGGCAGCCCCCAGCAAAGGAAAAGAGGGTACATATGGAGCTGGCTGATGCCTCTGCAAATCAGCTGGTTTATTAAATAATTGATGCAATGAATTTCCTCATTCCTTTCTTTTGGCCTTTCCTTTTCTTTTGGCCCAGCATCACCGTGGCAGTAGCATTGATCAGCTCTCCCTAACATGGCAGTGGGAAATTTGAACACCTTCATTTGTGCTGGCACACAGATGCTCTGAAAGTCTGGATCTACCCCTGCAGGGCAAAGGCCAACATAATGCACAGATTAGCATATGAATTAGCACATATTAACTCAGGACAATTAACTGTAGTTAACTCTAACCCTACCTGGAAATAAGCCTCTAAGACGCAAGTCACCCGAAAGTCTCCTAATGACTATTTTTCATGGGTAAGTATAGCAAGATCATCTCTAAGGCATTAAACTTGGTACAACACAATTCCTTACATGGAGTCTGTTGATCAAACACAATTTTGATACAGTCAGACCTACTGAACTTGACTCTAGATCACTGGACTGCAAATTCCTAACAATACTTAAAAACAATGAAAATATTAATGTTTCAACCAAAAAAAAAGTTGAACTGAAAGCTTTGTGTTCTGGCGATTTTGCTTTTCTCTCCCCCTGCCTCATCCCTTTCAGTTGGTTGTTGTTTTTTATCTTTTTGAGGGCTTAGGGGATAAAGTCTTTTTCTAATAAATAAATAAACCATATCAGACTGAAGTGAGATAAAAATTATGTCTGGTTACAAAGTAATGAAAATGGAATTTCCAATCTCGAAAGAGTTTTAAAAGAAATATCAGTGTTTCACCATTTTCTTGTACATTGCTAGACACAGCCAGTGCAGTTGAGAAGAGGATGCAGAAGAGCAGACGGTTGATCATCCTGCTAACACAGCAACTGATTAATTCTAAAGAAGATGCTTATGATCAACACATTGCTTTATACAATGCCCTCATTCAAAATGACACAAAGGTGATCCTTCTGGAAATGGAGACAATTGGGACTTATGAGAACCTTCAGGAATCTCTCAGGTTTATTATTAAGTGGCAAGGTACCATCAAATGGAAAGAAAAGCACACGGTGCACCCCCAATCACCCAATTCTAAGTTCTGGAAACAGGTGAGGTACCACATGCCTCTGACACACAGGCCCTCACACTCAGCTAACACCAGGTGAACATTGAAAAACAGTGCTGCACTATCAGGATGGACTACAAGCCCACAGCTGCTTTTCCTTTCAGAAGGTACTTGACTGTACAGTCTGTAAGTCTGGCTGTGTTTCTTGTACTTTTTCCAGTCCTTCCACTGAGTAACAATGGGGCAAATTGATGGAAGAGGTATGGTAAACTGAGGGAGCATTTTATAGGTAAAGGAGTCTGTAAAGAAATAATTGTAGATTGTGTGAAGAATTTTGCATGCCACAGAAAACCAAATGTACCTATAATCTTTCTATATATAGTTGTATATATAACAGAAAGTTATGATTGTGAATAACTGAATACCTTGCGGGTTTACTTCATCTAATGCAGTTGATAAAATACAAATACCATCTGTATTATTTGACTAGAAAGAATAGTGTGTATTTTGCAACTAGAAAGTATAATGTTATGTTTTTGTTAACTTTTTTTTTTCCTGACATTAATTCCTGTTTGATTTAATAGTGATACTCAGAAGATGAAATTTTATTTTTCCTTAGTATGGATGCCTTGCTAAAGGGTCTTTTGAGACTGATGTGAATACAGCAGTAAAAAAAAATGCAGTGTTAAGGGAAATAAATGCATAGATATATCTATATATCTATATTTCTACATCTATATGTATATCATCTATGTCTATATCTATATATCTCTATATAAATATAATATGCATTGTTACAGGAAATAAATGCACTGTTACATACATATATATATTACATACATTTTTAAGGGAGATAAATGCACGGATACATATCAAGGTATTTTATATACACTTTAAAATATTTTCTATATCTATTAAAATGAATCTCACACAAAGGGGAAATTTTAAATCTTTCAGGTACAATATTCATGCTGTTACTGTAAATATTATCTCTAGATAGAAATAACATATTAAAATTTAATGTTCTTTTGATACACTTAGAACTCTTTTAAGCTCCTGAAAATATGGACTGCTTTTTTATAATGAGGATTATCCACCTTTTTTCCATGCTTTGGCCTCATGTATAGTTATACTTTCTGATAGGAAATAAACTCAGATGCAAAGGTCAGAGCCAAATCTCCTTCTAGTTCAGGGGAACAGGAACAAGATGTATTCTAGTACAGGTATCACTGCAAACGTCAATCTTTTTAGAGTTTCAAACCCAGGGAATTCTTACTGTCAGGGAAGGTTTAGTTTGCACCTTTAGAGTTGCTACAGAATGCACTTTAAAAGTGAAAATTATATGCAGAACAGCTTTTGTTTCCAAGTCCGGGATTACAAACAGGCAAGTTCTTTCCTTTTACTGTAAGCCTTTATTGAATATGGATCTTGAGACTTATAGATAGCAATTTGGAGTAGAAAAAATGTGCATATAATATACGTATAGTTTTTTTTTAGCATTCAGTTAAAAGATCTTTGGCAAACCTGACAGTTTTTCCACCAATGAGTTGAATTTTCAAGTATTCATTCACTCATTGCTCACTTCACCCCAACTGTAAAGCATCAAATGTTGCATTTTGTTATTACCTCATTAGATTGTGTGCAGTGCTAAGTCCTGTTCCTAAACATACCTCTGGATAAACCTTACTGTCTCTGCAGAGGTCCGACGAGATGGATTCATGCCAGCATGAGCCTTGGTTTATTCCTACAGCACCATTTCTTCCCACAGAGATCATACTAACATGAAGGCATATGTAAAAGCAGGAAAGCCTGTTGCTATAAACTGTGAAGATTTTTCACATAAGCTATTGAGCTACAGAATATTCACTTACAAGATTGTCACAGGATAAGTTTTTAAATTCAGTTTGAGTCCTGGGCTTGTAATGAACAAGAAAGGATGATAAGTGAGTGTCTTGGAAACGAAAAGTCTAGAATGACTTTTGAAGCTTGAAAGGATTGAGAAAGTACAATGAAGAAGTGCACAGGATCAGCAATGAACCAAATTACTCTGAAATATATTGATGCGTCAATGACTTCTGTTAGCCAGGCATGTAGTTATGGTGGTGAAAAACAAACTCACTCCATGGCTCCTGTGGTGATGCTACTTTTTTTCAAGTTTCACAGTCAGCCCAAGAAAAAAAAAAAAAAAAAAAGAAAGAGGAAAATAATTCTTATTGTGGTTTGCCAGCAGTGAAAAAAATCGCCTTGACAGAAAGAAAAGGGGCAAATTCAGAGAGTGGCAGAGAACATTTACAGTACCAGGGGGTAAGTATGTGACCATAACAATGACTAAAAAATGCTACAGTTGTCACAGGGTTTTTTGTTATTCCTTAGTGTTTAGTGAAGGAATATGAAATATGCATTAAAATGTATACCTTCTACAGATGTTATAATATTTGTAATGTTAGAGAGAAAGCACAAGAAGAACTGTGGAATTCTTTCACAGCATCATTAAAATATCAGCACCACTGAGTCCACATCAGGAGTCCTGCATTCAGCGCTGGGCTCCTCAGTAGGAGAGAGACTTGGGCGTTCTGGAGTCAGTACAGCAAAGGGCCATGAGGTTGGTGAAAGGATTGGAGCATCTTTCCTATGAAGAGAAGCAGAGCCTGGTGAAGTCCCTTATCTGAAGGGAGGGTACAAAGAAGAGGGAGTTAGGCTTGTCTCAGTGACGCCCAGTGACAGGACCAGAGGCAATGGGTGAAAAACAGGAGGTTCCCTCTGAACATCAGAAAGGTTTTTTTTTAACCTTTGATGAGAGTGACCCAGGGAAGTTGTGAGTCTCCAGCCTTGGAGATAGTAAAAAACCTCCAGAGCTTGAATCTGGCCAATCTTGAGCAGGGGTGTTGACTAGATAACTTCCAGAGGTGTCATCCATCCTCAGTCATTCCATGGTATGCAACTTACAACCAACCTAGATTTTGAAACACAATTTTTTGATTAAAATTGGCTCTTTTTACACTGAAGTCTGCCTTCATGTAATAACAGAATGACAGTCCCTCCCCCCCCAAAAAAAAAAAAAAAAAAAAAAAAGTATTCTTTCAACATAGAATAAATAAACATGGAAATAATAACAGGAATAAACACAGAAAGCTTAGTAGATTCTGTTTGGATGCTTTAAACTTACGCTAAACAGCACCAAGGCAATTTTGTTTTGAATTATATTAACCACAAAGAGTTTTAACGTTCTTTAGTTTCTGCTTGGTGCTTCTGTGATTTTGGCACCTCAAGGGACTCTGGAGAGCAGATTTGCTTTCACTTCTTGATAGAGCAGTCATCCTGCCCTCTCGTGGGTGAACAGGCACTCAGAGATTCTGATCAGATAGAAATCCTACAGGGTTGAGATTTGATGTTCCTACACCTCACATGGTTGTGAAGCCCAAGAGACTGACAACTTAAAGAAAGTTTTTAGAAGTTTTCAGAAGTTTTCACAGCAAGTTATTATTTGTAGTATATGCAACATTAATATCTTGCAGCATTGCATTTGGAACAAGATGTATAAAATCGATAGTTAAATTGAATGTACAATTGTATTTTCCTAACTTTTTCAGGGGTTGAAAAACTACAGCTGTTGTTTTAGACACAAATCATGCATATCCAGTTGTGTTTTGGACAGTGGGAAGACATTGGATGCTGCACGTCTTGTATTGAGCAAGATTCTTGACACAATCTCTGCTAGACAGACAAATCCACAAAAGTGATCAGAAAAACAGTGGGACCAAAGTCCCTATGGGACTAACATGTTATGAACAGCATACAAACCTCAGCTCACTAGAGGCATCCCTCAGGGAGTTATATTGGTACCAGGAATGTTTAGCATCCTTATTGATGACCTTGACAATGGGACAGACTGTACAACCAATGAATTTTTAGACAGAAAATCAAACAGGGAGGTGGGTGGTGGGGGATAGTTGACCCACTGGAGCACAGGGCTGCTGTTTTGGACAGCAAGAGGCTGAAGAAATGGACTGATGGGAAACCCATGATGGTCAATCCAAGGCATGAGCAAAGTGCTGTATCTGAGATGAAATAAACCCACTCAGCAACACAGCCTGGAGGTCAGCCTAATGCAAAATAGCTTCACAGAAATAGACTGGATGTCCTGGTTGACACTAAAGTGAACACAGTTCAGCAATATGTCCTTGTGGCTAAGGTGACCAACAGCACTCTGCACCTTACTAGTGAGAATGTAGTTGTGGAAAGTGATTATTCCCTTGAATGAAACATTTGTGAGATCATCTCTGAGGCACTATGTCAAGTTTTGGGCTCCCCAGTACAAGAGAGTTACTGACTGAAGTTCAGGGGAAGATCACCAACAGCACATATACAGGGAGAGGACAAGATGCCCTGTTTCCACCTACAATAATCTAATGAAAAGACAGAGAGAATGGATGGAACCAGACTCTTCTCAAATGAGCTCAGAGATTGGACAAAAAAGTAACTGGTGCTAATTAGATCATAGGAAATTTATATTACATATTAGGAAAAAAAATTCACCATATGTATGTTCCAAAGCTGGAACATGTGTACAGAGAAGCTGTGGAATCCCCATCCTTGTAAGTGTTCAGATCTCATTTGTGTGCACCCTGAGAAGGGGCTGGACCTGAGGACTCCCAGAGGTCCCTTCAAACCTGTATTATCCTATGATGCTGTGAGGCAGAGGAAAGATTGAAAGGGTCCAACTTCTGTATTTTAAAATTTCTGAGAAACTTATGAGGCTCTAACAGACACATTATCAGTTTGAAACCTGTTTTTTTTTTTTTTTTTTATATCAGGGGAAGATTATGCTGCAAAGTTTTGAATATGACTTCATGTCTGCTAAGAATTAAAATAACTTGTATATAGAGATAATAGATGTAATTAAAGAAGGACTGCTACCACGTAACAACAAACAGGTTTAAAATGTGGTTACAGAGTTGGACGTGTTGCAATTTATGATGGAAATAGTTTCAGTTTTTCAGTTAGCACCGCTGTAGAGTTTATGCTGGATGGAAAGGAAGATGTGAAAAACTGTGTGAAATAACTGGTCTTCTCTACCTGATTCTCAACTGGTCAGGTTGTCAAAGCCTCATTCAAAAATCTGTTTTTCCAATATTAGTGCAAACTTTCAGGTTCATCATGACATTTTCAAAATTAAAATCTAAGCTGTAGCTATTTTTAATCAAGTCACATATCTATTACCAGACTATGTCTTCTCCATTAAAATTGTATTAGTCTGAGAACTAAAAAGTGTAACACAGCACTTCCTGCAAGGTAGATTAAATTTCAAAAACTGGAGAGTATTTCAAAAGAATATGAAAGCAAATAAATGTGAGAAAAGCTCATGGAAAATATTGCTGTAAAATACTGAGTCAAAAAAAGAAGTTTCCAAACCGTCACTTTAAAGAGAGTCTGTGAAAGTAAAAAGCTGATGACATTTTATTTTACCATTTTATTTGTTTTCTGCTAAATAGCTTCCAGACTGTCATATAAAATCATTATCATCTTTATGATATCTCCTTTCTTTTAGGTTTTAAAGTCAGGTACTAAGTCATAAAAATAAAAGCATTGCAAAGTATCTTCTACACATTTTTAAAGCAGTTATAGTTCTTTAGGTCTTTAGCTTACTTTCCTGGAACTGTGTTGATTTACATTATCCAAAGGTCTGATTGTTGTTATAGACATATTGCTTCATTCTGTGATGAGTTAAAAAATGAGATGAGACAGTAAAACACTCCAGGGTTTCTTTGATTCACTGAAAATAAGCAAGAAAGCTAGCTCTGTGTAATCCCTCCCTCCTTTTAAGTATAACCTGCTTGTTTTACCTCTAAACTGTCCCCTTCTGTTGAAATTGGGAACTTTTGCATTAGCAGTTTTCCTGGGTAAAAAACCCAAAAGGTAACTGTCACCAAGCGAATTTCTGAGGATGAAAAGGGTGATATGCAAATTAAAGGATTCCTGAGAGAATGATTTTTTTCCTGCTGTTTTCAAACTAACTTTATTTAGAAGGATAGTGCACAGTACTTAGTAGACAAAGCATTCATGGAATTAACAACGGCAAGCATTCATTTACTTACGAACAGGACTCAAATAAGAAATATGCCTGTCAGAAACCCCTGGTGGAACCGCAATTCCAATACACCAACATTTGGCTAGCAAGCAAACTCAACTAATGGCATGATAACTTATTTAGAAGTGAATACATACACTCACTTTGCAGTACTGGAGTTGCAAAATGTTTCATGTCTTGAAAGTTTCCGTAATTCTCAGCTTGAAGAGGATAGTGGGACAGAAAAATATAGAACTGAAATGGGGGAATTTGTAATAAAAACAGTGTAGAATCTTATCTTTTGCCTCGTCTCTTTTCCTGCACACAGTTTATAATTCTTTTTGGCGGGATATTTTTTTTTCTTCATTTTGTGTGTGTGTGGGGGGTCTTTTGAGGTCTTTGCAGAATATCAGCCTTTCAGTCTTAGCTCTCTCACGTCCTCATTCTCAAACCAGGCAACGAGGTTGGGAGGAAGTTGTAGCAGAGATAAAACTTGGTATGCTTACCCCAATATACTCGTTCCTAGCACTCCGCCCTGCGTCCACCGCAGACCTTGGAAAAGAGTCCTACAGAGTGCGTTCAGCGGAAAAGCGGAGGAAGAGGCGTTTCGCCTAAAGACAACGGAACACATCACCTCCTCACCCCTTTGCTTCCCCTGAAAGGCTGAGTGCGAGGAGACAGCCCTCCCACCTCCCTCTCCGCCTCCTAAAAGGTCGATCACCGCTCGCTGTGCCCGCGGGGCGCGCCCCTGCGTTTCGGGGCCGGGTGCCAGCGCAGGTCCCAGCCCGCCGCTCCCGCCGCGCTGCAGCCGGGCAGGGCAGGACAGGACAGGACAGAGCAGGACAGGGCAGGGCAGGCAGGACAGAGCAGGACAGGGCAGGGCAGGACAGGGCAGGACAGGGCAGGCAGGGCAGGGCAGGACAGGACAGAGCAGGACAGGGCAGGGCAGGACAGGGCAGGACAGGGCAGAGCAGGGCAGGACAGGGCAGGACAGGGCAGGGCAGGACAGGGCAGGACAGGGCAGAGCAGGACAGGGCAGGACAGAGCAGGACAGGGCAGGACAGGACAGGACAGGACAGGGCAGGGCAGGGCAGGACAGGGCAGGGCAGGACAGGACAGGACAGAGCAGGACAGGACAGGGCAGGACAGGGCAGGGCAGGGCAGGACAGGGCAGGACAGGGCAGGGCAGGACAGGGCAGGGCAAGACAGGGCAGGGCAGGACAGGGCAGGGCAGGGCAGGGCAGGACAGGGCAGGACAGGACAGGACAGGGCAGGGCAGGACAGGGCAGGACAGGGCAGGGCAGGGCGGCGGGACCTCCCCCTGTCCTTGCTGGGAGCAGCCGAGCGCCTGCCCCGCTCAGGGCAACCCTGCGGCGGGCGAGGGGGCGCCTTCGCTGGTCGGGACCTCTCCGGGGCACCCTGCCTGTCCCCAAACCTGCCCGTGCCGTGCCCGACCCTGCCCATCTCCAAACCCGTCTCTCTCCCGCCCCTGCCCACCCCCAAACCCGTCTCTCTCTCACCCTGCCCACCCCCAAACCCATCTCTCTCTCACCCTGCCCAAACCCGTCTCTCTCTCACCCTGCCCCTCTCCCCTGTCCGCGGTATTGCCCGGCGTTCCCCGGTGCCGATCGGCTCGGACACCTCTGTAAGTACATGCCGTACTTTTTCCTTTTTACCTAGCTGTCATAAACAGTTTATCCCTGAAAATGGCTTATTTCAACACACAGTGCCTGTCACCGTCTCTGCGTTGTCCGCAGCCTTTTCCCTCACACCTGGGTGGCTTTGGAGGAGGATGGGCTACTTTAGCGCTGTTGTTAGTGGTGGTAGCAAAAGATTATGCCTAAAACATTTGTGTATCAGCTCTCAAATGCCTCATTTAGAAAAAATATTAAGGAGTCGCTATTAGCTTTCCATCAATGCTATCAGAAATGAATTTCTCACATCTCCCTTTTCCGTTTTCCCTCCTGCAATCAACAGCTCTCTTTTCCTTTTTCAGAAGGGTTTTCAAACTGAAATATCTATGTATTGACTTGCTGAGAGAAACAACTCTCTGTTTCAGTGATGAATGAGATTCAGAAGAGTGGTAAGTTCAAGCTGCAACTCTCTGGAGTTTGGAAGACTCCCTCTCCATTCACTTTTCACCTGGCAAGACTTGCATAGTAAGTAAACAGCTTTGCTTACGTTCTTTGAAATTAAGACAGATTTTCATTTTTACCAAGACATTGCAATCCTGGCAGGATGGTGCTTGGATCTAGTATGGTTAAGACAACTGTTTGTAAAATATTTTTGTTTTCTTCATCAGTGCTGTGCAAATTATGGCACTCTGTGGTAATTTAAAAAAAAAAAAAAACAACTTAAATTCCACAAGCAGCCATTCTTAAAGAGGAAAGACTAGTGCTTTCCTTCCTGGGCCCCAATGTGATTGTTAGAATAGTCTCATGTTCAGAAGAATATGTTGTGTTTTTTTTTTTTTAAAAAGGAAGTCACAACCTTTAGGTACAAAATGAGTTTTCCAAAAGTGTTGCTCAAAATTAGTTACTTGTCCAAAACTGAGCATTAATCACTTCTATGTGATAACTTCTATCAGCCCCATTTCAGTACAAAATCTGCTGGTGATTCTAGAAAAGTGGGAAATAATTTTAATGATGCACAATTTTCTAATTAATGAGATGTTGGTAATGCATTTTACAGAATTTACACTTTTGGTTTGTTTAAAGTTTTTGTTGGTGTCACAGTGGCAGAAGCATATTTTATTATTAAAACTCCATCAGTGGTTTTAAACATGTATAAAACTTAAAAAAATGCTTAAAGCTATTGTCACTTTGAGCCTTATAGACAACTTGTAATTTAATCAATTTTCATTGAAACTGTCATTTCCCTCTATTGCTTTAGCATTTTGCCCATTAGTATTTCTGTTCTCCTTTATCAGACAGACAATCTTTGCTTTTATTTAAAATAATTCAATTTTTTTCTGGAAATTAAAAATCTTATTTTGTTTGTCAAAGATTCTCTTTGTATTAGCTGACTTTCACTAAATGCACTTTTCTTTTTTTCACCTTTTTCCCCCCTCCTAACTTTTCATTGTAGAGTATTCAGACTGTATGGCTCAAATGTGAAGACTTTTAGCCTACAGTAGAACAATTTCAGACAAATGGATCAGGTTCAACAGCAATGAGAGAATAAGATTAAGATTCTGTGTCTTGTTTTTTAGTAGTCATGAATCTCAAACCTGGTTATTACGAAGTCGCTTTCATTACATTTTGTGCATTCAACCAGCCTTCCACTGTGTGCTGATGTGATTTACCAAAAAAGGAGTGGATTTAGGATTAAAAATCTGGCATTAAATTATTCTATCTTTATGTAGTGGGTCATTGTCTTGTTGTCTCAAACAGCTGTATTTCTTCTGAATGTGGCAGGATAGAAAAGGAAAACAAAACTCAAGAAATTAAAGAGAGAGGCCCTTCTTTCCTTATGAAGTTTGAATCTCCATGTGTAATAAGGAACTGAAATTTCTTGTTGCAGTGCTCAGCATCCAGATTCTTTAACTTTTTAAATCTGGACGTGCCTACCAGGCCTTCTGAAAAAAGGGATGTGAAACACTTCCTTCATCTCCTTGCAGTGCTTTAAGGGATTATGACACACTTGTAAAAAACTGAGAAGAAAGGTAAGAGAGGGAGAGCAGCTACACAGTTTGGTGTCCTGGAATACTAGCTGGAAGTGCTAGCCTCCTGCCTTCAGACTTTTCAGGTCACAGGAATTTTCTGACTCTAAATCTTAGGGCAGTCTCTTAAAGTTTGTGCTTTCTCAAATTGCAGCAAGTTTACTTAATAAAAAAGAAATGGATTGTTAATGAGATTTCTTTTGGCAGATCTCTCAAGGCTCTGAAATACATCTCATGTGTGTGTGTCTCATTTGTCCATCCATGTTTGGGTCACACTAAGCAAGGTTATCTGTTTTGGATTCAGGGGTTGAACTGAACTGACTGTGTAACTCACCTGTCTGTTTTGTAAGCAAAAACTGAGGCAGAGTCTCAGTAGTAACTCTATCTTTGGTTGTCAGTTAACCTGCTGCTCTGAGGAACCTCAGAAGATGCTCCAAGCTGGTCTTATTTAGTGGTGTTTTTCACTTGCCTATGAAATCAGTTGACTACACATGAAGCGACTGAATATAGGCTACTTCATGTCCTCCCCCCAGTGGAAATGTTAGCACTCTCAGCTGGACCTTATTGCTACCAAATTGTGAAAGAAATTACATGTCTCATTGTTTTCCAACAGGATCAAAGTTGGCCATCAGCATATCCAGTCTATAACATTGTGCTGTTCTCATTGAAGGCAAGAGAAGTTTCCACTGGCTGTTTCTACAAGGTCCAGTTTTGCAAAGTTTATTCTCTTTGTGGAGAGAAAAAAGCACTGTCCTGTCCTGTGGTAGGTATCTACTGACTGGCTCAAGATTTGAGTGTGCTCTTGTAATACTGCAAAATACATCTATTAAATAAGAAAATGGAAGAAGGAAAACTTGCAGTGCTTTCTGAATTTGAAATGAATTTGCAAAGAAAAATCTAGATACATTCATACATCAGGTGATGTATGAAAACAGCTGCTATGATAAAAATATGTAACTTCCCATTTGGAAAGCTGTCTTCAGCAGCAGGCAATAGTTACACTGCTCAAGGGAATCTGTTTTGCTGCACTTGTGTTGAATTGTAAATCTGTTTTTCTTTTTAGGTTTTCAGAACAAACAGGAGCAATTCAGTTTCATTTTTTGGAAAACTGAGAAGTAACTCAATAAAATGAATCTGATGATTTTTTTGGTAATATTGATCATGGAATCTGCCACTGGTAAGTAAATGTCTTCAGTTCAATAATAGAACATTCAAAATATGTGCCAGCTTCTTGACAGTTGCTTGGAGTAGGACAAGTTTTGTGTTTTTTAGCCAAGAACAAAAAGGTTTGACAATTACAGCCCAGCTCCAGACTTGGGAAATTTAGTCCCAAACACCAAAACTATGAAATGAAAAAACAAGGATGCTACCTGGAGAAACCTCATGATATTGTATGTGATCATGACTGTATGAAGAGACATAGCAAGGAAGAGAAAGAATCTGCTTTTTTATGTGCCATTCAGAAGTGTCACAATAGTTACTAAACAACAATAATCTCTGAGAACCTCAGGAGAGACTGAAGGCGGATTTTATTTTTGACCCTTAATGCTAGATCATGGTTCCTTTTCTGTACTTTTAATGACTTCTGTATGCAAAAGTAAATTTGGGAAATCTGTATGGAAAGGCAGACTTGAAGACTAAATTTTACACACATTATCTCATTCCAAGGCAACTTTCCAAAGATATCCAAAGCTGTTCAGAAATATATCTACATAATGATTCAGTTTTAATTAAGAAGATAAGGAAATGCAAATGTTAATTTATAGGATCTGTGCTTTTATCTCAGACATATTTGTCAAGTCAAACCATATGTGAAGAATTTCTCCTTTCCTCTTCCATTTGTGGCAGCTGCTTCACTGTAGAGTAAGGCCAGATTCTGCCCTTTGAGCCAATTTGATTCTGACACTGTGGAACTCATGTGAAAACATCACAGAGATAGAGAAATGTCCTTTTATTTTCAGCCCTGTTATCCTTCCGGTGTTGCTTTTGTAAGATAGAGTAAAGGCTTTGAAAACTGAGTTTTCCCCTAAATATAGCAGGAATAAATAAATAAAGAAATGCTTCCAGCCCATTTTGCTGGAAAAAGCCTTTTTATAAAATACCAGCAGCACAGCAAATCACTTTAAAGTCAGGCTAATGCAATTTTCTGAAATAAATACTTGGCTTCCTAATGTATCTTTTTCCCCCCTTTCTCTGAAGAGAAGCTGTGCCCCCTTCGTGCCTCCATTGATGTTCTAGAAGGGGAATACTTTTTCCTTTGTTATCTTGAGTCAAGGCAAGAACATTTTCAGGAAGAAGCATACACAATAAACTGGTACAAAGAAAGTGCTGGAAAGCAGCAACTGATAAAGGAAACACACAGAATTGTTTCACAAATGAATTTTATGGAGTTTTGGCCAACTGAACTCAGTGACTCTGGGAATTACTCTGTCATTCACAGGTGGGTACACAACACAATGGGTAAATGTCTTGCCTGTGCACATGTCTATGATGAAGATAATTTCTTTGTCTTGTTTTCTATAGCTAGTGGCATCCATATAAAAGGTGCTTAGGGAACTGTATTAACTGCAGTGTCATTTCCCACTTCATTTCACAATAACTATCAAGGTGGACCTGTGATATTCACAAATATTTATAAGGAGTTTCAGCCTTTTAAATGTTCTGTAAACCTTTTGATAAGGCAGGTTGCATTTCTTCTGGCTTGTGATTAATTACCTAAGCAAAATGAGTGTCAGGCAACCTTTCTGTCCACTGCCAAGAAAAAGGAAAAATTTGTTTGTCTTCCCCAGACTTGTTCTTGCTTGCCATGTTGAGTGGATCTCATGCTATGAGGCTTGCCAAATCACCTAACTGCATTGTAAAGATTAAATGTAGCATAGCTGAACTCTGTTTTCTGTGCAAACTTTTGCCTGCATGGAGCCATTCAAAGAACAAATTAAACAATTGGATTGAATTTCTTACTGCTGTAGAACATCACGAGTTAAAAGGAGAAATAAGGATGGGACTCCATTATTTGGTTGCAATCTTCATTGGAACACCATGAAAGAGTAAAGGATTAAATCAAAGGTTTGATGCACAGAGTTCTTATGACTAACTTGCCCTAAACCCATGATTCAGCATTTAAAGTTGAAATAATGATTAGTTTGAAGCATACTCCCTTGCATGTAAGGATTTGTGCTGTTCTCCAAGTAATAATTTAAAGGTTCTAGCCAGGTTTGTAAGCGGTATGGGACTGTGGATACAGAAAAATATACTCCATGTTTTTCCAGAAATACTGCAGACTCAAATTTGATAGTTCACAGTTCTAAGCTAGATTTCAATTGTTAACTTCCAAATCAACTTAGAAGCTGTAAATGTCTTTTTTAATTTTTCCATGTATCATAACTGTTATGTTCTTACTGATATTATTTTAGAAAGTACTGACTCATGGTATATGAAATGCAAAATATTTTTAATTGTAGGGTAAATATTGAGAAAAATTTTATTCATCTATGTTAAATTCAAGAGGATTTTCTTTAGGTAATAAATATGGTAGCTTGTCTAGTTTTGTTGTGTTGATCAGTTGTCTATATAGTCACTTCACAAAAAAGCTATTAAATCTAAAAACTTGATCTAATGCCCCCTAATCACAAAAATGTACACTGATTAATTTTGTCATGGGGAAAGATAGGTGTAGATCATACCTGAATTGCCAGTCTACTTGAAGGAGACTGCCATAATGAGTCTAAAATGCAGGGCAAAAGAGAAAAGAGCTATGAAAACCCCAGTGTTAATTCACGATCATTGTGGTCTTCTGATTATTTTAAGGACTTGGAATAATGACAGTAAATCCACAATAAATCACAAGGAATCTATAAAATTACTATGAAAAAGTGTGAACCTCAAAACTGAAGGAAACAGCCTTACATATGGAAGAAGGATGAGAACTACATATAGAACAGGAAAAGAACGGAAGTAAAACAATATAGATTGAATATAACAACTTCATATTAGAATGAAGTTTGTTAAAACGCATAATTGTTGGAAAACTCAAAAATTTCAGAATCCATTGTGAAATGTCTTGATTTATAATTTGCTGGTGAAAGAAATTCAGAAAAAAAGGTTTTGATTACGTCAAAGCATTCATTTGGAATTGAGAGTTTTGATTTTCTACTTTTTTGTCTTGTCTTCTGGAGCTATGTTAGCCACTTAATTTAAATAATCAGTTTTGAAAGAAAGTATTTTTGAGGAAAAATTTTCTTATTCTGAGACATTCTTTTTTTTATTTTATTTTAATTTTTTAATTTTTTGTAATTTCTTTCTGATAAGCTCATATGAATACCCATTTTTCTGTTAGGATCAGAATAGTGCCAGAATCTTGCAATCCTCCTGTGGAAACTCTTCACAGGTCTCACTGCTGGAACAATAGGTGTAAGGGGATTTTTCTCATGGGATTTTAATGGGATCTGGTGCTTAGTTTATATGATGGTTCTCACTATTGTCAGGCATATTAAATGAGTTACATTTCAGTAAATACAGAAGATTATTGCAAAAACTGTTTTCTGCAGAGACAGAGGACTTTTAGAAGTCTTGATAGGGAAAAATTGTGGACTGAACTTGTTTAAGATTTAATAAGAATGACTGAGTGGAATTACTTTAATTTCAGCTTATTTATAGTAGGTTAAAAGTTTTACTTTTGAAAGAAGAGATATATGGGAAATAATTTTCAGAATATTTGTAACTCTCTAGGCAGTTTCAGGGAACAATGTGACAATTACATAGACTGCAGATCTTCAAGAGAAGAAGAAAACATGTTGACAGATTCTGCAAACTAATTAAATGTAGGATTTTTTTCTGATGTGCTAGAACTGACAATATGCAAGAGGCAAAAGTGATATAACAATGTTTTTATGGTGTTTTAACCACTTCTTTTTGTTTAATGAGGAATCAGAAGTTTTTCAGTTAAACTAGAAGTGTCCTGCTGAGACACATATAGATAGCTGAAGTATGCATATATGTGTGTTGATGTGTTCACATGTGTTTGTTAGTGCACTTACTTAGGATATGAATTCAGGAATCAATGGACATCACCTATAGGCCTGAATGTGTCCATCTTCAGCAACACTTTTGAAAATAAAAATTTCATGTGTACTTGTAGTAAGTGTGGTAAGCAGCAAAAACTGTGTCACAGGTCTTTGGAAAGATTTTTAATTTGTATGGGGTTTTTTTAGCCTGTATCCTGTGGTTGTCAAAGAGAAAAACAGAATCCAAAAAAGCAGGTCATCAGGTTGCTCTGTTTTGGTGACCTTGAAACTGAGAGAACTTAGATGTTCCTGAAAAAAAACAAAAACTACAGAGAACAATGATAAACACATGATAAATTTTGAAAACCTAGTATTGCTCAATTTTTCAATAAGTTTAGAAAACTTGAAAGCCGTGAGAAAGTACATTAGAGTTAATACTGCAATTTGGAAAGCAGAGGGGCAGTTTCTGCAGAAGATGGCAGTATTGAGATAACACTGGCCTGTTGCAGTAAAAAAGCTACGGGATTACTTAAAATTGGCTATGTATCCAGTAAACTTCGTTTATATTCTCTAAGGGCTTTCACTTCCCTGTATCATCTTCTGAGTCAAACTAGATTTTGTTGTTCCTTCTTGGTGGGTTTGATGGGGGGACATTGAAAAGCTGTTAAACCAGAAATTTTTGGGGCTTTTTTGTTTTGTTCCTGACAAAATATTACCAAAGTCTCTCAACAAGTAAAAATCAAGATAAAAATATATAACAATTCAGACACTAGCAGTTTAAAAAATACAACTAAATTATTTTCTTTTTTTTTTGTGTTGGAAACCATGCTAATGGCAGACAACTAGAAGTTGTGTATGAAAAAATTTGTCTTTGTTTGCACAGGTATGGTTTTAATACCTTCCAGACACATTCTTCTTGCCAGATTTTGGCTCATCAGGTAGAATATCTTGATCCACTTTGAGTGGTTTCCCCAGATAGGATCACAGAAGAAAGCCTCTATGGAGTAACAGTGCTGGGGAACACATGTGGCTTTATGCACCCTTTTCTTTCAGCTGTGAATCTAGAGAGTGAAATCATTTGCATTTCATGGCTAGATCTGTAATCAATTCACTGACAATATTTAGATTAGTAGAGTGATGCCTAAAGAAACACACAAGACTTAGTGGAATTAATTGAAATTAATGTTTATGTCCACACCTAAACTTATCTTTGGTACCTTTACTGTCAGGGAGAGAGGCCTTTCTGGGTCACAGATTATCTTGTCCTAAAGCAAACGTATAAAATAGGTCATATAAACTGCACTGTAACAGGGTGACTGCTGACTGATTAGTAGCTCCGATTTAAATGTGTAAATAAGATGTTGAAGAATAGGTGAGAAGAGTTCCACCCATCGTGAATACCCATGTGAGCTTGTCTCTGATGGAAAAGTTTTGATAAGGCTTTTCCTGTTTGTAACAGCATAGTTAGCTGATTTACCAAAACCGTTGTGTTTTGGTTTAAAGAGTCAATTACAATTAGGAGTAACGAACATCTCAAGTGAGTAAGGAGAACCTGTGTAGCTTGAGAAAGGGCAACAACGCAAAGAGGGTGAGCAGAATACATAAATATGTTTGTTTGGGGAGCCTGAAAAGCAGAAAAGAAGGCTTTTCTTTTTTTAGAAGACTACCCAAGACTTGGTCTAAATTCATCATAAAAATGATGTACTAATAGCTCTTCTGAATCTTGTACATGCAAAAGGTATGTCAAGAATGGTGTTTAAGCTGAAGTACTCACCAGGGTTGCTTCTCCATTTGAACTGCTTTGTCCTCTTGACCTTTCTCATTGAAACTATCCTTGATTACTTGCAGTTCTGGAAGAAATTTATTTTTCTTTTCTTGGAGGCAGAGAGATTCAAACCATTATATGAAAATACGACTGACATTGGAGGGAAGTGCTCTGTGGTTGCTGCTTTTCCTTTGTCAGGCCCTGCTTGTTCAGAAAACAAATGAGAGCTTTATGCACTAATTGCAAAATCTCAGCCATTAACTGACAGACTCTCACCCACTAACTGACAGCAACATATGGCTTTCTCTTAATTTCTAACTTTGCCAAATAAAAGTCCTTCAGGTTCCTTTCCCTTAGTAGTCATGTATTTAGATAAATTTAACAGTGAAATAACAGCTATGATCTGATTCTTTCAAGGAATGTATGTATGGATCCTAATAGATATCTTGACAATGATCAGCTCCTAGATATTCAAAAGAGGTCTTTTTGGAGCATATTAATGCGATCTTTTATAGACATTGCATGGGATGGGTTGATTGCTGCAGAAGTGATATTTCCTGACTCTTTCAGACAGCCTGGGGTGCTCAGCTGCTATAGATCTCTGATCAGTGCAGTCTCAAAGACAAAGAGATGCATCCTTTCCAAAGTGCCTTTTGTTCAAGACATGCTTGAATCCATAAATGGTGCTGTAATTCACGAGACTTGTGGAGTTTAGAAATATTTCCCAAATATCACTGATTATCTGCTGAGTCTCAAACAATTAATAATTGATTAATGTTGCTTTGTGAACAATACCAGACTTGCCTATCTTATTTCTAATTTTACAAATGTGTTTTTCTGTCATGGCTTTTAACCTTAGCAACACATAGGAAATGAAACCTGAAAAATCTTTAGCTGATTCAAGGTCCAAAATTAATGCTCTCATGTAACTATGAATGATGTCACAGATTGTTGCATCCTTGTTCAGGTCAATGTAGCATATATTGTCATGTTCCATAGATATAATTGTATTGTCAAATGTTTTGTGATAGTGCATTTAGTTTAAGTAACCTGTTTGGTTAAAGGAAATTACACTTATTTGGGAGTGGGAAAGTGATAAAGGGGAATAAAAATAATTGGGTCACTGTAGATATACTTTTTACCTAACTGATGTATTTGAGAATTTATTTATATTTTGTAACTCACTAAGCTGCATTATTTTAAAAAGCTGCTAAAACTGATTTTATTGTATTTTTTTTTTCTTAGCAGTGGAAAACAAAATTTCACAATTCAAAAATGGACCTTGAATGTACTTGAAAGAAATAAAAGCAGCTGTTTCAATGAAAATCATTTAATTACAGAAATTAAAAGTGCTGGAACTGGTCATTCACTGAAATGCAGTGATTTGTCTGTCTATGAAAATGACAGCATAGCATGGTACAAGGTAATTACTGAAACAGTGTTACTCAAATCATTTGCTGTAGAAACAGAATATCTGATTGTAGGAAATATTAATTGCAAACAAATTTTTAGGAGCAGCTACAACCATTGTAAAGTTTTAATTTCTCACGCTATTAGGGGGAAAAATCTTCAGACAGATACATAAAAACAAAGTTTTTTTTTGCTCTCAGATTTGTTAAAATATACCTGTTTCAGAATATTTTAAACTAGTTTGGAATGATAAAAGATCTGATGTGCATGTCAGTTTGCTGATTTAGGTGGCAGCTGGTTTAGCCAGCTGCTACTTTGCTGATACAGATATTGTACTGATGCTAAATGAGGTGCCAAGATTTTTATTTTACAGTTGGCATGTACTTGTAAAGTAATTGCAAACTTTTCCAATTTTGCTGTTTCTGAACAGTTTTTAAGGGTGTAACAGATCCAGTTCTGTTATATTTGGCAAGTCATCTTTTTGATGAGTGGTCCTTATTCCTCTCAGGTCTCCTGGTTGGAGTAACAGGCCCTGTTCACTCCAAGATCAATCAGTTTCAGGATGGGATTTTGACTGCTTTAGTAAAGGCAGCTGGAGTAGCCTGGCAAGAATGATCTTACGGCCCTGTTCTCTTGTCTTTTGGGGCCTGGGAGAAAGGGACTGTGGATGGATAGGGCCATAGGTTGTTACATTTTCCTTAATTGCAGTGTTCTCAACTTCTAATGAGTTAAATCTTCAAATGCTACTTTAAAGTGACCATAAATGAAAACTGGATCTGCCCCTCTTTTGGGTCAGACACATGTCATTGAGATAGTGAAAAGGCGATGGTGACACTTTTAAAAAAAAATTCTTAATTTCTTTAATGTTTCAAATGCATGTTTACTACAGAATAGTATTTTCTGGTTTTATTGATGCAGGACTGTAAGAATTATGAACATGAAACAGAGAGGGAACTAAATTTTAGATCCTTAACAGTACAGAACTCTGGGATATATACCTGTAAAATTTTAATCAGTCATGAAGGAACCATATACCACAGCACAAATACGATTAAACTTGTAGTAGAAGAAGGTAAGAAAGCTTTCTAATATTTTGAAGCATACTTTTTGGTTCACTTTACTATGGAGATTTTTAGTTGCAGTTCTTATTTGATAAATATATACTAGGAGGAACAAGTCTGGTAATCTGAACTACCTCAGAATATTTTGAGAAGTAAAAAAGCAGAAGTTAAGATGAAATATCACCAGTTTTGGAAAATGTATTTAGTATGTTTTCCCTGCAGTTTTATTTTCTTTTTTCAGAATTTCTAAGTACGTCATACTAAGAATTTTGCACAAGAGCCTTTCTAACCATTGCAAATTGTAGACTGTATACATATGTATGTGAAAAAAATTCAACAAGACATACTGAGTTTCAAGCTACTCAGTAACGTCAGAATCCAGATATCATTCTGTGAATTAAATGGGATCTTAGTGATTAATTTTATATATAGAGCAATTATGTAAGTTTTACTGTGGAAGAATGTAAGTAAGGTATTAATTCAATAACAATACTTCTATTTTAGATGTACCAGAGGCTTTCAATTTGGAGATAGTTGGACATCATGAAAATATTGAAACAGAAATAGGTATGAAATCAATACAAAAATCTTTGAGGTAGTTACTCTATCCACATGCTTTTGTTCTGATTTCTTTAGGGTTGATGGTCTAGATAAGTGTAATCAAACTAAGAATTGTCTGTGCATCATCCTGTATGTGATTTAACCTCACATCTGATAAAGTTTGGCCTATTGTATTGCATGATTGATACACAAGTAGACTAAATGTACTCTTTCACAGAGGCAGAAATTCAGGTTGCTGCTACAACCTGCAAGAGAAAATGGTGGTGGTGATAAAACATCTCTCCATGGCTTGCTTTTGTAGATGGCAGACCCCATGAAGCAATGTGTAAAAGGTGTGTTTTACACAATGAACGGCAGAAATGAGTAATGCCGCTGATGCCTGATGTGGTTGAGAATGTGATTCTTCAGGGAAATGAGGAGTGTGAGGTGTGACAGTCATGGCAATGTGTGCATGAACATCTGTATTGTCAAGAGACCTTACCTGTGCTTCTAGCTGGAAGTAGGTTAGATAAAATGATCTGCAACCTTCAAACGGTCTTGGACAGGCTCCAGGATTTTGTCATTGAGGCTATAATTATTTTTTAAAACCAGGAATTTACCTGTCTTTTTTCTTTCCTCTCCTCTGCCTGAGAGCTTGTCTCTTCTGGTTACCTAATTCTTCCTTTCCAAGTTTTACTTCCTCTGTGGCTCTTAGATGTATCTCATTTACTCATCAAGGATCTCAGATGCTAGTTTTCCTTCCTTCCTACCAATGCTGCTTGCTAAGTCCTTTTCCCAGTGGTAGTACCCCCATCCTATGATGCCTCATGCCTTCCAGCCTCCCGGTACACCCTTCCTGAACATTTCCTCCTCGTTACTGTGCTTGTCCCAACTCTTAGAGGTTAACAGGGTTTGGCATCAAATGCTTATGAACTACCTGCCTTCAATCCCTTATCTGCCTTGATAAGATAATTTGGTAAGCTCATTTGACTACCTGCTGAGTGATGAGACAGATGGCATGGTGGAGACTGAAGGGAATTTAGGATGAGCCAGGTTCATGATTTTTAAAACTTATCATTGCTTAGGATGGTGTTCTATATTTTCCTCCAAATAGTGTTGAGTATGGTGAAAATGCTAGAGTTGCAAGGTCAGTGATAATAGGTTAGGTCTGTGGAACTATAATTTGGATTTATAAGGTTTGAGTCTATGATGGCCACTTTTTCAGCTGGATCTTGCTTTGAAGTATCTGATAAATCTTGAAAGGCCAGCTTTGTGTGCTCCTAGAGAATTGCTGGGTAGGCCTTGCTTACTGGAAAGTATCTGTGCATGTTGGTCTAAAGAAGGACTAATGTGCTCTTTTCCAGGCTAATAAAGAGCATTCTGGATGTGTTCCCTGGAATCTATGCTGCAAAAGCCTAGAAACTGGTTGCAGCTAACTTCGGGTCCAGCTTCCCGTGACAGAATCTAAAAAAATCTCACACCCCAGAGCTGCAGTCTTCTGCCCTTATTTTTTCCAAGTGTACAATTGTCCTTTTAGTTTTGCAATTTCTTAAAACTATCAGGACTTTATGGGGTGCTTCCTGTCAGTTACGGTTAGTGCTTTGATATGGAACAAGTCAGCTGACTGGGTAAATGACTTGTTCATGTATTCAAGAATTTCCAGTTGTGATACTGAGATAAGAATTTGTTCTGTGCATGTTCAGCAGGGGCTTTGGTTTTGTTGAGTAATCATATATAGTTTCCCTATTATAATTAGTTGGTTGCAATTCCCTTACCGGTTACTTACTTTACCTGGCCCTGAAGCACAGGTGATAGGTTTTCCTCTCCTGTTCTCAGCCTGTAGAACACAGTCTAGTTTACAGAATCATAGAATATCTCAAGTAGAAGGGACTCATAAAGATCATAAAGTCAAATTCTCTTTAGTTCTCTGAAGTCTGAAGTTCTCAGGGTTATTTAAACCCACCTGGTTGTGATGATTTATCTGAAAGAAAGCAATGGATGGCTGTCACTCTGCAACAGTGCATGATTGCTGAAGCCACCACCAGTGCAGGTGCAGCACCTATAAAACACTGAGCAGGGGCTACGAAATTCAGAAAGAAGCGCAGCTTATAGGATATGTTTCCTGGAAAGCTGGCACTTTACTGCACTGTGTATATGGATACTACTTATCACTAAATCTTCCCGTGTTATGCTTTTTTTTTCTGTAGGTAAAGAAGAGATACTCAATTGCACAGGTTTCTTGGGTTATTATATGCAAGAAGATGCCAGTCTCTACTGGTTAGTTAACCAAACGTTTCCAAAGGAATGCACTGATGTCTCTGAGAATGAACCTTCAATATGTGAAGAAGAAGTCCAAAAACCACAGTAGGTTTCCTGAAAATGCTGCGTTTAGTATGTGATAATGTCCTACACTTTTGTGGAACGGCAAATTCAGTAAAAACCACAGTCCGAGGGTTTTCTCTAGAACCTTTTCCTCAAAATCTGCCTCTTAGGTGGTCGTAGGTTTTTGTACAGATAGTGTTGCTAACACCATTCCTTGTTGCAGGTTAGGAAAGAAGTTCTATATCACAAGGCTACTACGGATTAAAAAAGTAAGAGATGAGGACATGAATCGTAATTTCACCTGCATGTTGCAAGCTGATGAAAGCACACAGATAAAAACGGTAAAACTGAAGAAAGGTATGGCATAATCTAGAAATAATTTATTAATCAGTCTTCTTAATCCTGAGGACATTTCAAAACATTGCTCCAAATATGTCTGTCTGCTTATGAAGGCCCTCACACATGTAGTGCAGGACCTAACAACCCCTGGGTGGTTCCTCCTGCTCTCAGACAAGGGCAGAGGGAGTGCAAAGCAAAAGAAATACAGACTACAATAAGAAGGTCTTGAGAGGGCCTTCATAAAAATTTCACAAAGTTTAAAGTGTTTAAAATCTGTATTTGGAACCAAAAGCCCAAAGATAAAATAATAATAGCAATGATAATACTATTATTATTATTAAACAATAGCAACAATAATAATAATGAAAAAAAGTCTGAAAGAGACTAGAGCAAAAAAATATAAAAAATGTCTCAGCCAAAGAGATAAAAGAAACATTAAGGACTTGTGGATAGGACAGAGAGAGGGGTAAAAGGTAGATAATAAGAGAAAATAACAAAAAACCTGAAGGAAACTCATCCCAAAAGTGAGTTACCATCATTTTGGGGTGCCATACATCTATGAGGATCTGAAATGTCAGTCTTGATCTCACATTCCCTGCACACACATAAATGAACACTCTGTGATTGTGTCCAAGATCGTTTCTCCCATTTTTATGGAAAAACATGTTTTGTAGTTTGTCTCAGGACCAGTGGCATGTATATGTGCTTGAAGCATTAGCAGGAAAGGATTCCCATCAACATTGTGATTTTTTTGAGGTGATTTTTAGGTGCTATCAGTATTTGATACAGTAATCTCGTTATTTAAAAATCGACAAAGCCTCTTTGTTAAGGCTGTAATTTGCTTTGTTTCTCTTTTACAGGGAAGACTCGAGACCTGCCTGTGCATATATTTACCACTGGAATGGTCCTTGCTCTGCTATTTCCATTTGTTGCTGTAGCTGTGGTGTTCGTGTTTGTGATGTTTAGGGTCGACTTTGTTCTATTTTACAGAAATATATGCAAGAGAGATGATACTGCTGGAGGTATGACTTTGCTAATGCTGACATTGAAATAAACATATTGATGAAAAGTATTTTCTGGCAGGTTCTGTGAAATAATCAGCTTTGAGGAAGATGAAAAAAAATTATCTTAAATCCATGACTGGTGTGAGAAGAAACAAAGAGTAAAAGAGAACTTGATGGTCAGGTGCTAATGTGTATTCGTTATATATGTGTGGCAATGACAGCAGATAAACACAGTGAAGAACCTGCCTATGGAGCAGGCAGTGGAAGGGATGTGGTTGGATGCTGTTCAGATGAGCTCTGTTCTGCCATATTCTTCATCACAAAAGTTGATAGGAGTGGAGAGGTTTGCAGTTGTCTGTCCATGAAGAGAATGAACACTCTGGAGCTGTCAGATGGGCACACTGACACAAATTTGTTTTCACCTCACTGATGCCCTTCAGTAAGGTGAAGCTTAAACTGTTTCCTTAACTGTAGAGGCATGTCTATAGGTTTGTCACTCCATGCTCTTAAGGAGAGCAGGAGTGCACAGTACCAGTGTCTTACCAGTCTGTGGCCTTCACAGCAAGAGAACCTGACAATTACTCAATTTTAGAAATAATTTTTTTGAAAATTGTACTGACAAAATTTGCTGTATATATGAGACTTATTTTCTTGGCCTTCCTTGGTCTCTAAATCACCTTGAATATAACTTGAATAAACTGCAACAGTTGGAGATTTTTCAGTAATGGGTGGATGTCATTTATGCCTGCCAGTGTTATTTATCTAGTTGATATCAGCTATGAAAGTGTACACTGACTTAGAGGGAGGATCTCTGAGGACCTGGATTATGCCACCCTGGAGGAGCTGCCTGTTGGATACTAGGCAATGGATTTCCTACTCCTAGAGCTCTTGAATGTGTAGGATTTCATGGAGTTTACTTTGTGCTCTCTCTAATGAGCTACATGCAGTAAAGTATTCAGAAAGGGAAGCAAAGAAGTACAGTTTAAGAAGCAAAGCCATGTGTGCCGGTGTATCAATCCTGATAGTGGCTCTGGGGCAGTGTGGTGGACCTGGCCTCTGGAATGGTCTTTGATTTTCTGTTTGTAAATTAGTGCCCAAATCATAACCAGACTTGGCATACTCTCATAACAAAAATAATTAACTGTTTTTTTCTCTCTTTTGCTGGTGCCCATTCCGCTTGATAATCTTAGACACAGTGTACAAAAAATGTTGAAATCTTCAATAACTTAAATAACTTTTTCGCTTAAATAACATTTTTCTCAGGTTACAGACACCTTTTTTGCTTTCTTTCATATCCTGATTTTCACAGATGTGACATTAATTGGTAAAATTAATCTAATTTTATTTTAAAAGCACCTTAGTGTATAAAGGAAATATTTTCAAGTGTTTTCCAAATGCAATCAGAATCTTTTGTATCAACCTTAAATTTCTTCAGGATATTTTTTGAATCTGTTGAAGAGTGTTTGAAGACTGTTCGGTGTCTTCAGAAGAAAGATCAGGGGTTTCTAGATGCTTTGCTATTGAGACACTAAGTTTGAAAACCAGAATGGTGAATCAGATACTAGATTTCTAATGGTTGGTAGCAATCAACAATTGTTGATTTATTTTCAGATGGAAAAGAATATGATGCATTTGTGTCTTACCTGAAAGACCATGTTTCTCCTACTGAAGAAGAGAGAGAATTTGCTTTGAAGATATTGCCCATGATATTAGAAGAAAACTTTGGGTACAACTTATGTATATTTGAGAGGGATGTATTCCCTGGAGGAGGTAAGCGTATTTGATATTCTTGTCATTAAATAGGCTCATCATTTTCACACGTAGGTAAAAGTCTATAAATAGAAGGAATTCTGTCATATGTTGTGCGTCAAAAAGATGTATTTTTTCATTTAATCTGGACCGTGTGCATGAAAAGCTTGGATGCAAACATTTGGCATGTTTTATAGTTATATGTATGAATTCATATACACTTACACTCGCACCAACACATGTATCACTAATTACAAATAACCAAGATGAAAATATCAAAGATCAAGCATTGAGAAAATTAAGGTGAGGACACAGAAGGTATCAGATATTTCACAGTAATAGTGCTTTTGCTCTGCTTTTGATGAGGGCCAATGAATGAACTCACATTTACTGCACAGAGCAGCCTGTGACTCTGGTACTAGTTATTCTTAGGTAACTTGTATGTTTGCTGTATCTTCAGTGTGGTGGTTGAAACCATTTTTTAAATGAAATGAGTGCCATAAAAAGATAGAAATAAGAAATGGAATTTTTTTGGCTTGTGGATGTATCTGGCATCTGCCTTTTGCTTGGATAAATGGTATTTTGAGTTTCCATTTAATCCAAAGATCCAGCTGAGGAATAGAATTTCATTGTTCAAACCACAGAACAATAAGATCAGTCAGTCTCCTTCATTAAGCAGGATTTTGTCTCTTTATATCCATTTCTGACAAAATTTTCTAACCTGAGGGGAGCCGCAGCTCTTCCAATCCCTTTTTTCTTACCTGTTCTCTTTCTTTAAGTATTAAAAAATTGTTTACTAAAGTGTGCAGTATGATTCTTTCAATAGTTTTAGCTTATTTCCTTTTCTCTTATCTGATCCATTGTGAACATGCAAAATAGAATATTTCCTTCTTTGTACAGGAACCTTTGGTGCTGTAATACCCTCATCAACCTCTCACCCTCAGTTTTCTCTTCATTAGGTTAGTTCTGCAGTTTGCTCACCTTTCTCTACAAATCATGTTTTCTAGATCACTGGTTTATGTACTTTGTTCCATGATGCTAAAACAAGCACTGGAAGCTGTACATGAAAATTCAGTTTGATATTTAAAGGGTAGTACCATTCATTTTCATTCATCAGTTTTTATGCCAAAAGTCATCAATGTAAAACACAGTTGGAACTCCTTCTTTCATCACATGCTGGTCTTCTCAACCCGGGATTAGTGGAAAAGGATTTGGGTGTTTGGTGTCATCAAGGAAGATATAACCCCAGGGTTATGGAATACTTGAAGAGAGGTTTCTGTTTGTGCCTTTCTGTGGAATCACTACAATGGTATCTATTAAGAGCGAGCAAAGAAGTGTCCGGTCGGGGGAAAGTTAATTTTGCTGTCACCTTCTGTCCATGTGACTACTGCCAGACAGCAGTCAAGGGTAGATGAAGATTTTAACTAGGTTCGTTTCTGCACTAGAGAACAAGTTTTGACCATACCTGAGTTAATTTTCAAAGACTCTTTAATACATATTAATCTCTTCATAAGGATAGGATGTTTACATGCTGTCACTTCATAAGAGAGACATTTTTGGTACATATATGAATTTAAAAGATAAGTTGATTCGGTGCCTACCCTTTCAATTTTTATTTAACAATAAATTTATCTTTAATTTGCAGCGTTTGTTGATGATATCCATTCATTCATTGATAAAAGCAGAAGATTAATCATTATATTGACCCAGAACTATGTTTCTGACAGAGCCATATACGAACTTGAGAGTGGACTGCATAAAGCTCTAGTTGAAAGGAAAACTAAGATCATACTAATTGAATATATGCCTATAAGTGACTACAATTTCTTGCCAGAATCACTGTCACTTTTACCATCAAAGAGGGTGGTGAAGTGGAAAAAAGATAAATCTCTTCCCATGAATTCCAGATTTTGGAAGAACCTTCGGTACCTGATGCCAGCAAAGCCTATCAAGATAAAGACCAAAGGGCACTACAATAATCTTGGCTTAGGCTAAGAAGCTGCTCAACCCTGGACTGAGGGCTGTGACTTTAATGCATATAACAGTTCTGGAGACAGAAGATACAGCAGAAAACTGTATGTTTTGCTAACTAATAAAACTAATATTTTGGGAAATAGTGTTGATTAAGAGGCCAGCTCTGAGATCTGAGAAGAATGCAGAAGTTACTGCAGTGGCCAGGATGATGTTAAACCTGATTGTTAATCGTGTCCCAGAGAAGGTTTCCTCAGCAATCTGCACAAGGAGCAGCTTTCATTCTGCTTAGGACTTACCACATGGCATGAAGCACAATGAAAAACGTTTTTATTTCACAGTTTTCAGTGATGTAGGATGATGCTATTTTTACTTGCATATACTTCTTAGTCCCTTCAATAAATAAATCAGCACTTGCAATCTCTTATTATTATTTAGATGCTCTTTGTTTTGTATTTTGGCATTTTCTAAGAATTCTGATTGCAAGTAGACCCAAACTGCTCCTGCCTTAAAGAGCTTGGCATACAGGCTTTGGGCCACATCAAGTAGAAAAAAGCCCAAACCAACAGAGAAAAGGGAGTTTAGAAAAAGTAGGGCAGTTATGGATGGTTTAACAGTATTTACTACTGAATGGTAGTATGGTCTATAAATGGGAATCATTTGAAGGTATGGTAAAGACTATTTACCTCCTATTTCACTTAGAAGGTTGCAAATGCTCTTTTTGATAGGGAGAAGAGGGGGTGGAAAATAATGGTATTATGTTCATGGATGCTGATACCACACTGGAACCAACTGCCCAGAGGGGTTGTGGAGCCTCCCTCACTGGAGATATTTGAGAACTGACTGGACACAATCCTGTGCCATGTGCTCTGGGATGGTTCTGCTTGATCAGGAGGTCAGACTAGATGTCCCACTGTGTTCCCTTCCAACCTGACCCATTCTGTGATTCTGTGTTTCTGTTATACCCTGAGCTGCCTTCATCTGTTCCATGTAGGAGATTAAGGTGAAAATGAGATCTTTGGTGTGTATATACGCACCTAACCCTTTGGAACTCTTGTCGTAATGTTATTTTTTAAAACAAATTTAGTAGTCTATTCAAAACTCTGCTAATCATCCCTTATTATTAGCTGCCTGACAGAAGATAACAATCTAACATAAATTCCTGGATGAAATAGAACCATATTTCCTCCTAGCATCAGTGGGGAGAAGTCAAGGGAAAATAATTTTGGAAGATCTTTTGTCAGGTTTCTTGGAGATCATGAAGGCTCTTACCGCTCTTGTCATGGTCTTGTGTGCCATTACTGCCAGTTTTGAGAAGGCATCTCTTACACTGACACAATTCACACAGTGGAGGAGCTCCATTACCTTCTCAACACACTTGAAAACACAGCTGGAGTGTCTGGTATCATGATAATGTCTCAATTTTCACAGGAATGAAACATTGTTTGTCAAATATCCTTTAATCATGCATAGTTTCTAGAAGATGTTTAGGTAAAAGAAAACGCTAAGTATAGATTTCCAAAATGGAGACAACTCTGTTGTGAGGTTTAACAGGTAGATGGCAAGGAACAAAGGAATAAGGCAAACATCTGTAGTGAACTTAGATCAGCTCTAGGAGGTCTCCTTTCTTTCAGACAACTAAAGAGAGATGTAAACGTAGTTCATAAGCAAAAGCCATTCTCTGGTGCAAGCATTTACAGAAGAGGATTTCTCCTCTGCGGACGTGTGCCTTTACATTTCCAAATCTCAAATCTTTCACAAAGTTCAGTTCTTCTTTATCAGTGTTTTCTAGTCACAGATAATTTTTAACATTCTCTGTCAGCACAGAAATGCCATCAGACATACTAGGCACATCCATATTCTTGCCAAACATCTTACAGAAATGTTAATAACTTTTCTAATACTTAACTGAGGTATTAACCTTTCTCCTCAGCCATGTAGTTTTTCATATACTGTCATCCATGTATTGTCTAACAAATTAAAGGTCAAATGTATTTTACTACATGTGACTATGGATAGTGCACATGGTTTGTTAATTGCTCTGGACCAACCCTACCCTCTATGAGAATCAGCACTATAAATTGAAATTGAATTTGCCATGGATGCCCCTCACCTCAGCTTGGAGAGACAGCATGACTGCATCTACCTGGTACACCTCATGAAGATGCACCCTGAAGCCTGTTGACACCATACAGAATTTGACTGCCCTGAGATTTTACAGAATAACAGAGGATTACACATAAGGAAGGCTGAAAGCTAAATGGCATTAACTCCTAAGTTGTTTAAATACCAGCAAAGCAGACGCACGTTGAATGACTCAACATCTGTATAAAGGAAGTATTTTTGCACAGAAAGGAATCATGACACTGTCACTTTATAGATGATCCTCACTGCCCATGATGCAGTGGCAAAGGGGCACTAGGGAAATTAAGGATATGCATTCTCACACTAATGCCAGATGTTCTTATTGCTCTTATATCCTGAATTACTGACATTAGTCAGAGCTTGGAAAGGCCTGCTTTTTCTTTGCCAGTCCATGGAGAAAATGAAATAATATTACTTTTATAGACTGTAGTTGTGATGATTTGCCTGATCATGTATACGTCAATGTATAAGTGGATTCACATGGTAGTTGGTTTGAGGTAATGGGTCATTTCAGTGATTTATACTGTGGGTTTTGTTCACTTTTGCACTTAATAAAATGATACTTCTCCTTCTCCACATCTGTGGCTTACATTTCAGCTGCAGCTAGACAGAAGCAATATCATGGAGTGTTATAAGGTTGCTTATAGAATCACTGACTTAAGTATTGGCAAAAGCAGATTTAATATAAAAGTGAAAGGGAGAAAAAATTCATTGGCATGGTTCACTCTACTAGTTACAAGATGGCTAAAGCACAAAGACAAAAATCACACTAAAACCTAAAACAAATCAGTCTAAGCCCAAAGTCAACCTGAAAATTATCTATGAGGAGGCTGGAGGGAGAGTGGGGAGGGGGAAGAGTTAGGGTAGGAAAAGGTAAGGAAAAAGAGAATAAGAAAGACGTCCCATTTAGGCACAAGGTTCAGAGCCACAGGTAAACTGAGCCAGTCTAAACCAACAGTTTAGGCCTAAATGTTTAACAGCACTTAATTGATAGCTTAAGTTAAACAATTTAACAAAGGATTAATATAGAATTTGCCACAGCACAAGAGTGACTCATTCACAGGCCTAGCTTTTAAAGGTAGGTCTTTTAGGAGAGCAGCATTCATAGTACATTTGCTACTACAGCATATTCACACCCAGACCTAGAGAATGCAGACCTAGAGAAGTATATATCAGGTATACCTGTGAAAAACACCCCTTGAACTCAGTGAAGTGCTCCCATCAGATGGTTTTGCATCTTCTCAATGGACAAAGGGTTGAGCCCTGAGCAGTGGAGTTTCAGCCCAGTCTCTCTTGTCGTCTGGTGATCCTCCAAGTATAGAAAAGTTGAGAGTTTACTGGCTCTGAGAGGGAGGATGCTGGCTGCTGCCTGCTGTGGTCCTAAATCTCTCAAAGTGTCCTACTTAGGACTGCTGTTTGTAGGGTTGCAGGAGGGTGGCCTTTAGTCATGGAAATTTTCCATCCTAACCACTATTCGAGTTAGAAACTTGCTTCAAGAGAGCTCAGTCCAGGTGCTGTTCAAGGCTGAGGCCTATTGAACATTTCTCAGCTCATAGTGTGACCTGAGGGGTGGAGGGGGAGAGATGCGAGTTAAGTGTCAAAAGTCAAGCTTAGGGTATGAAGAAGAAATACAAGAAAAGCAAACCTGGTTAGACCACAAACAACGAATGTCTCATTTGTAATTTAGGAAGATTAAAACAAAGCCGATTCCAAAAAAGCTATTGAAATATGCAATTTCCCTGAGGAGAGCACAGATGGAGACAGCTGTTGCAAGCCACCGGTCTCGAAATTTCTTTTCTCTCTTGCTATGTACTATAACATAGTAACTGGCTATGAGAACATGGTATGTGTCTGCGTTTTTTTAGTGCTGCTCGTTGACCGTTTTCTACCAGATACAATACAGGCTGGAAGTAAACAGTAACAAAAACTGGTCTTGTCTATTGATAATTGTACAACAAATGTAGGAAGAATTAGGACTATTGTATGTAGTATCATTGCTGCAGGGTTGTACTGTATAAGGGCTGACAACTGCATAAGGTTTGTCAGTTTAAGGGTTTTTTCCCTACTGTAAGTACTTCTGTTCCTTCATGACCATCTGCATTCTTTCGAGACATTGGAGAGGTAGAACTTGTGAAACAGGAGTAAATTCCCCCTCCTAAGCAGCTGTGTCACTCTGAATCCAAGCATAAAGACAAATCCTACCAATTCCACCTCTCTCCAGATTGTTATGAAAACAGGAGATTTGCAGAAGGGCTGGGCAGAGGGAATCTTAAGATTTGCTGGTTCTGTTGCAGAGCAACTGATGATGCCTGCAGAAGCAAGTTGTTACCAGGGTGTTTACTGAACTGGAAGTTAAACATAGCAGTTGCAGTCAGCAGTCACAAACAAGGAGAGCTCCAACAAGGATGTTCCAACAGATTCTGGGTACACAACTCCTGTGTGTGCAGGCTAGGTTAGTGTTCACTGGACATCTTAGACCTTAAGGGAGTACATAGTTGATTTATGCAAAATGGTCCAGAATTTTATGTGTCACATCCAGATTGATTCCTCAGGTAATTAAAAATGGTTAGAAAATAGAGATTAACAGTTATGAAGATAGATATGTGAATCTGGCCTGGGAGGTTATTCTAGAACTGTGATTATATATTGAAGTTGCCTTTCTCTATCTTGATTTTTCAGAGAAAGTAAAAAACTTTGTTTTCTTTTTAGAGACAACTATGGTTTGGCTTGCAGACTTTAAGAATGTTTGAAATGTTGCCTTTCCTAATGAGATGCTTGTGATATGCTTGAAAAGCATTCAGTATTTTGAAAAGAAAATGTGATTGCAGTTTTGGGAAATAATTTTCTGAACTAGAATTAGATGGGGTGTCTGGGTGAAGCAGCAGTTTCTGAGCTTTCTTATCCACAAGATAAGATACTTACCAGCTGTAAGTATCCATAACTTACAGCTTCCTCTAGTTCAGCAATCCAAATTTTCTGAATTTCAGCAAAAGCAGCTGCAAATAGGCCACAATAGTATTTTTTTGTTTGTTTTGTCAGCTAAATAAATAAAAAAAGTCATCACAGGGTTTTGTCTCATTGTTTGATCTCCCATCTGGCCTCTATGGGCAAGAAATAGTGTGTACATCAGCAAGAGAGTTCAGTGTAATTGATTTGTTGCTTGTAACCTATCAAATGCAAAAATAATACAGTTCAATACATTGATGCCTTCAGGTATTTCTGAAAGATAATCAAATGGTTATGGTTTATTGCTCTATTGCTTTCAACCACTACCATAACTAAGCCAATTCTGTGGTGTGCTGGAGATCTCATTCTACTATATGTCTACAAAACTCTTTTCTATTAATTGCAGGAAAATTTTAGCTGTTTTAGGAGTTTTGACTATGGTGAAGGAATGCTGTTCCATAAGAGGTTACAAAACTACTCGTAATTCTGTACAAATTTGGCTTTTTAGAAACAGATGGGCAAATTCAGAAGTGACTGTCTAGTCTTGAAGAGCTGGAAGTATATACTAGGAATTATCTGATCACTAGCAAAAGATCTCTTGAGCACTTCATTATGATACCTCATTTATGGATTCAGATTTTCTGGAGACTTGAAAGTAAATATTTAGCTCGCAGTTGTGATAGTGATATCTCTATTTTGTATATTGGCTTGATAAGCAGTACATTAAGCATATTTATGTAATACATAAGGAAGATGCTGCCTTTATGGACTAGCAACAAAAATTCATCTACAAGGAAAGAACTCATACAATGGAAATGAAAACTTGTGACAATCTCAGGAGTGTCTCCAGCTTCCAGCATGATGAATGAAAGACAAATACCAATGAATTGCTTCCAGTGAAACAAGACGTTGAGACCTGTGAGGCAGAGCCATGGGGAAAAGGGATGAAAAGGGATCCTAGAAGAGTTTAATTGCCTAGGTTCTTAAAATGACCAGGGAAAGGAGTAGGAGCATTGTCACCAAATGCAGACAGGAAAAGAAAAGCACTAGAAAGAAGAGCTGTTCAAGCTGAGGAATGATATGCATACAAGGATGTGTCCTTGAATTAATGCATAATGGGCATTAAAGCCATTATAAAAGTAAAGTCTACTGTGAGAGTAAAGGAGAAACTACTCTGACCTACTTTTAGGCTGGAGTACAGTAAGTTTCTGAAAGAAAACCAGAAATTCATCAGTGGTCATCCCTGTCAGGTTTATGTTTCTTGGCTTGCAGTAAGCAGGCTTGGCTATCAAGGAAGGCAAGAAGGAATTGTCATGGAATTTGAGGTGCTAGACAATCTTTTCTAATTAACTGCTAAGAATTGTGAGAGTTAAAAGTTTCAAAAGGTTTGCATGGTGAGAATTTGCTTTGCTCTTTCTCTGTTGGCATGTTGGCATTCAGTTATCAGTATATTCAAAGTACCTCTGTGACTCTAGACATGTTAGTCCCTGATTCCCAAGGCAGAATTCACTGTAGTACAGCAAATTGATGGTAGGACCGCCATGTTCCTTTATTTCATAGAGAATCACCCACAAACTCCAGAAGCCACCTGTGACTGTATGTCATTCATTGAATGCATAAACTAGTACAAAATGGACAGAGGTTCATGTTTAGATATTGCTCAGACACCTCCTGCAACAGCAGAACCAGCACCACTGACTCAGTGTAGAAGATAATCAGGGTGTGGAAGGTAGCTGGGGACATAAATGGTAAGAGAACTCGAGTCTTTCTGTGAATATTATTCTGTATTGGAATAATCTTGTAGATTTCAGATATTACAGATTTTTGTGAACTGTCTAAAAGCAGCATATGGAAAAAGAAATAAAGGAAACATTGCCCTTCTTAAGTGAAGCAAACCAAAAAATCCAACACATTTTTGCACACAATGCAAACAGAAGATTTTAGAACCCAAGAGGCTTTGATCTCTTACTAGGAGGTGTTTCCCCCGTTCTTTTTACAAGAAAGTGACACAGAAATTTTCAATTTAATGCAACTAAACTGAGAAAGGAAGGGATGATGACAGCGAGGTGGAGGAAATTCCTGTAAAGGAAACAGACTCAACACAGTGCACAGCTAGAACTAACCACAATTCTTATTATGTTGTGTAGGATGTGCAAGTAAGATTTGAGATACTTTTTTTTTTTTTTTATGTGTTTTAGCTTCAAATTTTAGCCCTCCCTATCCTGTCTGCTTGAAGGTGAGTTCATTTTATTGCCTTTGAATATGCATTTTAAAATAAAATGGCTTTAACTGCTTTAACAAACAGTAATGTTTGCCTGACCAAGTAAGAAGGCTTCATTAAATATCCTTTTCCCTTTTGTAGACATGATAAAGCTTTTTTCAACTCCTGTGTGGCTATTACTAATCTTAGTCCTAGATTCAGATTATGCTTGGAATCAATATTTTCCATTGATATAAGTTTAATACAAGACATAGGAATTGATAGCTTTGATGGTGATTTTCATCAGAATCAGAATTGTATGATGGCATGATTGTGGTATACCACTCTTTACTAGACTTCAGAGATATCATGAAACTTGGCACAGCTCTCAAGAAACTGATTTTGATTTTTTTGGCTTGTATTTTATGTAAAAAGCTGAAGAGGGAGAAGCTGAAAGGAGACTTCATCACAATGTACAACTGGTCTCTTTACTGTGGTGCCCAGTGACAGGACCCAAGGGAATGGCCTGAAATTGTGTCACAGGAGGTTTGGGCATGATCTTAAAAAAAGGTTCTTCACCCAGAGGGTGACTGGGCACTGAAATGGGCTCCCCAGGAAAGTGGTCACAGCACCAAGCCTGACAGAGCTCAAAAAGGCCTGGGAGTTGGACTCAACGATCTTTATAGATCCATGCCAGGTCAGCTTATTCTGTGATACTGTGAAAACTCTATGAAATAGAAATTTACTCTTTTCTTGTAAGAGTCCTTTGGGAGTTGAAACATAGGCAATATAATACAATTCCTATTTTTCACTTGTATTTACTTAGCACAGGAAATTATGTGAAGACCACATTAAATTCCCTTGTATATAAGATATTTTCTAATTAAGTGGCACCCTAAATCCCTAGACTAAGGATATGATAATATGGCTGTGTACACGGCAGGAGAAGGTGGAGAGACTTTTGATAATAAGCTGCCTGGAGTAGAGTCCTTTCTTTCTCTGGCTGATACTGATAAAGAGAAAGGAGTCCTTGAGTAAACAGAGTCACCAAATCACCTGAGTCCACCTGCAGTGCAAATACACCTGAATGGTGTTTGCTGTCTGCTTCTGCCATGAATTTCCCTCTTCCCATCAAACACACTTGCAAGATGACAATTTTTAATTTCATGTCCCACCATAATTTTTGAACACTATAAAAATGCAAAGATTACAGTATTTTCTAATAAAAATGTTCTCAGTTAGAAAAAAAACAAACAAAAACAACAAAACAACTGAAATAAACCCCCAAACCACCACCACCAACAAAAAACCCCAAGCCAACAAAAAATGCAAAACCAACACCAGTGTATTTTCCTATGCCTAGCTAAAGACAACAGAAAAATTAAAAAGATTGTTAACCAAAGCTGTAACATTCACCAGTCAACCTTCCCTTTGGCACTTTCCCATTTGTGATGACCTTTAGGAGCTTAAAGAGGGTGACATTAGTACGGCAGCAAACTGCAGAACAAAGAGACTGCAAACCACTGGCATTATTAAATGCTTTGTGGACAGTCACTTCATGTAGTTTCACTACATGTTGCCTGTATGTCCCCAGTCGCACAGAAATGGGAAGCTGGGAAGTAAGTGCTTCCACTGCTTACCTTGTGCCAGGTCAGGCACTCTTCAAATAGCTTCTGGTGGCTTAACAGCTTAATGAGTCACCAGGAAGGACCAGAACTGTCACAGGAGAGAGACTGGACCATTTGTTTGCCTGATGTCAAGGGACAGTGCAGTGCAGAGGACAGAGAAGTAGATCATAAAATCATAAAATAAGCTGAGTTGGAAGGGACCCTTCAGAATAATCGAGTCCAATTCCTGGCCCTACACAGAGGATCCCACCATGTGCCTGAGAGTGTTGTCTGAACGCTTCTTGAACTCTGTCAGCCTTGGTGCTGTGAGCACTTCCCTGGGGAGCCTGTTCCAGTGTCCAACCACCCTCTGGGTAAAAAGAACAATTTCCTGATACCCAGCCTGAACTTCTCCTGACACAGCTTCATGCTGTCTCCTTGAGTCATGTCACTGGTCATGAGAATGAAGAGATCAGTGCTTGCTCCTCTGCCTTTGACAACAGCAACACCTGCTCACCTGCTCAACGGACTGCAGTGCTGACCACACAAAAGGCTCTTGGGTCTTCATTGTTACTGGCACCAGCATCCAACGTGGCCTGTTGGATGACATAACTCAAAACACCATTCTCAGTTTTACACAGAATCAACATGGCTAGAGATGCAGCTTCAATGAATGCCTTGAGCAACATCTTCACAGGTGTCATGAACCCAGATTTGAAAGTTAGAATCTGTTGATCTTTTTGCAGTGGATAAAAAAGTTGGATAAAATTATGGAGGACTTTTCCCCAGTGCTAGTAGCAAACTTACTTTGTTCAGACATACATAGAAGCTTGGAGCTTCAGGATGATTTTAAAATATATGTGGGGTGATGGCAGTTGGTAGCCAACCTGCAACAAAGCACCAGGATGGGGTCAGACAAATGAGTTAACTTACTTCCTGTGACTCTGAAGATAAAAATAGATCATTCCATCCACTTGCAAGGAATAGAGACATTCTGAAGAGAATGGTGACTAAAAGTGCTCCTCTCTAAACAAAACAGGTGCTTAGAAAAGTGCCGTGTGGGAGTTCTCATCACCTCTCTCTCTAGCTCAGTGTGCACGGATGCTCTGTTGATGCTAACCAGTATGAGTAGTGTCTGATTTGCATGAGGTGCCAACAGACAAGGGACTAGCCTTTGCTCAACCTCGCTGCTTTTCTCTTGTGCTGACTCAGTGCCTCTCTGACAGCTTTGCAGATGCAGAGTCACTCTGTGGCCAAAGGAAAGAAAAAAACCCTCAAGAGCTCTGTTGCACAACACACAGCTGTGCAAATTGAACAGCAGCAAAGTACATGCCCTTTACTCCTAAGCCAGGCAGTCCAGACGTGTCTGTCACAGGTGTAGGAGATGTCCTTACTAAGTGCCCAGATAAAGGCATGGCTGTTGAATATGCACACTGGGCAGCCTGTGGCTGAGAAGGCTATAAGATGCAGATCAGACTTCTTAGTAGAAGAGGGAAAACATAACAGCATGGTTTGGGGTTTCACCTTGTACAGGGTACTGTTAAATAGGGGTCTGGATGCATCTGAGTTCTTTGTGAGCCTGCTCCAAATCCTCTGGATGTTCCCAGTCTCAGTTTACAGGGGGCAGCCCACAGAGCTGGTCCCTTATGGTGAGCAGGGCTCAGCTGTGGTTGTTCAAGCACTGCAGCACAGCAACGTAGTGCAAAACTGAGGCCTGATACTGCACACCCAGGTACACCACAGAGGAGGGGAATGGGCTTTAGGTTGCTTTTCTGGCCCTAGTAGATATCCCAAGTATGCCCATTTTGGCTAGTAACAAAGCCCACTAGGAGCATGTCTCTTGGGTGAAAGAGGGAACCATGTGCCCACACAGGACATGCTTTGAGGACTTTACTTTTGCATAGTTCTCCAGTCTCATGGGCTCAATACTGTTTGCAGCTGTAGCACATCTTCAGATTTGGTTTAATCCCAAAGGAATCCAACCAATTCACTCTGGGCCTGTTGACCTTCAAGCTACAACAGCACTCTATGGATTTTTAATTCCATTTATGCCTGTCTCAGTCTCTTGATGATAGGCATCATTAGCTGAAGGCAGATGGTATTTGGTATCTTACCTCTTGTCTTAGAGAACTTGCTCCTGTCAGAGGAAGGATCTGCATTTCTACTCCAGAGGCGAAATTCTGCATTGCTGTAGGTATGACTTGGAAATGCATCGGCAAGCAATTCTATGCAAGGTGTGTTTAGAGACACTGTTTTATATTCTTGAGTATTATCCATTCTGCATTTCTGTGAAATAGTGTGAGCACGAAAAGTACTGGAAACCCCATTTTTAAAAAATGCCATATGCAGGAAATAGCATTTGCAAAGTTTTATAGACGTACACAATTAAATATTCAATTATCTATGTTATTGGACTTTTATTTACAACCCCCCTATGTTTTCCTCTTTTGCAGAAAGCAAAATGATTCTTAAAGAAAATGTCTCAGAATATCAGACAAAATTGATAAAGAAAATAATGCTCACTTTGTGCTGGATACTAACATTGTTTGTCAGTGGGGTAGAAGTTAGAGAGATTATCTTGCCAGGTAAGAATCTGCTCCAGTGATGTTTGGTGTTCGTGGTGCTTTCTGGAAACTTAGAAAAGGAGATCTTAATTTTTCCTTGCTTTTGTGAGTTTTTCCTGCACATGTCCACCCTTGTGACAGACAAACAGCCTTTATGCAAGCTTCTGAAATATTGGTAATACAATCTACCCTAAATTTGACTCAAAATTCAGTTCCCCAATGAAAAAAATAAATGTGAAGGAGAATCTCTGAGGCCCAAATGGAACAAATTAATTGCTTCTGTGACTTAGGTTTCCAGCATCCAGCCTAGTGAGGCAGGGACTGGGGAGAAGGAAGACAAAAGCAGAAAGACTGATTTATCAAAGTCTTCCACACAAACAATATATCTGGAGGAACTTGATCCAATTGAGTGTGAGAGAGAAAATGGAACTGTAAAGAGTTTCCCAAGTGGGCAACAGATTTCATGACCTCCTTTCTTCTGTGGTGAAATCCTGCCATACTCTCAAAGGTCACAACAGCCTGACTGGCAGGAGGACATTAGGATGGCTGACCACACCTTTCAGAATAATAAAAATAAACCGTATACTTTTAGAGACAGTTACTGAAACATAGGAAGATAAATATTTATAAGCACCGAGAAAATAATGGTTGTCAATCTTACCTTAAATAGGGCATGTGGTGGGCAGGTTCTGCGTCCTCAGGCTTATGTCAGACCCTTCTCCATTAATACAAGGAGATGGAGAAGTGCTGCATCTGCTTTTCTGAAGAGCTGAGGTTAGCACTCATGCAAAAGTCTACACATCACAAAAACTCCTCACATTAAGCTTTTGAAAAAAGGCCTAATAAACCTTTGGAAACCTTTGAATAAATTTTCAAGAACACTGGCAAATTACATATTTAATAAAACTTATTTTTTATTGGTCCATCTTCTGATCACATAAAGAAATAAAGGTAAGGTTCTATTTTTGTAGTGTTCCAAATTTTTATTTTTAATTTTTTCACCATGATTCTTTCAGATGGTATTGATATCTTACTGTCTTGCTTTTCAGGATGTTCTCGTGTTGAACCACAAATATGGTATCGGGCAATTAATGGTGAGGAGTTTGTTCTACAATGTGCTTTACCAGATAGAGATGCTACCAGCATTTATAACAACTCACATCTAAATCAGCATAAGGTGAAATGGTTCTGGCATCAAAAAGATAAAGAGACACTGAAGGCTATCAAGGAAAGCTCAAATCTGGCTTTCCAAGGGGATGCACTTTGGTTTAAACCAATAAGGGACACTGCTTCTGGACTGTACATCTGTAGGATAAGGTAAGTAATGGAGCAAAAGAGTAAGCAGTGCAGTAAGGGAGCAAAAGGTTTCTATTTCTAGAGGATAATTATTGGTTTGGTTTGTGTATTAAATGTTTGTGTGGGTTTTTTTGTTTGTTAGGGGTTTTTTTTTGTTTGTTTTTTTTTTTTAATTTTATTTTTACATCACTCAGGGGAAAAATCCCATGTCTCAAAATTGTTTTGGATGTCCAGACAAAGAAGGGAGCAAAATGTTCAGGTTATGACACAAATATGCTATATCTGCTTGCTGGCAGTGGGAATTCAATAACCTGTCCTGGGACAAAATGTTACAGCCACATAAAAAAGCCAAATGTGAAATGGTACAAGGTAAGAGTCAGTCTACTGAGTATTGATAACAGCTGAGTGAAGGTGGAGCTTCAGATCTAGTTAATGTCTATGAGCCGTAGTTCTCGAACTCTTCTTCGACAGGCAATGCAGCCTGAGAAATTCAACCCAAAAGTAGAATCCTGAACTGACCTATATCACGTATTTAAGTAGAAGTTTTGAAGAAATTTTCCACACCCAAAATATTATTATATGAAACAGAAGACAAGAAATGTTTTCGCTTCAGCTAAGAAATTGAAGCAATTGAGAATTAAAATAGGTTTTTTACAAAACTGACATGATTGAAATGTAGCATTTAAAGTTTTGTTTTGACGTTTCAAATTTTGAAAATGTCCAAAATACAAAAAAGCCCCTGGCTTTGTTAGACATAAAATTATGTTAAGAATAATGTTTCAAATTGTTCTTTCCAAGACTCCTGTTTTTACTGAAACACTATTCCACAGCACCACTACTGCCTCAGTGTTTGTAAGGATGGTAATATAGCATCCAGACCTGTATAAATGAGCAGAGGAAAATGACTAAAATTTCCAATTGTGCATTTCCTGCCTGGTGTTATTTACATTCTTTTATTCTATCAAGTAGAATTATGATCTATCAAAATTACTTTGCATTGGCTTTAAAATTTCAAAAGAAGTTTATCTTTACCTACATCTTGATGTGAAACCCACTGAAGTTAAGGAGCTTTTTCACATTTGTGTTACTGGATTTTTAAGGAACTTGATTAAAGGAAAATTCTTGCTGGTCTCGCTGGAAAATGGATATATTAAGCTGAAAAACAGGGGTACTTTTCAAAAATAGACCATTTTCATGCTTCTAAAAGTACTGACAGTGTTCTCAACCTCAGAAAATTCAAACTCATGGTTTGCTTCTCATAAAATAACTTGAAAATATTTTCAAAATTATTTCTTTATAAAATAAAAAATACCTATTCCATTGCTCTTTATTAATAGGAGTTTAATTTAGATTAGCTTTATAGTTTCAAACTTTGTATGTTTTCATATTTTTGCATCAACCATAAGTTTTAAATAATTTTTACAAAGTCGAGGCTATTCACATAATTTTTTAGTATAACTGAAAAATGTCCTCTGACTCGTAATACATCCCTTTTTGGGTTTCAGTGGAAAGACTTTGGTTTAGCTCTACTGCCATGAAAATCCTGTCCAAGTATATTAAAATATAATTTAATACCAGCAACAACAGCAAGAAAAAAAAACCCAAAATTTTAATTCTTTGATATTCTTTTCTTTTCATTAGGATGGTCACCAGATAAAATATAGGAAAAGCAGACCAAGCCTAAAGCTTAAGCAGAATGAAATCTACTTGAATCCAACCTATGACAAAGATGCTGGAATATATGTTTGTGATTACACTCTGTCTGACAACATTACCAAGTGGACAGTGAGAACAGCAGTAACAGTAGAAGTCACTGGTGAGTAATACAACAGAATAAACTGCCTGAAGTAAAGTATTTTTTCTTTATTATGTTTATTCCTGTCTTTTGTTCAGGCTTTTTTTCTTAAAAACACATAAACTGAATTAGCTACAGGATCATTAAAATCCTCTTCCAAGTTTTCTGAGGACATCTTGAGACACTAACTAGAACATCCAATAGTAATAGCAGTAGGCTCTGTAGGAAAGTATAAATCTATTCTATATCCTAAAGTGTATGGATGCAGTGCAGCTGTTTCTGTATGAAAACAGCAGAGGACTATTCCTCAGCATCCTGGTGGAAGGTAGGTCACGCTATGAAAGGGGGCACAGGATTTAGGGAACAAAAGAAATGTGTCAAGTGATGCAACATGGTGCTATGGTCTATTGAAGAAACACTCATTTGAAATTCCATGGTCTAATGAGGATAACACTTCTCTGAAACAGGTGATCCTTTTCCCCCCAGGTATTTTAAGCATTTGCTTCTAAGAATTCAAGGGGAAAATGTATCCATCCCATCAGGACAGGAAACCACATCTTACCAATCTGTGAGAGCTGTGTGGTGGCTGAAAATATCTCTTTCTCTTTCACCCTTCCTCTGGCTTTATTCCCACAATATTCTCTAGGCAGGCTTGGACTAGCTCTGCTTTTATTCTGATCAGACTGTATTTGAGTTGACACATTGTCCTTCTCAGTTCTTTTCCCTCACTTCCTAGTGCAGTTACAAAAACACTTAAAAGGTGCCATATGCATCTATACTACCCCAGAACCTTGCAGACTGAGTTGTAACCTTGCAGTTACAACTTCCACGTGAGGGGTAGAGAAGGGGCAGGCACCAATCTCTTCTCTGTGGTGATTCTGGTGACTGGACCCGAGGGACTGGCCCAAAGTTGTGTCAGGGTAGGTTTAGGTTGGATATTAGAAAAAAGTTCTTCACTAGAAGGTGGTTGGGCACTGGGACAGCTCCCCAGGGAAGTGGTCATGACATCAAGCCTGACAGAGTTCAAGAAGTGTTTGAGCTGTGCTCTCAGGCACATGGTGTGACTCTTGGGGTTGGTCCTGTGCAGGACCAGGTGTTGGACTCAATCCTGTGGGTCTCTTCCAACTCAGCTTGTTCTGTGATTCTGTGATATATTTCTTTGCTGTCGCTTGGTTAAAAAAAAAAAAAAAAAAAAAAAAAAGGTGTTATGTGGCACCATTTCCTGCAGTATGGGACTTTCCTAGAATATCGAAGCTGTGGGTTTTATTGTACAACCCATGGGTGTCCTTATCTGTGCCCTTTGGCAGCCTGAGTTTTGAAAACAGCCTGGCTATTTTGGTACAAGTATCTGCGCTTGTGAGTGGGGTGTGCATGTGCTCTGTTTGTGCTCACTGGGCATGAAAAGAGGTTTGACAAAGACCTGGTATGAGGGCTGCACCCTTCAGAGGGTTTTGCAAGGGGGGATTCCTAATTTTTTAATCCTAAATAACTTAAAGTGCAGACTAACTCCTCAGCTCAGTAAGAGGACAATGCCTCAGAGTAAATGAGGTAGCAGGTGTTTGAGTAGCTACGCAAGTTTTGTTGTCATTCTCTTGGACTTATGTATCTAAATTCCATGTAAAACTTGAAAAATTAAATTTTAAGCTATTTGATTTGGTCTTCTGTGCTGACAATAATTTTATACTTAATGATATTCTTGTTAATTGCAGCAAAAAACACTATTCATCCACCAAACCTTTTGTATCCCGATGGTGTTGTGATCCTTGAAGTAGAAGTTGGTAAGTTTCAATTCCACCCCTAAAAGCAAATGAAAATATTTAAATGAGGTATTGAAAAATAATGATGGATTGTAATAAAGCAAACCAGCTTTGATTTCTAGGCTATTTAGGAGAATAATATTCTTCAGGGATGGTTTTTCTGTGTTCATTTTTTCCAGGCAAGCCACTTGAATTAGAATGCCGTGTACAGTTTGGGTTTGAAACAGTTTCTTCAATGAGGGTAACATGGAAACGAAACAACAAAGAGAATGAAAATGGGAAATTGAATCAGGAAACAAGGTGAGAACCTTCTTCCCCATCACAGCCAGTAGCATAGCTACTACCACCACGAGCAACTGTAAAAGTCCTTCCATAACAACTTTACTTAATATATTTATTGAAAAAACTTTAAAAAGGCTCTTTTCCTTCACCTAGTAATGTATATGTCCATGAGAAAGTGACAGGCATGTGACCTTCACAAACAGAAGCACATAAAAAAAAAAAAAAAAAAATCAAGAACTCAAACTCTTCATAACCTTAGCTCTTCTTCTTAAAACTTAAGCTCATAGACATCTTCAACATGAAGGGTTCCTGGTTGCCTGTCCCTGCATCAGTTGTTTTCAAGTGTTCTTGAAAGAACAGTCTTTGTGTTGCCTTGCTAGCAATTCACACAATCTGTCTTTGGAAGCTGTCTCTGAGTGGGGGATGAATCAGATCAGCAGAACAGTGCTGTGGACATTGAAAGGAGTTGGTGTGTGTCAGACATCAGGGTGTTACAGACTAGGTCTGAGGACTCACAGCACTGAATTTCAGGACTCTGAATTTTGGGACTCCTCCCTGGTAAGAATTAACCAGAACCTACAGAGAAGAAACAGGTTTCCTGTGACCTGGGGACAGCCCCTGTAGTCATTATGCTTCCCTTTCCTTCCTGTTTTCATTCACTTGCGCAGTGTTTAACTTGGGCAAGCAACAGAGTAGAGGCAGCACAGGCAAGTGTGCCTTTCACCACACAGCCCTGAGTCAGACTTATGGGTAAATTTTCTGTACACTGGGGGAAAGAAAAACCTTGCTGTCACTGCTAAAATCAAGTTCATAATAGGAGTCATAAGGGAAAAAAAAAGAATTACGATATCATGCATGCACATACACGCACTCACGAGGTAGACTGGAAATTGCATTTTCCTAACTTTAGAATGTTTAGATTTGGAATATTCTTGTTAACAAGTTGTTAGCTTTTTTCATGGGTAGAGTTTCTGTATATGAACAGAAATACAAACAAATGAAACATCCCCAACAGATTTTGGTTGAATCCCTGCCTATGCTCACTCCTACGTATCTAGTGGTAGCAGAGGTAGAGCCATGGGATACTGAATTTTGCAACAGCATGATATGAGATGCCTTTTGGGATGACCCAGAGATGCTTATACTTGTGGTTTCATAGGGGAACACTGAAACTCAGAAACCTTGTGTGTTCTGGAGTGATTGCAGACACAGATCTGTTTCTCATATCCTTCACTCAACCCTGAAGGGATTCCTCAGTTACCTCTTCATCTCCTAGACTTCTGTCCCTTATATTTATCTTCTTCTGTTTGCCTATCATGTCCTTGGACTTTTTACCCCTGTGCAAGAGTCTGAGCTGCTCAGTCTTTTGCCCAGTTAATTCTCTTGAGGTTCCTTTTTGAAGTTTCTTTTCTCTGCATTTCTGCTGGGCGAATATTTTACATCTTAGAAAATCACAAGTAATCTTACAGAAGTAAAGGGGACTACACACTGAAAACTAGGCAAGTGGTAAATATTTTACTGGGTAGACGAATTAAGGATAAACCTTTCAGTCTTCAGGCCTATCAAAGTATTTTCTTACAATGTTAGTTAGTATTTTCTTGACATGTATAAACCAAATGGAGGTTCCAAACCAGAATATTGCATCACTATTAAAAGTTCAAGATGAATGCTAGGAAGTTGCAAGCGCCTTTATTTTTGTGTGTAAGACATTGGGAAATTGTGTGAATGAACAGCAAAGGTATCATTCAAATACCTATTTTTTTCTCTTTAGTGTTTATTCAAAAGGTTTGAAGGGACACACACTTCTTCATGTTGCAACTTTGAAAGAAGTTACTGAAAAGGACCTCAGAAGCAACTTCACATGCTTTGCTGAGAATTCTGTGGGGAATGCCACTGCTGTGATCCAGTTGAAAAGAAAGCAGAGAGGTAAAGCTATCAATTAGTGACTATTTACCCCTGAAGATGTGTTTTGATTCACTCTACTGCTGCTAATTAATTCCCCATTGACGCTGGCTTTTAGCCAGCAGCAGAAGTTTCTTGAACATGGGTGGGAAAAGTCTGATTTGTCAGATGTCTTTAAAGCCACAGTATTTTGAGGATTACTCAGAAGGACAGGGTTATCTGGGGTCTTACTGCACACAGGTGAGCCAATGGGAAGTTAGAGAGTAACTGGAAGGAAGAAGAGGAGAGTGTCACCTCTGAACATTAATGGGCAATCTACTAAGCTGAAACAGATAGGCTGCTGAAAGCAACAGTATTCCCTGATTTTCCTGGGATATTTCTGTTTATTTTCCCAGTCATTAGCATGCATGTTTCTGAGAAGTTACCATAACTGATATGAATGTGGCAGCCTTTCAAGCCTTTCATGGCCCAAACCAGAATCAGTGTGGAAATTAAAGTGTTAAACCATAGTTCACAGTGGTGGTTCATCACTGGAGTGCAACAGGAAGCTGCCAGAAGGGCACCGTGTGCTGCTATGTCTGTTCTGATGTATCTTTTCCATCTCAGGTGATGACTATTTTCAGCATTGCTGAGTGTACCAGAGACATTTTTCTCTGTGCTTTCTGTCATAAATTGGCTTTTCATACCACAAAAGAGATGCCATGCAAAAAATATCACTGATGGTAGGCTGAAATTCTGTGTTAAGATTTGTGGCTATATGAAATCTTGACTTCCCTAAATTTTACCAGCAGGATAAGAAAAAAGATTGTAAAATGATTTGTCCCCATTTCTGGACTGATTTTTTTTTATCTAAGTGTCAATATTATTTTGGAAACTTGAGTTATGATAGACTCTTTTCTTTCTGCAGTGTTGTTTTTATATGTACTATGCAGTGCCATTTCTACTCTATTTGCATTTGTTTTGTGCACTGCCTTTATTTACCAACACTGGATTGAAATAGTGCTGATGTATCGAAGTTATCTAGTCCACAACAAAAGCACAGAAGGTAAGAAACCTTGTATAATATTAATTTGCTCCAGTTTTTCTACTGCCTTTTGCCACGTGGGATAATCTGGTATGAATTACTAATTTAATTAAATTCTTTTAATGACACTGTTCTCTTTGAGCCAAGACAAAGACTATTAAACTTTGCAAGATGCTCAGTGAATGCAGAAGGAAAAAAAGTCAGATAGTGTGAAAGAAATATCTAACACCAACTGAATGTTAGTTAGACTTTTACCCTAATTAACCCATCGAAGATTAGAGTAGGAAGTTGAATTTTGGCAGCCCATTTGCAGGGAATAATTTAGCATCTCCAACATTCAAAATTGTTCTCTGATAAAGCTCAACAAAACCTTTGGACAAGAATGAAATGACCTTGCATAACAAGTTGAAGGACTCCAGCGTCTATTATATTTTTCACCTGAAGCCAAAAAGTTTCTTGAAAGAATAAACAAAAGAGAGAAATTAGATGATAAAGGGTGCCAACTGACAAATGAATGTTTTGGAAATATTCATATTTCCTTTCTAAAATCTTTGGAAATAACTTGACATTTGCACTTAAGGGATTAGCTTTTGATTTTTCAAGTCTCCTTAGTAGCATTCCCCCATCATCTCAGCTAAAACTGGTCCCTGAAATAACAGACAGTGTAAAAATGTATCAGGAATCACTACGACTGCTTCAAAGAACTTAACATATTATTTTCTTACATGTGTTGAAAGAATTCTTATAGTTTGTGCCTGAGAAAATTTTTATAAAAATTCTTGCATCTTGATGCAGTTGGAGATAGAGGTGTCTGAGTTTGTTTTTGTGTTTGCAAATGTATCTCATATGTGAGTGTGAAACAGCTTTATCTAGCTACCTATAAGTACATGCACTCTCAGAAAATAAACTGCCCTTTTGGAAAACATTTTTGCAAGCACTAAAACACTCAACAAAAGCAATTTGGGAGATCACTCAAAATTTCCCCTCTCTGGTAACAAAGTGATTTAAGGACCTGTGGAAAGTCCCTTTGGAGCACACTCTGCATGTCAGTAAGACCGAGACAGACCTGCCAAGGCCTGTGCATTGAAGTTGAAGATACTGTTGGGTTCCACCTTGGCAGCCCCTGTCCCCTGCCTGTCCCTGCCTCTCATGTTCCTCATGCACAGAGCACCACCTGCATAGTGGGAGTATAGGGGGTGTGCAGACCAAACGTGCATACGCAGAGAGTTTTCTGCCCAAGGAAAATATGTTCTCACCAGCATGATTATGTCCTTCTCACTTCATGTGGATGCATATCAAGTCACCTGAGGTCTGAAGGCACTTACTCATAGATAACAAAGCAGAAGTTATGACTTGGTTTGGCTGTTTCTTCCTTTCTTTCATTTCTTCTCTCATGTCCATCTCAGCATGGAATCAGATGATTGAAGAATCCTACAAGACTGGAAGGTAGCCGGGGCATGTGCTCAAAGCAGAGCCAACCTAGGTTGTGAAGGAACTTGTGGACAGAGAAACCATGACCCCTCTGGGGTTAATTTGTCTCCTTAGCCAATTAAGATATATCGCTTAAAACTCCTACCTTATTCCACAAGATGAAAGAAATATTGCAGGAGATTTGATACTAACATTTATAGAACACATATGCCATCAGTTTGCTTAAGTCAGGTATTCCTCATTTCCTTCACTTTCAGCATCTTAAATATAGTACCAAAAGTTCCTCACCTTGTAATTTTCCTGTACAATTATGTGAAAAAATGGCCTAATGGTGCTTATTTTGCATTTTTTTTTAACTTACTATTGTAATAGTAATATCATAAAGGTGTGTATTTGTTAGTGGTTGTTGTCTAATAAGATTGTAGTGACCTCTGTGGGTGAAATGAGGAATACCTGGCTTGTAGTGCAATTTATTGTCATTTAAATTCTGTTTCCAAAGGGCTCCAATTTAGGGTGTAGATGAATTGAAGTTCAGCTAAACCAATCTAGTGACCTTCTGGCCCACCTTTAATTCCCATATTATCCCTGTGTGCCTGCTGCTGGTGATTCACTCTTTTGGGCCTAAATTGGCTTAACTTGGCAGAAAAATAATTCAGTAAAAGACAGTGTGTAGCTGGCAAAGTGAATCATCTGCATCCATTATCACAAGAGCTTTGGCACCAGTAAAGAATGGAATTGGAAAGCGTGTCCAGGAGCAGAGGGGAGGAGCAGAGATGCAACATGTGTTGTCTGATCACATTCTTGGCCTCCAAACATAACCTGCACACCTCTGTTTTGTTTTGATGACATACTTTCTGCTATGTGCTGGTTCTGAATTTAAGTGTTGAGCCCTAGCTCATCTGTGTTAGTTTTCTGAATTTGCTTCACGTATGGGTTGTCCTAGATCTTGTGGGAACTTGGTGACTCTAGCTTGTGTCTATTGTCCTAATCTTACATCTAGGGATAACAACTGGGAGGTTAACTCCAAGGCATGTGGGTCAGGACACTTAGGTGTGTGTGCTGGATGTGGGTGTCTCAGCTCCCAGGCAGTGAAGATGGAGTGGATATGGTGAAATCCAGAGAGCCTCTCAGCTCACCCTGCAGCAGCACCCTGCAGTGGAACTCTGCCCTACACAGGGGAATTTCTTTCTGGTTTCTATTCATTATATTGTCGTGTGTTACAATTCAGCTAATTGAACATAGGTGTCTGATGTAATTTGGGCTACCTGAGGATGTCCTGCCATTCCAAAATGCTTGAGTTTCCAGTACTTCCCAGTCAAATCTGGCAGTCTTAGGATAACTTAAATGGCCTCAAATAACTAGGAAACTGGACTGGGTCCACTGTGCCTTTTGCTTTCATCGGAAATTCTTTTCTTTTATGTTCCTTCTCCCTCAAGTGTAGTTCAAAGTTTATTCAGCAGATAGATACAATTTGCTTTTGCCTTGTAGTTAAGAATGGGAATAACTCAGGACATTGGTACCAGGATGATCAAAGATAAGAAAAATTCTTTATCTAATTTTTTTTATCTGCACTGTACAAACGTTCTTTTAAGGCGACTTAAAGTTCAATAACTGGTCAGTACTTGGTGTCTGAGCTGATATTTTGATCAGATGTAGCCTTTGCTCCTTACACAAGTCTGTTTACAAAGATATGCATATGAAAACAGCATATTTTTTGCAAGCAACTAATATTAAAAAACATTGTTCCTTTAAGCTTTATTAAATTTTAGAAGAAGATTGGCCATTGACAAGATTTTTTTTGGAATCAGTATTTGGACGAATGAGAGAAAAGATTTGGAATCATTCCCTACCACAAGGCTTTTGCCTGGAAGGGACCAGATCTTTAAGCTAAATACCTTGCACTAAACATCTCTAGCTTCCTTGTTTGCTTTGGTAGAATGTGTCTACAGAATTTGCAAGACAATGAGGACCAAGGGTGTCTTTGGTGACTGGATATCTGTAATCCATGGAGAGGTCATAATTTTAGCTTTGTGTTGTGCCTACTTAAACAGATATAAATGGAAACAGAGCATTAAGAAAAAAGCTGAATGCTTCAGCCAAACTTGTTAATGTATATAAAGTAATTAATTAATTAATTATTTATTTATTTATTTTAGATGGCAAGGAATTTGATGCGTTTGTGTCCTATGCAAAACTAAACTCTTCTGAAAGTGACCCTGCTTTAATTAGTGAGGAAAAATTTGCCCTCGAGCTTCTTCCAGATGTGCTAGAAAATAAATATGGATACAAGTTATGCATTCTTGAAAGAGATATTCTTCCGGGAGGAGGTAAGGTCCGTGGGCATGGTAGAAAATCTTCAGTTTTTATAAAATTGTGTTTCACTTTCCAAAAAAGACTTAATGCACCAGAGCAACAAATTGTATAATTAGGTAGTGGAATTTGTGTTCAAATCTCATAATGTTTTGCTCTTTGTGTCTGGTCCCTGTTCCTGTCACATCCATACTTTGAAGAGAGGTCACTGTGAGCTACTAGGCTGAGACAAAGCTTCTTGTGCAAGAATTTCTTTGCAAGCAGACTCCATTTCCTGGAAAGAAGACTTCAAATATTTCAGAGGTTTCTTTCTGAGCAGCTTCAGCCAGTGCTACCTCAGTAATTAGAAAGCCCTGAGTATCTATTCCTGGGAGAGACAAAGTCCCAGACTTCCTTGAGACCCTGTTGAAATGTGTTGAGGTCTCAGCTGTGCCCTTCATGTCCTGAGCAGAAAGTTGCGTTCTTCAGTAGTACAAGAACAGCCATGGTACCCTCTGATAGCAAACACATTCCTAGGTTTTACACGATTACTCAGCATTCCTATTCTTGACTTTCCTTAGTTCTGGGTTTTAGCTGTTGATAAAGGAACTGATAAGATAAAAACTCCTTTGCAGAATGCGGTAACTCTCACCATTTCCTCTCCAGCATACACAGATGAAGTCGTAACAGCTATTAAACAAAGCAGACGGGTAATAATTATTTTGAGCCCAGCCTACATCAGTGGACCAAGCATCTTTGAATTGCAGGCAGCGGTGAACTGTGCCTTGGAAGATAAGGGGATCAAACTGGTATTAATAAAGTTCCAGGATTTCCGAGAGCCAGAGACTTTGCCTCCAGTAGTGAAGAAAGCACTTAGGATTTTACCAATTGTTACCTGGAAGTCTTCTCTTTCTGCTGCCCCACACAAGAAATTCTGGAAATACATGTGTTACCATATGCCAATGAAAACTGCTAAGAGGCTGGAAAACTGCAGCCTCAAGGGCTTATCTCAAAGGTTATTCCAACTGGTATATTGATAGGAGAAATTTCGCAGGGGAATGACATCAGGCTCAGGAATGGTAACATGATTGTCAAAGGCGTTTTCTGTATCGTCTGACCACTGTCAACTGTCACTACAGCCAGCAATAGCTTGCTCTGAAACAGTCAGAAGGACTGAAGTGTGACAGTGCACAGCAAAAGTGTGAAACTGTGCCACTGCACACAACTGCAATTGTGAGCTATCTCTCATAAATTAATGTTTTATTACAACTTTTATTATATTTATTTTACAATTTTGCTCTGATTTTGAGACATATAATGTTCTTTGCACTGTATTCCTTTCTGGAATGTTTTTACACTTGCTTTCTAGAAAAAAGATTTTAAAAAGGGAACCCCAGAGGAAGCTTGCAGTTTAATTTTCTGATGCAGCACAGTGGGACATATCCAAATTCCTCACATGAGTTACCTCCTCCTGTGGGAACACCAAGAAAATATCAGGAGAGACTGGCATACAGCTGGGTATGCCTCAGGGATTTAGAAAAGAAGGACCACTGTGTAGGCTTATCCCAGGCACCTCCATCCTTCCTTCAATGACGGGAAGAACTCTACTGGCTGTGGAACACTTCACACTCAGGGACACCTGCACCTGATCATTGCTGATCCTGTCTGGAGCTGGTCGCTCAATGCCCACTGAACCTGTTGGCATTGTGGGTGAGTTGCAGCTGTAAATCAAATCCCTGATTGTCACAGCTAGTAGACTTGCAGGAACTCTTAAGTAGTTCCCTTGCATTCCTCTGGCTGCCAGCTCTCCAGAGCTCTTACTGCTTATTCCCAAACCAACTTGCAGTCTGTGTGTGTATGTCTGTAGCGGAGTGAAATGCAATGGTCAGTATGGAGCAATATGGATAGCCTCTTCTCCGTCGTTCTGCTTGGTTCATTTGGCCTTCAAGTTAACAAATCCTTGGTTTATAATGCTAATTGAATATCTCATCTACCATATTCCTTGTTGGAAAGGGATTCCAAGGAATACTGCAGTTAACAGGATCAGCGTACTGGATAAAAGAACTCTCTTGCAAGCAGGTTGAGCATTATCTACCTAATGCTATGTCAGGTTCAAAGCTTTCTTGGGAGGACTGATGGTGCTGTGAGGCTGACAGAAGATAGTGCTTCATGTAGAACATCAAAGGCCATCCCTGACTGTACCACAGAGAATTTTGACATTGCAGTTACACCTGTATTGGAGAATTGGTTCAGATAATTAAAATTTTGATGCAAATTTCCTACTTGTCACCACATGTTGCCTTTTGCTTTGCATTATAGACAGTCACAATTGCACACACTGGATCCCTTCCATAGAAAGTCAAGTGGAAGATATTCTCCATCCATGAAAATATATTCAGTCTGAGAGACCAGTTGGTCTAAAGGAATCCCCTTCCAAGCATATGCAGTGTGGTTTCAGCGTCCTCAGAACTATCTGTTTTTGGGTATTGTACCTGTTCTCACCATCTCCACTATCTGCACTGTCTTCTAACACAGTCAAATAATTGCTGAATTTGAATATTTTGAATAATTTGTCAGTAAATTAAATGCATTCATTTCTAATGTAAGCAATACAGTCTTTAGAATCTTCTAATCATCAGCACTATGTTTGCATACCCTGTTGCCCTTACACTAAACAAGGTAGTTTTTGTGGAGGAGAAAGGATGATGACTTTTTAAAAAACGATCCAAAAGAGCAGCTAAACAAGGATAATGTGTCTGCATACTCAGTGGTATGAGTAAAAAAAGAAAGCCAAATACAAGACATCTCAAAATCCAAATTCAGGCAGGTGATGTGACTCAAATCTTCCTCTTTATGTCGATATTATTACCTGCTAAATCACATACACGAGTTTGAGAGCGTGAGCCCCTTTCCACACGCGGCCGTAATTTGCGCGGTCCCCAGCAGATGTCCCTCCGCGAGCCCTGCACGGTCCCTTTATTTACACACCGAGTAGTTTTGTTGCCAGGTGCGACAGGACCAGGGAGTAGTGCCAAGTGTGGTGCCCGAGGTGCCACTTGCGCCGGGGAGCCAGGGCAAGAGAGGAAGGCAAGAAGCAGGCTCTCCTGCCTGCCCAGGCTGCCTCCACCTCTCCCAGCTGATGCTATTCCCTCGTGCTGCACTTCCTGCTTGCTGCCTGAACGGTGAGCACTGAAAGTATTTTTTGTTTTTTTTCTGTTTTTGTTTGTTTGTTTGTTTGTTTGTTTATATTGTTTTGGTTTTTTTCCCTACAGTGGAAAAATCAGAGAGGCTGCATAAATAATGTAGTTAGAAAGGTCTTTTTATTCCTCAACAGGGTGATGCTGTGGCCAAGGCTTTTCTGGGTCAGAGGAACCTGCACAACTGGTATCTTCATACAAACTCCAGGTCTGTCTGCAGCACAAGGAACAGGACAGGCACATAAGGACTGTAAAATGACCTCTAAAAGGCAAATGCAAGAGCCCTGAGGAAGAAATGGCTGTGGACAGCGTGAATTAGCAGAAGCGACTGTGCACACCTTCATGCACCCACTACACGCTAAATTTGTAATAAAACCCTCACAGCCCCAGGCATGGGCATTGCCATGCTTGCACGTGCAAAGCTTTCCAACCTGCTGCTGTTGCTGTTGAGTGTGGCATCCTGTTCTGCTGCTGCTTATGGGGATGAGCCCAGCCTGGGAAGGAGGTCCTTGCCTCACTATGAACATGATTCCGGTGGTGATGTTGACTCTTCTGAAGACAAAAGGCTACATGTTTTCACACTGGACTATGACTATGTGCAAATTCCCTATGAAGTTACTCTTTGGATCCTCCTTGCCTCTTTTGCAAAAATAGGTAAGTAGAAAAAGGGGATCTTGGGTCCTCATAAATTGGAAAGAAGGTAAAAAAGTACAATGTAATCAAATAACTTTCATTCATTTGATAGCTGGGATTGATTTTTCAGTGTGTCCTCAAAAGAGCAGATATGTTCATTGTCACAGCAATGCCAAAATTCCACCTTAGAAGATTCCATCTTGCTTAAGTTAACATATGACCTCTAACATTCACGTCTCTTGGGCTGTGAGTAGCAAATAGCAACAGAGCTCCCTGACACAGTGCTTTCCATTCATTTTTCTAGTCCTTATAGATCACAAGATACTGGAATTTGCAACCTGACACAGCTGTAGAAATCAGTTACACCACACTGAGTCTTCAAGTGTATTGAATTTTGGGGAGAAAGTGTAAAGCATTCTTCCTTTGAATGAATAAGAGGAAACATTTTCCTCTAAGTCTTTGTTATACATATTTGCTCCTTAAAGTTGGTGTGAAAAGTGATACCAGGGGAGAGTGAATGAGAGTCTCTGAGGGAGTGGGTCATCAGAGATGCAGGCTAAGTATCTTTTGAATACATAGCAATGCATCTAACTTCTATTAGAGCTCCAAGTGTGTATCTGAAAGGGAAAAGGCAGCTCAGGGAGCAGTAATTGCGGTAGGAACTGTAATTAACATAGCAAAAAAGGCTCACCGTGCCTTACACATTTTCATGGCTTACACATTTTCATTTTCATGAAATTATTTTGACCATTTAGAATTAATGCGGCAATATCAATATAAATATGATAGGTAATAATGTGAAGAGTTGCACATACAGAATCTCTCTTTTCTTTTGATCTTTCTGTAGGATTTTTAAACTTTTCTTTAGAACAAGCTGGTAGGTGAGACAGATGCTTTTCGGGAGGTGGCCTGAAGACAAACATTTTTCTTGTCATAGTTACCCAGCTGACAAAAATCATTAACATTACCCATAATTTTCCATTTTCTATATAGCTGATACCCTCAATCCAATTCCTACAAATATCTTCACTGGTAACATAACAATCAACATTTTCACTAATAAATTTTTGTGGCATCAGCAGAGTGTGCTAATAGTAAACATATTGACCAAATTCTTTATTTATCATCCATAAAAGCACAGGACTTGACATATGGCATATCTACACAATATTCTTGTTTTGAGCATGAAATAGATACTTTAGAAGAACTGGGTGATGCCTCCCAGGTGGACCTGTTACTTTTCTGTGAGTTTTCAAATAATAATATTTTTTACATAAAGTGTGGAGTTAATTTTGAACATATTTGGAAGAAAGAATTTGAATAATCTGATTACCCAGGGAAAAAGGTTTCTAAACTGTTAAAGTTTTCAGTGTTTTGTTAAGGTATTATCTTCTTTCTGGGTTTCAAGATTTAAGAGTGGGAAACAGTTCCTAGATCTTGAAAGGCAAAACAATTCCCTTATCTGTAAGACTGGTGGAAGATCTGAAAATTATTTTTAAATTAAAAAGCAGGTGAGTAGTGTCATGATATAAACATACCTTGTGGTAAAAAAAAAAAAAAAAAAAAAAAAAAAAAAAAAAAAAAAAAAAAAATTGTGTCCCAAAAATTATTGAAACTTTCATAAAAATATTTTTATGTTCCTTTGCTTTTGAAGACTGATAATTCAAGGGTCACAAAAATACTGTCATGGTAGAACCTTCTAGAGTTGCAAGATGAAGGCTGACCTAGCTTCAAGCATGGAGTCACAGACATTGGATTAAAAGGTTTCTTAGTCTGCCTCATTCTCATTCTGGTAAATTTAAAAAATCCTGACATTTTTGGTACAGGCATATCTAATTCACAGTATGATCACACAGTTCCTTGTATAGTGACTAGACTGTAGAGACAGTATCAGGTGGGCAGTAAGGGTCCTTGAAGAAAATTTTCTTTCCAAATTGTGGAGGATCATTTCAAAGACGTTTCTGCCTTCCCAGAAGTGGAGCTTAAACTCAGATATGCTTGTTTAGAAATCAGGAGCTGGGCAGCAAGAAGAGAAGAAATTAATGGTCAACGTCTTGTCCTGCCTTAGTGATACAAATGTAGGAATGTTTAGTTTTGAAGGGAAGAATACTGCCTGTTTTTACCTTCATAATCCTTAGAGCAAAATCTGGCTGGCTGAAAATGAAGTGTCCAAACACAGGCAAGATGTCAGTTGTCTGACATCAGGTTAATTTAAACTTGAATAATCCCCTAATGTTTTGTTCAAGGTTTCCATATCTTTCACCGATTACCAAGACTTATGCCTGAAAGCTGCATCCTGATTGCCATTGGAGCACTAGTAGGAGCAATCATCTTTGCTTCCCATCACAAATCTCCACCAGTGATGAACAGTAGTATTTACTTCTTGTATCTCCTTCCGCCCATTGTTCTGGAGGAGGGTTATTTCATGCCAACTCGACCATTTTTTGAAAACATTGGTTCCGTTCTGTGGTGGTCTGTCCTGGGATCTCTGCTAAACTCGTTTGGGATTGGCCTCTCCCTCTATGGAGTCTGCCAGATCGAAGCCTTTGGCCTGACCGACCTGCACCTGCTACAGAACTTGCTCTTTGGCAGCATGATTTCAGCAGTGGACCCCGTGGCAGCTCTGGTAGTTTTTGAAGAAGCCTCCGTTAACGAGCAGCTTTACATGATGATCTTTGGAGAGTCACTGCTAAATGATGGCATAACTGTGGTGAGTTTTCTTCTGCTCCTTGTCTTCCCCTGTTTGGACTCTTGTGGCTTGTAGGGTTACTGGGTACAGGACAAGAGCAGCTTGAAGGAGATCCAATACATTATTTATTTTATTAATTCTCCACTCAATTACATACAAGGGATTTTAATATATGCAAAAATTACATCTTATGTTGCCTCTTTCCAAAGCTTGTATTTTAGAGCTGCTGGAAGCTCTATGTATGGAAACATACACATACATGTGAAGTGTGCTCTTGCATTCACTGAAGTGAATTGATAAGCTACAGCTGATTTTCTTGGTCAGATCAATGTGGGACCTTGGACCATTCTTGACATAGTGCAAGCAAATAAATAGAAAATTGTACTGCTTAAAGACTGAAGAAAGCAAGGGTAGAAGTACAAGGGACTTGGCTTTGTCATATATATGAGAGAGTCCTCCAGAAAAGAAAAAAGGCATACCATATGTGGATAACCTCTGGAGGCCATACTCTGTCCTCCAGCCACTTCCAGAAGTTTCACCAGAGACCTTAGACAGGAATTTCAAATGCCAAAATCTTTACATAACTCTATTTCTGTCAGTAAAAATATTGACAACTGACAAATGTTTGCCTTTTTTGGCTGTCTTGTCATAAATATCCAGAAACAATGTTTCCTGAATAAGAGAGATTTGTTTGGTTGTGGTTTTTTTTTGTTGCTGTTGTTTGTGGTTGGTGGTTTTCTGTTTTTAATAGAAAAGTGTTTTTACAAAGCTCCTTTTGTGAATATTTTTCCCCTTATCTCATTAGTTCTGCTAAAATTGGAGCAACCTGAAATTCTAGCTGTAAGAAGAAGCGACAAGGACATTTAAAACACGCGTTTTTCAAGGAAGAAATTTAAAGCCAGAAGTTTATTACTCAGAAACCAACAGGACTGCTCATGTGATACAAGTTAAAGCAGGTTAAGGAGTTTCACTAGATAAGATCTTTACAGAATTTAAATCTCAGGAATCTAAAACACATAAAAACTATTCAGATACTGCTATACATGAGCTACAGCCCAAGTCAGACTTGTAAAATCTGTACAGAGTTCACTGCTGAAAGGCTTCATGGGAGAAGTGCAGTTTATGAGTATTGAGAAAAGAAAAAGGAACACAGTAACTTCTTGCAGCTACAGTCTATGGATCATAAATCCTTCCTCTTGGTGATCAGAGATACAGGGCTGATGTAGAACTAAGGGACAAGTGTTATTTAATTTACATTCAAACTATCTGGGTGCTACAGCTGTAGTTGTAAAATCCCCAATGCGTCTGTCTCGTACGCTTGTCTTTTTGGTTCCTTCAAATACTGTCCTCAAAAATTTCACTCTGGAAAGAGCTCGTTTCATGCTTTTTTGATGGGCTCCCTACCTTTCCTTTCCTTTTCTCCCAGCTATTTATCATGTGGGCCCGACTTCTGAAGGTATTTACCTGTGCTTTCAGTCAGGATCCTGTTGCGGTATAAATGTGCAGTGACAGAAAGCCCTTTAAAACAGTGAACTTAGGCACTTCCCAGCAGCACTGGGTGTGTTAGTAAACGAGATGAAAGGGCTGTAAATGGGGCATGTTGGCTGCACTACTGAGTGCTCCCATTGCCCCACATTCTCTCATCTTTGGGGCTCATCTCAGAGCAGCTGTGTTGCCATCACTTTGTCAGCTCCTGCTATTGCATCTCTGCATCAACCATCATTCACCCCCTTTCTGGGCAAGTGAGCTTTCAAAATCTTTACCTGGCTTCATGCTTAAGTAGGCTGAAGTATTTGTCACCTTAATGGAGTCCAGTAAGTAACTTTCTCCTCTCTGATATCCCACTTACTTTTTTCCAAGACTTTAGAACTTTTTACCTCAGGTGTCTTCTCTTACCATTTCCTTCCCTTTCTCAACAGTTTCATTTGAGTTAACTCTAAGTGTTTAAAAAAGATAATATCACCGAGATATATTAAGCATACATATTTTTTATTGTTTAAATACAAATATGCCCTGGCTCTCTCCAGTCTGCTTATCAGTTTGAATGTTTTTTTCCCCAGCAGGAAAAACTGGTATGAGTTTTGTTGAACTTTGTGTATTACATTTGGGACAACAGTAGCTCTGTCTCCTATATTTAATCCAATATTCTAGTATATAAAAAAATTTTACAAAATAACAGACTGTAGAATTAGAATTATAATCTAGAAGTTATGCCTTAAGGGGATGGGAGTAAAGTGGATGATTTACTCTTTTTACCCATTGGTACCTTTTATTATTTTTCTCAGTAGGACCGGGTCTGTGGATGGAAAAAGAAGTCTTTAAGTCCTGCTAATTTCTTCTTTTCCCAGTTTTTTGAGTGGGCTGTTAGCATCAGAATAGTTCAGACAGTAAACAGGGCTGGACCTAGGATACATCATACATTAGTGGAATTTCAAAACTCTGTTCAAAATATGTTGCAAGTCCAATGCAGATCTTATTCAAGCCTGAACTCAGATGGAATACCCTGATTTTGCTGTGAAGTGTTTTAACCATCTGAAGCTCTGCTCCCACCCATACTCAGACAATTTTGTTTCTAGACAGGAGCTGAGCACTTGAATACATGAGGAAATGGAATATTCCCTGACTGCTTCATCTCTGAGGCTTGGTTTTAGAACTACTGAGAACACCTATATATCATGCTGTACTCAAAATGAGTGGTACTGGCTGTATTTGCTAGTGGAACACTCTCATCTTTGTGTGCAGCAGAACAGTTAAATCTATGTTGAAGACCTAAGTAAAATTATTTTTTTTTATTTGCCGAGATTTGAAATTGCCTCTTTGGTGTCACTGAGAAAGACTTTGACCACTGGTTTGGATGCTACAAAGGAGGATAGAGTTATCCTCTGCTCCTGCTGTGAATGTTGTTCCATTGTGCTTAGAGTAAAACCAACTACAGTGGTCAGAAAGAATTAGCAGGGTGGTGAAAAAGAATTTTAAAGACAGCCTGTGTTGGTGGTTAAGGCAGTCACTTTAAAATCTCTTTTTCCAGTGCTTCTGATGTGGATTGTATGTGCAGTAATTGTACATAGACACTGGAGCATGGAGCAGTCCCTGGGGAGTCCCCTGTGGCAAGTGTCATGTTCTCTGTTCCTCTTCCTGTTCTAAGAGCTGCCCAGGGGTACAAAATCCTCTCCAAACAACCCAAAGCATGATGTTCTCAGAGCTGCTACAGGAGACCGCTATCAATCCTTCCCTTCCATCTGCGTGAGCAAAAGCCTATTACTCTGATTCAGGCTTTCCTAATATATAAAGAATTCTAGTAATCCATTTGCTGGCATAAACACTGCAATTTAGCTAAGTCTTACTTATGACACAGCACAGGTTGTGGTACAGAACAGTTTACTCCCACAAAGCATGTTACAGAAAAAAAAAAAATGTCATATTTCCATAACTTTCATTTTTATACCAAATCAATTAAATAATACAGGTACTTTAGGAAAGAGGTCAAAATCTACAAGAAAGGGAAACAGAGAGAAAACAGGTTCTGAAATTAAAAGCTCTGAGGTAGGTAGGGTGAAGTTTGCTTACTGTGAGGACATCAACTCTCTTTTCCTTATCTGACACTGAAGAGACAAATTTCATACACTGGCATTAGGAAAAAGGAGTTCTGGGCAATTTCTTAAAAGAAATGTTTTGTTTGGCTTTGTGTCTCAGAACTATTAGCAGTCAGACTCCTGGAGAACAGACTGTGTGACAGCTCAAGGTTATATGTCCCCAGCAGCAATTTAAGATTAGATAGTAGCTGAGCAGTAATTATTATCCTAATGAACTTGACTCTTCTACCTGCAAATACCTGCTTTAGTCTTCTTAATAACTTTCTGGAAATAACTAGATGAAGAAGAAAGACCAAATAAAACCATAAAGTGCAAATGACTTTGGTCTAGTTATTGTTTTTGAACTAATGCCTTAATGCAACAACTTTGGAGAGCTGGTGTCTTTTCTTGTTTCCCAGATTCTCTTCAAAACTGAAAGGTGACTTTCATGTGTTACACACTCACCATAAACAGATCTGACAGGACTTAATATTAACTGATTGTCAGCAACCTGTAAGGCCTTTTTATTACTCCACCACTCTGGCAATTTTCTATTAGTTTCTAAAAGATGAATGAAAGTGGAATATGCTGAACATTTTTCATTAACAGATTCTGCGGAATAGAAATTATAGGTAATAGAAGTTTGGCAACATTTTCTGCTCTAAGATATTATCTTTACAGACCAAATCATATAATACATTATACAAAATTATAATTTGCATTATATCTATATGTATATCTATATCTATATATCTATATGTATATATATATTTTTATATATATTATATATATATATATATATATATAAAATTTGACTCTTTCTTCTAATCTGATATTTTCTTTTAATTTTTTGTAATTTCAAGCTTTCTAGTCAGAATACGTATGTGTGCAGGATCTTTAGAACATCTTGCTTGTCACAGTATTTGGTTCATACTTTGAGATTGTTCTCTGGGGAGGTGGTTAACTGGCAACAAACTCCAAATATATGATGATGATAGAGAGGCTTTTTTTACCTAGCTAGAGACAATATGAAACTAAGGCTACCCACTTTCCCATCTCCTCCCTGTCACATTCCACGGCTTTTATGTGTGAAGTGCTATGGGAAAGCATGTAACATTCCCATGTCCATCTAATGAAGTTTTTTGAGTCTACTGATGATCCTACAGAAAAACTAAATGGGATTTAAGTCAAATAAGTGATTCGAAATCCCTGCCCTGCCCAGCCTGAGTCAGAAGGAGAACATGGAGGGTAAAGCCTGGGGTTTTTAAGGTATCTGGCTGGGCTTTTAACCTCTGCTACAAAGACCAAAAATTAAATTAATTGTCAAGCAAACAAAAAAAGGAGATTATTTTCTTATTATTCAATGGCATGTGGTCCCCCCGTAATTTACTTTTATTCCACAGGTATTTACCCTTCTTTTTTTTTTTTGTTAAGAGCCAAATGAGATTTCAATTGCTACTTTGCTGATCTGTCTAAAACAATTTCTGGCATACATGGACACTTACACACACATTGTTTCACCTGTGAAATGAGTAAACCTGCCAGGTTCAGAAAGATGCCTAACTGTTGTCTTCTTATTTTCACATGTAGGTTTTATATAACATCTTCATCGCCTTTACCCAGATGCACAGGTATGAAGAAATTGAATCCATTGATATCTTTGCTGGGTTTGCTCGCTTCTTCGTGGTGGGGCTGGGTGGAGTCTTGTTTGGCATCGTATTTGGATTTGTCTCAGCATTCATGACTCGTTTCACCCACAACGTCTCTTCAATCGAGCCCCTGCTGGTCTTCATGTTCAGCTACCTCTCATACCTGTCTGCTGAAACCCTTTACATCTCCGGCATTTTGGCGTGAGTATTCCTTATGGCTTTTTGGATGATCTCCTTGAGTTACGGGAATTGTTTTGTGGTGGTTTGCTCAAGGTTGGTACAACACAGGCATTCAGTCCCTGGCTTAGAGAGGCAGTGCATGGCTTCTTAGAGCTTCTGTAAAATGCAGTGCTAACTAGCAAAAGCAAACCCACAGTCAGTGTAGGCATGGATGTGCTACTGAGGAATGTTGGCGAAATTTCTGCATGTTGTGGGTAAAATGGCCAGTTCTGCCACCACCTGTCTTCTATCTCTGATAAAAGCAGCAGGAGGAGACAATGATTTGATAATACATCAGTTTATCTGTATTTATCTCTAAGCAGCTTCACCATCAGATTATAAGAGAGACATAAAGCAGTGGGTATGGAAAATGCAAGAGTGGACATCTGACTTCTTTGTGAACGTCTAACACAATTTACTGAAATTATATTACATTTAAACAACATCACTGGGATTGAAACTGGGTAAAGGAAGGCAAAAGAGAACAACACCTACATGTGCATACTTATATTCAAACAAACCAGTTTAAACCTAACAAACACAAGCAAACGGCTGCTGATGTCCAGACAGGTGCATTTACTCACCTCAACTTGCAAAGGGCTGAATTTCACAGAATCACAGAATGGTTTGGGTTGGAAGGAACATTTAAAGGCCATCTGGTCCACTGCCCTGGCAATGAGCAGGGTTATCTTCAGCTAGATGAGGTTGCTCAGAGCCCCATCCAAACTGGCCTTGAATGTTTTCACAGGTGGGACATCTGCCACCATCTTGGGCAACCTGTTTCAGTGCTTCCCCACTCTCACTGTAAAAGAGATTTTCCTTATATCTAGTCTAAATCTACCTAAATCTTTTAGTTTAAAACTAAAATTTTGCAAAAGGTGCTACTAAAATGTCTGTCCCCATCTTTCTTATAGTCCTCTTTTAAATGTCAAAAGATTGAAACAAGATGTTCCTGAAACTTTCTCTTCTCCAGGCTGAAGAACCCTGGGATATCCAGCTTCAGAGAAGAATTGCCTTTGTAAACACAACCTTTGCAGGATGGCCCTGGGAAGCAGTATTTGAATATTTAAACATATTAAACATTGGATATAGATTATCCTGAGCAATTAGACAAAGTAGATGACACTTGTACTATGTTTTGTATACTCAACACATATGCTCAGATTGAGGTGACTGGCAACTTTAGTTGAGCAGGAATAGATCTACTGTGCAGTGAGCAGTAATGCCATATGTACCTCTCCTACCTGCACTGCCCAAAATACTGCTTCTCTGCCTATTCCTTGCTGTAGACTTCATAGCTCTTTATTTCTTTCACTTCTTATTTTCATTAGAGTTCTGAAATTATTAGTAATATAAGAATGTTAATATAATTTGGATTTATTATTCTTACTGCTTCATTAAAGATATTATTGCTTGTTTTAGAGATGGGAACTTATTGTCACCTTTCTGAATTATTGAGGATTCATTCATTTTTCACTTGGATCATGAAAATCTATTATGTATGTGTATCTGAAAGTCAACAGTATTAATCATTAATGCCTAATGGCCTTGTCTTGGAGTGTCCTTGGACATGCTAAATGACTCAGCTCCACCAGGATACCCTTGAGATTTCTTCAGTGGAAATTAAATGAACTGAAACTAGAGGAAGGTTATTTAATGAACAGTCATCATTCTCTGAATCTACGAGTTTGGAGAAATATCATTACAAGAAGACCCCAGAGATTAAAATCATATCAGTAGAAACTAGATAGGTGATGGAATATGTTACTAGCATAGCATTCCATCTGTGTATTACCTATGGAAAATGCAGAGGGGAAAAGGGAATTCCCTTCAGCAGGGCTGATCAAAACCTGCTGCTCCATGTGTTTGCTACCAGCACCTGTGCTGGGTGGCTGCTGATTCCTCTGATGCCAGCTCTAGTCTTCATTAACAGTGAAGAAGTGGAAAACATCCCTTTACTTCCTTAGGCACATTCCCCGCACCCTAGGTAACTAAAGAGAGAAGGAACACGCTGTAGGATAATTGAATTTTCTCCTGCTGTGCCACAAAGGACTGCTGTGGGGTGGCTCCATATTAGGCATTCAGGATAAAATGGACTTAAAACTGGAATGTGGTACCCTCACTTCCTTGTCAGAAAGGCTGACTAGTTTGCTTCCTTTATCCTATATGTAAAACAGATTTGTAAACTTGAATGAAGATGCTTTTCTATTTAATGAAATAGCTAATGTTACTTTAGAAGAAATAAAATGCTTCTTGTTATGATGAAGGTCAGAATCTGGTAATGGAGAGTGGAGGTAATATTGATGGCTGATGTTGTCCTTAACTGAAAAGAAGAACAGGTTGTGGCTGATCCCTGATGTTTTGCTTGATACAGGATGACAGCATGTGCAGTGACAATGAAAAAATACGTGGAGGAGAATGTTTCCCAGAATTCTTATACCACAATAAAATATTTCATGAAGATGCTAAGCAGCATCAGTGAGACCCTGATTTTTGTGTTCATGGGAGTTTCTACAGTGGGGAAAAACCATGAATGGAACTGGGCCTTCATTTGCTTCACTCTCCTCTTCTGCCTCATTTGGCGGACACTGAGTAAGTCAGCTTTTGCAGACAATCTTCTCTACACCTATGAGAAAAACTCTTTGGCACAACATTTTGTTATAAAAGTCTGTGGGGACTGGCACATCTGGTTTAACAACAAATTTACTGGGTTTATATTAGTGACAAGCAAATTTCAAAAATCTACACACAGAGAAAAAGGGGAAAAAAGCCCCACAGAAATCCGAATGCCAGTCTCCAAGCACAGACTTTACATTTAGGTGAAAATGGAATATTTTAAAGCAAAATTAAAATATTATCCTGATTACATTTATAGAGATATTTAGATCTTAATTTACTATATGCTTCTTGGATAAGTGGGCCTCATAATGATTTCACCACACAAATTAGATAATGTATATCATCACACCTGTAGTGCTGTAACACTGCAGGTCCTGGGCCAGGAGTGCTGGAGGCATAGGAAAAGAGGAGAAGTGAAAATTAGTACTGATAAATAACTGAACAGGGACTTATACCACATGTAGGCCAACCACACTATGCTACTGCTCCTCACAAGTCAAGTCTGAAGTTTTAAACTGCTAAAAACTAGTGCCGTATGAAATGACTCCATTTTTGCACATGGTATATCCCATTCCTGCAAAGTCTTCTACTCCCTGACCTGTGAGACTGGGATTCCTCTAGCATGGGCAGGGCAGTTTATAGATAATGTTAGATGAGCTATGGGACACAGTTTCTCATCTTCTCCTAATGTCCAGGATGGGTTGAAAGTAATGCTGAAAAGGGAGAAGGAATAAGAAGGCTGGTGGTTGTGTGCTGCAGGTGGTAGCAAAAAGAAAGTAATTACATATTTTCATGCTATATCTGGACCAAGCATGGCCTCTAAATTCATAAAGGCTTACTGTCTATTTTGAAATATCCTTCCAATTAAGACAGAAACAGTGCTCTCCTGATATAAAAATTGTTTTCCAGCCACATGTTCATCCTCTCTCAGACACCAAGGGGAGTGCTAGAGCTTTCCAGAAGGACAAAATATTTTCTGCTGAATTTGTGTGATAAAATGATAGCATCATTTTCTCTGAAGCTTGAATAAAGTAAAGAGAAGTGGCCTGAGGGTGATACCTCACATAGGATATTTCAGTCAAGTACCTGATATCTAGCATAGTTGTAAGTAGCCAGAAAAGGTCTTGCATAAAGTGGTATCCAGCAACCTATATAAGAGGATAATGCTACTGGCTTTACCTCTAATAATCTGAATGTATCATTGACAGCCATGTAAAATAACACAGTAATTATCAGCATTTGTCAGTTTTTATGTCAGTAACTTAACGATTTCCACATAAAACATAGGATACATATTTCTTATGGAAGATGAAGATTAGTGAATCAAACAAATTGCTAAAAGTACATTATAAAGACAAGCTACAGTCCTTACACAGCCACAGATTATCTTATTAATTTTAAATTTTATTAAAAATAAAATGAAATTTGAGAAATAAACAAAGAATTAGAGAAACAATAAGCCTGAGGATTAAAAATTAAAATGCTATCACTTTGTCTTTCAGTGAACCTGTCCACAGGAGTTGTTGGTAAAGCACTGTTCAAACAATTTAGGCAGATGCTGTGTGCAACGCAGGAAACATTGCAGGGGTGGGGGGTGGGGGGCACAGGGAAAGCTCTCATTCAGATGTTTTTCTTTTCTCCAGAACACTTTGGAGAAAACTATACAACATAAATATAGGAAGTAAATGTTTTCCCCTAATCTCTCTTCTAAACTGTGTTAATGAATTTAAATTATGAAGATGTTAGGAAAGACAGTATTTTAGAGGAGATATTTCACAAAAGCCAAGTTTAGCAGTTGGTCAAATAGAAGCTGCAAGAAACCAAAACTGAAAAAAAACCTGGACTGTCAAAACATGGACTTCAGTTCCCCAAGCAAAGACATTGTTTTGCTTTTAATTTTTAATATTTTCTTTTTCTCCTTGATTAATAATAGGTGTGGGTTTTTTCCCTTCCTAGGTGTATTTGCTCTCTTCTACATCAGTAACAAGTTCCGAACATATCCCTTCACCTTCAAAGACCAGCTCATTATTTCTTACAGTGGCCTCCGAGGAGCCAGCAGCTTTTCTCTTGCATTCTTGCTTCCAGTGAATCTCTTTCCCAGAAAAAACCTGTTCATCACTGCGACTCTTGTGGTTATATATTTCACTGTGTTCATCCAAGTACGTATATTTCTTAATGGATAACTTTCACGCTATAGAGGTGACTGAAAGCTTCATAGTGAAAATTACATTGAATTCACTCTTAGGCTAGGACAAGTTATTGCATTTTAGAGCCAGATTTAGCACTGCAGTGTGTAATTAGCCTTTTTAAGGCTTTTAGGAAATACAAAAATTATGTATTGAAAATATGTATCTTCTAAAATATTCAAAGGAGAGGGCTCCTTTTTTGTCCAAAATTGCTTATGTTCATTTCACATGCATTTCCTGGTGCTTCCAATTTGAGAAGTATTTTGACTTTACATTTCAGCACTAATTTGTTCTTTATTAGTGATGTATCTCAAACTGACCAGAAAACAGTATGTCTGTTCTGTGACAGATTTTGATTTTTATATTTATATCTTTGTCTGTCTTGAAGAACAAGTACAAATATTTTGAAATCCTTCATAAAATAATATTAAAAAAATATCAAGTGAATAAGTCACATTTGTAAGTACATGTGTCTTCTTTAGATATTTGGATTATTCCACCTGGCCTACTACTGTACCTGGAAGAACTGAAACTTCTAGAGAACTTGCATCCCATATTTTTTATTTTCCAGTACCGAGGTCTCAGATCCTCTAGTGTGCCAATGGAGCATTATGCGCTTGTGATAAGTAAGGCACTTAGGTTCCACCAGAACATTTCAGAAAAAAAAAATTGTTTATATTTACCTTTTAAAATGTTTTTCTGTAGCAGTGCAGTAAAGAAATGGGAAAACCATTTCTATGTGAAAAACCCCTGGAATATTTAATTCCGAAAATGTTGAAGTAAATGATTTCAAGATTTCAAGACCTCACAAAGATAATATATTATTTCAAATGAGTCCACTTTTGAAGATGATTGCCCATGAGACAGTTACTTTACATAATTAGAATACACCAATAAATAGAATCTCACTTTCAAAAACCTCTTTAAAAAAGTTTTTGATTTTTAATTCTGTTCTATAGCGCTGTTGTATACAAATAATGTTCGTTTCTGTGCTAAGACACAGCTTTCCAAACTGATGAAAATTATCCCCTTTTGCTTTCTTTCTATTTCTGCCTGAAAGATAATTAACAATTCAACTCATTATTCCAAATGCAGGGAATCACAATTGGACCATTGGTCAGATATCTGGATGTTAAAAAGACGAACAAAAAGGAATCTATCAATGAAGAAATTCACGTGCGAGTAAGTTTTTATATCAATAACCAGTATCCCAAAGAGAAAAGAACAGGTATTCTAAAAGAGCTGGAAAGAGGGAGGCACTTGAACACCTGGCATTCAGTGGATTTGGACACTCAGTGCTTTTAAGGATATATGGAGGTAACCCTAAGCATAATTTTCTAAAATATTGCATCTAATTTATATTCATATTTATTATCATATTATATTATCCTTCCACAAGTGTCACAGTGTAGTAGGTCCCTTATTTATTGGTACTTTGACTATGGCAGAACATAAATAGAAATGAAATGTTTACAAAATGCATTCACCATCCTTCCTGGCTGGATTAGTCTGATACATTTGTTGCCATCATTTGAATGGTTCTAGACACACTGAAGCCTTAAAAGTCTTTAATCCAGATTTATTGAACTGAGTTGGATCATTGGACTGCAAATTTATTTTCAAGCTATTCCGAGTAATGATTCTCTCTCAAACATTTACTTCAGTTCTCAAATAACTATTAAATAAAATAACAGAAAGTTGCATAATCTGACTTAACAACATTCTAGAAAAGGTATGTACATAATTTTATTTCACAATAGGGAATGTGTTTGAAATTAGCAGAAACACTGTGCCTTGAAATGAAGCACACACAGAGACATTAGCAAAATTAGAGCATTGCAACTGATTTTGAATTTAAAGTGAATTTAATTCTTACTGTTTGAACCTATACACTTAACCTTGAAGAGAACTTGCATTTTAAAGCACCCTTTATGACAATACCTATTTAAGAATTGGCCTTTTTCTGTCTCTATAATGCTAGAAACACACAAAATATGACCGAAAGGAATAGGCGTTAGCAGTGACCAGTCTCATGTCATTCTGCAAAATCCTCAGAGAATTTACCTGTCAAGGTGAAGGTGTTGGTATGTGACCCTGTGCCTCTCCCAGGAAGGTGACACATGAGGAGGGGAAGCTTGCTTGACAGAACCAAGAATTTATATTTTGACTTCAGTAGACAAAAAGGACCAGGCAATTTTTTTGCCTCCATCAAAACACTGCCACTGCAGCCAAGCTGTGATAGTGTCATCTTTGCCTTGATTTTTAGAGAAATATAGGTGCTTTCAGAAATAACTTACATGCTCAAATAAAAAAATAAATCTCAAAATCCTGTCAACAAGTATATATTTGTGGTAATATTCTTTTTTCATAATGATCACTTAAAGTTTTTCCATATTTATTTCTTTAGTTGATGGATCACTTGAAGGCTGGTATTGAAGACATATGTGGACATTGGAGTCATTATCAGCTGAGAGATAAGTAAGTATCTCTTATTGCAGTCTAATATAATAAAATAACCTATCTATCATGTAAAATATAGTAGGTAAATAGAATAGGAAATCAAAATGCTGGGCTCATGTGCTGTATCTCTTTTTAGAAACTAAACTCCTGAGTAACCATTAACTTGAGAGTGCAATACTCATACTTTGCCTGCCTAATTGGATCTTCACAAGCAAAAAACAAGCCTTCAGAAAGTAAAACATAGCATGGGAACTAATGCTGCAGACATCAGCCTGTGCATAGCCCTGGTATAAATCTAAGATCCTGGGAAATGCTTCTTTAACTCTGGATTTAGAACATAAGCTACACACAGTGTCAGTGCTTCACTGTCTTTTGCTGTGAGACTCCACAGCAAACAGGAACCCTTGCTGGTACTAGAGAATCAGAAATAGTTAGTCACCTGTCCTTACAGATCTTTGCATTCAGTAATATCTAAAATAAGAGTGCTGAAGGGAACGTTTGAATTTAAATAGCCAGTAGCATAAGCAGATACTCTTAAGCTAGTTTTTACTCAGAAATGCAGAGCCTGCATTGTCCCTCCCATAAGCAGGATGAGATGGTTTTGTGAAACTTTGTGACTCTCCCAAGCTCTGCCCAGAAGAGCTGGATCCGTTGTTCCTTTTATCTTTTCCCTAAGGGACTCTTGTGGACATGTTGGCCACCACTACAGCCTGTGAAGAGAAGTAGGGAAAATACCGATTTTTCTTCCCCCAAACATTTTATTATGATGCCATGGGCTAAAAGTTACCCCTACTTATGCCTAGATTTCTGTGCTGCAATCATGTCTGACCTTTCAGTATTGGACTCCAGTAATTCTGCCAAGGGTGTCTGCTGGGACACGTGACAATTCCTTTCACGACTGGGCTTCTCCCTAAGGAAACCAGAATTTCAGAGTGGGAAGAGGATGACTAGTTTGCATCCAATCCTGGTGGGGAGTAATGATATTATGTACTAGGGCATACCCAGAAACTAAAATATCTTGTCTCTGAGTACAGAGATAGCTCTAAGACATCCATCTGCACTGTATGTGCAGTCAATAAACTGAACAAATTCCTGTTGGAGCAGTAAATCCATTGAAATAGCTGCATTTTCACATATCTGTGAGTAAATGCTATCCCTTTGTCTCACATCTACCTGACAGCTCTGGATAGAGAATTTTCCCCAAACTAGCTGTAATGTATTGTTTGAGTTCATGGGCAGATTCAAAAAACACACTGTGTCTGAATGCATTTAATATGAGATGATTGTATTAAAAAGTATTTCCTAAACTTTTGTATGCAACTTTGAAGTTGTGTATCATAATTAATTACCTAAGCAATGACAATCCAGGACGCTTTTTGTTACACAAAAAAAAAAACCCATAAAGAGCTCTAATCCCCATGCAAACATTTGTGTACCTTCCTCTGCTATTAATGAATAAAAAAATGGCCTTTGCTAAGGAGAAAAAGATACAAATCCTGTAGTGCTTTTCCCAGCATCATGTAGCACCTTACCTTGCTGTGGTAAACTGTTCCTTTGAAAGAAACAGAACTGTTGCTCTGCTGAAGATCTGCTGTTGTTCTGCTAAATGTCTGCCTGAAAGCATGTACCTGTTCCAAGGCACCCACACACATATTCACATTTAAATTATGCCACACATTAGCGATATTTTACAATCTGCAGCATGCAAGCACATAGTATTTTGGGGTCCTTTCAATTTCTCTGTTATTCAGAGTACAAAGAAATGTATTTTCTCTGCTCTAATTGTCAGGATTCAAAATTATCAGCAATGTAATGGGCCCTAACTACTGTAACTGCTGGGCCACTTAGAGCCTCATTGGTGGCTGGCTGAATAGGCCAGGATTACAGTAAGAGCAGCTGCTGCTGTTATGCCCTACTATAATGCAACATTTGTACAAAAGCATGGAGACTGGCCGTATTCTTTTCTGACAAATGTGGCAGTGTAATATGCAAACATACACACAGCCCTCTTTTTTGCTCTGATTGCAGCTTGTTTCTTTCTTTTGTCTAGTGGGCTCTGCAATCTCTGTGGACCAGTAGACTATGCCAAATATCCCCTTAAAGGTCTCTGCTCACCAGGCCTTCAGGAGTCCACAGGTGCCTCTAATTTGTATTCAGTTTCCACCACTGAATTGTAGATATATGCATTTGAATGAAGATCAGCTTGTATTACCAAAATAAAAAAATATTTCTTTTTCTGCACTTTGATTTCGGTATGTCTTTTGTAGATTTAAGAAGTTTGACAATAAGTATTTGAAGAAAATTTTAATTCGCGAACACCAGCCCAAATCCAGCCTTGTGTCATTGTACAAAAAGATGGAGATAAAATTGGCCATCGAGATGGCTGAGAGTGGCATGAAAATTTCAAAATCATCCACTACTTCTTTACAGTGAGTACCAACCTCCTGACCCTTTGCAGAGTAGGGACAGGAGGACAGGGACAAAAATGAGGAAGTATACAAGGTATCCCATGACTTAATTGAAATGTAAGAAAAAAGAAGACAGTTGTGAAAAGAAAAGGTGCAATTTGGTGTCCATTTTATTTACACTTTGCTCAAAGAGTGAAAACTAAAATCATGGATATTTCCTCTGTTTCTTTTCCATGATGGGCAGTCCTGAAGAGGAATCATGAGTCAGCTAAAGAAACCACTCTGGTTGCTTTAAATCACAATAGTGGCTCAAGATAGATGTGCTTATCACTTACCTGGCCAATGAGTTTTGTGAATCCCTGCCAGGTGCTGAGGGACCTGCAATAAGGCTTAGTGTACAGGTCCTGACTAAATTATCCCAATTGTGAATTTTTGCTGAGATCAGATTTCTTTGTAGCATTTGCAATTTTTGCTGCTACAGTTTGCAATCCCTCAAACCACCTTGCCATATTTTAGTATTTCCAAAACAAACAAATTTGTCCAATTAAACATTGAGATCAGTCTTCCAAGAAAGACTTGAGGATATTTGTGGTGGAAATGCTTGACAAGAACTGTCAATGTGCACTCATAGCCCAGAAAGACAACCTTATTCTGCACCAAAAGTAGCATGGCCAGCAGGTTGAGGGAGGGGATTCTCCCCTGCTGCTCTGCTCTTATGAGACCCTACAGTGCTGTGTCCAGCTCTGGGATCCTCAGTGCAGGAAAGACATGATCTGTTGGAGTGAGTCCAGACGAGCGCCACAAAGATGATCAGAAGGTTGAAGAACCTCTCCTAGGAGAAAGAGAAGTCTCTGGGAGCACGTTTGCAGCTTTTCAGTACTTAAAGAGGGCTTACAAGAAAGATGTGGACAGTCTTTTAGTAGGCTTGTAGCAGTAGGACTAGGAGAAGGCAGATTCAGACTAGGTACAAGAACATTTTTATGATGAGGGTGGTGAAAGTCTGGAACAGGTTTCTCTGGAAGGTGGTAGATGCCTCATCCTGGGAAGCATTCAAGGTCAGGTGTGATGGGGCTCTAAGCAGCCTGAGAGAGTTGAGGATGTCCCTTGCTCATTGTGGAACTGGATGCAAGCCATTCTATGATTCTATCAAACAGTAATGCAACTTGGCATGAGACAGACCAGGGGACAAAACAGGTGGGATCTCCAGAGGGAAACGAAGGAACTACCCTCTCGGAGAAAAGTTGCACAAATCTTCTGTCCTGCATACTATAACTGATATGCATGTATTTATCCTTGCCTTGCAAAACACTCTCCAGAGCACAGGTATTGCTGCAGGCACTTGCCTCCGTAATTTCTTTCTTGGGTTCTTGCTGACGACTGTTGCTGCTATTGCCTGATCTTTCCTGTTGCATCCTTAAACCACTCTCCATTTTGCAGCAGCCTCTGGTAGGGTCCAGCATATTAACTTTTTTGAATGATGATCACTACCAATAACAGAAAATCCAAATATCAAAGGGATATTAAACTAAAATTTTTCTTGAAACTCTGGCTTAATCATGTCAAGATCAATCTGCTTTCTTGTACCGATGTCAGCGTGCAGTGTAAGACCTAGCCTTTTTCTCTCTAAATTATTCTTTGCTGAATGGATGATATTAAAAAAGACTGCATGTATGTCAGGCTCCTTTCTGTCTGCTGTAATCCCTTAACCATTCTGAGCCAAGAGAAAATGTGGAAGACAATCCATGGCAATCAAGCTCCATTCCTCTTCTTTTCCTGAGGGAATGAGAAAATAAGACAAATCACTCCTGAGCTGAAAATTTAGATTGAAAAATATTCTTTAATAAACAGTTGATATGATGGACTAATTTTTGCCCTCTCTACTCTGCCTATAATTGAATTTTACTGTGCATCCTCCTCTCATGAGAAAGCCTTTTTAAAAATGAAGTGTCAGCTTCAGAAAAAAAACAGCCTGTGGCTCAAAAACCATTCTGATCTTGCAGGCTATGAGAGTGTTCTAGGAAAATACATGTTTCCCCACCTCTGTACATTGATAAATGTCTGCTGTTGAGCACTGCATGAGATAGGATGTTGAGCTAGGTGGTGGATCTTTGGTCTGAGCCAATACAGCAGTTGTTGTTGTCTTTCCCCATAGCAATTAAATGAACCTGTGTAAAAGGTTTCTAAATGTATGTATAAATCATCTGATTGCTGTCATTGATTCAGCGTGTGCCTAAAGTGTCTGTCTTCAGTGAAGATAGAAAACTCTGGCCATGAACAAGAGGAGATTTGAAATAAAATTCCAATGTATGGCACGTAAATCATTATTAGCAGTTCCAGAGTAGTGAGAAAACTCTCACTCCCACTTCTGATCAGTTTTGGCAGCCTTTATGCACACAAAGATATTTACTTTATAAGAATCAAAGCAGACCTCCAATGCTGTGAATTAGAGAATTATATTCATGCTGGTGTGATTCCTGCAGGTGGAGTGGGTGTCCATTTTACAGTAAGTATTTCCAGTGTGGAATAAAAAATTTGCCCATGGATTGTGCAACAAAGATTCCACATTGGAATGAAAGCAGAGCATTTGGTTATGATATTTTGGAGAATAAAAGTCTTATCAATAAGGATGGAGATAGGAAAAGTGGAGTCTAGGAGATGTGATCAAAACTGTGGGTTAATGGCTGTTTTTGGTAGGAAATATGACCATTAGAGAGAAAGATGGTTTGATACTCAGTTTACTTAATGCTGGCTTCATATTGCTGCAATATTGACTTTGGTAAATATCAATACAGTACAGATGAGAACCAGCTGTTGTGTTGTCATTTATGGTGGTACATTTATGAGAAAGTTGTGTCCAATAATGTTATTCTTCCACAGGATGAGTGAAGATTAATGGAGAGTTTACACAGTTCAAAATTTTAGATATAATAAAAAAAAAATATTACACAGGTTGTGCAAGTATCAATGTATTTAGTATCAATGTATCAAGTATCAACTATCTCCATATCTAAGGAAGAAAGAAATAATGTCATGGCAGTCATTACAGACAGACAGTTTTCATGGCATGTTATAATGTAAATTTTTTCTTCACAAATATATATCCTGTGCTGTTATTTGTTGTAACGTGTTGGAAGATTCAATAAGAACAAAGAAATTGTTTCTATAGGGATTACTTTATGGGTTTGGTAACATACCAAACATGTTTGGGTTTTTTGAAAGCTTTTTCTTAATGTATTGCAAAATGTAAAAGCAATCTGTTCCTTATTACCATATACATGCATTGTTATCAGTTGGGTAGGTTAATTTCCAATCCCATGAAAAGAATGACAGTTTTTTATTTGTGCTCCAGAACAATATAGATTATCTTCACTCTATTTTATCTCTTGCTACACCAGCTCAACTGAGACTCAAGGAATTTTATTTATTCTATTTAACTTACTTTGAGAACAAAATAATAAGATTTGAAATGACCTAGAACTGGCTACTTCTGTGCTGGCATGTGGAAAAGTCAGGTACGCAGCTGGAAAAGTAAAGAGATAATCAGATAATCTGCCCAGTGGAGCCAAGCTTTTCTCTGTTTAGATGCTTTCCCCTATTTATTCCCAGCTGTAAGGTGTAAAGACCCTGTCGACACACAGTGAAGCACAAGGCAGGGAGGCAGTTGTTCCCTGTGATGTCAAAGCCACCTGCAGCAACTACTCCAGTTCCATTTGCATTACAAAAATGAGCCAAGCCTGTATTTTAGAGACCAATACTTGTTGTCAGTCCCCAGGGCTTGTGCTTGTGTATATTTTCCCAGGTGAACTTAAGGTCTCCCTGTTGTCCAAAGGGACATAAGATAGGGGCTGCTGACAGGAGGAGTCTGGTTTCCCTGCTGTGAAGGGCAGCAAAATGGGCTCTGCCCCAGTCTGAGACACTATGCCCAGTAGGGGCGTAAGGGTGCATCCAAACCTGGAAAATTGGTAGCACCCCCAGATCCTCTTGGTGTATCTGTGAGGACTGAAAGCAAGTGGAAAAGGAGCCAACCAGTAAATGCACCCACCTACTCAGTCAGCCTGGAGTTGGGTGATGGTAAATTTCTCTAATGGTAAATAACTAACTTATTTGTTATTGCAATTGTTGAGAATTGAAGAATGTCAATTAAACATTTGTTAGGAAGGTTTTATCAGGGACAAGATAAGATTTGTGGTCAAATCCAGAAAGTCAGTCCTTTTCTGTCACACTGACTTCCCAGCAACTCAGTGGCAGACTCATGGGTTGCTCATGCTTCAGTGAGATCCTTAACTTGTGGCTTATCCCAGTCCTGGCTCTGGATTCACCTGAACCTGTTGTTTGTTTTTTTTTTTTTTTTTTTTTTTTTTTTTTGTTTTTTTTTTTTTTTTTTTTTTTTTTTTTATTTCACAGAAAAAAAAGGCAGGTCTCTGTTTTAGTCTGATGGCAGAATGAAAACACATTCCAAAAACTTGAAATATGTCAGGAATTAATTCTTATATTCCAGGGGCTTTGGACAGGGGCCAGGGCACCAGGGATCACTGTCTACTTGATGGTAAGAGGCAGTAAAATATAGAATCCAGGCAGTTTATGTTGATCCTACAAGTTTTCAAGATGTTCATGGTAGATTATAGAACAAACCAGTGGAAATGTTGTTGAACTTGATGTAATTGCAAATTATAAACTTCTTCCTTTGTTTACATTATAATCAGAGTTTAGTTTGATTCCATCTTCCTTTGCCATTAAATTTTTTTAATTTATTTTAGAAGAACTGTGAGATAGATGCAGACAAAACTTTGGCAATACTGTACATTGATCATCATTGATTTTTTAATTGCACAATTTACAGACAACACTTTAGGGACATCACTTATCTGAAAAACAACACTTGCAATCACTTTTTTTTTTTTTTTTAAGAGGCAAGAAAGCAAAATGGAGAATGGGAAAAATTGGAAACAACAAGACGAACTCAGACTGATTCATCCAGGATGATCACTATCTATTTCCCTTTATTGTCCTGGGAATTCATCTGAACAGTTACTCTCACAGTGATTGACTGATTTAGTGAAACCTGATAAAATTTCACAGCAGCCCTCCTCCACTCTTTTGCTAGTGGAAAAACCAGGCAGCTTCAAGTGACTGTGGGCTTGTCAAAGTTTTTTAAGGACACAAAGATGACTATCTTTTAGGTGGCTCTTTCATTTCAAATGGAGAAACAGGTTCAGTAGCAAGGAAACTCTATATGTTCTCACCACAGGGCAGGTCTCTGAGACTTAATAATAGACATACTCATTTGTTCTTAAGGATTTTCTTCACTTTCTCAAAGAAGAAATGTAAGATGGCAAGGCCCACTGCTAGACCATGCTGAGGTCTTTATTCAGACAGAGGAGGAAACTTACAGTGTTTTCCTGAGCTGGTTATGGCCTAATCTAATACTTAAATAGGAACTTCCTTATGGAGGTTTAATAAAGAAGAGTTTCTACTGCCAGATGTATGAGGGCTTAGGGCCCAATTTGACTACCCACTATACGGATAGAACCAATGAAAGAGCAAAATTTTACTTTTTTTTATTCATCTTTGGGTAATTTGTAGGTGTTGCTGGTCACTGAAAGGCTCTATGTAGCCTTCCGTTCTAGCGCTAACCCATGCATGATTTCATAGGACTAGTATTTAATCATCTCATTAATACCATATTTAATTTCCCCTTTTATTTACAGGAGCGGCAGGCAGCAGCGTGCGCACAGGCTGTCCCCGGCAGAGGTGGAGTCCATGAGGGATGTGCTGGCACACAGCCTGTACCGAGTGCGGCAGAGGGTGTGTGTGAGCCGCCGCCGCCGCGCTTGTTTGCGCTCCCCGTGCGCGGCCCCGGGCGCCTGCAGGGAGCTGGCAGGCGCGGCACACCGGGAAGGACCCGGCCTTGGGCGCTGATCGGGGCCGGGAATAAAGCTGGGTTGGGTTTTTATTTCCCCCATCAGCTTTTCGCCCTGAGGGCAGCGCGAAAAGGCGGGAGAATCTGTGACTGAGCTGTAGAGGTCAGGCTTCCCCCGCCGCACGGCTGCCTGCCTGGGAAGCCGCCTCGCCGACGCTGCCAGGGCTCCAGGGAGGGAGCCGACTAAACAAGTTGAGAATGGCTTTTTGGGGGCTTGAGTGAGTCAAACACATGGTATCCAACCCTGATGCATCGGCCAAAGTCACCCTGGCAGTGGGAGGCAGTCTCTGGCAGCGGCGAAAGGCCGCGCGCCGGCAATCACCGCGCAGCCCTGCGTGGGAGCGGCGTTTGCCCGCACCGCAGGAGGGAAAACACGAAGGAAAAAATTCCACGTCCTCCGAGCTTCATTTTACACATTTAGGTGTTTTTTTTTTTTTCTTCCCCTGTAAAAGTGGTGTGATAATACCTCAGCGGGGATTTTTTTTTTTTTGCAGAAATTTGTAGTGACCCTGATGCAGCGCAGGGTGTGGTATCTGCTTAATCCAGTCTCGGGCACTGAATAGACCATTGAGAGCTCGCCCACAGCAATGAGTGGTAGAGGATACATTACAGTAACCTTGAAATTATGCCGATAAACAAGGCTAACGCATGTAACACACGGGTACTAGAAAATGCAAGGGCCTGCTCATTTAAATGTGGCGTTATTAATATGTTATTCATTCCTAACGTTATTTGATTTGCCGTGGCTAATTATCTTTCTGATATTAATTCCTTATCTTACCAGCAACAATTTGCATATATATAGTTATCTCTTAGCTTACTGAAATGAACTCTCTCTCTTCAAAATCAATTACAGTAATGACTATTTGTGCCAGTCATTTCCTATGTAGTATTGAGAATGGTGTGCTGTTGGAAATGAAAGATTGGAGGAAAATAATGCCACTTCTAATACTTCTTTTCAGCTCTGAAAAGCTCTTGCTCGCCAGACCAACTTTACAAGGACCCTTGCAAATGAAACAGATCAGATTCTACTTTTTTAAGAGGGCTTATAAACTTCAGTGAATTTTTCTTTTTAAGGCAGACAATTATTTCCTTCATTTCACTAGATGTATATAATAAACTAAAAACCTTGTCTTAAATGATGCTCAGTTTTAGGTTAATATTAATTTGTAGTTTGTCCAAGTATGGAAAGGAAACTCAGCTGTGTATCTCATTCTGGAGATACATTCCTAGTTTCTGCATGCATCTGAAGCTTGCTCCAGACTCAGTAATATTAGTACCAAAGCTCAGAGCCGAGTTATCTCTTTCTTGGGACCTTCCTCATATCTGTAGCTCCCAACTACAGTTGATGAGATGTGAAAAGAGATGACAAAGACAGGACAAGCACAGAAGTGATAACAGCCTTCTTAGGTAGGTATATTTTATATACCTGCACTTTGAACAGACAAGAGTCTATCAAAAATGGCTTAAAAATGCAGCCCTTGAGGTCAGAGACTTACAGTTGTGTTCATGCTTCCACCCATCTTGCTCTGCAGCAGTGAGATTTGTACACGGCTGCATTTTGCCATGTGACACCAAAGAGATCTGTGTTGGGTTGGCGATGTCCCCTTGGCCCTGTGATTGACCAGACTGATTAACATCGCAAATGCAACAAAAACGAGCTGGCTGCATTTTCTGTTTCAGGCACCGGCGTACAACCGGCACAATCTTCCTACTAACACAAGTGAGAAACAAGCGCAGGAAATCCTCATCCGTCGGGAACACAGCCTGAGGCAAAGTTGCAGGAAGGGAAACAGCTTGCCTTGGAGTAGACCGGTACCTGTTATCCATCTACTATTTATGTAAAAATGCCTCTGCTTCTCTGTAAATATGGAAAGACACTTGTTTTAATGCGCTCTTTGCTGTAATTAAAATGGATATTTTCCCGGTGTGCTCATGCACCATCTAAGAAGAAACAGCTACACTTAGCATGTGAGCAGCAAAGTTTTCATATCCAATCTCTATAAATTCTTCAGAAATCAGCTGCTCTGTCTGTATGTAGTAAAATAATGTAACTTGCATTGATTTTGCATGTGCAAACTATAGTGTAATCAAAAAAGGCATGATGCAAAGCCTCTGGAACGCTGACGATTTGGGCTCTCAATCAGTTAGAGATTTGTTTGACCAAAGAGAGGCATTGAACAACACAGATATTTATAGCTGAGATAATCATGGTTAAGGAAGAGATAGAAGTTCTTTTTGGATAGATTAGTTGCATTCAAATTTTTCACCTGAAATAAGAAAGGTGAATCTTAGAAGAACATGTTTTTCTATGGTGATGGTAAAAAGCCCTTTGGCTGTTATATCAGGCGGACATTCTCACTGGAGCTGATGTTGAGTTCAACCACCCAAACCGAGCATTGATCTTATTCATCCCTCTCAAAATTTGACTGTAAAGGTGCAGCATATTGCCATACCTCTTTACTGTTTCACCAAGTAAGTGCCAAGTGGAGGCAATCACAGGCACTAGACACATTTCTGTCTCCTACATAGGTTAACACCACGGAAGTACGCTACCTCTCCTTGCCTCAGGGTCCACGCCAGCCCACTAGAAGAAAAGCTAGGCATGTTACTTTTACAGGTAATGGAAGTGCTTTACTCGCTATCTTACTCCAGTAGTGAAAGAAACTTGGCCAGTCGTTTGGTGGATTTAACAGTACTACATGAACACTCCCATGAGAGTCCACGGCCTCTTTAAATGAGCTACACCTTTCTCTCCTTTCTGTTTTATCTATGTTGTTTATATGATCATTACAGCAGCAGTTTCTGTTTTGTTCCAGCACCTCCTGCTTATCTCTTTTTCCCTGTTGAACAAGTATTCCTGTAATCCCTGCAGTTCCACCTAGTCAAGCTCAAGAATACAAATTATCTGTTCCCTGCAGCCCCACAGACACATCTGTATGCAAAATTATTATGACTCGCTGAACCTATAGCCCAGTCCAGGTGAGACTGATGGAGCTCCATGTCCCCAGCGCCTGCAGGTACCAAGACTGAGCAGGTGTTCCCAACAGGCAGCCCCACGCCAGCATTCAGTGTATGTGTACACACAGCCAGTCACAGAGAGCAGCTCAGACATGGCACAGGGTTCACACAAATGCAAACAGCACTGATGGCCTCATCCTTGTCCCCTTTCTGACTGATGAGGCTGACAGACTGTTAGTGAAAAACTATACTTACATGCAATCTGAATCTTCAGTAGCTAGCCTGAGATGCATGCTCTGCTCAGTAGCTGGCCCTGGACCTTCCATCTGTGCATTTGGTGGCACTTGGGCATGTAAGGTCCAGGGGACAAAGCCCCTTAGCAGCTGCTGGTACACAGACCTACACACATGCACACAGAGGCATGGTCTTACACTCCACCTCATGTTTTGTAGGACCCTCCAGTAGCTGGCCTTGGGCAGCCAGTCTTCCCTGGACCAGCTTCCTGGATCCCCTGTTTTCCTCCTGCCTCACACTCAGGGACGCACACATGCCAACCTGTCTCTTTGGTACCCAGTCCAGGTTATGGCCGTACTAGTGGCCAGCCACAGATCCCATGGTCTCTTCAGTCACTGCTCTTGACCTCCTGCTTCCTCCAGTAGCCACCCTGCAGACCTTCTGCCCTCTTCAGTCTTTGTTCCAGACTCATGGTTGCTCCAATAGGCAGTTCCCAAGTCTCTTATCTTACTTAATGACTACTCTGGCTTGATGATTGTCAGCAAGTTTGCACTGACAGATGCACCCCTGTCCCTCCAGCTGCTGGCATTCAGACCTCCACACACACAAGCACACCATATGGGGAGCTGCTGGTAGAGGAACAGAGTCAGACATGTAGAAGTCAAACGAGAAAACAAGACAGACTGTGTTGATCAAGTGCAGGACATTACTGGATATATGTACTGACTGGCCCTTTTTATTCTCTTTTTCCTTTATTTTCCTGCACTTGTTTCTCCCTGGACTTCCCAAGTCTCTTCCTTCCACTGTCTTTGGTTCCTGCCCTAAACAATCCATTCAAAGTCCTGTATGGGCACCCACACATGATGACAGCAAAATGGAAAGCCATATGATCTACTCAGAAGGGAAAATAAATGGTACTTATAGGGATATTTTTGGTCCTGTTTATCAGGACATCATCACAGGATATATGTCTTTCTAAAGGAGTTAAAGTATTCCACGCAGCAGTCTCAGACTAAAATCACTGCAGACACTTTCAAGGGACCAAATCCTGCTATAGGAGATAGGTGTATTATTTTAATGGGGAGAGAGCTAAATTCTGAAGCAGTGAATGCAAGTACTTTTTTTCTATTAGATAGGTCTGAATTTAAGCCCTGCCTTGTAATCTATCCAAATACGTAGACTTTTTGGTCCAGCCTCTGGACCCACCTTAGGGACATTGCCTAGCATTAACACCACTGTAAGTGTCTTCAGCAGAAAAAAACCACCCTAAACTCCTCTCATAAACTATTGGGATGAGATGAATTGCACTTGGAAACTAAGAAGAGAAGTACTCAGTATGTAGGAAATTAGAGTGACAACCTCATATATGCACATATGCATTTTCAGAGATAAATGTCATCTCTTCTATCTGTGCCTGGAAGACCTTCTGGAAAAAACATCTTCCAGCAAGCTCAGTTTAGGTCTTATATATATAGCATGTACAGAAAGTTTAGTAACGAAAAGGTCAGAAATGACCACAAGTAGAACCTTAAATCACCTATAATCTCTTTCTGCTATTCATATTAATGAATTGTCCGGAGAGGTTGTTGTTGCCCTGGCAAGTTATGGACTCCCCATCCCTGAAGGTGTTCATGAGCAAGGGGATGGGGCTGAGCAACCAGGTCTAGTGGAAGGTTCCCTGTTCATGGAAGGGGTGTGGAAGCAAGAGATCTTAAAGGTGCATGCCAACCCTAACCAGTCCATGATTTTATGAATTATTTCTCAGGCAGTGTATACCATTCATACTTTGTGGCAGTGATGCTTCCAAAGTGCGAAGTAGAAGCCCTGGAAAGCTGAGAAATCCTATCCTGCTTAGGGTGTAGTATGTCCAAATGGCTATGAGCAGCAGTGCTTTACTGTGTCCACTGTGAAATAAACATTAGCTTAAAATAATTTAATGGTTATGGATCTGCAATAATTTCTTAAATTTTGACATTGTGACCATAGTCTATACATATGTACTGTAATTGTAGCAGGATTTAGACTAATTTTGCTGTTCACAGACCTTTGTGTTTATATCCCAGAACATCCTAGCTTAGATTGTTAGGAGTTGTTTCTTACATTAACTACTTTGCTACTGTGTAGTTAGACTACAAGTAACTTTAAGAAAAGTGAAAAAGCATATTATATAAACTCAGCAGGATGAGAATACCAGTTATTGGCCTCTTGCAGGTAAATTTTTACAATGTACTTGTGGCAAAGCAAGCTGGTAGGAGCAGATCTGACACACCCAAAGTAATCAAAGCACCCCTGGTTTCAGATGAAACTGTTCTCTTCCCAGTTGTTACTCATAAGTCATTAGTAAACTTGATTTTTGAGGGACCAGAATTTTCTCCTTTGTCAAATGTTTGTTTTGCGCTGTGAGTTTTAAAATGCTTTTTAATCATGGTACAAGGTACACTTGTGAAATTTGAAGAAAATTCAAATTACATAAAGGAACACTCTTGCATTTTACCCTTGCCCTTCACCCTTGCAGTGAAGGCACTGGGCAGGTCTGTGAGACACCAAAAGGTAAGAGAATGTGCTTGTCTTCTGGGGTTTCAGAGCTGAGATAAGGTAAATAAAATCTTTTAAACATCAGCTTTGATATGAAAATTAAAAATTAGGACTATTTTTAGTTCTTGACTGCTTCGTTATTCTTAAGTAATTATTTAAAATGCTTCTGTTCCAGGATATTTTATTGTATTGTATTGTATTGAATACCCTTTATCTCTCCTTTCCAATACCATGGCATTTTTCTTTTAAAAAATGAATTATTTGTCTATTCTTCTTTAGATCAGCATAGAAGTGGCTCTGATGCTGCCTTCCCATTAACATCGAGATCCCAGCCCCGACTACGGCCTCTAGAAGCAAAGCACCACCAAGAACTGATTCCACTGGCACACTTGGACAGACAAGCAGCTCCATCCAGACGAGCAGGTGGAAGAGGAAATTCAATCAGACATCATTGTTTCACCAGAGCAGACAATCTAGCTCCAATGCCAAAGGCTCAGTTCACTGTTAGAGAAGTAGAGGAATATGAATCGGAAGAAGAGACAGAAGTGCTGGCACCAGCCAGGCCATTAGTTATATGAGGAGCAGAGAAGATCAGTGTTTGTATCTCTAGGGCCCCTGGTGCACTGCTTCAAAAGAAATAATTAAGTTTTTATATGAACCAAATTATGATTTTCCTTTGGGGACCAGTTTACTTGTTCTCATATCACTTTCAAGAGTTGTATTTAAGTACTTAGTGGCTCAGAGAACACTCAAATTCTTATGTGCTTATATCAAGCTTTCTTTCCAACAAAACACTGCAGAAAAGAGGACAACATGATATTTGTAGGGGTTTGGACGTGGATTTAAACCTCAGTAGTTGGGTGCATGCAATGCTGTGGGTAGAAGCTGACACAGCCTTTGTTTCATGCTATGGTCTGCATCCAGAGGATAGAAATATATAAAGGCATCCCTGACATGTGAATGCACAGATTGATTACCTCAACTTGCACAGAGCTTTTGATTTCAAAGTAGCTGCATTCTGGGAAAGAGTTAAAAACAGAAAGGCATTTTTACAGCATGTAAATGTCACTGAAGATGCCTAAGCAAGACTTTAAGTCAAAATGATTTATCAATGGACATTTTCAGCACTTGGGAACCTCTAGGTAATTCAGGTTTTGGCTCTGCAAAAGTGTTAAAGTCATCTTCTGTGATGATCCATGACTCCAGCTACTTTAATCAATGTCAATACATTGGCTCCTATCACTCACCTACAGTTATTTTGGATGAAAAAAGGAGGTATCCTAGTATGTACAAATCCAGAGGAGTTTTCAGGCAGGAGACGAACAACAGACAGAACCAGGGAAACAGTCACAGTTTTCTCTGGCACTGGCACCCTTCCCTTGTGAGCAGTTACCGTCACAGGCAGCTGTGGTGCAGAGTCCCGGGATGCTGGAGATGGATCAGGAGCTCCCCGGCGGTGGCTGGAGCTGCAGCACGAGTCCCGGCAGGCAGGGGGTGCGGGCTGAGGCGTGGAGAACACTCGGAGCAGGAGCCAAGGAACAGCGAGGGGGGCAGGAACTGCAGCGGCTCCCGGCCAGGCAGACAGGGCCAGGGTCAGGATTGCCGGGGCACACACGGAGAGACCGTGGCAGGAAACCCTGAACTCTGCTCCAGTGGGGCCAGTGAAAGAAAAAATCTCCCTCCCACCCCCGAAGTCTGAAAACCACAGCCTGCTGTTTTCTTCTCCCAACAAACACACCCCTAAAAGTGAAGTGAAGTCCACGTGCTCCCCCTCTCTCTCCACCTCAGCCACTTTTGTCTTTCTTAACTATCCATAAGTGTCCAGAGATCAGTTCCCTGGCAACTTATGGGAAAAAAAATTCTACAAGTGGACCCAACCCCAACAGTGCCCATGCTCCACTCTCAGTGGTGGGTCTCCCTAGCAGCAGGAGAAGCAAGAAGTATGGTCTTTAGTAATTTTAGCTAAATCCCAGGCACCTAGTTTCTCTGAAGAAGTTCCCTTCTGCAGAATGGAAGCAGCATTGCTACTGTCTCCTGTGTCTTGGCACTGTAGCTGAGCTGATTTTATCCAAAGGGATGAATTGAATCCAGAAGTCCATAAATCCACCCTTACAGCTGCACTCAAGTCAAATCTATGTTTAAGAAATGTACCAGCTTCAGTCATGTTTTTGTCAAGTTTCTTTCTGTTTCCTCTACGCAGACCTTGCTTAGCTGCCCAACTCAAGGTCCGCAAATGCTTTTCTAAGAGACAGAGATTCAAGAGTTACAGACAGCAGTGCTACCTGCATGTTTATCTTTTTTATATTGCATGTCCTGGTCCATAAAAGAATGTATTTCTGTAAGTTACGATTTCACATTTCTTACAAAGGGTTTCTGATTCAAGATAGGTAGAATCTAAACTAACAAACATGAAAAGCACCACCAGGGGAAGAAAACCCTACATACCCTTTTCTCCATTTTATCATGTTGGCAGCTTTTGTGCTTAGCAGGTGATAATGAATCATGTGTACTGATTGTACAAAGCTTTATGAAACTTGAGTTCTGTTTGTATTTCCTTATTGTGCCAGAGAAATTATACTACTTCCTTTTATGAAAACAGTGGTACATTATTAAAACAGGGTAGGATTTTTCTTCTGTACCAATACCAAATTAGCAATGAAATACAGTTCTGTACCTGAAAATCAACAAATAAACCCAGCTTCACCTAAGGAGGAAGTGCTCCACAGAGTTTTTAAACAAAAGCCTTGTGGCAGATCTCAGTCCTACAGCAAGTTATATTGACATATCATAAATCTAAATTAAAACATGATATTAAGGGAAAGAGTTATCATGCAAACTCAGGTCTTAAATTGTACTGTGAGCCACGTGGTTGCTACATGATGTTTAATTGAGGGGAAAATTATTACACATATGATGTGGTCTTAGCCCACAGAAGTGCCTGGAGTAGGGCAACAGAGGTGTGAAACCTGCTTCTGCACCACAGGGTTGTGCGGGATTAGGAACTCCTAAACTGGCTGGTGGGTGGTATGAACTGCTGGCAACCCTTGGGGATAGAGAGAATGTGGAAATCTGAAAGGAAGGTGAAGAAGGGAAGGATGAAGTGTCTCATCTTCCAAGGGAGGCTCACAAGAGACAGCTTTAACGGATGAATTACTGTGAGCTGCAAATGCAGCAAATGCTGAAATGCAGTATTTCATCTTTAAAAAGATTTAACCAACAAATTGTCTGGGGGAACTGGATGGAAACAAACTGTGAGACAGGGATTAATGGGATGTCAGGAATGGCATGGGAAGGGGCTAGATGTACATCATGAAAAAGGAGTCAGTGCATTTTGTCCAATGTATGTTTGATAGATATGATCAAAATTGACTCCTAAATTCCTCAAATATTGTAAAAGTTGTATAGCATTGTGTAATTACCCATCAGAAGTAGGGAGCAAACATTCAGTTTAAAATTAAGGGATTATATTGGGACTAGAGAAAAATAATAGAACACTAAGAGAATTAGTGCATAGATGGAGTCAAATCTCCCTCCTTTGCTTCATTCCTAATCTTCTGGTTGAGGAAATCAGTGACCCAGGACTTCAGAGAGTGTAAAGCTATAGAGCAGCTAGAAGTTGCTCTCAGATTTTGCAGTCTGGCTCCTAAACTTGTATAGTCTATTTTTAGGTTTTTTTCCTAGCAATTAGTAAATAGTACTGGAAGCAAATTTCCTTCTGTGCCATTAGTTGCTGTTAATGGCTTTGCTGGCCATCAGCCAAGAAGCAATGCTGCAGATGCCTATATAAATATGTTCCAAAATATAACATTGCACGTTTTTTTTTCATAGTTATTTCTTACTCGTGGACAAAAAAGTCCTCCTGAAAAAAGCACATTATTTATATTTTAAGTAGCAATAACTACAGCAATATCTTATTCCAAGTAACTTAATCCATGTCTATAGGCTTTCAGGCCTCACCATAAAAAAAGCTGAAATGGTTTAGGGCATGAATTTAAATCCAGTGTGTGGGCATTCTTAAACTCTTTAACTTGTGAACTTGTGTCACATTCAGGAACCTTGTGCTGATAAATTACAAAGGTAAGTTAACTCAAGACCTTTTTTTTTTTTTTTTTTTTCAGGCTGGTACAGTGTTATTTACTCAGGAATTTAAATTCCACACTGATTTAAAGTGAACTGGCAAACTGGCACAGGAAACTCATGAGAATATTATTCAAAATCCAGAGAGGAAAAGAGCTCAGAAAATTAAGACTATTTCCTTGGGCAGGAGGATAGAGCAGGACAGGTGAGTTTCAGGAAGGAATAATAATGAGTAGCCTTCACCTTTTACAGCAGAGAAAATTGGACATACACCATGTTGTGGTTTAATCCCAGCTTGCAACTCAGCCCCATGCAGTCACTCATCCACTCCCCCACGGTGGCTTGGGGGAGAGAACTGGAGGAAAACCTTGTGGGTTGAGATAAAGACAGTTTAATAAGTAAAGCAAAAGTCACACACACGTGCAAAACAAAACAAGAAATTAATTCACCACTTCCAATGTACAGGAAGGGGTTCAGACATCACCAGGAAGACGAGGCTCTCATATGCATAGCAGTGACTTGTGAAGGCAAACACCATTTGACTGTCCTCCCCTTCCTTCCTATTCCCCCAGCTTTTACTGCTGAGCATGACACTGCATGGTGTGGGATATCCCTTTGGTCAGTTGGTCTTGTCTTGGCATCCCCAGCCTGTTCATTGGTGGGGTGGGGTGAGAGGCAGAACAGATCTGTATTCTGTGTACACAGAACTCTGTAAGCACAGCTCAGCTACAACAGAAACATTCAACACTGTTTCCAGCACAAATCCAAAATACAGGCCCACATGAGCTACTATGAAGAAAGTTAACTCTATCCCAGCCTAAATCAGCTCACACCCGAACAGAACTTGTTAATCAATGAGAAAAATAAGACAAGAACAGTCATAATGAGAACATATTTCAGTAGGAAAAGCAGCAATGGTCAAACAGAATATTGCAGAAAAAGGGAGGGATTTATTGAGGTCAGTAATATGTTGTGAGCAGCTGGCAGTACTTTCATGTTTATTGCACATATAATTAACTGTTAGATCTTGTTGCTCTTGCTGCAGCTATTGCTTTTCAATTAATAGCCCTGGCAAATAAGAATGTGTAGTAAAAGAAGAATCTCTCCCTTAGAGAACTTAGCAAGAGGGATGCAACACCAAGGGGAGTGCCAGCTGTCAGGACAAGATAGCAGCTTGTGCAGGGAGCATCCAAGTTGTGACTTCCAGAAATACAAAATAACAGGGTGCATTGGAAGAAGGCAGTGCTTTGGTCTCCTTTCAAGGGACAATGGTGCCTACCCCTGAGCAGTCAGGGCTGCTGCCATCTGTACAACACCCATGGGGAAAACTGCTGGTTACAGGATAATGCCAGCAAGCAGGATAGGGAAGGATGCTGTGAAAGGCCCAAAAGAGTTTCTGAGTCACACTAGGGGAAGACACTGGTAAAGAATGCAGAACCAGGGTCTGGGGGAGGCAATTCCCCTTGTAGCATGGCTCAAAACTACAGTGAATGGAGCCGGCAAGTGTCTATTGAAGCCAGAGAGAAGAACTGCAACAGATGGAAAAGACCGAATGTCCTGGTGGGAGTCCTAGGTGGGCTGATTTAGTGCTGTGTGTGTGCCAAGGAAATACACGGGCTTAAATGACAAAAGTTTGGATGTGTTCAGAGCAGCAAAGGGAAGTTACATGAGATTCACAAAAATAGGTCAGAGTTTCAGGCTGGAGAGGCTTATAGCGATCATGTTTAATGTGAGAAGGATAAAATTCGTATTTACAAGAGAGACAGTCAAAGAAAGAGGACCAGTGATAGATGTAGGGGAAACCATCAAATTGTTGTGGATGCAAAGCGTAACTTATAAGTAACAGAAGATGAAAATAATTGTGAAATGTTCCTTATTTTCTTGCTGGTGTGTCAGTTTTGAGAACTAACACCATCAAGGGCTTTTTCTGCAGCCCAAAATTTTAGATCCCAAAAACTCACTTTTTGTTGTCATATATGAATTGAAACTATTTAAATAAGTCTGTGGATGACTGGAAAACAACAACAAATATTTTCGAGCTCCCTTTTTTCATATGTACTCTTAACAATTTTCTATTTGCATATATGCATAAAACACAAGCACGTAGAGTGGAAAAGCAGATTACCTTATCTTTATATTTTATTTGCTTTCTAGGCAGGACGATTTTATTTGCTGTTTTGCCAAACTTACTATACTTAAGAACCTTAAAATTAGAGGTGTATAGAATAGTATGATTACTATTCTGAACAAGTTAAAATGTCTGGAAATCTACTGAGCTATGTTGCCTAGTTAATTTCACTTTGAGAATCTGTCTCAGTACAGAGACACAAGTGAAACTCCTTTTTCTTTCCTTCTTTGGTTTCACAGGTGTTAGATTTCAAAAGTTAATATTGATTCTCGTTTATTTGTAGTCCACCCATCCTTATGGAAAAATCTAATTAACTTTCAATCAAAAGAATAGTGGCACGCACTGAAGAAATCAATGTCAAGTTCAGATTTTCAGAGTTTTCTTTGGCAGGGTAGATTTCAACCACAGTAACAGTGAACATCTGGTCAGGAGTAGACACTCAAACTGAACATCATACCTTACTTATTTTTCTAACATCCTTGTGGGAGAAATGTAGAAAAACATAAGTATCTGTCAAGAATAGCCACAATGAGCTGTGGGCACAGGTATCAGTCACCTTCAATATCCCTTTTACATGTGCAAACACAGGGCAGATTATTAAACATCTGTTCAATACTTTCTCATCAGTAACCTATTCTGCTGAATATAAAATTATCATAAAAGATGCTTGAATTTGAGCTGCTGACACTTGTGCCAGGTATTAATTTAGAGTCATTATTTGATACTAAGCCTAGCACCATTTGCTCTTTGCTCTAATGAATCATCAGCAGTGATAAGGAATGAAAATAATGAGTTATGCATGAATGTCAAAATAAAAGGGTGCTTACTTTTTTTTGGGCTATCTTGGAATAAGCCCTATAACCCTTTAGATAGTTATAATCATCACTTTACTTATGGGTAAATGTCCTGGGGTGACTTTATGAAGCTGAATTGTATCCCAAATTGTCTGTTCTGCTTATGCTGGATATTGAGTTCTGCGCTTTTAGAGCTCAGTCTGAGAGTGAAGGAGGTAGAAGGAAAAGCAGTGGAATTTTTTCATGGCTGTATTCAAAACATAGAGATAAGAGCTTTAGCTTGCTCTCATAGACTGTGCTGTTTGCAGCACAGACAGCAGGAGAGAGCTCTCCTTTGCTTTTAGTTAGCTTTTTTAGGTAGCTGAGGCAGAGAAGTTCCCCGGACTGTGGCTTTTCTTTTTTTTGGAACTGTTCAGCCTTGCTCTGGACCAAAAAACCATTAAAAACACCAGGAGCTCACACCTGTGGCCCACTGGGGCCCAGGACACAGTATTTTCCAGTGTTGGAGGGACTGAGAGGCACACAGTGAGCTGAGAAACACCCACAGAGGACTCTCTCTGAACTACAGAAGGACTTTCTGAATTTGCCATCTCTTCAGAACAGCAAGGTGTTTTATTGTTTAATATTATTAATTTTGTCATTATTCATTTTTTATGCTTGTGAATACTTTCCTTATTAAATAAACAGATTTTTTCCACTTTTATTGAAGGAAGCTTATCTTCTGAACAGGGGGAGGGAAGGGCCATTGAATTTCACCCTTTAGGGAATCATCCCTTTGGAAGTACCCTTCCAAATTTGTCCCAAACCAGGACAGTAAATTTCCCATCAGAAGCTTGGACTGGGTGAGAAAACTTTCATAAATTTTTATAACTTTTCATAACTTTTAAAACTTTCATAAATGAAAGTCAGCCACCCACATACATTCAACTTCAATATTACATGATGATAAATATTGATAATATTTGCTGTGGTGCACATTGTCTTCATGAAGGCAAGCCACAGACAGTTCAGTGCCAGGGCATCCTGAGATTTATGCCAGTGTTAAAATCCTACGTGTGAGGTAGAGAAACTTGCACCAAAAAAATGAGCCCTGTGTACATGTAACATTGGAACATTGCCAGGAACAAGACATATTGGTTCCTTGTCTCCAAGTCTACCTTTACTTCCCTTTGGCTTTCAGGTGACTGAAACCTACAGAAAGGAACAGAAGAACAGGCTGAAACTTTTCATTCATCTCATCACACCACAAAAAAGGAAAACAATTCACATAGAAATTGTTTGTGCACTGCTTCAAGCCAGGCATCAGGACTTGCTGCTTACAAACACCCAGTGTCCTAAAACATGTCATAAAATTTTGTCACACTTAAGATACATGTACAAAATATATGTAATGTAAAAAAAATAACTTTCCACTCATTTTTTCCTTGTGCATTCACTGTTGTTCCTTTCAAAAGACTGTATATGTTCTGCATGTTTTTCTTAGCTCCCAAAGATGGTGACATGGTAGGAAGTGAATATACTATGGCAAATACTTTTTTTTTTTTTTTTTTTTGAAAATGGAACAGAAGCTCTTGGAAGCTGCTTCTCCTCCATTTTGGTCTGATGGGGATGGGAAACTTGAGATGTTTAGCACAGGCATTAGAACTAGGACAAATCTCTTAGGGCTAAAGACAGTCAGGGCTAAGGTGTATACAGATGTCACAAGCCATCTGAGTTGCACGTTTGGCAGAGGAACCGCAGAAACTCTTTGCTCCCTGGATCAGCAGCCAGAGTTTATATGGGCACCTTTAGGGCAGCTGGACAGAAACCCTGGGACTGAAATTGGTGGAAATCTGCTCAAGGCAGCCAATGGCACTTAGGGCATAAATCGATGGAACACGTGGATGGTTACCTCGAAGCGACCTGAAAAACAGCTCTGCCTCCACTGACTCCAGTGATTGCTCAGACACCTACCCATATGCAGACACCCCAGTGGTGAACATATGAATGTAGCTTACTGTGCCTGAATTAGCATTCTATTGGCCTGATCCTTTTGGCACTTATGAATGAAAAGCATGCTTTCAAAGAAAGACATTGTGACTGCTTTATCTCTAAGACAATTCTTCTTTTCCTCCTCAATAAATTAGGTGATTTCTACACGTACACATAAAGTACATATACACAGCTATAAATATAAAAATACATACATATATATATCTATCTATATATCTTTATGTATATATAAATAAAGATATATATATATATATATATCTTTAACAGTGTCTCACTGTGTGCTACTCCCATATTCTCTTTGTTTCTAAAAGACTGTCTGCAAGTGTATTTGTCTCTATCAGCTGTAATGGCTTTAGCAATAGAAAATCACGAGACTTATTTTACAGCAGCCTCAGATGGACCCTTTGGCTTGAATTTCACTAAATGATAAATATTCAAAAATAATTCCTCATCATTTTCATAAGTATGCAAACATAGATTCAAATGAAAGTGATTACTGCTGACAAAAGTCTTAGCAATTTGAAGGAGCTTTTTCAGGAGCTTTTTTTCTTATTTTTCCATAATGTAGAAATGCCTGATACTGCTTTATCAAGAAACTGCAGAGCAGATAAAACAGCTGGTGCCAAGATCAGATTTACATGTCTTCTTCCAAGGTAATGTAAGGAAACATAAATACAGTGACCAAGTTCAAAACATCATATAAACAAGTTTGCATGAATTAGGTTAAGTTCCAAAGCTCAAATGAGCTAATTTTCTTCTTATTGTTGTTGTTATTGGTGGGGTTTTGTTTTAGTGTGTTTAGATTAGTAGGATTTTAGCCTTCCACTATATGCAAATTTTCCTGTACTAATTTTTATGTCTCTTAAATAAGTAATGGATAAACTAACCTTCTGCTAGATGGCAGCATTAATTATGCTTTATCTGCTGGAGGAGGAATGCTTTCACCAAAGAGGAAAGGAGCTACAGTGACCTCTGTTGATGGAATTTAGCAATGTGTTTAAAGAGCCAAAAAGGAAAGGCGACACATTCAATTCCTCCGTTGTAAATCAGTAGAGCAAAAAGCAAGCTGTGCTAAGAAGAAACAACTTTCAAGCTGAATATGAAAAAGACTGACACCCACACTTAACACGCACTAAAGTCAGAAACCTTATCGGGGTAGTTGCCTTTTTAAGATTATTTCTACAATTTTTTTTTTTTTTTTTGTGTCTGTATCTGTGTCTGTGTCTGTGTCTGTGTCTGTGTGTGTGTGTGTGAGAGAGAGAGAGAGAGAGAGAGAGAGAGAGAGAGAGAGAGTGATTAAAAATTATTGGCACAAAGACAGAGACATAACACAGAAGGGAGATGTGGGTTTTTTGCATTGCTCTAGTGCATGCCAGGAGTATATATCACCAAAAGAAAACATTGTGCTTCAATGTCTTACGTGATCTGAATTTAGTGACCAGTTCCCCATGCCAGACTGAAACACGGTATTCTTAAAGTTTTGAGGGAAAGAGGCTTTCCAGTTGGCAGGCTTCCTGTGGCAGAAAGAAATATCTAGGAACTGTCATGCCTTTATGACCAAGAATTTGGATCGTGTCTTTATGGGCTAGTTCTGATACAGGAAAACAATTAAACATGTAAATACCCACAAGGATCTGGACCTTAATGCTTAACTTCAAGGTTGGGAGGAGTCTCATTAGAGCCAAGCATTTAAGGATTCATTTCATATGAATAAAGTTATTAAAATCAATAAGAAAGCTTCCATTAGGAGCTAGGTAGTTTTGTGGAAATAGCAGTAGTATGTCCTTAATTTTTTCTGCCTTTGCTGAGGACTACTCAGTATTAAACAAAGGCATAAATGAGAGGCAGGGCTTTGTGCTCTTAGAGATATTTTATGTTTCCAACCTGCCCAGTAAATAATTGGTCCCCACACTGTTTGTCTTTTCCAGGAGCCACAGTGACAGAAATTGGTATCGGTTTCCTTCAGTGTCAGGTGTTGCAGTAGGTCTGACCATGATCACCAAGATAGAATTCTTCCATCAGTTCAGGTATTTCAGTATGAGAATGCCTCTACCAGAACCTGATAAGTTTTTTTAGTATACTTTACAGAACCACTGCTATGCCTAAATATCCTTCCCACAAGAGACAAGTGTCTATTGCTAATGACATTTTACTAGTATCTACTACAGTATTCTCATTCAGGATTTGTAGAGAATGATTTCTGCAAGTGTAAGGAGGGAAAAATATCAAGTTCGTTCTGGGTTTTATAAAAAAATTCTAGAAAATTTACATAAAGAAATATCTTATTTTGATATAGGTAAATATGAACCACAAAATAATAGATCAGTGCACTATGATATGACATCATTAACTAGATATTAATGCTGTTCTTGGTCTGTCAGACTAAGAATATCAAGACACACAAAAAAGGAAAGAATTAAAAACCTATCCCAGTTTGCATATGTTATAGATGCCATAAATATTATGGTGTCTTAATACAAAATTGAGAGTAAAGCCAAATATTATAAAGCTGCCTCTTTGAGAGCTACATGCTGCCAAACGTGAAGGAAGTATTGATGTATCTTCTATATATAATTAATTATCCTGGTGAAGATCTTATTTGTTTACTGGGAAATTATGTCTGTATATTGTCACTGCCTGAATCTGACAAATTTTTTTGCACAGGGGTCAGGATATGAGGTATAGCTGGGTGGTACATTAGATCAAAGATTTCTTTTCCTCAATGTACTATCATCCTACACAGACCTCTCTCTACATACTAAAGGACACCAAATATCCACTCACCATGCTAAATATATACCAAGAAAAGACTATTCCTGGAAGAATTTATATGTTAAGTGAATTAATTCTGTGTTAGAATAGCACATAGAGCAATTCTATATAAAGAATAATATTTTTCTGCTAATTGTTATCCTACCTTGTGGTAAGAAATTTTTTTAGGTTGCTTGACTTAATTATAAAAAGGAACTTTTGTAATATTATGCCCAGCTACAACTTCTGCACTGAGGCTGAAGTCACCTATGCTCTGACATATGAGCTAAAACTGAGCTCCAGTTCCACATGTATTAGCTTTGTGACCTCAGGTATCATTTTAGGAAGCAGGTTAAGACTTGAAAGGAATCAAAATATCTTATTGCTGGTTTCTACTGTGCATTTTTATTACCCAGCATTCAGGATTTATAATTTAGTTCTTTTCCAGTTTAATTTTATAGTGCATTTATGAACAAGTTCCTGAGCTGTTATTTATGTACCAGTCTTTAGAGGTCATCTCTTTTGGCTTATCTTATAGAAGAAAAGGAAAAAGTCAGCAGTCATCTTTTTTTACATCTCCAAAAGTATCTTTTTCATACAATTATAACTGTTTGACAGGAATTTGCTCAAAGTTAATGAATATCTTTGGATAGAGATTAAAAATGGAAAATTACATCTTCAGAGATGTACTTTTCTTTAAATTACTAGTATGTGAAAACTGTTTTGGAACTTTAATTGCTGCTACAGACTTACTACAAAATAAACTTTGCAATAAACCCTGGCTGATCCTTATCTATAACCAAAAAATCTCCACACTGGCAATAGCATAATGTAGGGTGAAATCATATTTGGATTTGGATTTTTTCTTGCAACTGAGTTCAAAAAAGTGGGATTTTCTCTTCAAACAGCCCTAAACTTCTCCTCTTTGTATGCAGAGATTATCTGAATCCTGCAGTAATTGCTGGTTTGGTCAATTGCTTGATTTTCTACAGTGAGGAGACTTACATACTTTCTGGTTTTGGCCTTACGCAGAAGCATTCGGGTACAATTTCTCAGGGTAAACTGGACAGTTCAAACCCAGAATTTGACTGACCTCCTGAGTTGGAAGCCAACTTCTCTGCTCGGTGCCAGCTCTGAATCATAACAATTATGCCTGTTTCCAAAAACTGCATCTGAACCTGCCATTCTTTTGACCCTTGTGATTTTGACAATTTGTATCTCGCTGTATGGCCTATTTTAGTGTGATACAGGTGAGAGAATCCTGAGTCTCAGTCCCGGGAGAGAAGTCTTCATCTAATGATCCCAGAGGCAACCACTACAAAGGTGATAGGAAAAACCCCTTATCATTACAGAATCACAGAATGGTTGAGAAGGGACATCTGCAGGTCATCTACTCCAAACCCTCATCCATGACTCCCCTAGTGAGTAGTCAATTGGAAAATACCTGGAGAATGCACACACCTACAAGTTTCTTAGCAAGGGTCTAAACTAATATTCCATCCCAGCACTGTAAGAAAAACCTCTGGAAAAGAGGCACATGCAACGAGCCATGAAGGAGGAGGCAATCTGCCTAGGCTAGCCTGTGATATTTTAATAGTATCTGTGGGCAAGTGTGGGATTTGAATCCACCACATCTGGCTTCAGATGTGTGCCCAGCTTATCAAGGCGGGGCTCTTGTCTTTTGTGCTCAGCTCTAGGAGGCAGCATCCACAAGCAGTGATTGATGGGCCTGGGTAGCAACAAGCAGGGCAGTTTGAAGTGCCTGCTGCTTTCCAGGAGCCCTAAATAGATCCCAAGGTGCCATTACTACAGGACAGATGAGGCACCCTAAAAAAAAAAATTATGATTACAGTTTTCTGAGGAGTTGAAGGGGGTTTAAGAGGTCTTTTTTAGAGCAGTATCTGAACACGTTTTATGTGATGCTAGGACTGAACTTGAGAGCAGTCATTAAAAGACATGCTGATATTTTTTACTCTAGTTCTCTACCAACATACTTGCATAAGCTCTTATAAAGCACTATCTAGAATCAGAGTAGATCTATCATCATCTGTATCATGAGCTCCATTAAAAAGTCCATCTATTTTGCCTTAAGAATGCATTTACTCACACGTGTATGGTACTGAGCTAGTCTGGGAATCCTGCTTCTAGGACTGGGCTTCATGCAGGATCAAGGATTATATCTTCTGTGGTAGAAAACACTGGTCAGACAGATTCCTCTTTCCTCTCTAAGGTTTTTCTGTTAAAGAACTGCTCAGTTTTATTTCAAACACTGCGGGATGGTGTTTGCTGCCATTACAGGACTGGCACCAACATGCTGGTCTAGCTGAGATGAGAACTAAACTGCTTATGTGACAATTTTAGTTCACCACAAGACAAGCAGAGGTTAATTGCACAAGACAGATATACAGCTGCATATAGAGCTCCTCTCCTTACAACTGGCATTTCCCAAGGCACCTGCAAGTGGAAATGGAGATTTACTTATTTCTATGTGTCAAGAGGTGATAAACCTTGTTGCGAATTATGTTAGAAATTTTGCTACTTCTGTATTTTGGCAGCGTGCTCCTTCCTCAGAAGGTATAGACTGAGCGTCACACGGGAGGAGTTAAAAAAAAATACCAGTAGTTAATGACTGTGAATATAACTGCTCCACCTTTTTTTTTCCATGACGCAATGTTCCAAGAGAGACTGTTGCATAAGAAAGTAATCAGAGGCAAGGTTAAGTTACAAGGAAATGGATACAATCTTCTCAATACAGTAATGCTATCCTAACATGGCTTCTATGAGTAGATTTGTTTGTTATAGGCATTGGACACACTTTACCATTCCTCTGCACTTTTCTGCTAGGGTACTTAAGATGGTTTTCTTTAGGGTGTAATGTTTTGTTTGTTGTTTTTTTTTTGGTTTGTTTTTTCCTTCCTTTTTTGTTTATTTGTTTGTTTGCTGTTTTTTCCCTTGTTCAGCCTTTTCTCTGATTAAAAAGTATGTTCTCATTTTGGTGCCCATGTATAATTGTGGAATCAAATCCTACTGCTTTTTTATGACTTTTAAATGCTTGCAATTAATTTGAGAAGTCTAACATTTAAGCATCTATGCCTAACTGAAACGATTATAAGTACAGAAGCAGATTCTATTTGAAAGACTTGTATTAATGAAAAAAGTTTCAAACATAGGACTGCTTATTAGAGCAATTACATGGAACATATATAAAATATAAATAAAATTCTACTCATGTATGTGTGCATGTGTGTTTGTGTGTAAATGTATTGATACAGAATCAAAATATATATAAAATGAAAAGAGGCCTGTCAGTCTCTGAAGAAGCAGTAAATTTGTTCTCTACTGTTAGCATTTGAGTATAATCAAAACCAGGGTATAGAGAGGTGAAGAGGGTATGGGAGCCATGGATACTGTGATTACCAATGGTTTATCAATACTGAAAATGTTCATCAGATCTTTTCAGTGGCATGTTATGTATATCTTGCATTTAAGAAGTTTGTCAAATATTGAGAAATTCAACTGAAATAATTTCACTGAGACAAAGATAATCTGACATCCTCCTCATTATGCCAATATATCCAGTTCGTTTCTATACCAATGAGCAATCATTAGTTTGTTAACAAAAATTTCTACTCTTCTCAAAGCTTTCCAAAGAAGTGTCCACATTTTCCACTCCTAAAAGTTCCTGTATGTATCTTCCCAGTTTAAAATTCCATATAAATCCTTTGAGAAGTTTTACAGTATCAGAAATTTTTGCTATTACTTTTTTTTCTTTCATTCGGAAAACTCTGATAATGAAAATGTTGTACCTATTTCCTGATACTCTTTTGGAATGTTAGATGAGTCAGGGTTCAATAATACTGACATAATGAGAAAGCTCTTTCTAGGAAAAAAGAAATGATTTTGTTGCCTGGCTGCTGCGTGCTCTAAGCACTGCAGCTTTGCCCTGTTAACCCCACACACTGATGCTATTCCACTTCGGAAGTGCTAAAATCCAGGCTATAGTCTGGGGAGGGTTTCTTGTGCAGCTGGATGTCATATCCTTTATCTCTGGAGAGCAGAGGCTGAATTTAACAGCTGTAGTCCTTTTGACTAAAAATTTAGTCTTTTTGGCTCTAAATTTAAGGTGTCTTCAAATCAAAGGCCACCTTCTGACTCTCACAACCTCACTGACTATTCTACCACACACACCTCTTCTTTAAGAAGCAGTGGGAAGGGTAGACTTTCCCATGATATGTCTTCTTGAATGAATGAATGAATTTAATTTCTTACCTGATTGTTTTGTGCTAACTTTCCCAAGGACAGGATTATGTGAAGAGGTGGAGATGATTTATATTTCACATGAATCATAGGAACAATGAACTGTACTAATTTTTATTGAAAAAAAAAAAAAAAAAAAAAAGCACGTAACATTCTGTGCAAAATTTAAAGCCAAACTCCACCAAGTCAAGTGGAAAACCAATGTTCATACCAGCTGTCTATTGGTCATAGAGCCAAGCAGCTGACTTAAGCACTTAAAGATTCTGCAAGTTAAACTTAAAGAACCTTCTGCAGTGAAAATATAGTGACACAAGAGATGCAAGCAATGGCTAATTGACTTCAGTGGGTAGGCTGGATAAAGAGAAATAAGTCATGGAAAACGGAGTAGAGATAAACAAAACACAAGCCAGTGAAAAAAAAGAATTAATCAATTCTTGGAATGCATCTGTCTGAATCCTAACAGAAAGTTATATATAGTCTATAAAAATTGCCACCTATTTTAGGTAATTTTTTTTCTAGATAACAAATACTTACTATTTAAGTCCTGCATACACAGTATTAGTGTACAGACACTTAACTCTCTGGCAGATCACTCCAGCAATTCACAAACTGCCTTTCAGTGCAATTGAAATTGCAAAACACCTTCTTTGTATTGGGGCTAGACTCCTGCGTAAGATCCGAGTCTTCTTAGAAAAGTCCTGATCAAGATGTGACCTACTATACCTATTCAAGCCAGCTCATGTCGGTGAAAGGGAAAGCAGAGGATTGGCTGTGCCTAACTGAGAATAACGTGGTAGATGATTTTCCTAAAAGACAAAACACAGTCTGGGCACATTTTTTGTGCACTTCAGAACTGCTTGGGAAACACTGTAGCATTTATTTTTAAATGAAACTTTCTCAGGGAAAAAATCCACAACCCCTCAGCATTTTTGAAAGCAACACTTGTTCAACACACTTTTGCCATTGATCTAGTGGCAGAGTGAGTCAGAAATATAGCTTAGCAGGACTGGGTCAGTCTCTACCTTGCCCTTTGCAAACAGAGGTTACACCTCCATGCTTCAAAGGTTGTCAGAGTTGTAAATATGAGTTACAGCACTAAAGGAATCACTTCAGCCTCCAATTTAACTCCTGGAAAAGCGTAAAGAAATATGTTTATCATCTCTGCCATAATTATCACACTGCTTTCAAAGGAAAATTCTCATTGTTGTTATCATTGTAAAGCTAAAACTGGAGGTGTTCTTTTAGTCATTAACTTTTTTTTGCCCCCAGAGTTAAACATTTAAATTACTATTTCTGTATTCATGGGAGTGAGAGGTGCTAAGCTTGAGAACAGTGGCTACTTTTGACAGCCAGCACGGGGACACAGCCTCAGAAATCATTCAATGACTAAGTGTTCTGGTGCAGAGTGAGCTAAAGAGGGGATTTACAGTTTAAACATTAAACATGTTGCTTAGCTATTAAACACTTAGGTAGTTTGAAGCCTTAAGAGAAGGAGACCAACCCGTCATCTTGAATTCTAGATTTTCAGCAAATGTTCCAAACTATGTAATTTTTCAGTGATATCCAGATCACCTGAAACAGAAGTAATGAAATGAAAAACAGCACAACCACTCTTTGTGCAACACCTCTTGATTTTGTGTGTTTTATAAACAGAAGGACATTTTACTTTGAAGTAATAGTAGAAATTAATTTCATGGGTTATTAGCCTTTCTGGGTTATATATGTCCCTCTGGATCTAGAAACATCACTTAGCTCTCCTGCAGTAGTTTATGACAGGTCATTTTTTTGTTCTTTGGGATGGTATTTAATTCTGATGCCCTACAGTGCTGCTAAAACCTCTCTGTTATTTGGTGTGAGGCACAAAAGGTTCTCCAGAACTTGCTGGCTGAATGTGCTAGAGATGCTTGCTCATGGTGAGCAAAGTGCTGCATACATACCTGCCGGCTGGGGAAAGACTTAGGAAAAGTCTTTAGGAGAGTGTTTGCATGGGTGCAATTCCTCTGATACCCAGATTGGTCCTGGCTTTGGGGAGGTGGTTGCCTGTACTCCACAGAAGCAGCAACACATTGCTCCCTCAGGGCTTCACGCTGGAATAACTATGACTGGTTCTGTGACTGATGCTGAATGTGACCTAAGGAAACCCCAGAAAAACAGAGTTCATCACTCTGAATTCAGCATTTCAATAATGGGGCTGCTTTTTAAGATTAAAAATATAGTTATGCTCCTTCCCTTGTGTTCTGCATCTATAGCCAGGCAATCTGCTGCTTCTACCTTTCCTGGAGTCCAGGAATATTAGGTGGCTGACAGTACCTGTCCCCTTTCTCAACTCTATCCAATTAAGTAAAACAAGTTGTGCAGACACAACAGCTGACAGAGCAACGGCCTTAAAATGGCTAACCAAAGTTCAGACCTGCAGAGCTAAATTGCTACCATTAAAGTGCCCACATGAGCAAGGTATAATGCCTCTGGTGGACCTGGTTTATGGGGACAGTTGCTAAGCAGTCCTGGAAATGGCTTTGGAAAAACACATCCCCAATGCACTATTGATTTCAGAAAATAAATAATTTGATAGTTGAGATATTAATTCACTAATTAATGGATTTAGAGACAGAGTCATTCAGCCAAGGCCCTGATGACACAGCCCTTATAAAAAGAGCCTAACCTCTAATGGAATAGGTTTTGAGAAATGATTGTTAACATAATCCATGCAGGTGAGTGACCAGCCCCTGCTCCCAGAAAAAAACACTCTCAGTCAAGCATGTTTGTATCTTACAATCCTTAAATCTTCAATGAGGTGACTTCCAAACAACTCAAAAAAAAAAAAAAAAAAAAAAAAAAAAAAAAAAAAAAATCTAAGTCCCCTCTTTGATGTACGTTTTCACTTCTGGAACATTGTGGTTGCACAGGCTTTCCTTGTGTAATTGTGATTCTCATACAGCTGCAGATGTCAAGAAGAACCATGTCCTTGCCTCATATAGCCCAGAAGATTCTTTCCTTTTCCTAATGGAAATACTAGATTTTTTAACAAATTTATTTTAGTAGCACACTAATGTATTTCAGAAAGGTGGTCTGTGTTTGAGTCTCCTGCGTGTTAGGGGAAAATACTTTTGGGGAAAACTAGAAAAAGCCTTTGGCTGCTTTGGAGAACTTATTAGGAAGAATGGTGAAATTTATACTTTTCTTCTAACAAGAAGAACAGATTTTACAATACTGCTATATAGACTGTGTCAGGGAAAATTTAAGAAGTGTGCAAGACTAAGCTTCTCTGCACAGGGCTAATTTACATCAAAATAAAACATCAGCAACAGAATATAATTTTTTAAAAATCTTCTGAAATTGTCTGTCAAACTAGAACAGAAATGAGAATTATGGGCAAATATTTATTAATATATTTATGATTTCCCCTCCAACCATTTGGATTTTTGATCATATTTACAGAGAAGACCTGTAAAATTTCTTGTAGGGGATCCAGTTACTGAAATAGTCACATTAACGTTCCAGAATGCTTCTCTGATGGCCAAGACAGGTCAGAATATCAAGTATGAAAATATGACTTCATGATTTTTAGGGAATCCCTAAAATACGAAGCTAAATTTATGATACAGTGAAAATTCTCCTTTTTTTCCAAATTACTTCTTTTACTTTTTATTGTGAAAACAAAGTTTTATAATAACAATAGATTGATCTTTCCTACTAAAAAGATAGAGCTGGATTAATAGACACAGACAACATACAACCCTGTAACTCAAGGCCATGCTTACAATAAGGAAGCCCCAGTGCCTACTTCAACAAAAGTAAAACTAAACTGTCCTAACACCTGTATGAACCACTCACGCTACTGCAAACTTGTGCGATGTATCTGCCAATGCCTTTCTTTCGCAGACGGCACTCCGCGGGTATCCTGGGCAGTCCCTTGCTCTGGTAGCAATTTCCAGTAATAATCAATAAATGGATTAAAAGGTAAACAAACTGAATCATGTGAGTTAGCCCCTTGATGTATGAAATAACATGCACTTTGTCACGTGAAATGCTGTTAGCACTGTATCTGGTAAAACAGACGATGCCTGCGAGCAGAATTAGGGAGATGAAAGTGCGCCGAGCGCAGGCACAGCGCGGGCAGGGAGGCAGCGCTGGGGGCACCGCGGGAAGATCCTCTGTGGATCAGCTGGAGTCGGGCAAGTGCGGCGTACGTGCTTTCTGTTTGCGCTGCCATTGAAATGGTGCGGAGCGACCTGACAGAAAATTGTTCTGAAGTGGAAGCAGATGCATTGAGCTGTCAGGCGCAGAGCCATGACGAGACACCGCGGCGCCAGGAACACACCTTCGCTCTCTTCTGTAGCTCTCCCTGAGCCCCCTCCCTTCCCTTCTTGGGCAGAATCGAAGCTCAGTGATATTTTTCTCTGTATGGTGAGCTCCCCAGTCTTGGCTTCACGAGAAGCTGCTTCTTGCACAGATACCTGCAGGGCTGGGCACAGAGCAAGGGGCAGGCAATGGAGGGCAGTGAAGCTGTTGCTGTTGTCTCATACAGCTTACCTGGATGTAACAGGAATATCATCCCCCAGTCTGCTGTCTTAGGCAAAGCTCTGCCTGGATTCAAAGACCTTCTACCCGTGTTGAAACCCTCAGCATCTGTGGGACATGGGCTGGTGGCAATCAAAAGCAGCCAGTGTCAAAATATTGTCAGAATCTTCACAAGTGCTTCAGTCACCTCATACCATTCTGAGCTTCATTGCAACCATTTCAGCTAGGTCCGAAGTCAAAGAAGGTCCACTCCCCTGCTGCATCATTTTATTCTGTAAAGGCAATTTCTATTCAAATGATGGATATTCTCATCTATACAGTCCATCTGTAAAATATAGTACTTTGGTGTAATAATAGACTACCATCTCAATTAATCTCAATTTCTGTTTTCATTATTCTCTAAGTGTTTTGGGGACTGTGTCAACGCATTATTTCCCTGTTTATTACTGGCACATAAGTCTCCAGGCTCAAGATTAATGACATCTTTCCCTCAATTTTTTTCTATTCCCATTTACCAGCATCTCATTTTCTTAATATAAAAAGAAAGTTAGCCTATTAACTAGACCCATAGCAGTGTCAGAGCTAGAAGGATTTCTGCTGTCTGTGCCTTTTTATTTTTGTAGTTGAGGCGATTAAGAGGACAAATAATGGCAAATATCAGGATGGTGCCCCAAGGAAGGGTCAGTTTTCCTGTGCGTGGGTGAAACTTTGTGACTAAAAGCACACGACCTGGATGCTGAAGCATCTCTTTGTCTCTGCCAGCATGCAGCAGCCGTGTTCTGTCATCCCTCACTGCCTGTAATGAACAGGGCAGCAATGAGGAACATTTCCCATGAGAAGGGACCTTTCTCCACTTTTGTATGACTCAGTCTTTTCCCACTCAGTGTCTTCCTTCCCCTCTTATGGCAAAGTGAAATTCCTCAGGCCGTTCACAAATTTCCAAATACTGGTCCGGTGGCTGGTGCACCTGCAGGGCTGTTGCACAATGGCTCAGTGGCTCCACAGTGGGTCCACAGGGTATTTTGGCTGTGTTATTGGATTGGGGTTTTCAATTCCAGCATAGATCAGAATGATGAGGTGATATTAGAGAAAAGGGTGGATTGGGACAGCTTGCTCTTGCCAATACTTGACACTATTGAAGAAAAGTCTCAGTTCAGTGCAGCATCCTGCAGGTAGATGACTAGAAGGCATTTTAGGAGACCAGGTATTGATGCTTTCATAACTGTATTTTTCAGAAAGGTTTTCTGTTACTGTGACACAGATAGGAACACACAGTAACACACACAACAGGTGTTCAGGCAGAGAAGAAGAAAAGAACTTCCCCATTTATTGTTGACTTCATATATATAAGTTTCTGGACAGTGACCAGAGATTGGACAGAGAAGTTACCACCTCTCCATCTTCACTGGTCACTTGAGAAGTCCATCAGGTGATATCTTTTACAAAGGAATGTGAACATGATTCTTGTTTATCTTACAATTCATGAGAACCGACTCCACTATACTCAAACAAATCAGAGGACCTATTTTCAGGGACAACATCTTTCTTCATCTGCAGAAAAGGTCATAAAATGTACATGCAAGTACCATTATGAATCTTGTAATTTTAGACTGAATTAGATATGTTATTTATAATAAATAGTGCTATCACCTTCACCTGAAGATTAGACTTCTATTCTTATGGATGATCTGACTGGGACAAGGAGATTCAAAAATGAAAGACCATTTTCTTTTTGTATTCATTTTCCATATAAAGGAAATATCCTCAGAATTGGCAATATTTATGTGTTCCTCCTGTATCAGAGAATCTAATAAAGCAAACAAAAGAAGATATGAAGATATTTCATCAAGCTAGAGAGTTAGATGGTGTATATACTGGTTTGATATTAAAGCATGTTTATTGTAGATAAATAAAGAACAATTTTTTATTAATATCATGTCTTAAATTTTTCAACACCATAGGCTTAGTACCCTTATTTCAGGTTCTAAAGGTAAATGACAACTACAGATATTCAGCTAATTGATTCTGAACTTTAGAACCCTACAGAAAAAATAGCCACTGATAAGTTTGTGGAAAAAAATAACTCCTACTTCCTGGTCTAGTTTTATTGGAAGGCAAGAAAGTCATGCTTTGCTATAAAGGCATGCAGAGTGGTGTGCTCTAAAGATTTTATGAGTTTGAGCTTTGGAATACTGACTTACTCATAAGTGGTGAAGTAATTAGTAAATCACGACTGAGATTCTATTCTTTCAGGAAATACAGAAACATGGTGCTCAGCAGTATCTGATGGAATCAGATCCCAGTGCCTTTAGAAGCAGGATTTTTCCAATCACATGTTTAATATTTGCAACACACACTGACACACATGCAAATATATTATCAGTTGTTCCTGTGACGTAGATAGAAACACACAGTAACACACACAACAGGTGTTCATGTAGAGAAGAAGAAAGGCAGTCTCTAGTTTATTGTTGACCTCGTATATATAAGTTTCTGGATAGTGATCAGAGATTGGACAGAGAAGTTACCACCTCTCCATCTTCACTGGTCACTTGAGAAGTCCATCAGGTGATATCTTTTACAAAGGAATGTAAACATGATTCTTGTTTATCTTACAATTCATGAGAACTGACTCCACTATACTAAAACAAATCAGAAGGCTTATTTTCAGGGGCAACAATCAATCGTATATTTACATATATACATATGAAAATACATGTATGAGCAATCATATTTTAACGTGCACTTTTAACTGCCTGAATTTATAGAATGTATATCTCTTAAGAGAAATGGGATTGTGCCTATCACATGTTTGAGAGGTGGAAACATATAGACGGTATACGATATATTATTTTATGCACTAAATATATAATATAGTATATAACTATATATCATAGAATATAAAATATCTGTATTCTATATCAGGCATAAAAATATATGTATGAACCTATATGCATACAGTGTGTATTCTTTTAACTCTCCAAATTAACAGAGTTTTACTCTTGATTAGTGTGAACAGACTGCTATCTTTCACATATGTGGTGGAAGCACCTTTACTGCCTTTGGTAATGGCAAAATACATATATTCATACACACACATACATATGTAAAAATTATTTTGATAGTATATATACATGTATATAAATATTTATATGCGTATGTATATATTAAGACATATGTGCGTAGATGTACATGCATACATACAAAGTCTCTAAATTGCTTTTAGATACATGTATTTAGAGACTATATATGCATCCACAGGCGATTCCATATAGAGTGTGGTGGTGACACTTTAGATTAGTTTGTACAAATATATATGTGTGTACTTATATGCCTGCGTTCATATCTCGGAGTAATGTGCAGTTAAAGGAACACCCCGGGCTGTGCCTACACCTGTGCAGCCCCGTTCATCCCCGCAGGTGCCGGCGGGCGGGAGCTGTGCCGGGGTACCCGAGAGGCGGCCGGCCCCTGGAAGGGGGGAGCGGGGTCCTGCCCGGGCGCTGCCCCGCCGGCCTCGGGGGCAGCGGGGGCGGCTGCGGCGGGGCCAGCCCGCGGCTTGTCCCCGCGGGGGCGGCCCCGGGGGCGGCCCGGGGGAGCGGAGCGGAGCGGAGCGGAGCGGGCAGCTGGCGGCGCGGGCCGGGACTCGCCCAGTCGCCGGGCAGGAGGCGGGGCCGGCGGCCCGCGGCGCGGCAGGTGCCCGCGGCGCGGGGATGGTGGCGGCGGCCGGCGCGGGGCTGTAGGGCGGCGCAGCGCGGACGCCATGGGCAGCCGCCGCGGCCCCCCGCGCCCCGCCGCGCCTCTGCTGCCGCTGCCCGCGCTGCTGCCCGTGCTGGCGGCGCTGGCGGCCGGCGCGGCGGAGGCGCGGGCCACCTCGGAAGGGCAGCTGCCCGGCGCGGCGGCGATGGGCACCGGCACCCCTCCTAGCCCCAGCGGCACCGCTTTCGAGGAGACGCGGCTCCACGTCTTCACCCTGGACTACCCCCACGTGCAAATCCCCTTCGAGATCACCCTCTGGATCCTGCTGGCCTCCCTCGCCAAGATCGGTGAGCGGGGCCGTGGGGCGACCCTCCCTCCCTGCCGGTACCTGGCCGGGCCGCCGCGCCGGGGCGGTCCGTGCCCGGAGCGGGGCGCACGGAGCGGGGCCCGTGCTCCTCCGCGGAGCGGGATGCCCGGGCGGGGGTTGGCTGGAAGAAGTCGGGTCCTCTCAGGTAGGAAAGGTGCGGAGGAGAAAAGAGAGGGGTGAACCCGGGGCTACGAGGACCGTGAAACCCGGAGTTCACCCGGTGCATGACTGACTTTTTCTTGATCGCTCTGCTGTCATTTGAGCACGATCTTCTTTTTCTTAAAATAACGCCGGGTATAATGACAGTCTCAAAGCAGGACAACGGATCGATGAAAAGCAAATATTTATGAGGGTAGAGTATGCCTCCTCCTTACTCTGCTTTTCTGCCATTCACTTACATCCCGAGAAAAATATAAAAGACAGCGCTGTAAGAGTAAGTAAGGCCGCCTCTTCCCTCCTGTGGAAAACATTTGCATTGCATAGTTTCACTGAGTTTTGTGCAGCTTATATATTTTTAGTTAGCTTCTATGTCCCAAACAGAGAAATGAGTACAGCATAATAAACTAAAGAATGGCAGGTAATGGTGTGCTAGGTAGCTATTTAAAATCCAGTAAATCTCTATCTATGAATTATGAACTTTTTTTATCTTCTTACCTAAAAGATAATGTAAGGAATAATGCTCTGGGAACAAAATAAGTAACTTTGTGCACATTAGAGTGTTTTCATTCAGAACTCTGACTTTGCAGCACAGACTATCATAAAGAAAACCCCACCATGCTCGTTCAGATAAAGCATTTTTATCAAAGTTAAAACTTAAAACCTCTGCTTGTGACATTTAAATAGACCGTGTTACAATTTGGTTAGAGATCAGGCAATTAGGGTTCTGGAAAAACAAAAACTTGTACTCCCCTCCTGCCATGTCTAACATTGTAGCTGGGGACCTGGTCCTTGACCTAAGCAACTTGGGCTGCTGTCATTACTTCCTGCAGAAATACTGTGTTGCAGCCATTAAGCAGGCATGCGTCCTGATGCATGTGTCTTAATACATTAAAGATGCATGCTTAATCTTAAGTACGTGTTTAGGTGTTTGCAGAATCAGGACAGAGTTCAAATATGATACACTCAAATATATATATCATGGACTATAATAACCAGGAAATAGGGAGTTTGGTAGACAATTTAGCCCATTGAGTACTGAAAATTGTTCTGGCTTCTGAGTTTAGATAGAGCAAGAACTCTTGAATAAACTAAAACTATTGGAAAATGTTCTGTTTTATCAAAGGTTTTTATTAAAAAAGGAGGCTATTTGAAACATGTTAATACACATACAGACACAAAAATATATATAATTTCTGTAGAACGATGCATTCTGACTATCATGATATTTTGCAAGTGCATAGGCATCTAAAAAATTTAGAAAGAAAGAAAAAGAGTTTCCTGACTGCTTTAATTTTCCTGTCTGATTCTAGTAAGTAAGCAAGCATACAACATAGGTGAAGAAAAACATATAATTTTAAAATCCTTTCAGTTAGACCAAATGAAAGCAAGTGTGGCTAATCTAGGGCATGCTGTTGTCAGTGTGTGTGTGCGGAGCAATGAGGCCCAGATCCAGGAGTGGCCCTAGGTGTGGCAGTGCTCATCTTCACCACACCTATCTGCAGGCGCCCTGACTCCAGGACTGGAATTAGGAACATCCAGTTCTTGCTCCTGGAGCTTTGTCTGTGCTTCCTTATCCAGTGAGTGCATCAGGTAAACCTTCCCAGGTCAGGCTCCCATTGCTCCTAAGTCACATTCCACATCAAATTTTCACTGGTTTATGCCTTCTTTTCTCTTGAAGATAGCCCAGATAGGCAGTTTTGAACCACCAAGATAACTAAATGATGCTCTGCCATGTCCTCCTGGTTACTAGGAGTGAGCCATGTGTCTCGAGTCAAAAGGATGGAGGTGGGTTTCCCAGCCCATCTCACTGCCTGTGGCCCTCAGAGGGATGCCTCTCCTCATCATTTCCTGCTTGGCAGCACAGGCATCTTGCCCCTGAAATGCCAGGCAATGTGAAATCCACCTCGAGACTCCTGCACTGCCCAGGAAACTTTGGTGCTTAATCTGGCATCACAAATTCCTTTCTGGGGCTAGGCACTGAATGCTTACACTTGGCACTGCCGAGTATCAAACCTTTATTAACAGATCCCTGAGGTCTTTTCAGCTGTGAGGAGCTCAGAAGATTGGGTCCTGTGTAATAACAGCTCTCTCAGTATGTGAAAGATCCCAAAGAATACTCAACTGCAGCACCTGGTTATGAATATTTTAACAAATACGTTTTCACAGAAGTGCAGTTTCACTAGGGCTAAAATGTTCCATCATTTGCTGATTTTTGTAGGGAATTTATCTGGAAGGTTGGTCTGATCCTGCCTGTGATCATGTCACTGTAAGCTTGGTTTAGAGGGGGCAAGAAAGGCAGCATATGAAAGGAAAGCCTGAGGCTGTCAAGCAGAACTTGAACATTTTGACAAGGAACATTTTCACAAGGACATTAGGAACATGGTGTTTTTTATTCCAGTATAGGACATGAGGACAGTTTGAAATCTAATTGCTTTGAATGGAATTATTTTATGACTACCTCTACTTACTTCATTTTGTATGTTGATACCAGAAGTCTATTATTCACATGCTGATGGACTCCATGAGTATGTTAGATGGGACCTTTGTACCTGAATATGCTGGAGTCTCTAAGCAGTGATACTAGTCTACATAATACCCAGTTTTGCTTGATTTTATGCTACAAAACCTACAAAATATTGTGTAATCAGTCCAGATTCCCGTAACTTGCATGTTTTATACACAAGTGCACAATGAGAAATGTTTCTTCTGGCAGTTGAGCTGATACCCTTCCAGCCCTGCTCTCCTGAAAGAAGGTTTAAGCTGTTCAGAAGTAGTCATCTCAGTGGCATTTCCAGCATCAGAAAACACTGGAATTCACCCAAAAAAAGTGAAGGAAACTGGGATTCTGAGGACTTTTATCTTGAAACATACTGAACTTGACTTTAGATAAGGTCCTACTGCCATTTTTGCCATGATATATGGAGGACGCTTACTCAATAAACATCTTCCATGCTGTTGAAGCTGAGTCAGTGCGTAACCTGAAGCCCAGGGACAGGGTCAGAGGAGAAGAAAGTAGCTGCAGTCTTGCATTCAGCATGCAAGTCTGAATATTCCTGTACTGCAGGGGATCTGCTCCCAGGGTGGTCCTGACCTTGTGGCTGTGAATCAATCAGATCAGGGAAGATGTCCCTCATTGGGCAGGGCATCTGCTACTGACTTGACATGCACTGGATTCTAAATCCTGGCTCTCTGCCTTCAAATCAGGAACCATAGCCTGTCCCTAATTACTCTTGAATACTTTTCATGTAGGCAGGAAGCCTTCCAAGGAGTTTTGATGCTGTTTACATGGATAATAAGCATATTTAACTTAGTGGGAGGCTTTCCATTACCTTTAAAAATAAGGTGGAATCCCAAATCTCTGAGAGGCTATGAACTTTCCAGAGTGATTTGTAAAGAAGAAGTAATATTTTAATTCTTTTTTTCACAGTAGACATTCCATTCCATTGTTGAGATTTTTTTCCCCAAAATCTGGATTTACAAAATTTCCCTTCTCTTGAATTTTTATTGAGGAAATGATTTAAAATTTACTTTTGAAGGGTTTAAAAAAATTTTTGGAAAACCCTACTTTTTCAGGGGAAACTTCCTAACCAGTGTATTAGAATTGTATTTCTGCCACTGCAGAAACTAAGATGAATCATAAAATGTTTATATGGAAGCTGCTGAAAGGTGAAGAGTCAAGTCTCCAACTGAAAATTCTTGATTTTTCCAGGATCATTATCTGTTCTGCCAGTATAGAACATTGGAGATTCTGGTTTTGAGGAATGGCAATGAATTTGGCAGTCCTTCTGAGTCACATAGGCTGTGTTTCACATTATTTAAAGCAGTCTGTGTTCAATCAAAAAGGAAAATAAGGCAACTTGAGCTACTTGCTTTTAAAAATAGCTTTAATAATTACAGAATATATAAGTAAAAATTCCATAGATTGAAACAGCTTTCCTCTCGCTCCTTCTTAACCATTTGTTTTTTCCTAATTATAAGTTCAGGCTTTCTTTTAACTGGAAAAAAAATCCATGGTGAAAGGAGAATTAACAAAACAGGTGTTACAAGATACATAACCCTGAAACTGGGAAACTGGATGTAAACTATACCAAGATTGCAGTAATTTAACTGTTTCAACTACAGGTGTGATTTTTACTGAAATAGTTTTACTGAAATAGACGCCCGTTATTACCACACCCAGTGTTTCTGTGCAGCTCTCATTTAAAATAATTTAAATGCTTTTTAGTTAGGCAGGGATTGTGGGATCTTGTGGGCGTGGATCAATTTCTATATAATTATGTGGGCCAAATATAGATAAGGAGGAGTCTGGAAAAGATTGGCATCGCTGGGGCCTGGAATGTGACCTTGGTGCATAAGGTTGATCATTCCATTAGATTGGCCAGAGTAAGTTCCTTCAAAACTTTTCCCATTGATTACCAGAATTATCCTTACAACAGCCAATTTCTATAAGTAATTGGCATCTTTCAATCAAAACTGAATGTCTTTGAGAGTTCTAGAAGGCTAAGTAACAATCAAACACTAAATCCTCATTCAGAATCTTTAAAAATTAATTTCTTTAGTGCTTTGCACAGATTTTTATGAGAGAATCCTGACTCTACTACAATTCATATGATACAGAAGAATGAACATAATAATACAGGCTACAACTTATTGTCACTTTATGGAAAACAAGTTGATTCTTGTGAAATTAATTTGGAGGCTCCACTAAAAATAATAATTGTATCTGTAAATGCTTCCTTCTGGTGGTAGGGGAAGTGGTCACGGATTACTGGGTGGAGGTCACATGTGCTAGTTCTCCTCACTAGCTTTGAGACTCTAAAAGTAAAAGTGAAGCTAAAATACTCTTTAAACTCCTTTGTGAAGCTGTCCACAGAGGAAGCGGTGGTTAGTATGATGGTTAGTAGATGTAATTTACCCTAGAGAAGTGTTTGGATTGTGTTTCTGGAGGATTCCACATTTTTAAAAAAAACCACAGTTTCACAGAGAGAACCCTTGCACACAGTTGCTCCAGCCAGCCTAGCTGTTAAGTGGAATGTCTAGCTATTAATTTCTCTCTCCAACAAATCAATTGCATTAACTACGCTAGCCATTTGCCTTGACCCATTGTGGATGTCCAGTCCAGTCCTTGCAATGAAAATGAGATTGTCCTGCAATCACTGTTTGTTTAGCATAGAAATGACAATAACAGAATCCAGAATAATCTTATGGATTCTGTACAAGTAACCATTTCCCTTTCTTGTGTTTGAATTTCCTTTGAAGGCTTTCATCTCTATCACAAGTTGCCCTCAATAGTACCTGAAAGCTGTCTCCTTATTCTGGTTGGATTGCTTCTTGGTGGGATTATTTTTGGAGCAGAGGAGAAGTCCCCACCTGTAATGAACAGTGATGTGTTTTTCTTGTATCTGTTACCACCTATTGTGCTCGACGCTGGATATTTTATGCCAACTCGTCTGTTCTTTGAGAACTTTGGTACCATATTCTGGTATGCTGTGGTGGGCACACTCTGGAATGCCATCGGCATTGGAATTTCCCTATATGGAATTTGTCAAATCAGTGCATTTGGTTTGACTGATATCACTTTGCTGCAGAATTTGCTCTTTGGCAGCCTCATTTCAGCTGTGGATCCTGTGGCGGTGCTAGCCGTCTTTGAAAATATCCATGTCAATGAACAGCTTTATATCCTGGTGTTTGGAGAGTCTTTGCTGAATGATGCCATAACTGTGGTAAGTTACTTGATAAATGATTAATTGATAAAAATGATGATGAATGTTTACATGCCACTCCATTGTATCTCCTTGTATCTGGTTATTACAGTTTGCTACTAGGTGGAAGTCAAGGAGTGCTAGTGTGTCTAATTATTTAATCTTTAGATTTAGAAACCACAGTAGTCTTACCTCATGAGAGTAATGGTAGCATATTTACTGCAGGGATTTTACTACTGATCACTAGTTTCTGTCTCTTTGTAATTCTTTTACTTCTGTAACCTGAAACTGTAGATTATTCTCACCTGCAGAAATATTGCTGGACAGGAAAGGGAAAGGGCCAGTGTGGGGTGTTGCAGTATATTAATGGGGAGGATGGCAAATCATGGAAATGGCACAGGACCTTGCTGAGGTTGACTTTTTGCATATGCCCATCCACTTGCAACTGCCCTGAAATCACCAATACATGTATCCCAGGCTACAGATGAGATAAGACAGCCACCTGGAGGCAGTAATTTCTAATCATTAACTAGCTGAACTGGGGTTGTAGTGCTGACCTGAGGACAGCAATCTGCAAATTCCATTGTCCCCCCTAGTGTCCCTCATTTGTACCTGATGACTCTGTCTGTGGCATTGCTACCATTTATCCATGCCTTGAAATCCTGCCCACGTCAACCATGTCCTAGCATGCTTTCTGTCTGTGAGACGTAGAAGAACAGTTTTTCATATGGTGGAAGTATCAGAAAGATTCATGACTTGGGTCTGCACTTTCCTGTCTCTGTCCCTAGCTTCTTATTCCAGTACCATTCTATGCAAAATTGTCCTGTTCTCCCCTTTTCTTGGGCTTTGCCTTGCCTGTTTTTCCCTTTTTGTGAACTTTCCCTCCTCTGCATAACATGTCATAATTTATTCTGAGCCTTGGTATTGATAAATTCTTGTGTGTCTGTGGGAATACTGTATTACTTTTTCACTTACACTGCATGCTTTACCCGAGTCTGTTGCTATCAAGTCAGCTGAATCACATCTTCTCTTACAGGCTTGCCTTAAAGCCTAACTTTTCTCATTAGCCTACAGTTGGAACTGCCTGCCAATGCTAAATTGATACTTTAAGCCAGTCCTGTAAATAAATAGGTGTACATACTGAGTTTCAAAAGGCTTAGCAGTTCAGCAATGGCTGGGTCTTTTTCTAGTCCCTCTAATGGCCACTTGTGTGATGATATGTGATGATATCTATTCATACTTTTTTTTTTTTTTTTTTTCTGGGGCAAAAAGGATCTGGGTATTTAAAGCTTGTTGTTGGGTGGATTTTTCCAATCAAGATCACTTTTTTCAATTACAAAGTCAGCCATTGGGACAGCAGTTAATACAGCATGATTTGCCAGGAAATCTCTGCATCCTGATCACTGACATATTCATATGTGCTATTTCCCAAAGGCAAATTTCTCTAAACGAGCATTTTTATAGGGGCTGGCATGGCAATTTAATGTGTAGCTTTCCTGTAATACATCATTATTGCCTTCTCCGGAGGTTTCCTTATGGCCTGCCTGCCCAGATGCCCTAACAGAGGGAAGATAATCTGAGGAGTCTGTAGGGACAGTCCAGTAATGCACTGGCCTTACATATATTTATGAAGGAGTGAAAGCAACGTAGTCTTTGGTCTTACTCCCTATCGCTTAAAGGTAGCACTTGGACAGAGATCAAGTTGCTTCCAAATGCACAGAATTGGTCTGCTAATGGTTCCTTGTTATGTTTTTGCACACCTGCAATCATGTGATTGTACTTAAAATGTGACCCAGGCTGTCACACAGATTCCTGGGGCTGCCCTTAGAGGACCTTGCCTTCCCTGCCCACATTAGATGCTGCTGGAGCAGCCCTTGCCAGGCTACTGAGCCCTGTGCTTCGAGAGGTTTTGTACTCTCCCTTCCTCTGCCCCTGTTTTATGGGGAGCTGACAAGACTGGCAACCAGCAGAGCTGAGAACATTTCAGCTTTCATCTTCTGGAGCCCTTGTGTCCCACCTGCCCTGGTGGGGCCTGCAGTGGGATGTGGGGATGAAGTAGGAAGGGACTTTGCACGTTGGCCATCCATGGAAGCTGCCGAAATCCCATGGCCACTGCAATATCAAAAATCCAGGGGCTATGCAGATAGGCAGTGCAAAACTGAGTGCCTTTATTAAATCTGCTTTTATTAGGACAGCAGTGTCATCTATTCTTTCCTTTCCAGAGAACATGCTCCCACACCTTCATTTTGTATAAAAAGAAAGGTGTGTTTTCTCAGGATTATCAGTTCTGCTGCATTTTTCAGGTGGTCTTCCATGCCTAAGAGTTTTTGCAATATGTCTCTGCATTTCACTGTTCTTTTTCCTCCACTGGTGGAATTTTGGAACTTGAATTTGGCAGAAGAAAATGTTTGACAATTGAATTCTTAATCAGAGTTAGTGCTTTACTGAAAAACTGTCAGGCATAGCAAGCAAGGTGATAATAAATGATAAGATCACAGCTGAGTATTAGCTGTTCAAACTCCAGTTCTAGGCTTAAAATCAGAAAGAAGGATCCAGTGTCATTATAATAATATTATTCCCATGTTAGAAAACATTACAGCAGTACTTTGTACTCTGCATTTGCTGACAACATTATTTTAGAGTGCTTTAAAGTAATTTTAGAATTAAAAACTTAATAACTGAGAACTGGTGCAAATAAGCAATTAGTGTTTCAGAGATACTCTGAGACAAGATTAAATAGTGATCAGTGATGAATATTGCTTGGTGTGATCTTCAGTGAGTTCAGCTGAAGGCTACTGAGTAAATGAAAATCTTGAGCTTCAAAAAATCCCTCTGTTCTCACACCAAATGCATTAAAAATGTGACCAGACTTGGTGTTCGATGCACCTGGAAGTTTAGAGAAAGCTCAGTAAAATTGAACTGCTATAGAGTAAAAGGGAAGTGAACATGATTTTGACTTCATTTGCAACAGTGTAAATAAAAAACAATAGGAATGAAGTTAAAATCCTGTTCATGACATTCCATAGTTGTAGCTGCTGCCTAACCATGGCTGAGGTACAAAGGAGAAAATTGCTTTTCTTCTTTCAAAAAATTTATGGCATTAGACTTGAAATTTATGAGGATGTCCCCATGTGGAGCATCAGGCTCCATTCTATTTTCAGGGTGAATACTTTGCTGTGAAGATGAAGTGACATTATGGAAAGGCTTGGATAGATCCAAATTCTCTGCTTCTTTACAAGAACCTTGCAATTCTCTTACTTTAGAGACTAGCCTTGTATATATATATATATATATATATGTATATACACACATATATAGTTACTTTCAAAAATATAAAAAATACTATTTAAAACTCAGTTAAATAAAATAATCAGCTTCCCTAATATGTACTGAGAGTATTCTGCCAGGTCAAATTCTGTAGGTGTCTTAGAGAAAAACACAACTCTGGGATCATCCCAAGTTTCAACATGTGACTCAGGGAAACTCTTTGCAAACAGCACAAGTCAACAGTATTCTTGTCTGTGATTAATGGAGTCCTGCGAGTCTGTGGAATGAGAGGTTCTTGTAAAGTGACCAGCAAAGGCACTCCTACTGTGAGTGGGTTAAATTCTGGCATACTTCTCTCCATGTAAATCCATAAGGTTCACAAATCAAAACAGGAGGATAAACTGTGGAGCCTATGACATTACTTTCCTGTCCTGCACAGTGTATAGTAACAAGGAATGGGGGAAAAAGGCAGGAAGTCTGCCCCAGAGCAGCAAGGGGTTAGCCCAGATGAAAAAGGACATTTCTCCTAAGTGGACTCATCCTGAGACCATCATTGTTGTCAAATAAATAGTTCATGATCCTGCTGTTATTGTATTTGCTGCTTTGTAATGAAAATTTCTGGTGACCATTCTAGATTTGATTTAACCTTCTGTTTCCATGCTTGCTCTGGAATATATTTTCTCTTTTCTGTTTCAGTTCTTTCCTTTCACTTAGCCCCAAGGACCCATTACAAGCCACGTCTTTGCATTAAACTTTCAGTTCTGTAAGACTTATCTAATTTTGACTAAGAAGGGCTGATCAGCTTATGTTCTGTCCTATGAGAGAGAACAAGACTGCAAACATGAGAAATCCTTCCACAGCCACTTCTCAAACACCTACTTTGTTGGCACAATGCAAATACTGATAAAACGTGATAAAACGTTGTTCTCTCAAATAGTGCTTCTGACAGAGAAACCTGTTTGGTGTACTAAGACATCCAGAAATAAAGCAGAAATTTAACTCCTGCAGGGTGTCCAAGATGGTCTTCACTGGCTCAGTCTGTGAACCCACTGTAATAGGAATAGGTGCCTGTGACCAAAGTGAGCTCTGTACAAGGGGACGCTGTAGCCTCCCTGGTACTGAAGGGCTGGGAGAACACATACAACACCAGGGAGTGGTTAAATCTCCCAAGTGGATATGCAGATGGTGCAACCCTGTAAAGTTTCTTTAAGAGTAACTGAATCCATTGATTTCTGTTTTGGACAAGCTAAAATACTGGATATTATAGAAATGTAGGCTTTAGATTCTTCTGTTTCCTGTATGAAACAAAAAGGGTCTCTAGCTAAGAAGATGTGATAATCCCATTGACCGAATTTGTTTTGGAGGATGGTTATAAATGCTTTAAAAATTAAACTGGGCAAATGCATGGCAACAGGTTTTTTAATGGCAATGAAATCTAAATCTCTAGAAATACTTGATATTTTGAATAGTCTTTAAACCATTGGATTCCTAATAGTCAATAATTTTGAGAAAGAGCATTGGCTTAATGAATACCATGTTTCTTTTACTCCTTGGGGGGGTCACTGTCCTTCCCCAGCCTCCTCTACATTCCTTGCTACCCCAACAATTTAGATGAATCTGTGGTTTAGTTCAATACTCTACCTCTCAGTGTCATATAGATCAAAAAAGATTTGAAAATAATCTGATTTTTCACTGGTTATGGAACTGGATTTTTTTCCTCCTCTTTTATTTCTTTTGGTCTGGGGAAAATCTGAAATGAAATTTGTGGAGAAACTGGGAGCTCTGTAAATAAATTATTTTAAAGAAGAATTAGGTGGTTTTATGCTCCTAGCCCCTAGAGCGGCATGGGTTAAGAAATCTGTTCCATTTGCATAAATGGGAGTAATTATATTTATCTGTCTTTGTGTATCTCCCTGATACGTATGGATGACAAACAATATGCCAGACATAAATAACAGCATATCTAAAAAACAAATTCAAGGTAGATAGAGAAATTCAAAGTTCAGCATTTAAGCAGAGGAACATAATGACATGAAGGAAAATTAAGAATAGTTCAAAAAGATAATGTGCTTTCTTTTTCCTCATAGGTCCTGTACAATTTGTTCAAGTCTTTCTGCCAGATGCGCACAATTAAGGTTATTGACATATTCGCTGGGATTGCTAACTTCTTTATAGTGGGGATCGGTGGAGTATTGATTGGAATCCTTTTGGGATTCGTAGCAGCCTTTACCACCCGTTTCACCCATAAAATCCGAGTGATTGAGCCACTCTTTGTCTTCCTGTACAGTTACTTGTCATACATAACAGCTGAAATGTTTCATCTCTCGGGCATCATGGCGTAAGTACCCCAAACTTCAGTAATCATAGCATCTGAGTAAGAATGCCAAAGGAAATTGGAGAGAGGATCACATTTTGCAGACCTTGCCATGTGGCGTTGTTTCACAGTGCATGGCAGAGTTGCTGGCTTGAGGATTTCCGGCCTCTTCCCTCCCGCTTCCAACCCAGTCTCTAAGCTTGCCACCACACCAGCTGTGTCACTAAAACTGCTCGTGGCATCGCATCGTAAACCATATCTTTGAAATGTTCCAAGTTAAAAATATTCACTTGTATTTTCAGTGGGCTTATTTTTAACCCAGGTCACTTTGGTGACCTGTGTCCTAATGTGACCCTTCAATTAGTCATAAGGGTGTGGGTGAGGAGAAGCTCATGGTGATGTAGGGGCAATGGTGGCAAGGAGGGAGTGGCAGTGGTAGCAGGGAACTTCATGAGCTGCCTTCACTTTTGATGCCAGTATATTGTGAATTTGTGTTTAACAGTTAGTCATGTGAGCAGCCAGTAAGTACTATTCAATGAAGACAATGTATATATCATTAAGACAACCTTCTTCTGGATTACAGGCACAATAAGGATTGGGTGAATGTAAAATTTGCAGTCCAATGGTAATATAATCCTTTAGTATCTTGAGCATGTGCCTGTGTGTTATAATGTTCTCTTTATACATCATTATGTATAAAATAATATTTTTCTTCCGACTTCCAACGGATAGAAATATTTTTACTTCTGGTTTTCCACTCCTTATCTTCAGTAAAAAAAGAGCATAGCCTCTCTCTTCACTCTGTTTATACTGTAACAGCTTCAACATTAAAAAGAGCCTTTATGACATTTGATATAATTAAATGTTTTGCCCTGGTTTCAAGTAATATTTTTAAAGTCAACTTTCTTTAATGACTTTTTATTGTTCTAGTGGCAAATATGAGTCATTCAGGCATGAGGAGCAGAGCTTTTTGTGTAAACTCAGATGTTACTGCTGAGTGTCACTAATACTCGATAATACCTCACCTGATTATTATTTTTTAGGCAAGTGAAGATAGGTTTAATATCATAGTCATGCTATCATAGTCATAAGGTTTTCTGGGGCTGGGAAGCAATTTACAAGGAAACTTATGGGTGATGATTTCAGTAGTATAAAAATAGGAATATGCCATGAAACAACAGGGGTTGGAACTTTAATGTAAGTAAAGAGCTAAAGATTGCATGAGTTTCTTTCTCTGATATGAACCTAAATAAAGCAACATATGCATCCACTTTGACCGAGTTCATAGATGTGCCATCTCTTTTCATAGCTTCTATTCATAGCATTTGTGTGGTTTCTAGTTTCCTCCACCTCTTAAGCCAAATGTCCTTGACATCCTATGATCAAATACTTAAAGGGTTTCTAAACCAAAAATGTGTGGCTAAATTTTACATGGAAAAAAATGTGGCAGCGTTTATGAAAATTCTGATTTGGACCTACTGCCTTCAGGACACAATGGAAAGGGCATGGTGAGTCTGCTGGTGGGTCAGTGGACCCACCACATGCCAGTGCCTGCCACCAGCACACCAGTACTTCCCACAGCACTAACAACCTATTCATTTTCATTTGTGCCGTGGCCCCTGAATAGGTGCAGAACAGAAGAGGAAGCACAAAGTATTTTTGCCCTCAAACAGCACGATAGAAAAGGAGTTATCTTTAAAATGTTCTGTCTCTTTTTGTCTCTAAGCATATTTTATGGTAGCTGACAGAACTGTGTACAACAGTAACATCCCAGCTGAGATGAAAGGGCTCTCTGCTGATGTGTAGGGTCTCGGCTGCTATAAGCCATAAAGCTTGTCCCCTCACAGCAGTGCTGCTGACAGCCTTGGAGCTCCTTCAATCTCTGCATCCTCTTGGAGTAAATCTACCCTGTTCTTGTCACATTTCTTTGGCCTTTGAACTACAGAAAGTAGTTTGCTCTGTGTCACAGTGCAAAAAACACACACCAGTGTTGAGTTCCTTGTCGTTTTTGGCAGTGACTGGCTCATGTAAGTATTGCTTAGGTCTGATTTAAAAGTCAGCCCTTCTTAGAGCAGGTAGTTGGAACAAATGACCTTGGAATGTCCCTTACAACTGAGATTGTTTATTTATTATTGGCTTCTGTGGCCATTTACAGTTCAGCCTATGAGGAATAATTGCCTGATCTCCCATTTTTACCCATATCCACATAAGTCTGTTAAACTACTGATTCTTTCATAACTAGGTTTATAAAGATACTCAGTGAGACCTTGTGATTACATGCTGTACCATACTTTAGGGGAAGGACATGAGCAGGAATGTACAGTGTTACCAAATAAATAAGATACTTACACAGATTGCCTCATTCCTAGACAAGCAGGAATTCACTGCCATAGGAATAGAAGGGAATGAAAGGCATTTGTCCCTCTTCTGATAAGTTTGTGTACTCATTCTAAGGACAAACGATTCTTGAAATGTCCGTTTATAACCTCTGCACCAGGTTCCTTGGCTGAAAGAGTGAAGGGACTGAACCATGTCCCTGTGAGCTGCGGTGAAACAATTCTGTTCAGAAGGAAAGGAAAGAGTTTCTACTGTAACTAGAGCTGGGCGTGAATGAGGATCAGAGATGTAAAACATGGAGATCCAAATCTGAACTTTATTCGCTTGCTTCCATTTCTAATTATAATGCTGCATTTTCTGCTGACTAATTTCTCATAAAGGCTATGCAGCTTAACTTTCAATATAGGTTGGGGTTTTTTTGTGTGTGTGTGTGTTTTTTTGTTTGGTTTTTTTCCAACAATGAATTAACAGGCTGAAAGGAGCAAACATTGAAACTACTGTAAATTTAGTAGGTCAAGGAAACTTGAGGATTGAACCCAGTGGCCTAGTTTATTGCAGTTGTGACAGAAACTCTACTGTTTATACAGTGAGACTTTTATTCTTCAAAAGTACAGAATGTTGCAGGTTAATTGCAATGAAGTGCTTTCCCTTTTCCCTTCTTGATCAAGGCAACTACTCAGGTCACAGAATTGGAAGCCAGAATTAATGTATGTGGATAAGAAACATAAAATAAAACTCATATAAGCTTTGGCTTTGATTATTATGACAGTAAAGATTTGTGAAGAACATATTACAATAATGTACCTAGAAACTTGGATAAAGACACTGATTTTATATTAAATTCTAACACTCTAACCCTATGCAATTTTCAAATGAAAAAAATTTAAAGCCTCAACATTTTTTTCTAATGTAAATAAATACTCTAAAGAAATACCTGATTCAAAGTGAGCAGTGATTAGCTGTGGAATATTTCTTACCTGAAGAGTAACAAATCATGTGCAGCACTATTTCTTATAGCATTGAACTAACTCTTCAATTGCTTGACACTAATTGAAGGAATGCAAAATGTGACTGAAAATAAGAGTGTTGTCCCTTTAAATTCTAGTGGTTAATCATGGTAGGTGTTTTAAGTTACAGCTTGCAAGGATTCTGATTAATCTGGTGACAGATTCTTATCAGACATCTATTTACAGTGTCTCCATTACCTCAGGTTCCAAAAACAAACCATGTCCAGAGCATGATTCCCCACTCTCCATGCTGCAGGGCTTTCCTAAATTGCTATAATCATGAAAACGATTTATTTTAAGAAGGTAATAAATAGTACTGTGTGTTTCGTTGTGCCTTTGATGCAGACCTGACTGTCCGAATGTTTGAGGGCACTAAGCTGCTGCTTCAGGCTGCTAAAATTACTCGAAAATGGCCTAGAAATGGCTGTTTTCCAGCCTACCCACTGCCTTGCTCTTTTGCATTTGCTGCCTCTGCACTTGCCAGCTCCACTGAGTATGCCATTGGCTGGAGTAGCTGGGCTGCATCAGTCTTGTTACACTCGTGCAGATAAGCAGTGTACACACAGGAGAGCTGTCACAGCCCTTGGCATAGCCTGAGATCTTTGTAGGTGTGTCAGTGCAGTGAAGAGCTGGTTTGCCACTGAGTATGAGACTTTTGGAGGGTCAAAGTGTTAAGTAGATTTGAGTAGACTTGCACATGTACTTTTGTGCTTGATCATCAGAAATGTGTGCAAACTGAGGAACCTGGGAGTGTATGACAGCTTCTGGGCTTGAGTATATGTCCTGACCAAGTTGCTGCTTCTTGTCAGGACAAAATCCATGTGTGTTCCAGGTCCTCTCCCACTTTCTTGCTCAGGCACATAATGTGGGATCTGTTATAAGTCCCCAGTCTGGGCAACTGTAAGATCAGAACAAGGAGGAATGCTGTAAAAAGCATCATTAGTTTGTCAGTATTGGCAAAAAATTCAGTTATGCTAACCACGTGCTCAAACTAAAAATGTTACCTTACCTACTGAGTGTTTCAGGGAGAAAGCTTGCATGCTTATGAAATCTACATTATATCTTCCACAGTGTACCCTGTGTAACCAGGATGAGCTCAGGCAGTATGCTACCTGTGGACCACATAGGATCTTTCTGTTCAGGACTGTGGTGAAATCAGCTGACAATGAGGAGAGGGCTGTCAGTTATATCAGTACTACATATAGATGGGAGTCTGGGATAGTCTTAGTGAGGTTTTCCTCCTTCTTAGTCTTGGAGTGTGCTTATGGTTGGAGTTAGTCTTTGCATGTCAATGGAATTTTTATTTTGTGCTGACTAGGTCCTTCTCCATCACCAAGTGTAGGTGGACAACAACTCAGGGTGAAGGCCAGGTTATGCACTCTTCTGTCTGTATTTGTAAGCCACTTTCTGCCCCATCAGAGTGCATCTGTCCCCATATTACCTCCTCTTCCTTGGGTTTTATTCACTCTGATGTACAATCAGGGCCTCTGCTGTTTGGGAGAGGTCAACAGAGTACACTGTCCCCTCTCCCAGTGTCCTCTCAAGATTTGTCCCACAGAAGTATTATTACCCAGCCACTTTGGGAACGTAGATGTGGCTCCATGTAAAAGAACAAAACTTCTGGACAAAACTAACTTTAATTAATCAAGAGAAATGTGTTCAGAGTCTGCCAGTGACTACAACCTGAGCTGCTGCTATGGACTCCCTCTAGCAAAGGAAGTTGACTGTCTGAAGTTCCTATTGAAGTTACTGCTGCTTCTGGTACTCTTCCTGCTTTGCAAAAATTTTAAAAATCTCTTATTTAGAAGAAAGAACCCAGGCATGTGTGTTTATAATGTCAGTGATGTTTTTCTGAGCTCTGCCCCAGTCTGCCTTTCAATTTCCATTCACACGTTTGGTTCAGAGTGGTTCAGAGATGGGGTTCTTGGCTTAAAGTCAGGACACACTTAGCAAAAGAGTTTCTACAGTGAAATCTCCACAAAACTTGGGAGATTGCAAGAGAAATTTTCAGAGATAGTAGCAAACCTGCCCTCCTCCCTCATGAGAGAGAGAAGTGTAGAGATTTCAGCATGAAGAAATATCCTCTATGTTAGCAAATAATAATATCTGAAAACCTGGTGTAACTGGAATAAATGACCATAGACCAGTTGGCTGTATTCAGAAAGACAATGTAAATTCGTCTCTCTTTCTTTGTTTAGATTCAGTGGGCCTGGTTTGACTGAGAACCCATACGTGGATGTGTATAATGTTTGTAACTGGGAAATCAGAGCAGATGTTGCCCTAGACAGTAGAACCAGGAACAACAGCTGTTTCACAATGTATCTTGCCTTAGTTGTCCTCCCTGATAATTATTAGTCAGCTCAGACTGTCCTTCCCTTCACTGAGACACCACCTTGAAGCTATCCTCCAGCCAGCTCTGCCAACTACCCTTAAACTTGTAAATGTGTAGCTGAGTGGTCCTCAGCCATCCCTGCACCATGGGCAATCATACTGAGCAAGTACAACCAGTAATGTCATTCTTTGCTTTTCCTGAGGATTAACAAACTCTGTTTGCTAACACAGAAAATGGACTTGCAGATGCATTTACAGTAAGCCCTTTCTTTTCTCTGATGTGTCAGTCGAGATGTCCATTTCATTAATTTGTAAATGCTTTAAATGTGCAGTAGCACCAGTGTGATTTCTGATGGTGTTTTTCTGCTATTCAGCCCTATGTGCAGGCAGAGCAGGCCTAAACTAGTGAAGGATGACAAATTGTCTGTAGCCTTGCTGCTTACATTGCTCGGAAAGAGGAGCTGGCTGCTGTCACTGCCATTGAGGTGGGACAGCTGCTGGTAGGGAAGGAGGGAAGTCCTGCTCTGCCCCAGGACATGCAGTTTCCACCCTGTCTGATGTCCCTCAGCAGCAAGAGATGCAACAACTCCTGTTTTCCAACGCTGTCCCTGTCTTCATCTCTGCCCCTTTCAAAACTGAGTTGGAGTCACCCCTGCACAGATCATGTGCATTTAGTATGTGGCAAACTCTCCATACACTGATGTCTTCTCAGAAAACTTCCCGTTGCAGAAAAAAAATCATGCCCAAAATTGTAGGTTCACCAAGTCTGTAAATTTGAGATTGGTTATGGAATAGGTTATGCTTTGCCTTTTAAAGATAACTATGGAAAATGAATAATATTATGTAGATATAAGAGGCTAAAAAAAAATTACAGCAAATGAAATATGGGATAATGTTTGCCTTTCAGGATTACAGCTTGTGCCATGACCATGAATAAATACGTGGAGGAAAATGTTTCTCAGAAATCCTACACAACAATAAAATATTTCATGAAGATGCTGAGCAGTGTCAGTGAGACTTTAATTTTCATCTTCATGGGTGTGTCTACAGTCGGGAAGAACCATGAGTGGAACTGGGCCTTTGTTAGCTTCACCCTCCTCTTCTGTTTAATCTGGAGAGCACTGGGTAAGCAAGTCTCCGACTATGGGTCAGTATTCTTTGCAAGTGAAATGTTTTATCTCTTGTCAAGTAGAAAATGCCCAAACTTAGACAGAGACCCATCAGTTTGTACAATGGTTTTTGTATTAGTAACATGCCCTATATCGCAGGGTCAGCTTCCACCTTTCCCTAAAGTAAAACCTAAAAATCAGTTTTCCCCTGATCCTGCTCACCTAAAGTGAGAGGCAGTCTGCTTGTTAATCACAATACATGTATTTAGGCAAACATTTATTTACAAATAAGAAAATTCTGTTAAAAAGAATTAGCAGTCATACAATTAAAAAGTTTGTGGGTTTTTTTGTTTGTTTGTGGGGGGGGTGTGTGTTTTTTGTTGTTGTTGTTGTGTTGTTATTTTGGGGTTTTTTTCTTTGTTTTTGGATTTGCTTTATTTTTAATTTATGTTTACTAGCTTTGGGATTTTCACAGTCATTGACACAAATAGTATCAAACCAGGAAAGGCTGCAATTGGAGTGTAAAGAAATCTCCTGTAAGAAACTGATCCTTCCTGAATTTACAGTACTAGCACTTTTCCTTTTACCTAGAGAGCTAAGTGCAGGGCAGGCTGTAGGTCTTAAATCTTCTCTCCCCCAGCTTCATCTCTAATGATTAAGTCCCTGCATCATCACCTGTGTAAAGGTGGGTCATGCTCTAATCTGCAGCCCTATGTCCAGCTCCCAAGTCTCCTTCCAGAGCAGAAACATGGACTATTTTCCTACTGCACCTGCAACCCCACAATCAATACTTTAGGTTGAAAAGCAGCCAATCAGCCTGGTTGCCACCCAGCTCTTACCCCCTGTGCTTGCTCCCTTCACCTGCCTTTATACCTTTACTCCAATCTGCCTCATCCCTGGAACCTTTTTCCAAGGTATGCCAGCATGCACTGGCATCTTCTCCCCCCTGTCCCCAGTCCTGCATCCTTCCTGTCTGTGTGAGTAAAGTGAACATGAGTTTGTAGGGTTCAAAGCACAGACTGATGGAGGGAAAAAAAAAAAAAAAAACAGTTTTCAAAATCACCTCAAATTCTGTTAAAAAGCAATTAGGAGTCTTGGTCTATACTGACACAGAGAATTATTGCTGTTCTAGAGGTGTAGTCTAGCAGATAGCTGTCTTGTGGAGATCTATTAGCTGCTTCAGGTCCTAAATCCAGCTGACCCGAGGTGTTTAGCTCACTAAATATGTTCAAAATTATGTTCCTAAGGCTTTTTAATTTAATTTTATGGTATTTCAAGTTGCTAAGTAATGTTTCATTTCTTCAATAATATACATTATTTATAATATATAAATAAAAGGTAAGAAGCAAACAGATGTATTTTTAAACAAATATTAGCATCATGGGCTAGTTCTGTGTAATTTCAGTTCCCTTTTTTTCCCCTCCTCTCTGTGTTTCTGTTTTTTTCCCTCAGGTGTTTTTGTTCTGACTCAGATCATTAATGTATTCCGGACAATACCTCTCACTTTTAAGGACCAATTTATTATTGCCTATGGAGGTCTCCGAGGAGCAATTTGTTTTTCACTTGTATTTCTGCTTCCTCCTGCTGTGTTTCCCAGGAAGAAATTGTTCATCACTGCTGTTATTGTGGTGATATTCTTTACCGTTTTCATTCAGGTAGTACCTTTCTTCTCCTGAACTTCTTCTTTCTCAGACAGGTTATAAATAAGCTGTGGGTGGAAAAACAAATGTTCTAACTTACTGTAAGGAACATGATTGAAGGTACTTGCCATAGTCACAGTAGAAAAAGGTGCTATGCATACCACAGGCAGGTAGTGAAAGTATGCCAGATATTAAGTAGTTGTGCTTACATATAAGTAGTATTAAGTATTTAAGATTAGTGAGGTTGGAGTAGAGACAAAAGATAATCTGTGTACAGCTTCAGCACTAATTCCTTTTTTTAGAATGTTTAAATTTGTTCATTTCAGGAGTTCAATGCTGGATATAGTGCAGAGTGAGCTAAAGACACTGAGGGCCCAGACAGGTGAACAGGAGTCTGGGTGTTAGGAAGTGATGCTGCAAACAGCTGGACATCCCTAAAAAAGCGCCAGATGTGTGGAAGGACACAAAGATCTTGTCTCTAGTGACCACCTGGCCATGGAGGCCTGGCCAAGGGCCACCAAGATGTAAAGGAGGCCAAGCCCATCAAATAAACACATCAAACTAGTCCATATCCAGAGCAGTGAGAGAGATGCCAGTGGCTATTAATGAAATATCAGGTCTATGGAAAAAAATATAGAATTTTGTTACTCTGCCTTTAGAAGAAAAAAGGTGCTGTGGGAAGCAAGAATCTGTGCCCATGCTTGGGAAAAGGGGTGAAATGGAGGTCAGTTGACTTTAATTGTGAAAACTAATTTTGAAGGCCAGAATAACTTAAAATATGGAGCTAGATAGAATATGATATGAGATGCAACATGATTTATCAAAGAAAAGCCTGGCATCATTCTTTCATAAGGAAATTTATTTTCTAGAGTAATCTCATTTAACTGGAATATTGTAAAGTCTTTGGGGAGGGGGCTACAGAGGAGGTTGTTAGTGTTACTACTCATTCAACTGAGGTTTAGATTGACATTAGGATGACTGTAAAATGAATGAGGAAGGAGCTTATAGTTTCTTCTTTAAATGGAAATAGAAGCAAATTGTCCTTTGGGTCAGAAAGAATCTCTGGGGTTCTCTAGTCCAGCCTAATGCTCAAAGCAAGGCCACCCTCAAGATAGATCATATTACTCAGGGCCATATCAAGCTGAGTTCTGAATATATTGATGGGTGGAGATACCCCAGACTCTCTGGGCACATGCTCAATTGCTCAACCACCATAGCCAGATAATAGGCTGATGATATATTATTAAAGGAATTCCTCAAGGGTAAGTTAGTGCTCTTGTTAATTGAACATGGCACATAAATGTAGGAAGTTTTGTTGCTGATGTTTCTTGATGACAGATTTTGAAAACAGTTCTCAGGATGACAGTGAGATAGAGGAACCTGTAGAAAGAACTGAGGGCCAATATGAAAGGAATAGAATGAAATTGAACAGTAATGTGTGCAAACCTGTTCTTTCAAGGGCTTTTTTCCTAGGAATTTCTCCTGTGAAATGTGAACCTTTGTTTTGGAAAAAAATTAGAAAGGGAAAAAAAACGCAGGGGTACTTGTTGGTAAATGGGGAAGATTTTAAGTCAATGATACAGTGGGGACAGAAGAAAGGCAAATCTGATCTTAGGACACACTGAGACAAGTATTTCCATTAGAGCATAGTGGCACGTTCTGGATTGATCACAGGACTCATAAGCCTGTCATGTGAAAGGAGACCAGGATGCCTTGGCCTTAGCAAGATGAAGAAGAGGGACCATAATTACTATTCATATGAGGGAGTGAACACTGTTTAAACTAAAAAGACAAATGTTGGCACAAGAACAAAGTGGTACACGGTGACCATGATGTAATTAAGAAGCAGCTTTCTAATTATCAGAACAATAAGGTTCAAGATGAGTGTTCCATTATGAGCAATGGGGCAAAGAAACCTAACTACTTTTACGATAAAACTAGGTTCATTTACAAAAAGAAATGTGACCTGGATGTCTGGGATAGTAGGGACTGATCTCAACACCACAGGAGATTCATTCCTCTCCCCTGTGCCAGTGTGTCTGTACAAGTAAACAAATTATCTTAATTCTTCCACAAATAATTGTTGAAATCCATTATATCATTTGGGGATAGCCAAAACTTTTTGTTCTTTCTCTAAGAATGGTCAGGCAAAGATACATGTTTACAAAAAAAACTTAGTCTCGTGATCTTAGATATCAATAACAGTACTGTTTACATATCTTTGAATACCTATTTTGTAAGTAATCATTAAAAAAGAGGACTTTATACATTCTTTTTGAAATTACAGGGAATCAGTTTATTAATTCATGTTTTTCTAACACATAACAAAACTGAAAAAAAAGAAGTTTAAAATTACTAGGGATGGGATAGATGATGTTTTCTTGATAAGTTCTGTTAGGCTGACCCCCTTGGAGTTAGTTCTAGGGTGCCCCTTTTGTCCTCCTGTTGCATTAATGGAGCATGAGCTGACAAGGTCTTCATAGCTAAGTGCAAAACTTGCTAATCAAAAGAATTAATTCACTTTTATAATTATTATGTTCTTTTTTCCTTCACAGGGGATAACAATTCGCCCACTAGTGGAGTTCCTTGATGTCAAAAGGTCAAATAAAAAGCAGCCTGCTGTCAGTGAAGAGATTTATAACCGGGTATGTTGCAGCCTCAGTATCATAGGTGAAACCCTTATGTAGATGAAACTCCAAGTCACTTCCCACAGAAGGCATTCAACATCAGTATTTTGGAGAGGTTGTACTAGATTTATTTTAATAGCTGTTATAAGCACCATAATTGTAAAGCTTATATTTAACTTTTGGCAATTACCGAAATTATTGTTACGTATCATTATTTTAGAATCTCTCACTTTCTTAATTGTTCAGATCTAGAAGTAAATTAACTTTCTGTAGTTTATTTCACACATGAGATACATGTTATTTTATAATTCTACTGCATCAGGAAACCTTTTGCTTTATTTAATTACATAATACTGCATTTGATTTAATTAAACAAATGCAAGCTTCTCTTAAACACACTCTTAAACTTACTTAACTCTTGCATCATCAGCCTTTTCATGGATATATGTTTGGTATTTGTGTGTCTCCAATTGTTGCAGATTATTAGCCATGCATCTTCTTGAATGTGTTTCTCCTTGCAGCATACCTGAGGCAAGTGACTTGAAATTTCAAAAGTGAGGAATAGGAAGGGCCATATTTGGGAAAGAAGCTAGGCATCTAAAAGTCTGTCCTTTTAGAGTTTATCCTTTGGACATGTTCACCAGGGCTTTTCCCTGAGACTGAGACCCCTGTGATGGTTCCTGAATTAAAAGCAAACATTCTACCTCTGGGATCAAGTGAGACCTTAGCTGAACTGATTCAGTTTTTCATAATTGATGATAGACTCAGGAAGAGAGTGTTTCTAATATTAGGTGGACAGGATGTTTTAGGATGACACAAATTCCTCAAATAGGAGCTCAGGACCTAATGCTGGCTCTCAGTTCTGTCTGTGCATCCTGAGGGGCTGGTGCTGATGTAGGGATCTTTTCTGTCCATTGAGATTTTCTTCTCCACAAAGTCATACTTACCTCACTGTCAGGCCTGGAACTGGGGAAGTTCCAGGCATAGCAGCAAGTGGTTAGAGAATTTCAAATAAGTGAAAATACGGGAAAAACCTTTAGTTTCAGGCAGGAGCTGAGCAAGATTGAGGAAATTAGCAACTAACTTCTGTCCTTTTGTGGCTGTGAGCTAATGAAGATTCAGGGGGAAAGAAACAGATTCTCTCTTTGAGCTTGGTTTGGTAAAACAAGCATTGTCCTGAGTTGTGACTAAATGTCTCTGTTTTAAAGTAAGCTGGAAAATAATAAGGTCTAAGGACAAGCCAAGTGATGTCTCTAAGTTTATGTAATGAACCAATGTTTTCTTTTAGTTCTTTGACCATGTGAAGACTGGAATTGAAGATGTGTGTGGACACTGGGTCACAACTTTTGGAGAGATAAGTAAGAGTGGCATTTGAAACAGTTATACAGGAGAAGCTGAAATGGCTCTGCAGCAACAAACAAAGGCTGTTGGGCATCATATTTCATTTTCAGTATTTATTCTTGAAAGCATATGGTTGTTTTTAGAACATGTGGGTTTCAAAGGGAAAGTAGCAAAACAATGTCTTTTCCTAAACCACAAGCAAGTAGAACAGAATCTCCAGCTGGGAAAAAAGGCAGTCCTCTGATCCCAGGGTGAAGGATGGTACCTTCTGAGGGTGCATGTTTCTGACTGTTGCAGAGCATTTCCTGTACGTCTGCTGAGCCTTTCATCCCACCCAGCTGTCTTCCTGCAAACTGTATTTCTTAGGGCAGTTAAGTGATGGGCTAGTTTCCTATTTGACGGTAAACATACAAAAACCATTTGATTTCCTCTAGAAAGATCAAGGCAGCAGCTGGCATGAGATATATGAGAGAGCCTAATGGCAGGCAGCTCCACAGCTCTTGATGGTATTACTTAAGACTTTGTATCAATTAAAAAGATAACCCCTGGTAATACCTAAATAATTCATATTTTTACTTTATCTGCTGAATCATCATCATCAATAGGTTGGATTAAATTCCTTTTTACACCCAAATCCTTTGGACCCAAAGCATGGGCACTGCTCACCACCCTCTAGTTGCTGCTCCAAGAATTTAAGAATTTTATATATAGAGGGAATAGCACTAGCAGGAATGGCTGAGGAGAGCCCTCTCCAAATGACTTTGGGGCAACACAGTGAGGATACTTCCCTGAAAGATGCATGACATGGGTCCAACTTTTCTTTACTCAGCCGGGTTCTTCTCCAGTCTATGGGAGATCTTTGATGAAAAGATTGCAGAGCAAAGGACCTCCTCATGACCTTCACACCCAAATTCAAGAATAATTTCAGAATGTCTGGAGGGCAAAATATTTTCTGACAAACAAAATCAACACCAGCTGTAATAAATATTTTTTCACTAAGCATCCAAGAGGGTGCAGTTGCTTTAGCGGAAGGAAGAACTACTAAAGTTTTGCAAAAGCAGGCTGAAATTTCAAAGAAAAAGCAGTTGATGCAAATTTTGGCCTTTCATTTGTTATTACAGTAAATATTTAATGTTCTCTTTGTCTTGATGAAAACAGAGAATTAAAAATAATATTTTCTAATATCATAGAATACCTAAAAGTTTAAAGTTGCTTCTAGGGAGACCGTTCATTAACAGATTAACCAAAACACAGGTTAAGACTATCTATCTGAAGTAAAGTTGAAATTGACCCTTTCTTAGGTTGCTCAGCATTAGGTTGTTAACATGAACAGACATATTCTCAGACAATAGAGTCCTTTAAAATTTCAATAACTGCAATTTATTGGCTTTCCTTAACTATGCACAGTAAAAATTAACTGGTTGGGCTGGTTTGCCTCATGTCCAGGTTTAAAAAGTTCGACAATAAATACCTGCGAAGACTTCTAATCCGTGAGAACCAGCCCAAATCCAGCATTGTTTCTTTATACAAGAAGCTAGAAATCAAGCATGCCATTGAGATGGCAGAGAGTGGAATGATAAGCAAGGTCCCATCATCCGTGTCTCTCAGGTAAGTGAGCATGGCCAACCATCTCAGCTGGGTCACATAATTTATTTCACAGCCGGGACTGTAGGCAGGATAATCACTTAGGATACTCTGTGTCCTAATGTCACCAGAACAGTAAGAGGATGTGAAACAAGAGCCTTTTGCACGTAGCTTCACGTGAAGTGCTGTGTTTCTTCCGGAGTGTGTAATTTTACTGGGACAGCTGCTCACTGGAACATTGATCTGCCTTGTAGAGCAGAGCTGGGACTGGGACATGTGCCTGCCTGCCTGCCTGCTGAGAATAGCTACAAGGGAAGCTTGAGGGGCATTTTGAATAGTACCTAAATACAATGGAAAAATTATTGTAATTTTTATCACATTTCGTGTCATACCACAGATTCAAATGAAATCAAGATTTAATTTCTACATGTTGCATTTTCACCTATTACTTGGTTGTTTTGAAATGTTGTTTCCACCACTAGCAAAGGAAATAACTCAAATGTCATTCCTGACCATAAAAATAAAAACATTCTCTCTCTCTCCCTCCCTCTTTCTTTCTTCCTCTCCCCTATTTTCCCTTTTTTTTCATTCTGCCACAGTGACTATCATGAAGGAAAGATAAAGCCCCTTTCTCCTACTGAAATGGAAAACATGCGAGAAATATTAACAAAGAATCTCTACCAAATACGACATCGAGTAAGGATGAACTTTTGCCTACATAAATATCCCACTGCTTTAATAATATACTGATTATCTTCCTAACACATCTTTGAGCTAGCACATCTGCCCTATCATATAACAAATAATGCTTTTATTTACCTCTGTTGTCTTGAATCCATATCCTGTCATATGTACAGTAGCATATTCACATTCCTTCATGTAAATACTTACTTGATCTTTTACTATTGATAAGGCTTAATGTTTTTCTCTTATTACCTCTGATGTACCTATAGTATTAGAGTAGGATCATAGGTGCCAATTCAACACAGCATTGTCTGCTTATATCAGTATATTGGTCACTTCATGATATGGGATTAGATTTTCTATTTGCCTCCAGCTGAAAAGTTGTTTGTATTAAGAGCAGGGATGATGAACTGGAAAAACAGTGAAATAAAAGCAAAAGGACATTTCATGTTTTATCCTCCTGCGGCTAACTAGTTTGAATGCCTGAGCCCTTGGAAAACATTCAAAAATTGAGCAAGCTTCAGCTTGCTGGAGGTAAAAATGGCTTCTCTCTAGGGGACTCATCACTTTCAAATATGTGTCCTCTACTGACATACTGACCAAGCGACTAAAGTGTGGGGGTAAACACGGTATTAAGCCAGCTTCTTCCATTTTGTCTTTCATATCAGTGGTTAAAAAAATGACCAAAACCAACAAAAAACCCCAAACCAAACAGGTGGTTGTGAAGCAGATGAATCAAAACTTCTCAGCATAATTATTGTTCTTGTTCTTAATCATCTTCTATATGATCTTGTTCACAAGGATTTATGATGCTTATTAAAGCTAAAAGCCTGTTTTTCCCTTTTCATACAGTCCAACATTTTGACATCATGCTTTCCAGGCCGTGATCGCTGCTTTTCTATTTCAGACAATGTCCTACAACCGACATAGCCTGGCTGCAGATGCAGGTGAAAAGCAGGCCAAAGAAATTCTGATCCGTCGCCGGCACAGCCTAAGGGAGAGCCTGAGGAAAACAAACAGCCTGTCAAGAGAAAGACCGGTACTTGCATTTTGTGGTGTTCTTTAGAGGTTTTTTTGTCTCTTTGTTTGTTTTTTTAATTTTAATTTTTATTGAAAGCAGCTCTTTGTAGCTAACTGTCATGCAGAAAAAAAACCAATCTTCTGACATGCAGAAAAAATCCTGAATTTGGAAGACAACTGCACATGTAATACCACACTTACACCTGAGTTGCACACATGAGCCCCTTAATTTATGTTGACACCTTCAGCAAAGCTTCAGTCTTGTAGAATGTGATATGGGAGTGGGATCTGCTGCCATAATTTTACCTCAGAGAAGCTGGACAGGCTCTGTACACAATGTAGGTATGATCAGTATTCTCTATCAGTATTTTGATGAAGTGTGGATGATTAAAAGTTAAAAATGAGTTTGAGATAGAAAAGCTACTTACAATAAGCTCCAAAATAAGGAGAGGACTTTTGACCACATCAGTCAGAGCAAGCTCTTCACTTGAAAAATACTGTATGCTCTTTAGTATTCATAAAATCTAGTCCTTCAGATTTTGACACTGGTTAGGAAAACTCCTTCCACCTACAAGGATTGCTGTGGCATGGTGATATTTAGCTCTCTGAGGCAATCCTGCAGTTGTAGACTTCCAACCATATTGGAATGGAGCACACTAATTAGGCAGGGAAACTGAACCTTTGGGTCACATCAGGTATCAAGGAAGTTAGCCATCCTGTGAATATGTATTTTCATGTTACAGGAATACTTAGTGACTGTTTTCTTCATTGATACAGTTGTCCTTCAGCAGTTGAGGCTGGAATAATGTCTTTGAAAGGGCTGTGCCTCATAGGTGATCATTACCAGAGCTACTGTGGTGTGAATTATGACAATAAGACTGTTCCTGAATGATTATTTTTTTCTCTCAACCACAGTTACAGATGTTATCTTTTTCATGCAATTAAATTATTTACTGTGTGGAATAGTGAGGAGACTCAGCAGGACTTTGGGGCAGGAGAGAAAAAAGGAAGACTGATAACTTTTTAAAACACATCAACTATCATTTTAAGAATAATTATCCTTGGATAAATTCTCCACAGAGGGAATATGAGAAAAAGGAAAAGAATGAAAATCCAAAGAGGAAGAATCTCTAAGAGAAAATAAATTTCCTTTCTGGTTCCCTTTGGGTCTGCCACAAGTAATGGTATGAGCAGAGGAGAGCTGGTAGACTCTAAAGATTTTAAAAATTCTTGTAGCAAATGTAAGAAATTTTGTCATTGAGAAACTTTTGAATTTAAAAAAAAAAAAAAAAACCAACTTGTCCTGGAAAGTACCTCTCATGTTCCAGAAAGTATGAAGTGTGGTCTGTTCCCAGAGCTTTTAAATCTTAGTCTGGGGAGAACAAGGATTTTATGCCCTGAACTGGTAAATGATCATGCTGGTGCCTAACTTCTCATCAACTTCACTGTGACTAGTCAACTGTATAAAGTCATTTACAGGTATAAAGTGCTTGCAGGATCAGAATACAGATTAGTTCTTGAGCCCAAGCTTCAGTCTCACCCAGATTTTTGCAGCTGTCTAATAAAAAGTTTAAAACACATTTTAAACATGGAGCTGCATGAAGTGCCATGCTTGCAGCATTTGCCTTCCTTAGGAAAAACTGTGCAGGCAAGGTTGAGGTTAGAGACAATACATTTATTAACTCTGATCTCAGAGAGCATATCACTAGGCTTTCATTTGATTAAATTGCTTGAGATTATTCAGTCTTTACCTTAGTTAGCACAGACTTCAGCCAGCAATCAGCACTGAGTGTGTAGTAAAAGGTCACATATTATCTAATCTGAAACTACTTTCCAGCCCTTTAGCTACATAAATCTGTTTAAGCCTCAGTTGTGTATCTTAACGTGCATTATGCAGGTACACTAAGCTGCAGTGATTTAGTGTTTTGGTTTTCTTTGCATGCAGGCTGCAGCAAATACAAAAAGATTCCTTTCACTTCCTAAAAACACTAAACTCCCAGAGAAACTACGAGTGAGAAATAAAACATCTTCCAGAGGTAATTAATTCTTTTTTCTTTTCTCTTACTGTGTTGCAATAATTTTGATTACGTAGAAGGAAGGTCTTTCCAGGGATGATGTAGAGAAATGAGCAAATTAGAGGATTTAAAGCAGTGTGTCCTAAAGCAGAAATGTGAATGTAGAGAAATTCCCTGGACAGCATGGTTTTGTGGGGATTTCTCACTTCCTATTCCATACTGACATAGTCCTCCCCAGCACATCTCCTCATGTCAGCAAGCAGCAGCCCGCTGCACTTTTGCACTAGCAATACTGTCATGGCTCATTCTCCTTATCTTTATTCCATAATCCAGATATCCCTCCTGGATTATGAGCCTCTTGGTTCTTTTCTCTCTGTGGTAGAGGACGCTGCTCTGAGAACCAAACCAGAGAGGGTAAAGAGGACATGAGATCTAGTTTATTGTTCTCATGAAGAACTCAAAATGCTGGGGTTTACAACCGAATTGTTATTTTTTCCCTGCCTAAACTCACAAATGTTTTATATTGTACTTCTTGTTCTTTTAACAAATTTTTTTTTTTTTAAATCTGTTGGAGCACAAATATTTCATGTGAAAACTTTGTCTAATTCTACATATTACTTTTGATTGTTACTGGTTTCATTACCATGCCTATATCATACTCAGGAGCATTTTCTTTCATGACAAGCTGTCATCAAGATCTCTTGTTGGGAAGAAGAAATCTCTTCAGAGTTGCTAAAATTTCCTGATCTCCACCCCAATTAATTATCTGATTAATCCTGATCTCCATTCCCAATTAATATAACAATAAACTATGTTTTTGTCTGTTAATAATGATATCTTTGCCCTCCTGAGTATAGGATGCCTTTTATTCTGTAGTTAGTCTGCAGAGGTCACCTACTGTCACCTAGAATTAAAGAGAAAATATGCCTCCAGGTTATTCAATTGTCAAAAAATATATTATTTGACATATTTAGAAGGGAAAAAGCCTGAAAACACAGTCTGATGAAGACCTTCCTTGATACATAATTATCTGGGTGAATGGACAATTACATGGTGATATATTTTGTTGACCCTTCCTCACCTTTTTAAAGGAAATAACATGAAAGCTACTAATCTGAGTTTTTCTTATGACACTTGCACAATACACTGTTGTTTATTTGATATATTTAAAATATCCTATCTAATTTAAGTCCAAGAACAAATCTGAGGCATTCATAAACTATTGTTAAAATTATTATCAAATGACTCAAGTGTGCAAGTTTTGATGAAAATGTTAATTCTTTTTAAAGAAGTTTTCTGGGGAAAAAAATATGTGCAAATCCAGGCAATCTCCAGCTTTGTTTACCTGGCAGTGATCATTTAAGGGCATTCCCTAAACAATTATGCCAGCTTTCCCTAGAGCATATTCTACCCTGCTGTGACTGGGAGGAAGAGTCTGCAGCACTTACAACCTATAAGATTTGCCCTGTTGGTTCTGTTTCATGTTTTACATTCAGCCTTATTAAGGATGGGATATTTCCACCCATCTGTACATTGACCTTGAGAGATCCTTTACCTGGTAAGGGTATTGATGCTCCTTTTCCAAAGTCAAGTTTCTAGAGCCCCTGTACATGTTATGCTCTGGAAATATCTCTTGGTTAATTTTCATGAGATGTGAGGCTGAGAAATCTAATTTTGGTATCCTGCTTGGATGTAAGCAGGGATTAGACCCTAAGATCAGAGAGAGGCAGTTTTTTCTGTCTAGAGAACTGGAAATTTCCAAGACCTAGGGAAATGTCACTTCAATCAAGGGAGCACTTTGCAATCAAGGAGCAGCTGAGTGAGGCCTTTCTAAAAATCACACTTTTGAGGGTAGGGTTTTTTAAGTCAAATCTATCCCCTATTTTGGCAGAGTTAAGAGGCTGTAACTGGGTCTAATCAGAAAACACTGAATATAGAAAAACATGGGGAAACTTTATTCTATGGCTGCAAGAGCTCAGTGTGTTGTTACTCAAATATTCCTGAAACAGTTATATTCTACACCTAAAACTATACTTTTGTTTTCAATTAACAGTGGGTGACAGCAGTGACTCTGAGTTGGATGCTGCTACCACAGTGCTCAATCTAAGACCCAGAGCAGGGAAAATCTTGAGAGACCAGAGACTGAGACCACAGAGGCCACTACCGGAGTTTCGGGTGGAGTGGAAGAACGAAGTTGACGGGAGCCAGGCTGGACGAGGAGAGCAGCAGGACCCAAGCATTTGCCTCAGCCATCCATCGGGTTCAGGCAGCCACTGCTGACGAGACCAAGATTTGGCACTTTGAGCAGGGAAGATTTGACAGCAGACCATGGGGCAGCAAGACCTATGCCACCACCACGGTTAGCTAGGCAGGCATCGCAAGGGGACAGGCAGAGAAATAAGCCTGAGAACCAGCCGTACTGAACATAGCCAAAGGAGAACTATTAATAATAAAACATGGACATATTGAATATGATTCTAAACTATCTGATCACACTATGGGATCCATTAAAATAACAAAACAAGCCTCAATCTAGGTCTAACCACTTCCATTTGACTTAAGTCAACTCCATTAACTAAGTGAAAGGAATACTGGAGCAATTGCAAAGTAAAAGACATTAAAAATATATATATATATTCTTTTTTAAATAACTTATGGCAAAGCTTTAATTTAATTACATTATTTCCACTGTTAAAATAGTGTGGAAATGTGCCTTATCACGTCATCTCCCAGGGAACCAATCACGAAGGTTCAATACCCAGTTTTCTGTTGATAATTGTTGAAAGTCCAGTGATGAATGGATTCTTAAAAAATACCCCCAAACTTGTGTATCATTTCAGATTTTATTTATAATCAGTAATACTTGTTTTAACCAGAGCTTCAAGATGAATAACACTGAAAATTGCACAATGCACCTATCATATAGACTTCTAAAGAAGAATAAATATATTCCTAAAGCCCAGTTTGTTCGAAGACCTCTGATGCAGAAAAAGAGGAATAAGAGAAGAAATAAGCTGTTGGGGCACAATTGCAAATACGGCTTATAAAAAGGACTTGCAACAAGGACCTGAGCTTGAATTTTTACTTTCTGAATTTTTGGCAATATGTTACCTTTGAAAGGTACTAAGGATCACCAAAGAGAAACTGAATTACCTTGGCTTTCACTTAAGTCAGCCAGAACTGAGAGCACTTAGCAGGACACCAGAAGGCCTAAAATCAGAAAACTTCAAGTGGATAAATAATGTTCTGAATCAAAATTGCTTTTTTGCACTTAGTTACTTGGTTGCAATGTAACACAAACACAGCAGTAGGATAGTTGCAGAGCACTGCATGTAGACAAAGCGAAGCAGTCTCCTGTTTAAGTCAGGGACCACTGAGACTCAAGAAAGCTCATTCAACTCATGCTTGTGACCCTGGTTAATTTGTTTTACTTTTTGTTTCCTCATCTGTAAAAGGGGAAAGATAATCTTTTCTTTGTCTGAGCTATGCACTCCAAGGAACAAAAATGTTCCATCTAATTTGTTTTTACAGAAAAATAGCACAGTGGGGCCCTGGAATCAGCTGAAGTCACTGTGCACCTTAATAACATGGACTTCTTGATCCTAACATCAATGGCTGCCATTTGAAGGCGTATGGGAAGGGAGGGTGCATTAAAATCAATGATACTTAACTGTAGCTCTCAGGAATTTGCACTTTCTTTCCCACTTAATCTAAGTACTGAGCTTGCTTTAGCACAGATACACATTTCAGTACAATGCAGAAATAATTTTCTTTCTACTTGTTATAAAATTGATAATTTTCATTGAAGAATGTACACTGTGAAATCATAACTTTTCTCTTTCATTAGCACATTTCTAAATCTGTGGGCAATAAGATTAAATTTTTTTTTATTTAAGCTTGTTTTGAAAGAACTATTAAAAATCAAAGTTTCCTTTTAAAACCACAAAGTAGATTTATTTCAAATGTTCATGGGTGGGGGTTGATAAATGAGGATGTAAGATTTTTCCGTCTTCTAACAGCATTTCCAAAATATTTATTTCATGTATGCATTTTAAATATCAAACCTTCTTAAACTCTTTCCTTAGTGCAGGTCCTTTAGTCTTTTTCCTCTGTTCCAGCTACGGAAAATTCTGCTGCACGCAAATGCAAATGCATACAAATGCAAAGTCTAAGCTGCAGAGGAATGGCTGCGTGAACCCTATAAACCTCAGTCAAATGTTCATGGCTAGTGTCAACAAATTATTATTGTGGAAATCAATACTTAGCTGTCCTCTAATGATCATCTCCTTTGGAAATAAAATTGGGCTCAAGCAAAGCCAGCAAGTTTTAAAAACAAATTTAAATTTGTCTTTCAACAGAAAAGTACTTTCATCTGTAAAATTGTCAGGAAATGCTATGTCACTGCATTATTTGGATCATGGTTGAATAGGAAAAAAGCCTCAAGTTTTGATTTCAGTTTTGAGACAACATACTCCTTACAGATCAGGCTGTTTAGATTAGCTGTTTTATATTAGGCTGATCTGAAATCTGACCAAATAAATAAATGTGAAATGTTGCACATCAACATTTAGTTTACTCTCTGTGGAATTTTCTTGTTTTTGTGCTGGTAATGACCAAGCACTTGGCTTCTATCTGGGGAGAGCTGCCTTTCATTTTTTTTTCAAATGGTTGTTATTTTTTTATGGCACAATTTTAAATAATGAATGCAGGTTTCAGGAACCTTACTGCTATGCTGGTTGCCCATTAATGCAGGGCATGCTCACATTATTTGTGCTTAAAGTGGTGCCCCATAGTAAAAGCAAATCAAACTGAAGGTCGTTTTTATAAATAGGGTCTTAAGCTCTTGATGCTCCAAAACATGATAGCACGTTTTTACCTTTCCAAGGCATTTTGAAATCCACAGAATACAAGCATCAAGGCACATCTCCAGCATGGTCACACTGTGAAGCAGAATTGCAAATCTCCTGGGACTCTGTGTCCTTGTGAGTACTCTCTGCCTTCCTCACCTCTGCTCTTCCCACCGTGTTCAGGCTCTTTTCCACTGCTGCTGAATCAGACCCTGGCCATGTCTGGGATCTGATTTCTGCGTACTCTCCTTTTCAGTAGCAATGACAGCAGCAGGTGACACAGGCATTGTTCCAGTTAGCCCTTGTCATTCAGTTCTTACTCTGGTTTGGGTCCGAGGTTTACCTTCGTCTGTATTTATTTTTTTTTTCTTTCCTGCAAAGGAAAAACATGTGAGCACTTTTTTGAGCCTGCAGAAGAGACACATCCTTCATGTCGTATTAGAGTTTGTCTGGTGTAGAATGAAATGCCCAATAAATCTGTCCTCGAGCACCATCTGATGGGGAAAGTCATGTATTGACTAAGGACAATGTTTGTTGCTTTTTCAAGGAAACCCGACCTTCAGCAGTGACTGGGAAACTTGCCAAAGCCACATACAAATATTTTGTTTCCAGATGGACTCCCCAGTACACACTCTAGTATAGATATTTTAATGCATTTTTGATGAAGGATGTCCAGTTTTAGGGACAGTGAGAAAATAAAGTGCCACTCTCAATTAGGATTTTTGGGATTTCCCCTTTAGCTCCTGAGAAGCCTATAAATTGAAATAGGATAAGAAAGTAGGCATAACAAGGTGAGGAGATAGTTACCTTTTTAGGCAGATACTTGAAAAAACATCCAAGAATAATTTGCTCTAAAGAGCTAAAATTTTAAGGGCTGTCCTACTTTGTACTAAAGTATAATGCAAATTCCACTGAAACCAGTCAAACAAAAGAAAGACTTGCTGCATAACAATTTAAAATTTTGAGAATATCCTTGTGTACTAGAGCCACATAGAAATCACATGGAAACACAAAGTTAAAATTTTTGCCAAAATAACATGCCTGCTGTTACGAAGGGTATCTTGGGCTCTCTGGAAGCAAACACGCTGCACCCTGCAGCAACTTTTTCAAGAGCTGCCAAGTCCACCAATTCCAGACATCAGCTGACACTCCAAGAAATGCTTTAGCTGGTCACCATTTCCAAAACTGTCCAAGTTCTGTCAACATCCCCCAGCCCCTGAAGAACAGATGAAAGATTTTGGAATTGGATGTTGGAATGGTTTTTGTACCACAAGAGCTCTGATCCAATTAAAATATTTTTGTTAATGTGCATAAATATGGCACCCTAATTGCACAGGTTTTGTTTCAAAAAGTAATTTTTTGCCACAAAAAGGAAAAGAAATTTTAAATACTTCAGCTTAATTAATTTTTCCTCACTGAGACCTATTTATCAGATATTTGACAGAATGGAAGACTGGTTCTTACTGTGTAGCACATCTCAAAAAACGGTTCCTTGGTGCTGAGATTTAAAATGATAAAAAAAATTGAATTTCTCTTTGTAAATTAAAACAGAAGTTTTCAAGACTTCCCTTTAAAATAAGCTGTATATTCTTTAATTTCTGAAAGCATCTGACCTCCATTCACAATTGTTTGATTCTCAAAGTTCAGGCTCCAGTACACTCTTAGAAGATACATGATCTTACAAGATTCATGATCAGCTCTTTGTGAATTAATCTTCAATATTATAGCAATAACAGCACAGGCAAGTCTTGGGTTTTCAAATGCCAAAGTGCCAGGCTATAAAGGAGCATTTACTCAGGGGTATCCCAAAATGCCCATAACCAGATTGGCACTGGCAGCACCCACAGAGGTTCCCAGCAGCGGGAATGTAATGGCACTACAGAGAACCTGAAGGAATGAGCAAGCCATAAACATAAACAAACAGTGCTTGCTCCTTTATTTTGTTGCTGCATTATCTGCTCAATAATCAACTTGTTCTCAGAAGATGAGAAAGGTACTGACCTCTGTGATGATGCTGCAGTAAATAAGTTCAGAAGAAAACTGGACTAGAAATGGAAGTCTGCAGAACTGGTGTATTGGGTTTGCCTGGCAAGGTTCTGGTAGCAGGGGGGAAATAGTGGGGGCTTCTCTGAGAAGCTGCCAGAAGCTTTCCCCTTGTCTGACGGAACCAATGCCAGCTGGCTCCAAGGCTGGCTGAGGCCAAGACAATCAGTGTCTAATAGCATGTTAAAAAAGGAAAAAAAATTAGTTATTTTGTAGAAGAAATTGTGGCAGAGAAGAGAGGATGAGAGAAACAACCTGCAGACACCAAGGTCAGTGCAGGAGGAGAGGAAGTGCTCCAGGCTCTGGAACAGATGCCCCTGCAGGCTGTGCTGGAGACCATGGTGAGGCAGCTGTGCCCCTGCAGCTCATCGAGGACCGCAGTGAGCAGAGATCCACCTGCAGCCTCTCGAGGACCCCATGTCACAGCAGGCAGATGCCAGAGAGGCTGTGACCCCATGGGAAGCCTACATGACAGCAGGCTCCTGGCAGGACCTGTGGGCCCATGGAGAGAGGAGCCCATGGTGGAGCAGCTTTGCTGGCAGGACTTGTGGGTCTGTGGGGGACTAACACTGGAGCAGTCTGTTCCTAAAGGACTGCACCCTGTGGAAAGGGATCCACGCTGGAAGGTTAGTGAAGAACTGTAGCCTGTGGGAAGGACTCACATTGTAGAAGTCACGGAGGACTACTTCCTGTGCGAGGGACACCACATGGAGCAGGGGAAGGACTCCTCTCTGAGCAGCATCAGAAATGTGAGATGAACTGAGCATCTCACTCCTCATCTCCCTGTGTTCCAGCACAGGAGGCAGAGCCCAGGAAGGAGGAAGGGGTGGCAGGAAGGTGTTTTAAAGATTTATTTTACTTCTCATTATCCTGCTCTGATTTTGATTGGTAATAAATTCAATTACCTCCCCAAGTTGAGTCTATTTTTCTTATGACAGTAATCCATGAGTGATCTCTCCCTGTCCTTAACTCATGAGTCTTTTTTGTTTTTTCTCTCATCCCCCCTGTCCAGTTCCAGAGGGGAATGGCTTTGGTGGGTATCTGGTGTCCAGCCAGGGTCAACCCCCCACAACTGGTATATTTATAAAGAATCTCTTCGAAAGTACATAGCCTACCCCAACAGGAAAAACAAAAAATCTTACCTTTGCTCATCGTTTAAAACCAACAAAATCAGTACATATACACAGCCTCTTCAACATGAGCTGATCAAAATCATCAAAGTCGCTTACCAAAGGGAAAATTTTGAAGGGCAAAGACCAAAAAAAACCCAACAAACCAAACCAAAAATCAACCCTTTCTACAGGCCTAAGAAAACCAACCCAAAATGAAGTAACAGCAAGCAAGAGAAAAACGGTAATTTGCAGTGGTTTGCTGGCAGAAACTGTTTTCCTTCAGTCCATATTGAGATTTGGTTTGTTACAGTGTTCTACAGAAGGTACTACAACTGGATTCAAGAAACAGCTGAGTAATTCAGTAGTTTGTCCACTAGACTGTAGCCAAAATTAACTGCAACTGCTCCTCCCTCAACTTAAAACAGGGAATCACATCTCTGTATCTGCAGGAATGTCACTGAATCTTCACTCTCTGAATTTGCATGGTTATGGCAAGTAAGAGGCAACAAAAGGTGCAAATGTGGGGTCTCCAGGCACAAGGAACAGTAGGTTTAAGACTTCATCTAAAATTGCAGATTTCTCCATTTTATTTTATTTCTTCATTTTCATTCACTGCCAAGCCACTTCTTGTTTGAATCCTTGGTTCCTGGGCCCTTTATGAGAAATATAGACAGGTTAAAATTATTTCAACCACAGCTTGAGGAAAAAAAAAAAGCATCCACACTTCTTATTGATTTGAACACTTCTATTTTGTGCTGTAGCTTCAGCAGAGAGATGGGAAAAAGCCACAGCGACATAATGATACATGTGGAATGTCACTTTATTTTATTTCTAGTCCTTAAAGAAAAAAAAAATATAGTGCAATTTTTCTGTACCTGTACAGAAAAGAAATGTTTCTGTAGCACTTCAGGAATCATTTTGACCTACAAATAAAAAACTTTGTAAAATGTGCTGTAATGTGTCCCCAAGACCACAGTCTTCCACAGATTTCTCAACTGTGAGGCTTCTATAACCAATATTCAGTAGATGGTATTAAGAAAGATGTTCACAGAAGTCAGATTCAATCAGTGCAGCAATTTAACAGGGTAAATGTTATGTTACATCATACAGTCAACAAGTACTGGAAAAATTACTAAATCATTCATATATATTAATTTTTGAAGATTTTTTCCAACCCTTTTCCTTAACCCCTTGCTAGAGATGCAAAACAGAATTTCCTTACTCACAGAAGGGTGGTTTTAGGTAAAAAAAAACCCAAAAAAACCAAACAATTCAAAAGATGGAAAGAAATAAAATAGGAAATTTAGAGCAATAATGTTTTGGGTATCTACCTAGAAAGGCAAGAGAAGATAAGAGGCTTGAAAATGCCTCTAGTTCCGAGGGAGAAATCAAACACATATTATTGTAATAAAGAACTCTGAGGATATATACTGAAATCACAGTAGGAATAAGAAACTGATTATGTCAATAAAGAAATTTAAAAAATTCAGAGTTTCATATATTAATTCCTATGGTGATGCCACTGGAATCAATGAGGTTTCAAAAATATTTGAATGCTAGAGGCAGTGGAAAAAGTATGAAAATAAAAAATGCAAGCATTGTCTATGACTCACCTGAAGCAGGAAGAGTGTTTGCACTGATGTGTTCAAGGAGGTAACTGTATTGCATAAAACCCCCCCAACCAAACACTCATGTAGTTGACTTTGTACTTTCATCAAGTAGTATAATGAAGATCATAGAGAACATTATCAGAGCAAAATACATTTTTTCCATGTTTCATACGAAATACAAACAATGGTGACTGGCAAGTAATGAGCTTGAATAGTAAATAGCACAGGAGTGGTACAACTCTGTACAGCTCTGAGAGCTACCTCTCTTCAGTTAAGCCATGCACACAAATGAAGACTAAATACCAACAAAACTCTCGTCACTTAAATATCAGTTATGCCTGAGATGAGACAGGATGCATTAATCCAGATTCATGAACTACTGCCTGATGCTCACACCTTTACAGTCATTTGAGAGAATTAAGAAGGAAATTTATTCTTAAAATGAAGGTAGAAAAATTGCACAGGAAATATAAATAAAGTAATTATGACCAAGTTCCTCAGTAGAAGTTATTACTAAAGAGAAGCCACCAGTTCAAATTTCAATAAAACTTAATTTCAGCCTCAGTTTCAGTCTGAATAGCCTTGTATTATTCCAAGATTAGGTCTTCTAATACCTGAAGTTGGCATAATATCCAATTCTTTTATTTGGGAAAGACCAGGAATCAACAGGGGTTCCATGATTACCCCAAAGAGCCTAACCACGGTCTGCAGAAAGTTTTGTAGACAAAATGTGCTATACAAAAATCACATTAACAAACATGCTCTTATATAAGCTACTGTCATAACAGACAAAATGAGACAGACCACAGCATAAGAAATTAAGGCCAAATATATTGCAAATTCTCCTTCTGATTAAATAACAAAATTTCACCTTTAATTCACCCTTTTTTAACAATCTTTCAGTCTAAACAATGTTTCAAAAATGAGCTACAAGCAGGATTTGTGCGTTTCCCAAAATTATTTCCCCCCCCCCCCCCAAAGGGGTTAAAAATCCATTTAAAAAATCACAGCCAGTACAATACAGCAACATCTGCCCCTCTTAGAAATGTCCTAGTGGTACCTGTTAGAATAACATCTGTCTAGACTTAACTGCTTCCCTGCAGCAGAAACACTTACATATACTTGCTTCCATGGAACATAATGCGCTCTCTTTAAAAATCACGTAATTACTGTACAAGCCTGGTGGCTGAAGATACATCTGTGCAATCCAAAATTGTGACTACTGATTTTTTAATTCACACTTCCATGACTATGGTATTTTTGTTTGTTTGCGTTCATTATCACAATAGCAACTAATGCTAGTCCCACGGCTAGACTTGGAGGCCACAGGGACTGAACTCCTGAGCAATTCCAGAAAGGAGTGGAGCAATAATGCGTCCCACTGATGTCACTGACTGTCCAACACCTAGGAGTGTACCGCTGGCCTCGTTCCCACCAGCGGTCAGTTCCAGATCAATGATGCAGGTACGGCCTATAGTAGTGGAGAAGGCCAAGAAGGTGGAGGACAAAATGACCATCCACATGCGCAGTGCTGATGCATACAGGAGAATCAGCATGCAGGTGAAAGTGCTGGAGTGCAACAAGAGTCTGTAAGTGTTGTGCCGATAGAGTCTTGTTATTGGTCCAAGCAGACAGCCAGCCAGCACTCCAAGTGCACTGCTATAGCTCGTTAGGTATCCAGCAAACAAGGGTTTCACCCCAAATCTCTCCTCCAAAGAAAGAGCAAAATTACTATAGTATAGCAGTATAGCAACAGACATCAGGAACCGCACTAAAAATACGTCCCACAAATTAGAGCACGCGATTCCTTTGATCTTCTTCAGCACTGTTGCAACTTGGATCCATGGAGCTTGGAAAACACTACTGTTTGTCACAGCTCTACTACTTGCTGATTTCAAGTGAAGGTCATGCTTTGATTTTGCTGAGAAACTGTTTGTTCCTTTGTCTTGGTAATGATCCCCATTGCCAGTGTTTTCTTCACTCCAGGGTAACATCCAGACAAGACCTATATAAATCAAGAAATTAGTTGATTTCATTCAATTGCATCAACGTTTCCTGGAAGACATTAGTTTGATTGTAGCAATAAAAAAAAAAAAAAAAAAACTTCAACAATACTTGTCCTTAAAAATTTGCAAACATTAAGTCTAGCGTTATTCATAGTATTGGTTCAATTTTAAGTGCAGTGAAAGGAAAGCACGGAAATGCCACACTCACACCATATAAACAAATCTTATGGCTAAAGCCAAAATTCTGATTTCTAGTCTTCATCTTTGGGCATATCAAAAACTTCCAACTGTGTCTGAATGTAAAGGCGATATAGGCAAAACGAAGGAGAAGCACCTGGAGGATAACCGTCTCAAAATTCTCACCCTTCTGCAGCAGTTCAAATTCAAACAGTAGCATTAGCATCCAAAATATTTATGCCATAGATGATAAACACACTATGAATTCAAGGTATTAGAGATAGCTTAAAAGGACAAAATGAGGAATGAAGGGACCCAAGATGCAAAATGGGACATACATTTTACCACCATTCATACATACTTACCACCATTCAGAAGGAAGATAGAGGCACAGATAAAGGATGTTTGGTAAAAGCCACCTTCAAATTCTGCAAGGTAGCCACCAACAACAGGTCCCAGAATGAAGCCCACACTGGAGGCTGCATTGAAGCGCCCCATTACTAAAGGGCGATCCCTCTCTGAAACCAGGTCAGACAGCAGGGCTTTAGAGATGGAAAGCGTGTGCTTGAAAATACCTGCCACAAAACATAAACAAATCAAAAAACATGTATTTCTTAGTAAAAAACCAAAACAAAAACCAAAAAAAAACCCGAAAAAAACAAAAAAAGCTGTCTCAAGTAACAGTGGTGGTCCAAATTTGTATGATTTATATTTTTAAAATTCCATTAATCACAAATTCTTCAGTGCTAGAGTAAGCAGCTTTGTGGGGTTTAGATGCCTGGTGGGTTAAGCCTCAACATTTCAAATTATTTTCAGGAAAAAAATCATGAGAATTCTTGATTTGTAGAGACTTTTCCAATACTAGGGTTCAGTTAGTGCTGCTGGGTGATGACACTAGGCAGCCATCCATATACCATGACTTCCCCCATAGCAATTCTCAAGCTGAGACTACAATGAATTTAAACTGCAAAATGCCAAATGTTTACTTACCTACAGGGACTCTAGAAATAGCAAACAGGAACACTGTGGTGGAATTTCCAAGAAGGAAGTAACCCAGTGCACTGAGAAGAATACAAGCGAGCAGGGAATACCGTCTTCCTACTATATCACTCCAGCAGCCCTTTCACAAAGCAGGAAAGAGATTAGCTTTTTATAACACTAAGCTATGCGCAGTGATCAATCAGTACTTGTAAATTAAACTGAGAAAAGAGGTCAAAGGACTGTCAATGAAAGTCTAATAAGGCTTTTACACAACATTCCTAAGTGCTCAAAATCTGGATGTCACAAGCAGAGCTCTGCCCTGCTGGCAGGCTATCAGGCAAAACTATGATTCCATTTAATGTTGTGCATGGAGCTTTCTTTAATTAAAAAAATAAATAAATCTCCCTTTTAAAAAGACAGTCCTGCAATAAATACTACAAAATATTACCAACAGAAGCCTTCTGAAAATCTTACCATAACCAACCACAAATATTTGCTTGCATCACTCAGGCTGCTATGTATAACATCTAGAAGCAATGATCTTGGCTATGAAGAGTTTGTCATCTGAATGCAGACAGGTAAGAAGTAGTTTGCAGAGGGCAAACAGCAAACTTGCAATTATCATGCTTATAAATCAGCTCGATTCCCAAGAGGAAATAGTTTTTTAAGAAAGTAGGTAATTGTCATGCACTTCCAAGGAAATGCCACAAAAATTATAGCAGGAAATTATCCCTGTTGTCCTGCATAATAAACCCTGAAACAGTTCTGAGACATTCTCATAGTCTGTTCTCTTCAAAACTAGAAAGCTAGTACCAGGATAATATTAGGATATAAAAAAATCAATAGCTAACAGAAAACAAAACCAAACAAACAGCAAAGATGCAATGATTAATTTAGACCATACGGTGAATTACAAGGCACTGCTCATTAAGCAGGCAAAGCAAACTAGATCACGGGCTATGAAGAGCTGGCTCATGAGACTGCTTTTTGGAGGGGCTACTCCACTGAAGGAAGGTGCTCTACGAGCACCAACACTACAGGAGATAACCCTGTGTAACTGTGACCTGCTCAGTAATGTATCTGAGCCCAAATCTGTATTCTAGTTTTTGTCTAAAAACTGTCTTCTGTTTGGGTCTGAAAAACCTGGCAACTCCCCATAAACAAGACTGACTTTTCTCATGCAAACTGAAAATTGGTTCCTCCATTCACAACGCTTATATGAACACTTTATGCATTTTCAAAATGCCAAGAAATGCTATTGTTAATCCTGTCCTTTTTCCCCCTACAATCCACAGAAATACCAATACGCTCTGGAACGCAGTGCTAGAACTCACCACAAATGTGCTGGAAAATAGCTGCATTACACCGTAGAGAGATCCTAAACCAAATAAAATACCAGTGTTAAAAATTAAGGTTTTTTTTCAATGAAAACTGCACAAAATTTTAAATGGTGAAAAATGGGAAATCATGGGAATAGTTTACTAGAAGAATAAGAAGAGGGAGAGGGGCAAACCAAGGATGGAGTTTAGCATTCAATAAAGGAAACAGTTTCAGGGAATGACAAAATTTTTTTAAAAAGTAAAACCATGAAAGGTAAAATGATGTTGCTTTGTATGGTGTATTAAACAAAATAGATCTCAGCATTTATAATTGCTTTCTCAGAATCAGGAGAGAATTTCCCTACTGGAAAAGACTTTCCACTTTGTGCAAAAGTCTACTAAAAGGCATCACAGAAGCACTGAAGAAAACATGGGCCCTATTCACTCATTTTGGAGGCTAAGAGTTTAGAAGTATTTAGTGACAGAAGAGAAGGAACAAAGAGAAGCAGAAAGAAACACCTGCCAGACTCTTTCATTTATAGTAATACACCTCAAATCTAATTTTTTTCTAATGTTAAAAATCGAAGCAGACTGTTGAAATGAAAACATATTTCTGACTAGTTGTTGCTTAAAATAATACAGTCAACTCAGCATAGAAGCAGAATTATTTCATACAAAGTGTTAAATAAAAATGTAAAATAATAAAACTGAATAACAGCACTCATGTCTGGGAATAAAGAGTATATTGTATCACTCCAAGCCATAAACAATACCATAAAAGGTACTTTAAAGCCACAGAACTTACCTTAGAACTAAATACCTTAAGATAAAATTCCAAATCTTCAGAGTTTATTTGTAAACACTCCTAAAAGTGAATAAGAATTTTGCCAAGACAGCTATAAGGATTTTAATCAAACTGGGAGCAATCATGGACTTTGGAAAGCTTTGGAGAACCAGCTGCAGAAGTACTGTTTGCAAAGTGTAAATAACAATAAAACTACAAGCAACACCTCTGGCTCCCTAAATCGCTAAGCTGTGAATTCTTGGATGCTGGAAAAGCAGCTGTACAAATGCTACTGCAAAACTTCCTTGTTCTTTCCAGTTGTGCCCTTTCCCAAGCACGTGCTTTTTGCTACTGTCAATGCATGAGTTTGGACAGGTCTAACGCAGTACGGCTGCCCTTACAGTTTTACTTGGAAATTATCTTTACTTTTCATTATGCTATTAGCAAGGAAGAATTATGTTACAATGTCCAATTTGCAGTAAGGCAAAATCTAGGCCTTATCTCACTCTTTCATAAATCAAGTATTGCAACTCACCTATGATTCCAGCAACTGTATGACTTGCTCCTAGAGATTTGATATGAAGATTCATTAAAGGAACAACCAAGCTCACCCCGAATAAGTCCTGAAAAGAAGGCAGGTTAAGTTTTAGTAACTTTCACAAAGACAACCTGGCATAATAACAGTCAACATTAGAAAAATAAATTTGGAAAAAATAAATTATCTCCTTATCAACACAAGGTTAAAACAAAATTTTTCATATTACAAAATACATAAACTGAAAGATAAAGGATTGCCTCACAGAGGAGTTAAACCTATGAAAACATAAATTCTCTACTCCCACTCTAGACACAATCCTTCTGAAGACATGTATTTAAACATTAAATATTCCTTTAATATATATTAAACTTTACCTGTTTAACAAGAAAAGTACTTCATACCTGTGCTTTAAATTCAGCGGTCTAATTCCAATCAACTAAAAATACTTTTTAATTGCGCAAAGAACGTATATTTTGAAAAACGGTACTTTAACCCAACCACAATGGGGAAGAAGCTACAATAGATTGAAACCTACTTACAGACTGCCTTTGTGTATAGTTAAGAAATGTGACAAGAAAGAAACTTGAAAAAAATCCAACAGAATAAAGGCAAAGCATAACTGAAAATCATTTTGTAAGAGAAGGACACTGCCCATCCTGAGAAGTACAAGGATCTCCTATTCGTTGCTTTTATTATTTTTTGTTAAGCTCACCACATTGACCCAGTAGTTCTTTTCAGTACTACTACAATCTGGCACAGCATCCAGTGTCCCCTGGAGATCTACTGGGACAAGATCACCTTTCATCACTGACTGCTTGAACTGAACTAGACTACCTCAAAGACTGATTAACTGCAACAATGCGTGTCACTAAGTGAATTCTCACAGTCTGTCATTAATTATTTTTTGATGGCTGAAATTGAGGCTTACAAGGTTAGAATCATTAAATACATTAGCATGAACAAACAGAGCACACCATTTACAAACATCTTCAGTAATACAATCTTAGGTGTCATCTGTGTCAACCTGAAGAGAGGTTCAGCGACCTTGTCTAGGTCGTCAACAGAGACATTAAAAAGTTCAAGTCTCAGACTATACTCTGGCAGCACTGGACTGTCGCAGCATGCAGGTAGAGCAAGACCCACTAACCACTATCATCTCATGGGTAGTTAGGTCTCCTTCCACGTGTAATTCCTTTTGTGGAGTAACACCCTGTATTTATTTGTCTAGCTACAGGAAGTTTGCATCACCACACCCTCTAAAAGAACACTCGGTTGATTTTCTTGTGTGCTCCAGCTCAGTGTCAACAAACCATTTCAGGGCTGGAGAACCAGAGCGTTTAAAAGTCAGTTAAAAGGAGCAAAGTTCTAGTGCACGTTTCCCTGTGATATTTGCTCCAGGGCACAAACCAACTGGGTTGTTTCTATTGCCCGACCTAAAAGTAGGTAAGACAGCATCTTGACATTTCACAGTGCAAACTCATACGCATTTTGTATTCATTTTCCAAATGGTCGCTTTTAATTTCAGATTAAATGGCACTTTCTTGAGGCTTAGGAATCGCTACAGAATACGAACCTTCTTTTAAGTAAGAAGTCTGTTCTCTCAATAAGGGATGATTTTTTTTTTTTTTTTAAACCATACTTTTAGGGTTTTTTGGAGTAAATTTACAGGAGCTGCGGGTATTTCAAGGAAACGGGGAGCAGCTCTCTTATAAACACCAAGGCAAGACTCAGCTTTTCGGGTGCTGCGCTATTCCATGGCATTCACAGGACAAAAATGCGGCCTGCGTATCGAACTGCGTGGCTGTTTGCACGGGTGAAACAGCACAGCCGCCACACACCACCAGCGCCACAAACACCGGCGTTCCCACGGGGCCGCTGCAGCGGTGCACCCCGGAACCCAGCAGCCTTGGCCTGGAAAGGAGCACACCCCGCTCCCGGGCGCGGCCGCCTGCCGCAGGCGGGCGGGCCCCATGGGCTTACCAGGAATCCCACCGCGTAGAGGCACCGCACGAAGCGGGCGGACGCGGCCGGGCTGGCCGCGGCCCGCCGGCCGCCTCCCTCCTCCTCCTCCTCCTCGTCGTCCTCCATGCGGCCGGCGGCGCCGGGCCTGCGCAGTCCCCGCGGCGCGGCGGAAACGGCGCGGTGACGGGGCGGCCGGCGGGAGAGCCGCCCGTGTTGCGGCGTTTGGCGCGGCCAAACGCTGAGGGTGGCCTTTCTTTCGGGCGAAGATGAGGAAGAGTAAGGCTCCCTGCCGGCCCCCGGAGACGTCGGGATCGCTGTCTCCACCCTCCCACACGCGCCTTTGTAGGACTTTGCCCTTCCTGCCTCTTGCGCTCTTGTTTGTACCGGAAAAATTTTGCAACCCGTCCCCTCGGGGCCTGAGGCTCTGTGGAGGGCAGAAAGAGCCAGGTGGAGCCGAGGGGCACAGTTCTCGTGGTTGCTGTAGAAGGATGGCTTTTTGGCCCTTGCGCCTCCGATCTGCCTATCCATATTTCCATTAACGTGTCCCAGCGCTGCTGCTGTTTCTCGGCCGTCTCGGGCTCAGCCCGGTGCCTGCATCAAGTACTTCTGGCAGCAGAGAGTTTTCCTGCCTCGTTAAGTGGCTTATGATGGTGGTACTGAGCCAAGGAAGAAGGGCATCCCTCCTTCTGCTTAGCACGCTCACTGCTGTGCTGTGTTTTTGTTAACAGTCAGGGATAGCTGGAATTGTTGAAGGCTAATATGTTATAATGCATTTGCATCCAAAGCAGTGAAACCTCATAAATCTCAAAGATGCACTCGTGGAAACGATTGTCACGTGCAAAATGTGACCACCCAGCTTTATGTGGGAGTCAGAGGTGCTCTTTTTATACAGTTGCTTGGCCAGGAATCAGTAAAACTGCTGCAGATTTAAATACTTTTAAAAATTCACAGGGAAACGAGGTGCTTTAACTTGTTTTTAATTATCAGTAACAAGAAACTTTTGAATAATGTTGATGACTTACTTTTAAAAGTTAACATGAATTATAAAGTTTGAGAAAGATCAATAGCTGACTTCATAATTTCAGTTCTATCTTCATGTTTTCAGAAGAAATAAATATCACAGGGTTGAGGATCTTTTACAGATTTTGGTCACAAAAAATGAGAAGTGAATGTGGTTTTCCTTATGATTGTTAAAAATTAAGCTAAAAAAACCCTAAAACACCAAAACTGTAAAGAAAGACATTTCTAGATATGCTGTTTATTTATAAGATACCAAGGTAAAATTTAGTATCTTCATAGGGACAATGATGTTATCAGAGTCCAGACAAGAATAACTCAGCTGTTTAATGTCCTGGTGGCTGTGATGTTTTTGTGTTGGGTTAACCAATATATCCTATTAATTTATCTCTTTGAGGCCACTTTGAATAACAAATTCTCTCAATGAGGTTTTTAAAATTCTGGATACAACACTAACTGAGATCAGTTGCACGCAATTTCTCTGAAATCGACAAAATGGTGACAAGATGCTGAAATATTAGAGCATCCTGGGAATCGCTGCTACATTGTCTGCTCAATATTGCACTAATTTTATCCTTGGTCATTTTAACTGATAGAAGAAATGAAAAGTGCCTGAACATTTATTAGAAGAATGTATTAAAGAGGTGGATTGTTAAAAGATGTTGCAAGGGTTTAGGTACTTTTCCTGGGGTCTAAGGGACATTGACTTCTATGCAAACCCTGAACCCAGCTGAAATTTTAAGGTTTTATGTTAGTCTCTGCCATAAGTCTCTGAAACCATTTTTTCTCAGGTTCTGAAGATCAGAATGATTGAATATGATGGGGACAAAGTATTTCAGGCAGGAATATTAAATTCCCTGACAATGAAGACCCTTAGGTTTTTTATGTTATTTCAAGATTTCTCCATGCACAATGACTTGTAGAGCAGAGAATAACCAAACTTTATGACATCAATGCAAACTGTTCATGGAAAAAATTACAAGCATTTAGAGAACACACAGGTGTCTCTTCCTTTAACAGGTCTCTTACTGCTTTTTTTCTGATCATATTGTTAAAGAATTGTGCATCTTACATGCCTACATAATTTACATAAGATATAAGAAAAAGGCATTAATATATTGTAATGGACAAATATCTCTGTTACTTTTGAACTGAAGGCAAATGATTTCAGCTGTCTCAAGGTTCCCACTCATGTTCTGTAATTGCAATTACAAAATTTAAGATAAAGGCTCCCAAATAAAGAAATCTTAAGATAAATATTCTCAAATAAAGTGGTTTTATGACTGATAAGGGAATTGACTAGCAATTAAAGGAATGAAATACAATGAAAGCCATTTATCAGAATCCTAAGGAAAAGAGACCTAGTCTAATATCTTTGGGAGAAGAATTACACAGTTGGTTGATTAAAATTATATTATCAATTTAGTACACTTACATTACATTAAGATGTTTGACTTGTTACTGGATGATTTTTAAAAATAGGAATGCAATAGATACTCAGAAGTGGCCAGCAATGTATGTGTTCAGAAATGCCTAGATGATCCTCTTATTTTTATCTTTTTTTTTGTGACCTGGTAGTAGCAATTGAATGAAAATTATTGATTTTATGGATAATTCTAGAACCAAGAAGAGTATGCAGACTGCTGTCACTACACAATGAGAGTACTCTGTTTCTGTTATATGTAAGTAATGCAAATGTGAAGTGCATTGTGCTAGGAACAAAGCATGAGGAGGTGCGCCTCTCTATTGTGACAGTGATTATGAGATGAACTTGGTAGCCATAAAGTAGAGAAGCAGGAAAATTTTATTACAGTGTATCAGTTTTTCAGTTTGTATACTAATGCAACATTGTGTCTAGGTCTGCTGTCCTAATTGAAGTTCAATTTTGCATAAATAGAGAGGGTTTAAAAAAAAAAAGAAAGAGGGAGGAAGAGAGAGAGAGAGAGAGAGAGAGAGAGAGAGAGAGAGAGAGAGAGATTTTAATGGCAGAAGTAACATTTCTTCCAGTGTTGGGCTGCCAGAGATCAGATTATCCACAGCCTTGCTGGGCTACTCTTGCCTTGAATTATGAATGGAAAGAGAACTAGTCTGTGGGAGAATGTCTGAGATTCAGTTTGCTCATGAGGGGAAGGGATGAAGAATCTTCAGCCTTTCAATGAAAACATCTACTGTGAATATTTGTTGTCACCTGCCAAGTAAGGGGTTAAGGCAGTCTGCAACAGCCCTTCCTCAGCCAGCTCTGTGGTTGCGTGTGCTCCAAGCCCTGATGTAATGAAAGCACTGATGGAAGTAATCTGAAATCTAATAAAATTATTTTTAAAAAGATCCTCACATTACTTCAATAGTGGAGAAAATTTTAAACCTTATAAATTCTTAAATAAAATTTGTAAAATACTTCTGTGAGACAGATCTAAGACAACTACACTGATTTATTCCAGTAAATGGACTATATTCTTGAATTCCTGCATTACAAATGGGTAAGGTCAAGACCCCCCAAATGTGCAATTTGTCATCAAATTTAGTGAATCTAACAATGACTTATTTCATTCTGGTTTACCGCTTCAGATCATTAGGGTAACTTCAACAGTAATTTCAACTTTTCATATACAAATTGAGTGAAGTAGAAAAAGTTACAATCCACTGGTCCAGAACATTTTAAGAGATACTTGTAAATGAACTTGAGTTTGGAATCTGCTGTTAATCTTAAAGACATTTAAAGTGTAATCTGTCTGAAAAGATCTGCAATTTTAAGGAATGTGCAAAGAAACCTCTTAATTGATGCCACCCTCAAAGCTGTAAATGAATCAGGTTGGTATGTCGAAGAGACTTAGAAAGCATTTATAAAACAGCTTGTTAAAGGAAGGAATTATTTCAGGCATTGGGTCTACTTCTTCCCTTCTGGAGTTTTTCATGGCAGCATAACTAAGGCCACATGGCTTTTTGTATTTCTTTCAATTAATGTTTAACAGCTAAAATAAATACATTGGGAATGGTTTAGATACTATTGATCCTTCTCTGGAGCGGAAGTTGGCTGGGATGACTCCTGTTGACCTCAGCCTCTTTTCTGGTGTATTAGAGTACCCTTACATCACACATGTCATTCCCCGTTTTCCCTGCTGGACCCATCCCCAATCCCTCACTAAGTTTATGATTTTATTTATTTAATTACTTATTTTAAGGTCAGTGGCTCTGTAGATGCTGGAAGGGCACAGAAAAGTCTAAAGGCTAGTTCCTCAAGCTTCCTGAATAAATCCAAATATATATATATATATATATATATATATATATATATATATATATATATCAGAAAGTGTCTATGCAGTAAATGGAAGGTGTTACAGCCTCAGAGTGAGATTCATAATAGTATCCTGCAGTGGAAGGACCCATGTAACGCAGCAACAAGAATGATGAAGAAGACTCCAGCTTTTAATTTCTGACTACTTATGCATAACTACTTTCATGGGACACTTCCTGGAATACCTCCTAGAATTAGGCAACTCATTCATTTCTGAAAATTTCACATGTGATCTGTCATGACTTTAAAATATTGCAGGAAACATTAATGACATTGGCCTAGCTTTCCTATAATTGTATGAAAAATTTAGAGCACTCACTAAGGTAATGTGATAAAGGAACTCAGATGCATTTTCTTGTACTTCTGATGATTCTAGTTATCTTGCCCAACTTGGCAGGGACATGGATTCATCACACCTTGAATCAGTGTTATGACACAATTAAAAAAGAAATTACGCTTTGCCATCTTTTTACCTATTTTATCTAATGCAGATTTAATGCAAGATATAATATAGAATGGAATATATGAAACAGAGTGATCCACTCAGTCATACTAAAGTTTTGTCTTCCTTTCTCTGGCTGAATAAACCTGTGATGCTTTGTAGTTTCAAAGTCCTGAACACAGAGAGGGCACAAGGAAGGGTCCAAATGGTATGTACACCCTGCAGCTTTGTTCATCAGGGTGACTGCAAATCTATCATGTTCCTGTAGGTGCCTAACAGTGGGTCCTGAATACACAGAGATGTGTAGAAGTAATGCCTCATAAAGAAGATTTTTCTTGTTGGTTTATTAGAATTTCTGTTGAAGCTTTTGCTGACATATGGGCTGATTTTGTCCCTTGTGTTCTTACTATCATATATCTCTGTGACCTTATTATAACTCGAGCAGAATGAATGACTCAGTGATACCTATGTTTGGAACAGCTTGATTTCCTCCTTTTGTAGGGGACTTCAGCACATTTCTACAGTCTCCGTGACCCATGATCCAGGTATCTACCCTTGCAGCAAAGAAGGTAGGTGGTATCCTGGTCTGCATCAGGCAAAGCAATTGCCAGCAAGTTGAGGGAGGTGTTCCTTCTTCTTTACTCATCACTGATAAGGCCACACTTGGGGTGCTGGCTCCAGTTCCTGGCTTCACAGTAAAAGAGACACATGAACACTCTGGACAAAGTCAAATGATGGATAACTAAGGTGATGGAACAGCTCTCATATGTGAAAAAGCTGAGAAAACTGGGAATGTTCTGCCCGGAGAAGAGAAGGCTCAGAGGGAGTTTTATGTAAACATCTGATGAAGTCAGGCTGTTTTCAGTGATGCCCATTGACAGGACCAGGGACACTGGGGACAAGCTGAAACACAGGAGGGTTGCTTGGAATACCTTTTTATTGTGAAGGTGAGCAAACACTGGCAGGTGTTGCACCGGGAAGTTCTGGAGTTTCCAGCCTCAGAGATATTCAAAAGTCACCTGGACATGGTCCAGGGCAATCAGTTCCAGGTGGTCCTACTTGAGCAGGGAGGTTAGACAAGATGACCTCTAGAGGTCCCTTCCAACCTCAGACTCTGCGATTGTGACTTATGGTCTGATTTACTGTAGGATTAAGAATAAAGTGGTCACATCTCAAACTAGTTATTTCAGACCCTCTCTTGATCAGTGAACAAACCAAACCAAACCAACAACCAACCAACCAAAGTAATTGTACTTTTAGGGCACAGTTGCTTGCACATGGAGGTGGTCATCCAAAAAAAGGTCAGGTGGACTGTGCCCTTAAAGTGATGTATGACTGTAGAGCAGACCTGAAGTGACCAGCTTAAAAATGAACTTCAGACACGTTTAATGGACAGGGTGTGTGCAGGTGTCTGGCTGTTTGTCTGCCTAGTACTCTGCTGACAAGTGATCGTGTTGGTGCAATAGGTAACATCTGCCCAGCTGGGGAAGATGGACAGGATAAGGATTGGAATCAGTGAGTGAGATACTCCCATTACTTACTGTTCAGAGCAGTAAATGAGCATTGAGGTCTCAGAAGGACTCAGCTCTGAGGCGGTTGCTGAAATAGTTTCTTGGTATATAGTGAGACATGCAGCCAGTTCTAAAAGGCTGTTTTTAGATCATGGACATATCTGCCAGCACAGATAAGGAGCTGCCTGCCAATTCCAAACATACGCACCCGACACTTACTCAATCACACACAAACATAAACAAGCAAATAAACAACATCCCTTTCTCATAAATGTCTTTTTTTCCACTTCAGATGGAAAAGGAAAAAAAGAAACAGCCTGTTATTGTTTTTTTAATTTTTTTTTTTCTATTTTTAAATACAAGGAGGGGCTCAGATATTATGTCGAAGCTGGAGCTATTATATGCATAAATAAAATATGCAGATTCAGGACTTAGTGTAGCCCTATCTATCTGGTGAATAAACAGAAATAAAATGAAAAAAACTTTTGCAGCTTTGTAAAATGAGACTGGAATCTATCCATTATGTGGGTCCTTCACACTACACGTCAATAAAATCAATGAATGCTTGGCTTAATTAGCCAAATTGATTGAATATTAAAGCTGATTTAATTACTTCATTGTCATTATAGTAAGGATAAATTTGGCTGAGCCATTTTGGTTTAAAATGACAGTATTTATGCAGAAATTTAGGAGTTTTGAAAGGAGTTGGGGAATGACTTTGTTTAAGATTCAGAATAATGATTGTTTTGCTTTGATAAGCTTGGTCCTGTTTTCTCTGCCTTGAAACTTTCTCTCTTCTATTTAGGAACCTTCAGAATTTAATTCGATTAAAGAAAAAGTGCCCTGAGACTTTCTTTGAGTGTTCAAGTGGTGGATAACATGAATTTTTAAGCTGACATAACAAGTCTTAACATGGCTTCTGATTCATTCTTGACATAGACGGGCATAATGCTGGCAATGTTAGAGTATTTGGAAGATAACACTGCCAGAGAATGTGCCATAAATATAAAAGAGAATAATTAAATTAGATCCTCTCAGGATGAACATGCTAAACTAAGACCAGAGTGCATGTACAGTATATTAAAAATAAATACTTGCACTGCACAGGCAGTAATTTAGCTGTCATTTGAATTCAGTGATCTTTCCATAAAAACTGGTTTCAGTGAAGCTGCTCACAAGAGTAAGTTACTCTCATGCAGAAACAGGGTCACAGAGTTACTGACACATTTCTGTCCTGAAGCCAGGTAGGTGCAACATGACTGGAACTAGCCATTTGATATTTTTTTGTTTGTTTGTTTTATTAATTGTGGTTCAGTGGCTGAGAGAGGTCTGGAGTTCTCTTTTTTCTTCTGATTTAATGTTGTAAAAATTCACTGTTGTGATGTTGTAAGACCTCCCACTATTTAGGGTGAGCTAAGTGGTATAAGTTAAAACAGTGCATCAGATTTAATTTTTAATAGATATCCTGAAGGACTTCATGTAGTGGATTTTGTTTATGTCATGACTATCTAGATCTTTGAATTTCACTGTATGAAATTCTTGAACCAATGGTTTCTAAGGCCACCCATACACCAGCAATATGGTTGAGAACTCCAGTTCACTGAGTGGGATTCAGTTGCAGATTAAGACCTTTGCATTCAGACATCTCCATGTGAAATAAGCATCTTTGCTGCGGTTAGAGTTGGTTCAGGTCTGGCTAAAACACTGAGGATGCCTCCAGGATGGCCTGACAAGCTAATAGAGCCTGGCTTCGGAGGTAGCCTGGATCACACAGGAGGTATGAACCTGGCCTGCAGCTGTCACTCAAGAAAGGTGTTGGCCTCCTCTAAGTCAGACTTGCCTGCCCAGTGTAAATGCCTTAGAGGTCCTGGAGCACATGGCTGTGGGAGATGACAGTATGGCCACCATATCCCTCTTTCCAGACATGATTCCATCACCATCATGTCCTAGTGTCATCCATGGGGAGAGGGAGTATGTAAGATCCCATGTGGGGCTAGCAGATATTTTAAAACAGAGAGGGAAATACACACTTCTGGCATGGCAGCTGAGAGCCAGCAGGATACTCTGGAACTGGCTATATACTCTGGCTATAATCTGGTGTCTGCCCAAGTGGCTGAGCAGAGCCCTGTGAGTCTAATCTAGGTTGTAATGAACTGCTCTCTGGTTCCATTGAATGTGATCATTATTGATTGTCTAAATTTGGGCAATTTAGTGCTGAACTGAATCTTACTTTTTCATTCATTTATTTATTTATTTATTTATTTTATTTTTGTAGACACATTAGAATTGAACAGAACAGAATAGAATATTTGCTGGAGGGGACCTACAGTTATTATCTAATCCATTTGCCTGACCACTTCAGGGCTGACCAAAAGTTCAAGTATTATCCCAAATTGCAAGTAATAATTTTTATTTTATAGCACATTCTATGTGTTCTTATTTTTCCTGATTTTTTTTTGTTTTCTTTAATAATGAATGATAAAATATCACTTTCCAAAATTAGGTTTCCAAACACCTCTCTTCTGCTGTATCAAAATGAACTGCATCAGTGGCTATCAGGAAAAGCAAATATGACAAAAAGAGTCTGTTTGAATATTCATTTGCTGCTCTGCATACACTGAAACTCTGAAGTACAAAAAGGCCACAAAATATTAGATGTGCTTGTGTATGAAATTAGTATAGTATCAGGTTTGAATAAAATATGATTCATAATAAATGTGAATATGATGTTGGGCAGATTGGGTAGTGGTTCAAAACTGCTGAGGACACAGCACCAGTTCATGTGTGTGGAAATGAAGGGAGGTGGTAGAAACAGTGTTTTCCTTGCTGTCCTCAAGCATGCTGATGTATTGTTCAAACCAATACTGGCATATTGAAAGTAGGAGTCCCTTTGGAATCCTAAGTCTATTGCCATAAAATGTTGTGACAAGTGTTTTCTGGAGTAAACTGGCTTAATTCTTCTCTTCTGAGCCCAGCACCTCCCAGTATGTGGTATCAATGGAAATTTTCTACTCTGGTGATAAATAATTCCAATGAAATTTTACTGGGTAAGGACTATAGGATCTGGTGCATCTTATAAACTCTGTACATTTCTAAAGGAGCATACCCTGTAAGCCATGAGATATGATTGGGAAGGCCTGCTTGGCATGAAATGAAGTTGTTGAAAAAGACTTTTTCTTGTACAGTGAGTATTTGAAATTTAAATGTTTTACCTCATCACTTTCCAAAATGGCCAAAGCATGTGTTTGGGAAAGTGTCTTCTTATTTTAAAAAGACTGAAGTTTCTTATCAGGTGCTTGAAGGAATTTTAAACTGCATAGTTTTTTTTATATATGTAAAAAAATATGCATCTGAATAAATAAAACATTTATGGTTTTTGTGTTTAGTGTTGCTAAAGTTATTACTTTAAAGGTAGGATGTAAATTTTTAAGGATAACTGTATTTTTATTACATAGAATTTTTCAGAGGCATCTCTTGATTTTGGCTACCATATTTTTAATTTCTATATAAAATGCTCAGCCTTCTTTTTATAGCATGACTAATAGTAACTTCCAAAGTGTTGTAGGTGTTTTCTTTCCTGCTAGCAGCTAAGGAAACATTCACCATCAGGCCTGAACTTCTGAAGTCCTTGCCACTACTGTGTTCTCTGTAATGCCTCTCACATAGATGGACAGAGCCATTGCAACTCCATCTCCATCTCACTGATGTTGATGCACCAGCTGCAATAATATTTCAAGTCAATCTGTGATTAGTTAGGGGAAGGTCAGCTATTTCTGACTGGCCTCACCCGGACAGCAAAACAGAGCAAAGCTCTGCCATCAGTGTCCTAAAATAGAAGGCCCTTTTCATCTGTCAGACTTGAGTCAGCCACATGGAACACAAATTTGGAGACACAAATCGACTCACAGGGCATTGCGAAGAGGGGCACAAAGTCAAGTGAAGAGAAACTTCTTCAGATAGGAGCTGTATTCTCCAAATAGTTTTTAGTTACTTTCACAATATTTTTTTTTTTTTAAATTTTACTGCTAACCTTTTAAGTAATTTTTTAATAACTTCAATAATGAAACTGAGTGTGGGAATATTTTTTGGAGGTTTCTTTGCAGCTCTAGGAGTGTTGCTTTTTTTGGTGGCATTTGGGACTGATTATTGGCTTCTTGCTACAGAAATAGGAACTTGTTCAGAAGTACCTGAAGGTGCCGGGGTTAGTATGAACTTTTTATTTATAATGAGAAGTATATATGTAGAATTCTTGGATATGTCTATTTTCTAAGAATTTACTTCTGTATCTGCTTTCGAATATACTCGTTTTAACCTTCTGGAGGCTTACAAGCCTGCCTCAAAAGCTCTTAGAATCATTTGTAATCAGGTCTAAAATGAATTTTTATTTTGTGATACTGCTTTTGCAATATGATTTTCTTTCAAAAGAAGAATGTTTATAAATGCTGTAGCTGACCTAAATTCAGACAGGTTGTGTGTCATTATGATGGTGGTGTTTTTTACCTCAACATCTAATTGAACTTAGTTCAATTAATACAACCATTCAAAATTTGTGTGATAATGGCTTTCATTTTTTTTCCTTACTCTGTAGGGAGAGAAGGCCACTTTCCATCATGAAGGTTTCTTCTGGAGGTGCTGGTTTAGTGGAAATGTAGGAGATAATAATGCCAGCATGTGGAATTTTTGGTATAGTAAGTAATTTTTTCCTTTTACATTATGTACAGTAGTTTGTTCTCAAAATTGTTGGGGTTTGGTGTGTTTTTTGTTTTTCCTTCTATCTATGAATCATTAGCTTTCATATGGATTCTTTGGGGATCAGGTTCTTCAGCTACCCTAAAATAAATTCTTGACACACACTTTTGTAATCTGTACTATAGGAAACCCCAGGACAAAATGATACAAGTTTAGCTGTCAGATTACACTGTGATTGTTATGGATGCCCTGTTAACCTAAGTCCATTCTTAGCTACACAGTCTTTTACCACTTACTTTTAAACAGTTGGTTTATTATTTTTGTTATTTATTATTATTTTATTATATATATATATACACACACTATATATATAAATACAATATAAAATATTTAATATTTTATTAAATTAAATATATTTCTATTTTTATTATTTTATTATATATTTATTATTTGTTAAGTAGGGAAAAAGAGCTTAGTGGTTATCCTGGTCTGTGAATTTTTGCTTGGAGAGTTTCTCCATCTGTTCTTAACTGACTGCAAGTGGATTAAGAAGGGAATGGGCAACTCCATAGTGAAAATAGCGTAGGACACACCATCTCCAGAAGAGTTCCTTTATTACATTCACAGATGACCCATTGATTTCTTTCACTACATCCAGGATTCTAACATAGAATTCCAAGATCAGATAGTGTTTTACAACCAAAATCTCCCATTAAGAAGAGAAGTAAAACTTCTCCAGTCTTTGACACCCCCTCTGAGGTAGGGAGCTCCCTCACCTTATTGCAAGATTTCCATATTCCTTGTGGAAAGCAGGTGCCATCATACAAGTTTGACTTGAATAGCCCATATTTTGCTAAATGTATTGCTTTGTATTGTGTGGAAAATGTAGTATTCACTGTAGTTAATTTCCCCTTGTTATTTATGTAGAAAATTATGCAGTTAGGAATCTGAAATTTAGGTGGGGTTTAAGTTATAGTCAGTTTTTATCTTTTGCCAGGAAGAAGTTGATATTTTCAGAAGTATTTAATATAAAGAGTGAAACTACCCTTTTCTGGAGGATATTGATTCCATAGACTAGATTCATATTTGTGGACATTGTAAACTTTCTGAAGATGCTTGATATTTTCATTGTTCTTTCACGAAAGAAAAAGTAATTGCCTGGAATTTTTTTTTCTTTTGGTTTTTTCTTTTCTCACATGTAATAATGAGATGAACATAATTAGCCCTCAAATGAAAAAGGTACATATGCATACAAAGGCATACATATGCATCACATATAAATTGCAGTGTGCTTTCAGCAGGGCTCATTTACTGTCCCAGAGTACAAATCTGTCCTGCTCTTTAAGGAATATTCTTATTTGGATTGTTTGGATACAAGGCTTGTATCTCTTACCAAACCAAATTCACTGTAAGCTGTTGCCTAGGAAAGGACCTGAAATCTTTACCTATGAAGCTCAGTTTTTCCATTTGAAGAACAGACTCACAGTATTGTTAAGGCAGTAAAATATTAATCTTTAGCTTTCTTTCATTTTTAGCCAACCAGTCACCTTCTAAGAATTGTACACATGCTTACCTTTCCCCATTTCCTCTTCTCCGAGATGAACACAACTCAACCTCCTATGACTCTGCAATCAGTAAGTATTGCTTGGTGCAAATGAAAACAATGCCTAGAGGTTCAAGGAAACAATTTGGATGCTTCAAAATGAAACAGCCTTATCGCTCCACACAGTTTAACACAACTTTGGTATTTCATACTTCTCATAATTTTACAACATGCATATTTAAGCCATTGTTTAACAAAGCACATAAATAAATGCTCAGCTTTAAGCATGATGGCAGAATGGAGGTAATTTCTGAAGGAAAAAAAAAATCCCAAAAAACCCCCCAAGGATGTTTCCTTTTTAGTGCTTTTTTTCTCCAACATAGTAAATATCTTTCTTGGGCTGAATGCATTAAACAAGTATTTAATGTCATGTATTTCAATAAAACTGGGTTTTGTTTTGGTTGGATTTTTTTTTAGTTAAATAAATAATGACATGGAAATGTATTGCATTTTTACTTTATGGGGAAGGAGGAGCAGAGCCTTGATACTAAGTTTATTTAACTGACTCAGATGTACTTCTCTGAGAAACTCTTGTACTGTAACAGAGATACATGTAAGCATATATTTATATACCTCTGAAAGATAAACATCAATAGAAAACTTAATGTTTGAATAGTGCCTAGAAAGCTCTGTCTTTAAAACACTTAGAAACTGCTTAAAAATATCAGGTACATTTAATCAGAGTAAGAGTTTTATGCAAACATATTTGAAGTAAATAACTTCTGATACCTCATTTGTATGACTTTTTAAACAACCTGTGATGTGTGCATGCTACATGTTTCTGAGCTCACTGACTAAGGGATCACTTGAGTGATCCCTTCCTGTCCTGAAGCTGTAATTATGGTTTTGTTAACCTTGAAGTGTCTTTAGAATCCAATTTTTATGTTGCAGACATGGAAAAGAAAATAAACTAGAATTATAATGGTTCTGTTAATCTTTAGAAATTATGAACTGTTTGTCCAGGAAGAATACAGACCTCTCCATTCAGAGATCTAATCTGTAACTTCACAGCACATCTAGAACAGTTTATCTTTCCATTTGAAAGTGACAGAGTCATCAGCTCCTAATAGCCTAGACAGAGTTTGTATTCCACTGTTCACTCATACATTCACAAAGGTTTCTCAAATTATATTGCATGATTACACAGAAGTGGACAAACAAAGAAAAAGGAAAGGAGAAGGAATATCATCAAAAGTTTAATTAATTTTAGTTAATGTTTGCCAAAAGAACCACTGCTCAAATATAATTTTCCTATCTATATTTCATATTAGGAGATTAAAAGTAGGTAGAACTGTGCAATAGATGCTGGCCCAGGTAGAGTATATTCAGAGCCATTCCTGCTATATAAATAGATACAGTTGGATTGCTTTCGAGCTCATTAAAACTGAAGAAGGTTTGGGGTTTTTTATGCCTACATTTCATTTTCAGCATCCAAGCTGAGTTATTTACTAGAACAGATATGATTGTTCAAGAGTATTTCATAACTTTTTATGAAGAAGGTTATGTCATCATCTCTTCTGTTAGTTCAAAACTTGTTTAGTCTAGTTTGAAAATCCTGCCCATGATATTTGGCAAACAAGTTTGAAAAACCTTGCTTCAACTGCAGTTGCTAAACTAAGAAATGCTAGAAGGTTATCCTATTCTTCTTGGCTCCCAGTGCAGGAAGTGGTTCTCTATAAAACCAGTGGCAAAAGGCTCCAGTTTGGTTTCATGAATAAAAAGATTTCATCTGTGATTTATATATCCAGTTGTCTGCATCTAATACTTTGCATCAGCTAAGCATAGAATAAAAGTGCACTACCAAAAATTGAGGTTATTGTCCTCTTTTATAGTTTTGCCGCTGTTTCTTGATTTCATGGCTCATAGCTTTTTTGACATATACTCTTTTGGGGACGATAAAAAGCCCAAATCTCCTTCTCAGGTTTATCATTGCATTTTTAGTGAGCCAACCAATTCTATTTTAACAAGATATAACAAGATAACAAGAATTTTTCTGTCATCTTCATTTGTTTTTTCATAGAAAAATAAACAGCTGAATAGAGAGCTTTAAACTTCATTAGAAAAGTCAAAAATGTATACAACACATTTTCTAAAAATCTCTAACTTTCTGTTCAGAGCATTATTAGTTTCTGAACAAGTAAATGCATGTGATTTTTTTACAGACTATTTGGCTTAAGAGACTTTTGGATCTTATCAGAGGAATTTGAATATAACTTTAGCCCCTTGTGCAGTCCCTTGTGTGGAGACACAAGTGTGGTTTGTCGTTGGAGTGCTGTGTCACCATCCAGCGGGAAGAGCTCAGACAAAGATAAGTTGCCTGAGGAACATGAAATCTCTGATGCTTTTTGAGCACAGTGTCTGGATCAAGTTTACTGTTGACATAACTCCTTTGGCTTTAGTAAAAATTTGGCTCAGAGCTTTGCTGGGCCAGAATTCAAAACAGGCTCACCTATCCTCTCTTAGTTTATTTCCATCTTTTTGTATTCTAGGTTTGTGTTTGTGTTGTAGTTCCCAAGTATCTTAAAGCACTGAGGACGGGAACCTCTAGCATTTCAGTATGCCTTACAAAGTTTTAGACCAAAAGTTCAGTCCATTCTGATTTACAAACCTAGACTACTATGAGCTCTTGGTGACAAGGACTATAGCCTTAGATGGAAATGTAAAGACAGAAAAGCCTTTGGGGGTGCTTATATTGGAGGTTTGAATGCATACTTTAATGTATCAGATACCTTTTAATCATTACTGTTATATGCAGGATCAGCTTCAAAGGGTTAGATAGCACTGCCTTGAAATTGCAGTTTGCTATATCTTTTAATCATGGTTATAATGTTTTTATGCTTTCATTGGTTTTGTTATGTTTCTTGACAGAGTGGAGAGGATTCCCCTAGCTGTAGTGTAAGGTATTGTCAAAAGCTGTGTGATCCATCATTTATGGTTAATATACTTTAAGAAATTTGTAGGCCATGTAATTAATCTTAACCTGAAACAGGTTCTAAACGAACTCAGGGGAAGCCTGACTCTAGTGGTACAGAGGTTTAGAGTGGCAACTTTTATAGTGTGCAGCTCTTAAGTCGACTTAGCACCTCACTGTGTTGCTAGCAGATTCATTTTTATGATGATTCACATATATAAGTGCAATAAACTACAACCTAGGAATAAAAAAATAAATTAGACCATGCAATAGAAATACTAGAGCAGGAATCTATATATTTAAAAATAAACATAATTTTGCATAATCATAGAAAGATTAGTTGCCCCATCAGGCTATTCTGAAAATATAAAAATATAATACTTTTAATGTTAATTCATTGCTAGCTAGATTCATGTGTAATATCATGTCATTTGATTACTTAACACTGATGTTCAAGGGCTATCACACTTTCCTAAAATTCTTTTACTATAGGACATTACTAGGCCTGTTTTTGGAAAATGTGTGAAGTTCTTACTCATGGAAATAGTTCCACTGGCCATAGTGAGATTATTGCTATGAAAAAGAAGTGAAAAATCTAAAAATTAGTCACTAATTCATTATTTTTATTTTTGAGGGGATTTTTTTCAATTTGATTTGGAAATAAACAATAGTTCCCTTACTGTTGTACATCACCCCAACACCTTTTAAAGCTGAAGTGGAAGCATTTTAATGGGGCAGCACTGGCACATTAGTTTAATACTCTGATTTTTTTAGCTGCCAGTATTTGTTTTCCTGACTATTAGTATCTTATTTTGTCCAGTACTGGGCACATTGCCAGCATTTGAAGTAATGCCTAATGGATAATACACAATGTTTATAGGACTGAAGCAAAAATCTGATTCAGCAAATGTTAAATATCAAATGGTGAGATCAAATTTACTGGCAGATTTGTTAATGGATTGAAATTAACCTAAAGTAAATCTGGAAAATATCAGCAATGATATTTTAATTATTTAAGTGAAATGTTATCAGTAGTCTATTTCTCGGGGAAAAAATGCTCTTATGTACTAGTCGTACAATTGCCCATGAGATATTGTAATATGGCACATTTATAAGTGTGATCTCTGTAGTCCCTCAAGCAGCAATAAAGTAAGCATTTTAAAAAGCAGTGTATCTGTCTTGTGAATATTGTATTTGTTTTACTGTAAAGTTATTTTTGAAAAAAAAAATTACTAAGGGATAGTAAAGGGTGCTGAATGAAGCTGAGAAAAGTCTTGCAAGGTTTACTGTGTTGTTGTGTGTCTCCTGTGCTGCTGGTGATTTCATTTACAGTTCATTATCTGCAGAGAAGATACTCCTGTTTGAGAACAGTTCAGGTGCTTTGCCTCATATTGGCAAAAAGAGAGGTAAAGCCCCACACATTATAAAATACAATCCACTGTCAGATCACAAGAAATGTTCCCTTTTGGATGTGAGCTTGTCTGTGGTATTTCAAGGAAACATTTCCAAATAATTTTGCCTACCCCTGGAAATTTTTGTGGCATTGTACTAACACGTTTCAAAAGGCTTTTCATCCTTATAGCATTTAATAATTCATATTTATATTAAATATAAGTGCCTGGGGTTTTTGTGGTAGACGATAGTACTTGTATGGACTGATGACTGTGTTTTGAAAACACTTTAAGTCAGCAAGGGCAGTGAAATGCTTTGGTATGATTTCATGATGCTGATGCTAGCATCTCAAATAGTAGAAGGGTGTTGCTTTGTGACATTAGCTAGGCTATTCCTGACTAACTGTTATGGAGCTCCAGAGATGTCCATGACTGCTACACAAGTGTGTGTTGTAGGTGACACAGCTCTGTAGCTTCTCAAATGTAGTATTCCTTCTCTTTCATATCATGCAGCAGTAACATCTTAAAATATGAGTCTGTAACTTCAGTTTGTAATCAATGCTGGGATCCACTATAATCAAAAAGAAGGCTTTTGGTAATTTTCACCCATTTATCCAAAATTTGGTCCCTTGCACAAACCCAGACACTTCTAGTTTTCAAATAATGCAGAATTCTCTGGAGGGACCTAAATTAGGATCTTTATAAAGAAAAACAAGTAGCAAGGAAAAATACAGGTCATGCAATTTTGGAGGAATATAATGTTCCCATAGAGGCCTGATGGTGCAGTTGTGTGTACTCCTGTTTTCTGCTAAGTCTTTTTTATTTTTAGGCCTGCCTGTCATTTCCAAGGCAAATGTTGTACTCAACAAAGGGGCAGCTTACCAAGATGAGTTACAAAACCTTCTGTTTAGCACTCTTGCAACACAGAGCAATGGTATCTAAGATTTTAAACACTGCAGATATGTTTACTTTACACTCTGCAATAGTGCTTGTACTTTATTTCTTCTGTTGTAGGAAACACTTGGAATAATGCATGTACTTGACATAGGTAACTAACATATCTGTGAAGTACCTGGAAGAGACAAGGGTACTCCTTGTCATCTGGACCAGAAAGTGGACTATCCTCTGAAACACCTCAGTGAGACTTGAAATTGTGCAAACTTCTGTTAACACTTTGTATAGATACACTTTTTATGAGTTCACTGAACCATTGTTTCTTGAAACTGACTGTTTGGATCACAGCATCAGCCCTTTTTGTGGGATATAAAGAAGAGTAACTCAAAGCAGCATCTTCTGTTGCATTTTATCTATCATTGTGTCTCAACCTTAGAGCAGCAAAGTCTTTGACTTAGGAAGATTTAATTTCAACCAACTCTTTTGTGTTCATCTATAGATGACAGCTAAGCTAAATGACAGCAGTAGGCCTGAGTTGTAATTTTGAATGACTAGCTCTGTAGAAATTGATCTTTTCTGTCTAGGCAGAGAAGAAGGGAAATGTGATCTAAGCAAAAATGGTCAGATTATAAAATAAGTGAAGCCATCTTTTCAGGAAAACGATGGCTTTGTAATACCCTTATAAAAGTAAAAGTCTAAGTGCTCATAGGGTGTTTCCTCAGACCTGTGCCTCAAGTGAACCAAATGACTTTCTGCCTTGCAGATTAGAGGGGGTAATATTTTGCTTGAAAAGTCACAGATTTGTGAGAAGACTGTACCTGTCAATTACACTCTATTTTTTAATTGATGTTTAATGACTGAATTAGCTTAATAAACGAGTATTAGGATAATCAGAATTTATCCATGATTCTTTAGAGTACATAATTGTTTTGGAGAAATAGAATGAAAGCTTCTGTCAAGTGATAGCTAGGTGAAATCAGTATTTCACACATAATGCATAAAATAGTTACAGTGTTGGGGCAGAGAAACAGCTTTTATCTTATATAGTTAAAGGGAGATTGAAACAAATTTTCATCAGTTACATTTGTACTTCTTTTGTGCTCTAAGAATATTTGAGCATCAAATCAAGCTTTTCTCATGAAATTTCATTAAAAGCAGACTTCAAAACTTCCTGTATGAAGAGCAGATAGTGAAAATGGATGTTGCTTTTGTAATGTTGGAGAATCTTGTGTCCTTCTCCATTCAGAAAATAGAAACATCATGACTTAGGTGACTGACCATAATAATATACAAGAAAGCTTTTTCAAGGTCCATTTTGGCCAGCGTGTCCTATTATGACTTTGAAGTACCTTGGGCCACCCAGGTAAAAGAGTTGGGTGGTTATAGATTGATTTAGTGGTATTAGGCTTTAAATGAGGAAGTAATGTCCCATGGACGTGGAGACTGCAATGAAGCTTATCAAAGTAGCGCCATGAGTAAAATAATATGAAATTGCTTCAGAAATCCAAGACTGAAGGACTTGAGAGATTTACCTTTTTAGGTCTCCATTCACTGTCCATTTGCATTAAGTGAATCATTTAACTATGTGTTTAACTTTAAACAGGTGCCTAAATCCCATAAGAGGTATCGTACTTAAAGCAAAACACACTTTTAACTGCTTTGCTGAGCCGTAGCCTTATTTCTTACCTACTATTCCAGGTAGCATTCCTATATTGTTTATGTGAAGTGGGGACTTGGATATAAACCAAACCACGATGTTAACCCTTCTGCCAAGTACTTTCAGACACATTCATCCTTTTTATGCCCAAACCTGCTGATCAGTGTGGCGGAAAATTGTCTCTGAATGTTTGCCTGGATTAAAAAGGGTGTTATTTTAAAAGTGTGGCTAATGTAATGTGGCGAGCATGAGCTAGCTAATATATTTACAAGGTTGAAGATGTATACTTTAACTTGTGTTAAGCTGGTCAAGTTAAATAACGTAGACTTTTGGAATATATTAGTGGGAAACGAGCTGCTAATGCCTAGTGCACCTTCAGATTTCAGATGAGAGCAAACCTGAATTATTACTGAATAGCTGTCTCTAACAAGCTGTATGAATTTGAATCTTTCAGGATATGAACCAGTATAATAGTTGCTTGGTTGTGTTTTTCCATAACAGTAAGTAGGTGCTGTCAGATGATAAGTGGCAGTTTCTTTTGTGATACACTTTTCCTGACTTGCCAGCTGGCTTATATGCACTCCCTCAGTTGGGTGGAAATGTTTTTCACTGACTGAATTGTCAGTGCTTCAAGATTTTCAGATCTGACGATGGAGATCTTTACAACTCATAATTTTACTAATGGGTTGTGTTAATGTACCAATTTTTAAATTCATGGGAGAAATTTATGTCACTCTTGTAGCATTTGTAAAATGATGACTTTGTTAAATGGATGTGCAATTAACCAGCTAAAAACTAATTGTTAGAAAGACTCTTTTGGCCAGAGTATGTCACAAAACTCTCAGCTCATTTATCACCAGCTGCATCCATTAATTCAGCACTGCTTGGCACTGCCTAACAGGGGCTTCTGAAACATCACATTTTAAATTTAATAAAATACAAAGAGCTTTAGAGCAGAAATAGTCTGGTTTAAGACACTTAGCTGTTTTTCAGAAATACAGAAATTTTCTTAGTTTCTCTCTGCTTCTAGCTGAAATTTCTTTCTGCTGAATACAGCTATATATAAGGAGTATTATCCAGCCGTAAATTGTAAAGAACTTACAGATCGTTATCGGTGATACAGTCTGGGTACTAACGGTGTCAAGATGTTTCTTCCACACAATTTTGGTAAAATAATTGTATCCTGTCAGTCCAATCATTTATCCCAAAGAATCACTGCTACAGCTTCGCTGTACCATTTTCTAGTGTAAGTTTGGTCAGGTTGCTATCTTACAAGGTATTGCTAAATATTCAGCAGATGGATTTCATTCACAATAACCTACACACTGTTTTCCATGATCATCAGGTAAGGGCTGATAATCAAACATATTTTGATCCACATGGTATATAATGGATATGCAAAATAGAATTCATTTCATTTGTTAATAAGGCAAGTGATAAGAGAAGGGGAAAGGAAAATCTTTGTTAGCGAACTTGGATAAGTTCTAAAAAACATTGTATTCTTTTTCTTCCTTCTTCCTTTTCTCCAGTTTATCGAGGTTTCTGGACAGTTCTTATGCTCGTGGGAGTGCTCACTGTGGTGGTGGCTAGTTTCCTCATCATCTGTGCAGCTCCTTTTGCCAGTCACATTCTATACAAAGCAGGAGGAGGCTTTTTCATCATTGCTGGTAAGTATACTGTTTGTATACTAGTCAATTATAGAGTAGAAAGGATGAGTTATTTCTTCCATTTTCCTTAACCAAAAATTATATCAATCATGGCTAAAAGAAAGAGAAAGCATATGCTTCTATCCTTTGGCTTGTGGAGTGCCTGTCTTAGAGACAATTTTTTTTTGCACAGTTATTTAATCATGAAGCTATTATGAAAGATATTTTGGGGTTAAGGTTAAAAACCCCAACACATCCAGGACAAATCATGGAATTACACTGCAATTTCAATCTACTTTTTTAACAGGAAAAAGGATGCATATTTAAGGATGTTACCTTTTAGGATTCTTAAGGACTTTAGCTAAGGAGCTAGTTTTGTCCTTTATCAGTGATGCAAACGATTATTATAGTGGACTCTGAAGAAGCTGGGAGACAGAACACATTTACATGACCAATACGGGAAAATGCTTTGGATGTGATAGGACTAAGAAAAACAGTTGTCACGTATGTGTAAGTAGGAGCTCTAAACCTCTGTGAATGAAAGATTAGAAATAACTGAATCCTTCCTTGTAATCTTCCTTCCTTGTAACCCACACATACAGATGCACCCTCCCAGGATGCAGCTGATACAGACAGCTCAATGCCACACTGTTTGCTTAACTTTGAAAAGTCTGTGAAGATGTCACACTGTGTAAGATATAGTTATATAGGATGTAAGTGGTAGTTTGTGCTCCATTGCTGTTCTCCTTGGTTTAAAGCCTGGTGAGAGGCAGCCCTGTGAGAACATACTGTGTTACAGGGCAGAGCCACCCCTGTCAGGACCACAAGGTCTGGGCTCTCTTTTTGCTTCTCATACTCACCCCCCTGACCTTGCTTACCGCTGCACCTCTAAGCTCTTCATACACAGCTAGTAATCATTATTCCCTTCCAAAGGGCTCTCAGTGAAGTGTGGGAAGTATTTTGTATTTTAGTTGAAGAAAATCCTGCATACTCACATTTTATCTCTTGAGAATTACTCCTCCACACTTTTAAAAGACATACAAAAATATTCATGGGCTGATGGAGAATCTGAGATATTTCAATGCTTTTTGTCACTAATTTGCAGGGCAGGAGCCCATGTGAGTCTTGCTCTTTTCCTGCATTTTTAATGCATGAAAACCTCAGCTGTCACTAGAAAGTAGCAGAAGCTGTTTGAGAGGAAAAGAGCACTTGAAAGACATGTAACTGACGGGCAGAGGTGCAAAGCAATGCTTGTGTTCTCCACTCTGGGTCAGTTCATCTGCCCTCATTTAGGTAGGGGAAAGTTAGATCCCCAAGCCTGTGCTAGCCTCCCTTAGCTTCCCTAGGAGGCCTGCAAGAGGCAGTAACATTCATTGGCAGTAAAAACAGTAGGTATGTAAGAAGCTCCCTCAGCTGGGGATTCATTTCATACTGAAAGAGGGGCCTAATTGGATCAGATGAATGTGCTATGGAGGAACCCTATGCCTCTCTTTCCTTTACTAAGAAAAGATAGAGAGACTATTTCTTTAGGTATGTGAAGTTAAGTGAGCTTTATTATCCCAGTGTGTGACCTTGGGTCTATGTCTTTGCCCCTTTCACCCTTTGTCCCTATATAGTAAATGATCTTCAAGGGAAATCCTGATTTTTACTCTCTCTGCATGTAGCATGTTTCAACTTCAGGACTGCTCTCAATCAGGGCTTTAGAAAAAAGCTATATTATTTTTACTATTACTATTAATGTTGTTGAAAAGAAAAGGTCTTTGGCTAGATCCCGCTATAATTTGTCAAAAAATAGTGGTGGCAGGAGAATATAGGACCCATTCAGCTTGCTCAAGACAGAGTAAGATAAGATAAAATAATGCAGAAGAGGGTGATGTGCTCTACTGTGTCCCTGCTGCCCAGATCCCTTCCTCTGCCCATCTCCTTCAGGACTAGAGAGCCTGTTCATTTACTGCCTGCCAAATCAAAGCAGGGCATGGAGGGGAGAGAGATGAGAAGTGGTGCATACTTATCACTTCTTAAACATGTGATCAGGATGCAGCCATGGTGTGCATCTACTTTAACACGGAGCTAATGGGAAAATGAAAAGATGTAATGTGACTGAGATTTGGTGAAGTCAGAGTTCTTCTAAGGCAGAAAGTGGCGGGTCGTTTTGAAGAAACAAGAGGAATTATACACTTTGTTTTGAAAGAGCCTGGTTGCTGTCTTACCATAAAATTCAAGTATGTGTTATACTGTAGAGGATAGTCTTCTGAGAAGGATATTAGACAAAGTGATTGTTCTTTAGAAGTTAGGAAGAAGATAGGGAGATCAGTCATTTTCCTACTTACATGTCTTAAAAAAAAGTTAGATGAAATAATTTTAATACCCGTTATTGAACAGAAGTATCTTTATCCTTCTGCAGCCTTAACTTACAAACTAGCAGCAGATAAAAGCTCTCCCTCAACTGAAGAGTACAGCTCGTAGCATGATCTGCTGTGATGTCTTAGGGTCCAGGAAGTAACGGAAGACATTACTGGGAAAGAGATTAATACCAAATGTTCAGCCAACTGAAAGCTGTTTTGTATGAACCAATTGCTTAAATTTCTATTGTCAACAGTAGAAAATCCTCAGATAGACACCTTACCTTCTCTGTGAAAGGCAGACAGACTTGCCTTTTGGAGTGACCCTTTCAAGAAGCCTGAACAGAGATCCTGAGTGACACAAATAAATTTAAAGGACGTTGAAAAGGACATCTTGTGGCAATCAAGTCTGACATCCCATTTAGAGCATGGTTGTCTTCAAAGTTAGATCAGGCAGCTCAGAGCCTTATCCAATCAAGTCTTTTTAAATCTCCAATAAATGATGTTCCACAGCATGTTTGGGTGCTTGTCTCAGATTGACCAACTTCATTGTGAGAAATGTTTTATTTTTTCCTTGTTTTCACCTGATATTGCCCTTGATGCAGTTTGTGACCATTACATCTCATCCTGTAAAGTCCATAGGTCTCTGAACAGTCTATCCCCATCTTTTCCATAAATCCATTTAAGACTGAATTCTTCTCTAGACTAAAATTCCCCAGCTCACTCAGCCTCTACTTATTCTCCATTCTCCTAACCATTTTGGTGGTCATCACCTCAGTTTATCAGTATCTCTGTTTCTCATGGGGACCCCAAACTGGACATAGTTTACCACATGTAATATCACAAGTGTTAAATAAAGGGTCATAAAATTATTTTCAAATCTAACAATGGTGTTCTTGCTAATGCAGCTCTGTATGAGGTTAATTTTTATTTTTGCTAGACTTCTTGAATTCTTGTACTTTAAGGAAACTGTCTATGAGCAACACCAGATGCTTCTGGGCTCCTTTGGTCCTTAAGGCAGCCTTTGTCCTTGAAGGCAGCCTTTCTTGGGATCTTGCCTACCAGTTCTCTGCACAGATTGAAATGTGTTCACCTAAGTTCTGGGTATTACCTTCCGTATTCCTCCTAGGAGATTAACCTTTGCCATTCCTTGGCCATTATAACTACAATTAACACCATCTATCACTTTCCTGACCCATTTTTCCTTAATTGGGAGCCTGAGGCTGCAGGCGAAACTACACCTGCAATACCTGTGGGAAAAAGTGAGTATCAGTTCAATGATACCACAGTCAGTGACTTGAGTGCTGCCTTTGCAGCATTCTCTCCATGTCTGCAACATCAGAGGATGGTCCAAGAGCATCTATGGTACTGAAAACTGTAAGATGCCTTATAGTTGCTTCATAGGAGAAGGGAAAGTTGCCATAAAATGATCTCTTAGAGCAACCTTCAATAAAGTCCGTAGTTACCTTGTGCCTCTTTCTGCCTGGTGGTGGTGAAAACTTGTTCATCAGTACATCTTGTACTGATGTCAATAAGCAATATGCCAGGATGTGCACAGAGCATTACAGAGTCACACCCTGGTGAAAAAGCAAGAAGTATGACTGCTGCTTCCAGCCAAAAGAGTGAAAAATAATGGTACTTTAACTCGAGATCCTAGATGAGGACAAAAATCTGTTTTTAGAGACATGTAACTACTCCCATAACTTTTTAATGGGATCCTCTACATGTACTTAAGCAGGGAATGCCAACCATTATTTTTAAATAAAGATCACAAGAGGCCAAGGTAGGTGGTAGAATCTGAAATAAGGACAAGAACCGAAAAATGAATTTAATGTAAAAATATACACACACACATAGAAGTTTTTCTCAAGTGAGATAAAGAGTTCTAAACTTCCAGGCATAAGTAAAAAGCTCACATCATTCTTTCCAGCACCTGTTGTCTTCGCGTCTGCATAGTAAAAGATTCATGCCATAAACAGCCATTCACCATTGACAAGTGAAAGGCATTTCTACGTGGGAAGAATCACTACTAAAGGCCAGCAAACTGCTTCTTGAATTCACAGACATTTCTAAAGGTTCTGTATTCTTTCTCCTCTACAATATGCACAAGTATTTGTTTGAAAGAAATTCAAAAGAATGAATGTGAAAGACAGAAAAGAGTGACCTCAGAGAAGTCCATGTCTTATCATGCTGCACAGAGCTGTGTTTCAAGCATTTGTGTTTATAAAAAAAAAAAAGCAAAATGGAAAAAAAAGAAAGAAAAAGGAGTAGGAGGGAAGTATTTATTTGTCTTAATCTCTCTCAGACATATTTCATGTTCTAGGAATAATTTCCCCATCATTCCCGATTCATGCAACTGCTGTTCTATTTTTTATTCACTAAAAGGCAAAGGCAAAAGGACGCCTGCACTCTATGAAAAAGGTCTAAATGCCAAAAACATAGAAATACATCACAGCACACATTGTTCCTAAAAATATTTGCTTCAAGAAATTGTGGATTCTTTTTCAATCTCAGTAATTTTGTCTCAGAGCTTGCCTTTGAGAGTTCACGACATTCGCAATAGATTGTCAATGCAAGACTGCAGAAGAAGATTTCTCAGGATAAAATATACATTCAGTAAACTGTCTAAGCGCTTAACTCCAGTGAAATCATAACTCTGTGAAAATTAGACAAAAGGAGCACTAATGAATGAAATACTGATGGAGGCAACAGGACATGGTCAGTTTTTACTTAGCCTGATTCTATTGTTCAAGACATTTATTGAACATTCTAAGTAATACACCTATTAATTAGTCTCCATTAGCAGGTGATGAGAACCCTTAAATACTCCTTTAGTGCCTTAATTAAATAAGAGGGTTTACATACTCTTCCTTTCTTTTTCTTCCCTTTTAAGGAAGGACATTTATCTCTGCTTGACATAGATTTCTTCTGCAAATTTCCATACCCAACAATTTGCCACTCGCAGGTGTAACAGCTTGCTGTGAAATCGCACCTGATGGACGATAGATTCCCTGAAGTTGTTTTACCACTGGTAGCATTGTCTTGCTACTTTGCACCTACATGATGTTGATCTAGTTTAACCACCTAGCTGTTGCTTCAGAGTGCCTGAAGGGCAAGGGGTGCCCATTTCTAGATTAAAGCACCTTTGATGCAGTTTAGTTTTAATGACAGATGTTTTTGACTAACCGCTCTACATAACTTTGCTTCTACCCAGGATGCCAGAAGGGTTTGCAGATGTGCAAGGCTTGGTTATACTTACCTGCTGCTATAGTAAGGGAATATACATCACTACTTTTTTGTAATTATTATTGTTTTGGACTAAGTTTTCACCAATGTAAAGGTTAAATAGAAGACTAGTTTGAAAATGCATAGGCACTGCCAGTTGAAGAAGTAAATTCCAATGTCCTTACGAATTTTGCCAGATCATTAATGTGTCTTTCCAAATCCTAGGGCTATAAATTTTTTTGCTCAAGTTTTGAAACCTTGAACAAAATCCATGTATCTAATAACTCAATTTATGTATTTGTCCCTGAATCTTTCTCCTTTTTTAATCAAAAGTTAGTAGCTCTGTTTTCTTCTAATTTTCCTGTGTTGTCTACATTATCTGTTATCATTAGATGTTCTGTTCTAGGAATCTTCTGCTCAGTTTGAATTATATTTGAAGAGTCTTCAATTTAATTTCTCATTCTTCATGTCTGGCCCTAAGGCAATCCTTCTCTCTGATTGTTTCAGTGGTTTTATGTTTAATACAAGCACAGTACTAAATTCCATAAAAATTGAGTTTTACTTAGGTAAAATACTTTCAAAATTGAATTTATGCCTCTTAGAGTTGAGTGTTGGATTTTTTCAAACTTTGTTAGGAATTTGAGCCTTGGCAAAAAATGTAATTCTGGAAGTGTATTTCATAGACATGAAATGTGTCTGCGACCTTCTTTATTTAGTTTTTCTACTATTATTTCAGCCTCCTAGAAATAGCAGATCCTTTGGGAATGTTTTGATTATGCCTTAGGTTAACTACTTCAGCCCTTTTTTTGCTGGTCTTCAAAAGATAGTGTTTATAAGGATTAAGCCATGAGATCACACCTGTCAGATGTTCAGGATGTATGTAAAGATAGTACATTTTGTCCATAAAGCAGTAACAGAAAAATCACCACATCATCAAGTTAAGCTGCTACATCTAACCTGCCTGGTTTTGTCTGCATCAAGTGAGGGAGTGAGGACAACCGCTGCTCCCTGGTAAATGGGCAGAAAGGGTGGGGAAAAGAGGTTGCTAGGCAGCATCTCAGGTTGGGGATGGGGAAAGGTAACCATCAAAGGTTACCAGGACATGTAGATATGGAAGCAAATGCCTGGCCATGGGTGCTTACAGAGTGCACTTGTGGATTTTGCCACAATGTCACATTTGTTCAAGGTTGCATTGCAAGTATTTAGCAGGATGGAGAAGAGTCCACAAATACCTTTGACTTACAGCCTGTAGCCTCAAGTTTGGCAGTGAAGTGTTCTCAGGACTGTGCACTGACTTATGTTTTAATGAGGCACCTAAACATTCTGAGATAAAAATGTGATGGGGTGGTGTCCTTCAAACATTTGAATGTTGGAATAGACGGTCCTGCTGCTGTAACTCTGCTGTGACAGCTGGAGCTCAGGGAGCAAATGGGTACAGGCTGAAGCATGCAAAAACTTTAGACTCGTGCCCTCAGTCCTCCAGCAAATCTTCTTCTGGAGCATCTGTTCTGCAGGCTTGCATTTCTGAAGTGTCCACATTCCTCTAAAGTGAAATGAAATATTAGGAATGCAACTGATACTTTGGAAAGCACTTTCTTCTTATATCTCCTTCTGGTGTATAGTAACAAGGAGATTATCAAAGTTTGTAAGGACATGTGCTCCAATTACTATCATGTATAAACAATTCAAAGGCCTTTCAGAGGACTAGTTGGGAAAAGGCTGTGAATTATGTGGTGGATTAATTTCAGGAAATTGTTGTATCCAATTTGAGGTTATTACTAACAGCCTGCTTCCTAGTTATTATTTAATTATTGTTGGGTTTTCTTCCTCTACCAAGAGCTTCTTTTCTAAATGTGGATGATTTTGAATTAAATATATTTGAATTTTTATGCAAAATATTTGAGTAAAATACTCTGAAGTTTTGTGTTCCAAACACATCCCTTTTCATAAGAATAAAGAAGCAAATGCAGAGAGGTGGAGATAACAGAAAGATTTCCCACTGCTCTCTACATCTCATCCATAAGACTGATAAAAACAATACCAGATTTTGGGAAGCAAAAGAACATTTTGTTTTTTTTCAGATTGTCCCATTCCATTCCCCCACCTTGACCCCTGAATTCAAAACACTAAATACCTGCATGAATTTTGTTATCAAAGTCTGCCTACCAAAACCTTTATCTCCTTTGTCATGGGTGTATGCCTTTCAGTGCAAATCAGGAGCAAGACGGAGGTAGTGCTGGTTAGAGGAAGCCAAAGGCAAAAATTATCCAGTGGTGGCTGACTGTGCCATGCAGACAGGAACTCAAGCACTGATGGCTATTTAGGTAATACAGTAAATGCACCCAGCATCTGTCTCACACTCTGTTGTTAAAACCTGATGTTTCTTTTCCAGGTGTCTTGTTTTCGCTGGTAGTCATGATGTATGTCATCTGGGTCCAGGCCATGGCTGATCTGGAAAACTACACACACATGAAAAAAATGGATTGCCCAGACTTTGCTGTTTATGTACGTTATGGCTGGTCGTTTATGTTGGCTCCTATAGGAGTATTTTTTGCTTTATTAGCAGGAATGCTGTTCTTGTTGGTAGGACGTGCCATTTATTTACACTCAGACTAGTCAGATGCTGCTGAAGGGAATACAGCAATACCTGTGAAACTTTGTGACAAGTGTAAACTGGAACACAATTTTATACATTATTACCATTATGACAATCCTAAGTGTGCAGGCAGACTTCTCTAAGTTCTTCTATTACTTGTTTAAGAGTAAAGGACACAAAACTCAATATAGGAAGAAACCATCTTTAGTCCCAGTTCTTAATTCTTTAGAAAGTACACTTGTGGTTCTTCACATTGTACAATTAGCAGCATTTTTGTAGGTTAACAAAAAGAAGGAGACAAAAATTTTCTCCAAGTAAAATGTGAAAATGAACCAGCTCAAATCAACATTTTATACATTTATCTTTTAGCATTTACACTGTACTTCTGTTTGCAGAGAATGGCACAAGGTAGAGGAGAAGGCAAGCAGTCAAACACAGTAATTCAATCTACCTCCTCTCCTGTTTTCCACTACTTGTCTTAGCTTTAATGGCAGCAAACATGTCTGCACTTTATAAATATAGAGTGCAGTTGTTCATGCAGCATCCATAGGAAGAGGACAAGAGAGAAGACAATTGCCATGAGTATGTAAAGGCTTAACTGTTCTATTACCCTTTCTCTTTTCTGTGTGCATTTGAAAGCTATGTACTTCTGTATTCTGAAATCCATGTGTTGCATGATTCTGTAAGCCAAAATGCCATAGTACAATCACTATCTGACGTTATGCCAAAATTGTATTTTGAATTATAGCATTAATATTTTAATTAAGTTTTAACCCTTTTATTTTTCAGTGGAACAATTGGCTCCTCTAACAAATATTTTCATGGTTGTGTAAAATTAATTTTTTATTAAAAAAGGTTTATTATCAAGACAATATCTAGGATGTGAAAATGTGTGTCTTATGCAGCCTTTATTTTCCCACTTATTAAAAATCTGCATTATTGACCAAATCCAACTTGCCTACTAGGCTTGTTAGGGAAAACAATGAGCCTATCTAAGACAGCAGGGGAGATAGATTTGGTACTGCATTGTAAGAGCGGCTGGTTCTCTGTGTGTGCATGTGTGTGTGCGCGTGTGCATGTGCACATCTGTGTGGAAGATGGGGTAAGGATGAGACTGTATGCATGGTATGGAAAAGATGGCGTTGAGTTTTAACAATGGAGAAACTTTGTCTGGCATTGGGCCAAAATAGAAATTAAATCCATTTGAGAGTGTGCTGGTTTTCACTTTGTAACTCAATGCAGAATATTTTGGGCCTGATGGGGAAAAGTAAAGGCTGCATGTTGGTTTGTTCTTGTTCATAATGCTTAATTCCACAGCTGTTATGAATACTGAAAGCATTGCTAAAAGGCAGGAAAGGAATGCCCACAGAGAAGATGTGGTGGGCCAGATTGGATGTTACTTCCATTTTAGGAGGTTTTGTGATTGGAAGCTTTCCAGCCTTTCCTGCTACTTATTTATTTTTCCCTCATCAAGATTAGTGTTATACATTATAGAACAGGAAGACAACAAGAGTGGGAGGTAGAGAAGCTGGGATTGTGAGGTTTAGAATAATTACCAATTCACAAAAATATTTTTATTGGCAAATAACATGGTGTTTTTAATTACCGTGTCAGAGAGTATGATGGGTGAATTTTAACCAAGTATTCATAAGCATATATATAATGTGAACCCCACAGAAATGACAGCCATCCGGAGAACATTAGGATTACACCATAATGCCGTTGGTTAGTCAGGAAATGCTGAAATTAACCCTGCTCGTTGTGCATATGGTATTATATTCCTGCCCTTAATTATACAATCACATACTGTTTCTCAAATAATACATTCTGTTGGTATTTTCCCTCTTTACTCTAGGACACTCACTGGTAATTGTGAAGGTAAACTCAATAATGAAGAGTTATTGACTAGGTGCCCTCTCCCAAACCCTGTCTACTTCTCTGCAGGGGAGAGTCCTTCTCCACAAGAGCTTAGAGGGAGCAATATGCTTGAGCCACTTTCTTGCAGCTTTTGGAAGCTGGAGGAATTGAGAGGTGCCCCAGAGCTGGACTAATTCCAGCAAGCCCAACCATGTGTGCAGCAGCAACTAATAAACTCTGCAAGGTTTGAGCCAATGGCTCCTGTGGTGCCCTTAATTCAGCCCATGTGCATCTTCAGAACTCTCTCCATTATGCAGCTAAACTAGTTACACTTTTGTGTGCAAGACATCCTCTCTTGGAGGCAACCCTTTTGGTCAGACTGTGGATGTAATGGCCGTTGAGATCCAAAGTATTTCTGAAGATTCTCTTGGAAATATCTGGAAGCCTTTCCAACACCAGTAGAAATTTCTTGAGTCCTCATAAATTTTTCACTCAAACTCATACTTTGACAGCAGTCTGTAGCTCTATCAATTTGTTTTAATTGGATTCCCTCTTAGTGGCAGAACTGAAAGTCAAGTTCCTTCTGAAATGGTGGGGTTTATTTGCTCTGTCCAAAAAATGCATGTAGGTAAGCATATGATATGTATTATGTAGTTGCTGCAGACCAAGGAATGGTGTTAAGGGTGGTGGGGAGGCATTTCTGGATGGATATTACCTAAAAGCACAGTTTAGCTCTTGTTCTTCTGATTTCATTAAAGAGCTATGTGCAGGGGAATGGGTTTGTGGGAACGTGTGGGGAAGACAGGCCAGCTAAAGAGACTTGCTTTGTGGCATTCTTCCAGATATGCTTTTGTCTAGAAAATCCTTGGCATGGATGCAGGGATTTTCATGAGAGCTGAATAAAATATTGTAAAGAGGATTAAATACGCTAATCAAAATATTCTGTGAAATTGGTCAAAGAACTGTTCCTCACAAATCCATAGGAGTTTGGGCGTTTGGTTGGTTTTTTTTTTTTGGTTTTTTTTTTTTTTTTTTTTTTTTTTTTTTTTTTTTTTTTTTACTAATAATTTCCTAGCTGGCTTAATAGCCTGTGGTCATATTGGAAGAAAAGAGATTTATATTTTAAGAAGAGTGAGGACGAAGAGTAAACAAGAAGCATTTTCTGATTACTTTCAATCTGTAAATCATCCATTTGTCTGGTGCAAACATGGCAAGGACCATGACTGTCCACAAAGAAGGCAGTGTGGAAATGGGAAGGAGGTGAGAAAGGAGGGAGAAAAAGACACACAGAGGTGAGTGTCCCTTTGTAGATGCTGCCTGCCAGACCTTTGTGCTGCCTGCCAGACCCTGGGGGATGCACCAACACAATGTGGCAAAGGCAGCTGCAGACAAGTCCAGTCAGAAAAGGATTCGCCCAGTTTATTCTTTTTACTCATTTGGATGGCTGCTGTAGGTTTTACTGAAGCTGACCTTCATGAAATTTGTGGCTGTTTATTGGCATTTACATTAATGAGGTAAAACAATGTTCTCCTCGAAGAAATGCAAAAAAAAAGAGCTGCTTTATTTCTCCTCAGAGTACCAGCTGCCACTGGGACTGTACTCTGTAGTGTGCTAGTAAACTGCTAGCAGGACAGTTTTAAGCAGTGTAGTGTCTATTGCTGTCTTCATTCTTGCAAAATCCTGTCTGTGAAGTATGTTGTGCTTATTATCTTTTAAGAAGTCATATTTAAATAGGCTATTTACCTTCTGATGCAGCAGCTGGCTCTCCTCTGGCTCTCCTGTTCTATTTGTCCTTTTCACAGTGTGATTCCCAGGCAGTAAAGGCTAGATAAAGTATGTTCACATGAAATTCTGCTATTAATTTACAGTAAGTCTGAACTGATGCAGCTGAAGTTGATGGAGACAGTGAAATTGAAAACAGAAGTCAGTCATCTATAATCAAAAGCGACAGAAGGGATGAAGAGTCGCAAGTACTAAAGCACCACTTTTCCCTCTGTGTCTCTCACTCACATGACCAGTTTAAGACCAAAACTGATCTGTCTTTCAGGTCCTTACGTGTCTTATCTACCTGGGAGACATATTCACAATAGTGGTCAGGAGAGACATTTGACTTCAAGGTAAGAAGGACTGGAGGGCTGGCAGCAACTCCTATATTAGACATCTCCAGATTATACCTGATTTCCCCCTCTGTCCCAAAGTGCCCAGAAGGGCCTCATGGAGAGCTGCGAGGCTCCACATTTTGCTGTGAGGATAAGGAGAGGGCTTGGAGTATAAATCAGCCCGTATTACTTGCTGTAGATCTGTTCCTTATCTGTTCCTAAAGTCTGGCAAGGATGCATTTGGTACAAACTAGGGAGGTGGGGGGATGGTAGCTGGGTAGGGGGGTGGGAGGTGGAGAGTAGCTCTGCGCAGGGAAGGTGCCTTTCACACTGAGAGGCAGCCACTCTGTACCAGGTTAAATCAAGGGAACAGTCTTAGTGGTGTTACTTCACATTTGTCACACTGTTTCTCCCCACCTTGTACCCGGGTACTTCAGGAGATGTTATCTGAAATGACCTGGATATGGTTCAGGTTTCAAACCAGTTGAGAGAAAGAGCTTAAATTAATGCATCTGCGTTGGAAACACATTTAAACCAGAAAGAAACCCAGAAGGATAATGAAAAACGTTCCCGCCCTCCTCTTCTATACCACATCAGATTGACTAATCCTCTGTTATGTGGCTTTACTTTGAAACAGATCATTCTCGTTGCAACACGTTTAATGCTGCCAGCCACCACATGGTTATTTGGCAGCTATTTAAAGCTCAGATCATATTACTCTGTCGCAGTGCTAGGCACCCATGTTCCAACTGGTATACAACTGATCTAAAGAGAAATCAGCTTCAGGTTTTGTTCTCTGAAATTAAATGTGACGGCATGATCTCTATGATCCTTTTCCCCCCCCTTTTCTCTCTTTTTTCTTTTTTTTTTTTTTTTTTTTTTTTTTTTTTTTTTTTTTTTTTTGTATGCGTTATTACTTTTTGGAACAGCATTTTGCTAGCACCACAGGGAAATTCGGTTAGGTTGTCAGCCTGATATAGTGTATTATCAGACACATTAGCTTTTCCTCCCTCTTACATTTGCTTAAGAGCTTATAAACCACAGAGAATAAAAAGTGCTAAATAGAATGAAATGACCTGTCAAGGGTAGATATAGTATTTGTGAATGACTTAAAAAAATTCCAGCAGCTTCAAGCACTCCAGTATCACTGACTGTCTCTGTTATCTTGAAATTTGGCCTCTTTCTTTATTCCTCCAAGTAAAGCTCTTTGATGGTCATTGATCTTTGATGATTATGTCTTGAAAGGGACTAATGTTGTCTTCCCATATTCAGTCTAAGGTGAGATTTTGTAGCAGGAGAGGATATCTTTATGAGATTTGAAATAGATTTGAAACCTGCCCTCAATATCATAAGACTAATCTTGAATTTTACAAATATTGAACATAGTCAAGAAAAGCTAGTCCCAAGAAGAGTTAACCCATAAATACACTGTATTTAGTCGGGAATTTAGTTATTCTATTAATGGAGAACTGGAGAATTTTCCATGGAAAACAAAGTGACTGATCCCATGCCCAGATCATTGTGAACTCTGATAGATGTATTAAACTCAGGAGCTAGAGTGATTAGCTTGCATTTAACCTCTCTCAGGAAATATGGGATAGTGCTTCCAAAGAAGCTTCAGTAAGTCTTGATTAGGAAACTGAAATTTTTTATGTAATCCTTTTTTTACTCCTATTTTCTGACATCCTGCCTGCTTGTACGTCATCATCCTCTCCTCTCCCCTCTCCCCTGCAATTATGAAAAAACCTTTTCAGGGTTTAAATCTTTGCCCTGAACTTTAAATAACAAGTTGCTAGTCAAAGCAATATGTACAGCAAGCAATATGTACAGCATATTCCTGTATGTTCTGGGACTAGTACTAAGTAGCTTGGTTCTTTGGCATGTACATCACATAATCCAGTTCAAGAGCACCCTTTCAGCCTTCCCTGAGAAACAGGGTTTAGGGAGTGGAGTGTTAGGCTTCCCTTGAAGCACCTCATCCTTTGAGGCACTGGTGTGCTGCACCACGCACACAACATTCCTGCATGTCCCTGGTGCTGAGATGGGCCTGAAGAGCTTTATGAGCTGCGCCAGGACCACACCAGGGTGCAGACATGGGACAGCTTAGAATGCAGTCTCCAAGATGTATCTATGTAGCAGTGCATGTGTACAATTAACTTGAGAAAGTTAGCTTGAGTACTATACTCTGCCAGCTGATGGTAGCTGTGCCTGTGGTGTGTAAGACAAAGAGAGCGCCAAAGAGAGTGGAAGCAATAACCTGAATTATGCTCTCTGCCTTCCCCACAGAAACAAGGCCCAGTGTACCAGTGCTGTGGTCCTATCACTGTAGCTCCAAATGCCTGTTGCATTTTTGAAGTTGCACTACAGACCATTAATTTGTGGGTTTCCCAGTGTTAGTTGCACCTGGAGAAATGAGACTGGTGGGATTCAGAACAGAACGTGCTACTTGTAAGTTGTAGCTGTTAAGCTGGATGGATATACTATTATAGAAAAGCTGTGCAGAGTTTCATGTTTACTTGGAAGATTTTTCTGATCTACAGAGAATGCAATCTGTGGGAGGCACTTGCTTCTAGTATCTATCAGAAAATAAAAGTTCCAGCCTGATTAAAAAAAAAAAAAAAAAAAAAAGCTAACACCTAGCGGATTAGTTTTTCTAGCTGTAATGAAAACCTAGGAGTACATTATTGTACAAATGATCCTGTAGAAATCTGTCACAAGGCAGTGACATACATGCTTAAAGACAGGATGATGACAGTTGGTTCTATTGCGTAAGACCCTCTTGTAAATCTAACCTGTGATTCACGCAGTGAATATTTCGATAACCTTTCTGCAGTAGGAAGCATTACTTGTAATTCAGATGTATAGGAATATTAAGTAATTATATTCCAATTATGAATTGCTGTAAAAAAGTATGCCTGACATTTTTTTCTCTGCAGAAAACCCAAACAAATTCTATGCATATTTCAATGGCAGTGAAATACTCTTCAGATTGCCCTTGGTAACCTGTGTCCATATCTCCCTTGCTCCAGTGAAATGAACACATCCATTGAAGATTCTGCATGAATCAGCTATGGGCTCTTTAATTGAGAGATTCTGCAGTCAAAGTAGGAAAAAATTCATGAACTGGAGAGTCCAAAGCAGATGCCCCAGTTAGAAGCTAAGTCCCTATATCTTGGTATCTGAAACTCTTTGATCAGCCGTTTGCTTGGGTTATTTGGTGAGATCCTTATTCCAGCACAAGCTGCCTGTTCAGTTGGTGCCTATATGCCTACAGGCATACCAATAGATGCAAGGATTGTCTAGAAACTGCTCAATAAGAGAAAAAGATAGGGCTTTGAGAGAGCAATTTAACAAAAAGCATTTGGCCCACAGCAGCTTTTCAGTGCACTTGTATCCTGCCGGTGAAGAACGCCAAAAGGGGGGCTTTTAAGTTTAGAAGGAACACTTGTACTTTATCAGTGTCTGAACTACTCCAGCGTTAAGTCAAATGTTTGGCAAAACCAAATTCTCCCTCATGAGACTGGGACGCCCGCCAATTTCTTTCTCTGTGAAAGAGAGAATCTGCATCGTGTTTGTTGCGATTTGTATTTGTTGTTTATCTAAGAGGGAACATGGGTGACATCCACGTCTCTCCAGTGCAACCTGCCGCAGGCTGGCCGGAAGGAAACCCCCTCGGCTGAGAGGCGCTTGCTCCCGCTCGGCCGCTCGTAAGGGCGGGCTGGGCAAAGGCGGAGGCCAGGGGCCTGCTGCTGTGTGCGCCGGGGGCCGGGCCGAACCCGCGGGGCGCCCGGCCCAGGCGCGAGGTCCCAGGAGCGGTGCGAGATCCCGGGAGCGGTGCGGGGTCCCGGGAGCGGTGCGGGAGCGGTGCGGGATCCCGGGAGCGGTGCGGGGTCCCAGGAGCGGTGCGGGAGCGGTGCGGGGTCCCGGGAGCGGTGCGGGGTCCCGGGGGCGGTGCGGGAGCGGTGCGGGATCCCGGGAGCGGTGCGGGGTCCCGGGAGCGGTGCGGGAGCGGTGCGGGATCCGGGAGCGGTGCGGGGTCCCAGGAGCGGTGCGGGAGCGGTGCGGGGTCCCGGGAGCGGTGCGGGGTCCCGGGGGCGGTGCGGGATCCTGGGAGCGGTGCGGGATCCCGGGAGCGGTGCGGGGTCCCGGGGGCGGTGCGGGATCCTGGGAGCAGTGCGGGGTCCCGGGAGCAGTGCGGGGTCCCGGGAGCGGTGCGGAGTCCCGGGAGCGGTGGGAAGCGGGGCCTGCAAGGCGCCCGGCGGCCACCGGGGGGCTTCATTTCCCCTCGAAAGGAGCTCTGCCGGGAGGCGCTTCCCGGGAAAGCGGCTTGTTAGCGCTAATGAGAGCCCGCCTGTTCTGCTCCCGCGGCTCGGCGTTTACTGCTGGCTCACGGTGTAGCCATTTAAAGGTATCTCGGCATCCCTGTTTATTTTGAGGGTCTCACGTCTGTCAGCCTTCACCAAGAAGAGGCTAATACGCTTAAGCACGTTTTACTCTACGCTGGAGCCTTAATAACAACCAAGGCCATTAGGGGGGCAGGACGGCCCCAAATGCTGGACTAAATGCTCTTTCCAGCCTGACAGGCTCCTGTGACTGTGGTGCTCCTCTACTCTCTGAGGTAAATGGGTGCTTCAGTAATTTCTTGCTTAAATAATTATCCATGAGAGTAATTCATATTAATAACTATAATACATCGGGGCTTTTTAAAAACACTTACATTCATTCGTTAGATCTCAAAGTGCTTTATAAATGAGGTCAGTGTAATTAACCCCATTGAACCACTGCTGCAAAGAAAATCCTGATGTGCCCATAACTGATGCTGTCACTTGGCATCAGCTGGACCAATGGTCCTGTTTCTAGCACCTTTAATCCAATCTGGAATCAAAACCAAAACAGCGGAAAGCCTCCATATTAGATAAGGTTTTTGGTCACAGAAGCTGCCATTGCCTTGAAGGGAGGAAGGAAATAGCCTGGAAGAATTTGGAAACTGCCCTGCTGTGCTTAAAGTGGTTGGGGATCGCTGAAGAACTGAAATAAGCAGAAGCAGCAGTTGGCAAAAACTGCTGGAAGAGTAGCAGTGAGGAGAGTGAAGTTTCTTAAGTAATGTGTAGCTTAGAGAGCTGTCACAGTTTTTGAGAGAGACTCCTGCCCTTCCTTGGAGGAAAACGTTCCCAGTGATCTGAAAGAGTGAGGGGGCTAAAGCCCTAAAAGGAGGCCTCCAATTTTAGAAATGTCTCTCCTCACCATAATCCCTCCACTTTTATAACAGTTTCTACGTATGACATTATACTAACTGCGTTACTGACAAATCCTTCATTTGCATTAGATTTAAGTGTCTTCCCTCCCATCACTCCTCACAGTTAAAAATACATTACAGAAATTACTATCCTGCCTAGGAAAATGTGTGATGACTCTGGTGTCTGTCGTTTATTTCTAAAACATTTTGGCACTTTTCCTTCTGAGTTGTCTTTTCCCTTCAGCTTTGAGAGGGGAAAAGGAAAGTGCAGGGTTAGGGCAAGATTTTTCCATTTCCCTGGTTATTGCATGCATGCATTGCAGCCCACATGCCAGGCATGACGGAATCTAAATGCTGGGCAGGAACAGTGAAATCCTCAGGAGGAAAGGAGAATAGAAAGCACAGAGAAGGCACAGTTTGGGCTGCCATCACAATGACCATATCGAATCAGACCAAAAGTATTGGCCCAAGATCTTTTCTTCCTACACTGCCCAATATTTACAGAAAGACTGTCAGCAGACAGCAAGTGAAGCATAACCATTCCTTTCATATGACCTTTCAGCTCCTGCAAAAAGGAAAAATTCAACCATGCTTTCACCTCCTTTCTACATGGACTAAATTTGGCCTTCTGCATGCAAACTGCCCTCTGATGTTCTTTACTCCTTTCTCCTGCAGGCCTACAGCTGATGCCCCAGTGTCTTGTCTCAGGGGCTGCTCGTGTAGGGTGTTTCTGAGCATTAATCATGCTGCAGACATCCGTTCTCCCTCTGATAAGAGCCTGGCTCAATCTGTAAGGAAAGGAGGGGAATCAATCTGCCTGATTGCCATAGACCCTTCATTTTGCACTGCTTAGCCCCTTGCCAAGCAGAGCAGCAGGGGAGTCTCCGCTCAGTTGCTCCCAGCAGGTGTCACTATGGAATGGGAAAATGCAATTCCAGGGCTGGGAAAGAAGTCTGGCTGCAGGCGGAGCATCCTGTGACACTGCCGCCGAGGTAGCATGCCACTGTGTCCCGGAAACTTTCATAATTAGATCTGAAGCAGACGTGCTGCCACCCTCTGCTTTCCCTCCCTTTTTCCCCTTCGTTGCAGCAGCCATAATAGTAGGTTGGGGGAGATTTTGATTTTTTTTTAAGGCATTGCTTAGCAATGAATGCAGAGACACCCATCTTCATGGATCACTACCCTGTGTAGTAACACAGCACAATAACGTGTAAAGTTTCCAGAACTGTTGGTAATTACTGATAAGCCCAGTTCAGCTCTCAGTTCCATACAAAGCTGGGTAAACAATGGGAGGAAAAAATTAATTAGAGCGCATGTTTGCTAAAGCTAGCTAGTGATTCCATCTGATCACGTTCCTGCTCCTTTTATTCCCTTTGCACAAACATTTGGGTGGCCAGTTTTTTTTCTAGCAGCTAGGTGTGGAGGGGGAGCCTTAGTCTGTGCAAATAAAATGTCCCTCTCTAAGCCATGGGCCCTTCTGGCAGGTGCTTGCCTATGCTCTGCCCTTGTGTTTGCATCTGGGAAGGTGTTTGGAGGCCTGGGAAGGTAGAAGTCAAATGGGCATCTCTCCTGAGCAGTACTGGGAATCTATACATCTGCAAAAACAATGGGGGAAGAGAGAAGAGAGGAAAAGAATGAATGGGAGACAGTCGTAAGGACACTCGTGTGGATATATTTCACACGTCTTGACCCCAGAGTGCCTTTGTATGTCTCTGTGACAGCAAACACAGACTATGTGAAGAGGCAGAGGGGAATCCACCATCTCACAGAAAGTTCCTCTTAGGCGTGCTCTGAATGCACTGGTGATGTGACCGTTTGGCTTGGCTTGGATTGCCTCAGACAACTTCTGTATGTTCCTATGTTATCCTTTATGATTGGCTGAACCCCCTCACTACCGTAGGTCTGACTTACTAACATCAAAGCAAGACTAGTTTTGAGAAGGTAATCAGAGCAGATGACCTCCAAATGTCCCTTCCAGCTAAAATAACTCTGTAATTCTATTAATGTGGTTTATCAGTTTTATGCAGAAGCAATGTCTGATCTTCTGTTCTGCCATTCTTGGAGATCAGGAATGTGATCAGGATGAATGTGACATCTCCTCAACTGATTATAAATATTGTGTACATCTTTCTCTCTTCTGCATCTTCAGAGAAACTCAGATTCCTCAGATTGAGAGGGAAACTCTGCTGGTGAGGACCATGTTTGATCAAGGATAAACAGAGAAAGGACTTGAGTGCCCTCAGCATCACATCTCCATTCCCTGGAGTGCTCCCTCAGAGTCAGTGCATCAGTGATTTCAGATTCATCTCCAACGTGTAGCAACCAGGTCAGGCAATTATAGGTATGGCTTGATGTTTTGCTGTCAATGAGGAGTTGGTGAGACCTGGCATCTGCTTAGACTCATTACGTGTTTCTACTCTTGTGAAGAAATACTTGGCAGATGGATCCATAAAATCCTGCACTTAAGTGCACCCCTTTTATTGCTGTTGTTCATGCCCTGGTATGCAAAGCTGTGTTTTATAGGGTGTTGGGAAAGAATTAGATCAGAGCTAACGTGATTTACCCATGATACCTTCAACAAGAAGAGGAGTTCAAAAGATAGGAAATCATCTATGAGGGAAATCAGGCTTCACATATCTTTTACTGCTGGGACACAATAAAAAATGGGTTCTGGGCAGAGGTATAATATCAGTCCCTCCTTTTCCCACTAGTACATTGGACAACAAGGACCCCATCTAACTAAGCCTTCAGGGTCTCTCTTGGTCTCCAGCCACAAGTATCTGCCCTGGCAGTATGCTTCTAAAACAAGCTCACAGTGTGTGAATGTAAATAAATTCTTCCCTCTCCCTGTCTGGGATACTTTCAGGAAAGAAAATATCCCTATTTTCTAATTTTCTAATTTTTGTTTATTCTGAGTACAATTGCTGGATGTAGGCCATTCTAATTAAACTGCAAACTTTCATAGAGAGCTCAGATGTTGAAGAAATCGATGTCAAGCATTACACAAGTCTGTATCATTTGTACTCATCTTTTTAAATTCCACTGACATAGAAGAGTAGCAAAAACCACCACAAAACTCCAAAAGAAGCCCCCCCAGATCTGTTTGCTCTTGCATTTTGGCTCTCTCTGGGGTCCTCATGGAATTTACAAAACTGGGAGCAGAGCCTGACGCAGGGTGTCAGCTGGTAAATGTGGGTGGTACTTGGGTGTCAGATAAAGATTAGTTTAGAAATGCAGCTGAGGAGAAGGAAGCCTCCTTCTGTACCCAGCACAGCCCCTGCATATCAGGTATCAAATTTGATATCATGTAGCGAGCGAGTGCTTGGCAAGCTGTTCCTCGTGCATAGGTTACAGAGGTGGTGCTGCTTTAGCATACATAATTGTCCTGGGTGTCCAGCAGAAGACCCCGAGACACTTTGCTCGCTGTGCGGTAGAGCCTGGGCCATCAGCCAGCCGAGCTGCGTGCACTTCTCATGCTCAATTAGCAGGTTCAGGCTGTGTCTGCAGCCCACACTGACTGCAGTGCCAAGGCACCAGTTGCCCTCAGCAGCTAATCATATAGAACTGCAAAGTACAGTCAATTATGTAGGTACAATTTATTCCATGGTATGTTCCCTACATGTGAAATTGTGTGTGGTTTTCTGCTAGTGATGTAGGTTGTTGCTCCCAGCGTTGTCCCTTTGGGTCCTGTTGTCAGGTGCTAATTCCTTCTCTCTGCTCTGTGCCAGACTGTGACCTGCACCTGGTGTTCAGGAGGCCATGACTAACACCAAATATGTAAATTTTTCTCTTGAGATAAACTCTTGGGGAGTCTAGATTTTGGCTGGTTTTTCTTTGTTTTTTTTTCTCTTTGCTTTGACATCTTTTGCCTTCTAAGATAGGATCCCAAACATTTAAATAGTAGTTCTCTGCTGCTGGAAGACTGGCTAGTGTCAGGATTTCTGTGAAAGCTTCCTGCTGATCACTCAGTCATTCCCAACAGTGTTTTTTTCAGTGCACTGAAACACACAGCAGCCTAATACAGAGATTCTTGGTTGACCTCAGTCATCCACAGAGACAGAGAGATATGACTTATATGTCCAGAGAATATATGGGAAACTCCTTAAAAATAGGAAGGTTCTTGTTTTATAAGCATCCAGTGAGTCCCTTTTCAGAGAGAAACATGTTTTCCAGACTGTGCATCATGTTTGCAGGAAGATTTGTTACAACTGCATTGTTTGTTTGGGGTGAAGAGAGATGCACTGGTGCTTTATAAGGACACTAAAAATCATTAAAGAAAAAACAAAATAAAAACAACATAGGAGTTATTTATGAATGATTGACAATCATCTGAGGGCAGTGTATGAGCAAACCTTGTTTTCTCCTCTGTCTCTGCTTGCTACAGTAAGTGTTTGGCAGCTCTGCCGTTTGTCTGGGTAAAGGTGAAATGTCCATTTTGTTTTGAGGAGAAATCAAGCATTTTTACAGTGCATCTCAGTTAAAATTTAGTTCTTAGGTTGCAAAGAAGCCTTTACTGCCACACTATAAATGAGGTGTAAGTCCACTGAAATAAACACAGACTGGTTTAAGCAGAGACCAGAAAGCACTACTACATGTTTCTTTTAAAAGAAATGAAAATAAAAATCAACTAATTAACCAAACAACAAAAAACCTGGGAAGACAGTGAAAGATAAAGATGTATTTGAATGATCTAGTAGTTTTATCTATACCAAGAACCACTCATTCATTAAGCTATTCTTGCTTTGCCGACATCATTGAGCAGGTAGAAACCAAACTCTTCCGTCCTTCTCCAGCATTTGCTACTTCTCGCCTGCTTTCCAGTTTGGAAATCAAACACTTGACTCTCCCTCTGCTATGGACATTAGAAAGGCTTCTGTTGTGTTCCCTTCCTTGAGTTGGCTTCCAGTTCAAATGGCAGTGGACAGGCCAGATAGGAAAGGTCAAATGGTTAATTTGTAAATGGAATTATCAATTTCAGGAGAAAATAATCCTGTGTATTGGGGATGTCACTGGCAGCGACAAGGAAGGCATCCAGATGCTAGTGAGAACTGATGGACATGTGAAGGACACAGCCCTGTGCTGCTTTTGTGCCACTGGTGTAGGAATAATTGCCCTGCACACATATCTTGATGTCGGGAAGGCAAAATGTCTGGCTGTAACAGTCTATGGTCTGACATAAAACAAAACACAACAAAGCTAGGCAGGAAAAGAGCAAGAATTAGGAGAGCAATAATAAGATCACACAGTAAGTAACTGCCTACATGCACAATTAGAGGGTTCCAAACCATTTTAAAGAGGAGTTGTGTGAATAATTGATTTTTCAGTTCACTGGTCAAACTGAAGAAAAATACCATTCATTTTGGATTGACCTGAAGCATAAAATTTTATTGGTTTTCTTGGAAAAAAATTTTTTAAAAAAATTAGGGAAAATTATTTGGGGTTGAAGTCAAAGTTAATGATTCATTTATTTGGAGTAATTGAAATGCTCATTAAGTACAATTTAAATTTAGAGAAATTTAGAAATAACTTTTGAACAAAAAAATAATTTTTTGAAAATACATGAAAAATATTGTGGAAAAAATGAAAATAATTTCTCATTTTTTAAAATAATGGTCCTTTTCAGTCAAAATTATTAGCCAAGTCAAGCCAATTTCAAACAATTTTGACCTGACTTGTTTGCCTAGTACCTAGCAACACTGCTTCCCTCTGTCCTTCAACTCTTCTTTCACAGAACAGTGCATTTGTTGGAAGACAGATTGTAAACAAATTCCGAGGGAAATGATGGCTTTATTTTCAAATGAGGATTTTAAACTTAATTTTGTCAGATGTGAACAACATAATTCTAAATCTATTCCTCTGTTGTGAAACTAAGATTAGAGAAAAAATATACAAGTGAAGAACTAATTTATTCTTTTATTTTTAAGTAATAAATAAACAATGTAAATAAGGTTTGACAAATGAAGAAAGTTTTACTTGAGCAGTCCATAACACCCATCACTAGTCCTGAGGGGGAAAAAAAAAATATAGCCTGTGGTGTCAGAGTATTCAGAGAAGCATCACGGGTTTTCCCTGTAGTTCCAAAGTCATCATTCCTGTGGCAAGCTGGTGGTTACCCGAGGTGCAGAGGGCGGTTTGGGGGTCCTGTGTGGAGCTGAGGGTGGGCAGGATCATTGTCTGGTCATGCTGACTGCCCAGGTGTCAGCTCCCAAGGCTGGATCTCTCTTTCTCACTTCCTAAGGAAAAGCTGGCATGCCTCCTGTGGGCTGTGCTTTCAAGCTTGCTCTTCTTCCTGCAACAGTTCAAAGATCAAAGAGGGAGCAGAGGCTGTTTCCCAGGAGCCGAAAGACACCCATCACACAGACCCTGTGGGAGATGCCTGGCAAAGGATCAGAATTTAGGGATCATTTTGTTTGGTAGCCAGTTGTTCCAGTTCTTTAATATTCATTACATTGAAAATATTTTTTCTCTTATAAATACCATCTTTATTGGTTGTCTCTCTTAAGTGTGTTTTATTTCTGCACATTATACTTCATATATACACTTAAAAGTTCCTGAATGGATCACTTTTCCTTACAATAACTGAGTAACTTTGAGCAAGAAAAGGAAAGAAGCTGTCTAACATGACCACCCTTCTCATATCCACCTCTCAGAATCACTGACCTGGTACATTTTGTGGCCAGGGCCTCTGTCTGGCTCAGGGGCTGAGGTCTTTGCTCGCAGGGAGTGTATTAACTGCTCCTCACATGGGCTCAGCAGAAGACCACAGGCAGTTAATTATGGCTCTGAAGCCTAAGCAGCTCTCCAAAATGAAGACACCGTGAGCTAGTTAGGTTATGGAAAATAATGGGCACTATACATGTGCTTCGATACATTTGATTTTCTTTTGATTTGTCTGAAAGCCTCTCATTCTCTGTCTTTCTTCCCCCAATGTAATTTTCCTTTTTTCTCTTCCCATTCCCAGTTCGAACCTGACTTACAGAGTTTATGAGGGAGAACCAGACCCCAGAACAGCCACCGATCTTAAGGGGATCGGGTTTCTGCCCATATCACTCTGTCCTTTGGGTGCTGCTGAAGCAATTTATTCTATATTAAAAGTTTATTAGGGACAACCAGTCTTGTTTTTCGTTAGGAGTTTCTATATTTTTTCCCAGAAAAAAGAAGGAAATAAGCAGTCACACCAAGATGGATACATAAAACAATTAATAATGATAAAAATAATATCCTCACTGTCATTGATGACCCCACTATGATATTCCTTTTAAGGCAGTAGCTCACCCTATGTGAGCTGTCTGTGCAAAAGGATAAAAAAAAACCAACCCAACCAGCTTCTCATGGTGTATAAAGAAATTGAAACCTGTTTATTTATGACTGGATAAGAATGAGCTGCCTCATTAATGTGGTATAAAATGGGTATAATTCAGCATTCTGTACAATCCTCCATGACGTGTTGACAGGTGCTGTCATGCACTATCACTTTTAGGTTATTGCACTCTAATAGACTACAATTATAGCTCATTTAATATGATATGACAGTGGGGAAGCACGTGCGAGGTTACAAGCAGTTACACTTACCGAACAAGCTGGTGGCAATGTGTACAGCTACAGGTAAATATTGCAGGGGGCAAATCCCCTTTCCACTGTCACAGAGCCCAAATGTCTGTGGCTACAGGTCTTATGCATATAGTTCTTGCAATGAAACATTTGTGCTTCGCATTTTCTCTTTTTTCCCCCATAAATGCCAATATTACTGCTTTCAGTTGTGCCTCCTAATGTTGCTCCAACAGTCGAAACCACAGCAGGGGGTGGAGTAGACTTGAAGAAAAGCCGAAGCTGTAAGTAGCACAAGATTTATAACAGTTGGCAGCCCAACATCTCATCTCATACAAACAACTCGGTTTCCTTTTGGCGGCCTGCTGTGCCACTAACAAGGCAGGCTACAAAATTCACCCACTGGGTGATGGGGAAAGGCAGCACGAAGCACACACCGGCATCATTTTCATATGGTAGGAGAACAGCAAAAAAGTTGGGCCCTGCGTACTGATTTCAATCATTAGAGAGGAAAACTGCAGAACTGGATAGAAATGCTGGATAGATATATTTAAACTAGTTAAAAACAAAAGTCCCCTCAGGGGACTTAAAGATTTCTCAACCTTTCTAACTCGAGCATTTCAGGGTTTTGCTGGGGCAAGTTTTGAATTGTGGCCATGTAGGTGGTATTATAAGCCAAAAAGACGCCAGCCAGTCTGTGTTTTTGTCTAAGCCATGTACTAAAGTGAGTGATTTTGCTGCTTCTTGCCTAAAATGTGTTTCTGATATTGTTTTAAATGCTGAGGTTGTAGATATTCTTGCACACTGAGCAACTGTATGATATGTTCCTTCTGGGAGTGTCCACACACTTAAATTCAAGGATTTAAATATAAAAACTTAGACGCTGGCTCTGTGCAACATTTTGCACAGAAAGCCAGCTTCCTGGCCCATGCAGCCATGGTGCCTCGACAGCTGGATCACGCCATCTGGGTCAGGATGCCGCCTCTCTGTTTCACGCACCCGCAGAGCCGGAGTAACACTCCTCAACCGGTTTGTAATGAAACATCTCCTTTGCATTACAAAGAATGTGCTTGTTCGCTGAAACTCTTTCCCCATCAGCAGCAATCATATGCTTGGCATACCTCCTGGAAGAGCACACATTCAGCCTCCTCTGCTGCTCTTCTGCTGCATGGAAGGCTCAGCCTGGTGAGCTGTTGCCTTCCTCCCTCCCTTCCTGAGCTTTCTTCATGTCTCCTTCAGAATTAATTTTTCCCTGCCATACATTACACATTTCCAAATCTCCAGCTCCCACCATGTTCTCTGTGTGTCTGCTTTGGCTCCTGCCATGGGGTCAGTGAAGGGGAAGGGAGGTAAATCTCAGATCAGGTCCAGGACGAGGCTACTGCTTCTCTGCCAGTGGCAAATGATTCCCAGCCAGCCCTGTGTGCCTGAGAAAGTGGACTTTTCTGACCGCGGCTACTTTTCAGGGGAGATGTCTATGCACATTTCAGCTGGTTGCTATGTCCTGTGGACTTGCCCAAAGGATGTATACTGCAGCCATTGTCTCATACAAACCATGTTAAACTAACCGTGCCCTTTGGCTCTTCATGGGATTGCAGTCCTAAAGAAAACATCACAAATAAGTCCCCTTCTAAAAATGGTAGTGTGTTATTTTGCATTTTTTCCTGCTATTTTCTGCCTCTAACCCAAGGGAAATATTGAATTAATTCAGTATACTGGGTGCTGGAGAGGAAATTCGACAAGTGTTGATATAATCATGCAACACTTGCCATTTAATATTATTGCAAATTTGTTGCAGGACTCTGAAAAATTCACCTTACTCTTCATGGAAGAACCTCTTTTGCAGACCAGTAATGCAAATTCTATGGTTCTCTCTGAAAATCTCCCATTTAATGTCACTGTTGTTTTCCAATTATCCTACAATAAAATGTAAGTTGTTAATATTAAGTTAACATTAAGATAAACTAAATAATTTATAAATATTTCGACTATATTCATTAGTAATTTATGCTTTTAAAAGGATGTTGATCCTGTGTAATAGCTATCAGCCCTTTTGCTTGTGATCATTCTCAAATCTCAAAATAGCATTTTTTTTCAGTTATGAAAGTACTAAAATATCAAAGCTTGCATTAGTATACCATTAATGTCCCATGGCTAAGGTCTACTAAGAAAGTGTTAGTGCTAACATTGTCTTGACAAAGAAAACTTTGCAGGATAAAAGCTACTAACAGTAGCATCTATTATGCTCCACATAATATTGCTGCAAAAGAAAAAAAAAATATTCCAAAAAAACCCCCAAAAAACCAAACACAAAACCCAAAAAAACCAAAACCTAAAAAAAACGAAAACCAAAAAAAAACCTGTCTGGGGCTGAAGGGGCGCAAGGCAGAAACCTTCACTCCTGAATTTTCTATTATTTTTCTTGTTTGGCATGAAAAGTCATCTCTGTAAATTGAGGCCCAGTTGTACCCAAAGCTTCTGACTGATCAGTGTTTGATTGACAGGAATTCTGTTATTGTTTTTGTTTCTTTTGGTTTTTTTTCTTGTCTGTATCTGAAAAAAGATTTTTTTTACTGAGTGGGAAGATTAGGAAGGGGACTAAGGGTTAATGCTGCTTGAAATAAAAATCCAAGTGAATTTCTACAATTATCTGCTGAGGTCTCCTGAGGGTTGCCACAGATGGCATGTGATCCTCCTGCCTTGGATGGCACCCAGTACCTCTGGATGGGGCTGAGGGGTGAAAGGAGCATTAGACATGGAGATTTTCTGCAAACTGGTTGTGAGACAGCATCAGCAGCAGAGCCCTATTACAAACTTCGGTGATTATATAGCTTCTTTTAATACTTCATGCTTGTAATAAGCACCTTTCTTCCCCCTTCTCACCACTGCTTTCATAGTCTGGGAAAGCAATTTATTTAGTGCCTTTGCTATGTACAGAAATTCGATTGTGGCTGTGTGATTTTAGTCAAGTTTTCAGGAATGAAACAATGTGTTTCATCCTGCTACTGTAGAGTGATTTCTAACACATTTCATAAATTTCATTATGAAAGAAGATGTCAAGTAGAGAATTCAAAGTCCTCTTTTTAGTGTCTGTCTTCATGAACTGCTCACAGTGGATAATGCCATAACCTCTACCGGTATAATGGAACATTATCAAAGGCAGACATTCGCAAATCAACAGGGAGGTAGAGACCTGAAAGGCTTTTTGTTTTGTTTTTAGTTCTGATGAAGGATGATCAGCTCTTTGCGAGTACCTCTAGGTTTTAGGCTTTGTACTCGACTTGATAAAACCTTGATGAAGTGGTGAGCCTTACCTTTTCCCTCTTTGTTCCTAAGAACACATTAGTGGGGGTGTTTTGGACTACATGCAGAATTCTTCTATTTTATCCTTACATAAGGAAGACTTTGGTAGTCACAAAGTAATGAATAGAGGAATTACGCTTTTCAAATTATAAGTTTAAGATTATTGAATGCTTTTAAAATCAAATTCCCTGTGAAATCAACAGTTTGTTCCTTGACATACTCACCAAAATACTGTGAGTCATATTAAAATTTGTTTAGTTAGACAGATTTCTTCCTTCCTTCCTTCCTTCCTTCCTTCCTTCCTTCCTTCCTTCCTTCCTTCCTTCCTTCCTTCCTTCCTTCCTTCCTTCCTTCCTTCCTTCCTTCCTTCCTTCCTTCCTTCCTTCCTCTTCCGACACTTCCGACACTTCCGACACTTCCGACACTTCCGACACTTCCGACACTTCCGACACTTCCAACACTTCCGACTCTTCCTTCCTTCCGACACTTCCGACACTTCCTTCCTTCCTTCCGACACTTCCTTCCGACACTTCCTTCCTTCCGACACTTCCTTCCTTCGACCTTCTTCCGACACTTCTTCCGACACTTCCTTCCGACACTTCCTTCCGACCATTCCTTCCTTCCGACACTTCCTTCCGACACTTCCTTCCTTCGATACTTCCTTCCGACACTTCCTTCCGACACTTCCTTCCGATCATCCTTCCTTCCGACACTTCCTTCCTTCCTTCCGACACTTCCTTCCGACACTTCCTTCCGACACTTCCTTCCTTCCTTCCGACACTTCCTTCCGACACTTCCTTCCGACACTTCCGACACTTCCGACACTTCTGACACTTCCTTCCTTCCGACACTTCCTTCCTTCCGACACTTCCTTCCGACACTTCCTTCCGACACTTCCTTCCTTCCGACACTTCCTTCCTTCCTTCCGACATTTCCTTCCTTCCGACACTTCCTTCCGACACTTCTTCCGACACTTCCTTCCTTCCTTCCGACACTTCCTTCCGACACTTCCTTCCTTCCGACACTTCCTTCCGACACTTCCTTCCGACACTTCCTTCCGACACTTCCGACACTTCCTTCCGACACTTCCGACACTTCCGACACTTCCTTCCTTCCCACACTTCCTTCCTTCCGACACTTCCTTCCGACATTTCCTTCCTTCCGACACTTCCTTCCTACCTTCCGACACTTCCTTCCTTCCGACACTTACTTCGACACTTCCGACACTTCCTTACTTCCGACACTTCCTTCTCTTCCTTCTCTTCCTTCCGACACTTCCTTCCTTCCGACACTTCTTCCAACACTTCCTTCCAACACTTCCTTCCTTCCCACACTTCCTTCCACACTTCCTTCTTCCAACACTTCCTTCCTTCCTGCCTGCCTTCTGCCTTTTGCCTCTCCACTTTTCCTTTCCTATCACCTTCATCTTTCCTTTCTCTTCACTTCTTCCCTCTGTCTTTTCCTCTCCTCTCTGTCCTTCTCTCTTTCCTCTATTTTCAAGATAAATCCCATCCTTGCAAATTTATAACTGACAAGGCTGACAACTAGAATATTTGCTGGAAAAACAAGAACACACAGCAAGACTTCATGATTCTATTTCTCATATATATTTCTTTATAGGTTGCGTTCTGCAGTATTTGGTGCATGTGTCAGTGGAGATGAAAAGATACTTTACAGGGGAACTGAAATCTATTTCCAATGTCATTGCTATAGCACAAAATGGAATACTATGAATGACAGTCACTCAGATTTCCATAAATGTGGCTCCTCTATAAGCAAAATTCTGAAATGATTTTTATTTCTAATGTCACCCTTGGAGGCTCTGAAATGTCATTCTCATTTTTGTCAGAATAATTATATTTAATTTTGGGTTTGGTCTATCAGAGGTCTACAAATTTATTTTATAAGCTAATGCTACTCATTTGTCAAAACAGACAAGAAGTGATCATTTCTCTATTTCACTTTCTACACTGTATGGACATTCTTTAATGGCTAAAATATTATTAGGAGGGAGGAAGAGAGAAAATGTCTTTTATGAGTCTTTCCAGTGAGCACAACATTCTTTGTTTGCCTGATGTGGAAGACCAGTTGAACCCTGTGTTGCATGAAGACCTGAATATCTGCCAGTCAAAACGAGCAGGTTACTCAATGGGGACTCTGTAGTCTTGGAAGTCTGAAGTGTGTGTATCTGGGAAGCTAGATTTAGAGATTTTTCTTTAGCAGCACGTTATGTAGAGTTTCAAAATAAGATCAGTGAAGTCAAATCAACCTTCCAAGTCCATTTCAGGCTTTCTTTTTTATTATTTTTTTCCTCTTTGGACATAAAACACTTCAAATAAAAGTTCTATTAATAAAGCTCTAACCACAGATTAAATATTTCTGCTGACATTATTTGACTGATAATATCAATTTCAAAGTTCAAATTTTAATAAGGTATTACAAAGCATAGGAAGAAACAAGCTAATCAAGCCAAGTTTCATATTTCCCCTCTTTGTATAAAATGATAAGTGAATTTAAAGCTATGCTTTGTCTCTTTAATATCTGCTAAATATGGATGAATTACTGAATATATATTTATTCTTAGCCTCATTTGAAGGCAAATATTTACAAGGCTTTTCTGTTGTAATCTGATTTTAATATCTCTACTGAAAATGATTCATAACATGTGGCTTCAAATACCCTGTAGTTAAAGAGGCCAGAAATTAATTAGCTGATTCTAGCAAGGGTTTCTTGGAACTGACCTTGAAAGAAAAAAAAAAAAAGGAAAAAAAAAGAAAAAAAAAAAAAAAGCAGTACTGTTTATCAGATCATTGTACATTGTTGTTGCTTGTGCAAAGAATTTCAGGAGTAAATAACAGAGTGGCAATAACTTGTGTCTGATCCTTCGTGCTGATGTGCACGTGCGTCCCTTGGTTTTCTGTGGTTCCTGTAGTAGGGCTTCAAGGGCCAAGTATCTTCTATCCTTTTGGCATGGAAATTGTTCAGACAGGCATGGACATGTGAAGTGTGTTAGTGGCTGTTATGCAAGTGATGGGAAGCACCTCCTTTTAATCCCTTGTCCAGATTAAAATGCAGTGAGTGCGGCAATATTTGCAGGTCCTTTTTTCTGCATCTTATAAATATACTCAGGAAGCCATCTGGGAACAGAAATACTCCCTAAGTACCGCTGACCTGAAAGGCAAGTGTCTTTGTGAAGTCAGTTTCTCTCCTTCCTTTGAAAGACAATCTTGCTGATGCTGACTGCTAAAAATAAGGACGCAAAATCTTTTCCAGCATCTGGAGTTTTCTGTGCTTTAATCCGTTCATTTCCTTATGTATTGTTATATAGGTATTTCTGTGCACACTCTGATTAATGTACAAATATATATTTTACTCAGTAGGATTAGAGTCAAGTGGGCCTGATTCTCCACTTCCTTGCAACTTGCATCGTTAGCTATAAGTGTAGGTACAACCCTTTTAAGAACTGTCATTTTATAAGGAGCTTTAGGGAATTAGATTAACTCTTGCTTTGCCATTTTACAAATAGTCCATCTATTGTGAGCTGAAAACAAATTTTTCCTATGCCTTATTTTTTTAACTGCTTTTCTAGAAACCTGAACAGTGGGCTATCTTTTGTTCCATTGAAGCATCTGTTTCTAATGGATATTTTGTGGTCCAGGACTTCCTTGGGAAAAGAGCATTCTTGTAATTGTGTAGAGGTATGTGTGGGGATATTAGATAGGTATTTACAACATCTAATTGTGAACCATAAAGGTGCAAATAGTGTGTTTAACAGCCCTTGCACAAACCACCTGAGACACTTCCAATTCCTGCCACGAGTGATTTGCAGTGTATTTGTGGAGTTATCCAAAAATTCATATTTTGTGGAGTGTGTTAGTTCTGGACAGTGGTTCATTCAGCTTTGCATTAAATCACAAATTTATTTTGCTTGTGTCCATTCTCCTCCCCTCCTGTGAAACTGGGCATCAGGGTATGTGTGCTGTCCTTGGTTGCTACAGCGAAGTTATCTTAATGAAGTTGTGTCAATGGCAAACACTGCAATAGTAAGTGGTCTCAAATAATCCTGTATTAGAGTTTAAATATGTATAATCTGCATATTTCTGATACTCCCATTTCCATATTATGTTGGCAGTATTCATCCTTAGAAGAGTCAAATAGTAAAAAATATTTGACATAATTTCTCCAGCAGCAATGAGTCTTGGTTTGTCATGGGAAAGATCTTCATAGTCATTCTGAGTATGGCAGGAACTGGTACCAGACTACTAATTCAGCTATGATTTCAAAAGTGTGAACCAGCTCAGGAAGCGTTTCAGGATTTAATTTTTTCACAGGAAGGAAACCAGGGCAAGGTTTGTGTATTTAGCCAAAAAGGGATGTAGCTTTAGCTCCAGGGTTTGGGTTTTCTCAGCAATTCAGCATCTGCTTTGGTCTTGATAACATTAATTCATTTCAAAAAAGCTGGTGGAATTTGCTCAATATTTAAGCATGCGAATTATGTATGTAAATACACACTATGTGGGATTTTATCTTTCCACCTGGGTGTGTATGTGCACGCAGCTATGTTGTGTGTCTCTAAGTGCCCTGAAGGTCCCACCTGCAGGCTGGCAAGAGGGAGTGCTGAGGTTCAGTGATGCTGACATAGCTCAGGTGATGTGCACAGTCTTGGTATCTGCCCCAGTGTGTCATGCATCTTAGTTTGTTCATGAGTAACCTTTCTAACAAAACAAAAAAATTTAGGCGTACTTGCAGAACTTTGCCAGTTTGGTATTGTCCAGTTTTGCATTATTATGCCCTGAATTAATGTATTTAACAGAAGTTCTTATGGCAGTAATGGGAAAAGTCAAAACCTTGCTGCTGCCCCTGATTTATTGAAGGGTTTGTATTTCAAGGAACATGAGGGATTTTAACCCAACACTTAGAACTTCGGGTCAAGTTGCATCTAACAGGAGTAATTGCACTTTTATCAATGAATGGGTTCACTTTAAATAATCTTCCCTCTTTCCACAAGGCTAGCTTTTCCTTTTGAATATAATTGGCATGTAATTGGTAACTTTTCATCTTCTCTTGAAACAGTTTCTGGAAGTGCAAGATACATTTTGCTTGAGAAGGAAATTTAGGCCCAGTTTTAGGCAAGCTCGTATGCTTAGTTAAAGGTTGTACATTTGCTGTTAAAAGCTGCTTTTATATACAATGCCACATCTTGCATTTCATCATTGTGATGTGGTCTAAGCCACAGGAAAGACAGATTATTCTGAGCAACCAGCAATGGCTACAGGCAATATGATTTGACAGAATCTTACTTGTAATTGCTGATCCTGAGCTGAGCCAAGGAAATATGGATTAAAAAAATGCAAAATTATTTGTGTCTTGCTTCTTTTTTTTTTTTTTTCTTTTTTTTTTTTTTTTTTTTTTTTTTTTTTTTTTTGGCAAAAATGTCAGGCATTGCCTCCAAAGTTTAGACTCCTGATTTTTCACTCATGTTGCTTTAACAAAATCAAAGAGAGGAGTGCTTTGAGTGAAATTTTCTGTGTAAATACTATCTGCGGTTTAGATATGGCATCGTCATTATAGGGGCCACATCCTTCCCATCTCTTAATAGCTCTTTTGCTCTCATCCATAATGACACTGTGTAATTTTTTCCTCTTCATTATCTTGTGTAGTGGACTTATAGAGACCCCTTCTTTACCATACATCTAGATGACCTGAGCTGGACTTGCAATAAAATACATGTGGTTGAGAATACCAGAGAATTTATTATGATCTCTGGCTGATGACTTTCTGCTGAGATTGCTGCTGCTGTATAGTTCATATCACCCTCCTGCCTACTACCGTTACCACCGTAATTAAAAAAAACCCTAAACCAGATAAAAAACAGAAGAAAGTGTTCATTTCAATCTCTTACCAAGCCAGCTCACTTCCCTGGGCTGGTCAAACTAGGACACCTTGAAACTCAAATTTAGAATCCAAGGTTGTAGCCACTGGACGGTTAGGATGTTTTGACAAAGATAGGTGCAGGAAGATGGCTAAATACACTACTGAATTAGCAGACCAATCCAAAGCCCTTGCATAAAGTGTGCACAAAGTTTATGGTTCCTCGAATGCTCAGAGTCATCAGGTATTATCCAGTTGTGCTACAGAGTTTACAGCATAACATATACACTTCATGGCCTGTTATAGCCATAATCCATGTTTTAATGCTTTATGTCAGGCATCCCTGCTGCCCTCTAACCATTCTTTAATAATAAGACAAAAGTGATATTTTAGGGTAACAGTTAATAAATAATGTGACTCATCCAATCACACCTTTCACTAAAATATTATTATCTTTTGACAGGTTCATTACTGTAGAGACATCAGGGACTGATGAAACATTGTCTAATTCTACCACTAGTACATTTTCTGTAGTTGTCTTTCTTTTAATTTAATTCTCCTACTCTGAAAGCATACTGTCCATTGCAATTATTGAATGAGCATTTAATCTTTTTTTATGGAAAAACTATTAAATGGGCATAACATTGTTATGATGTGCACTCATCTACTCCTGACTTTGAGAATCAAAGTTTTTTCCTTTCTGATAACAAAACCTCAAGTAAGATTTTAGCTTTAGTGCAGCATGCTGGCTTCCTGAGCAACAAGAGAACTGTTATTTTTTTCATAATACTTCAGAGTCTGAGAAACAATTTGTGGTTATCAGCCACTTTTGGTAAAATTGTTTCTGGGCAAGTTCTGCATATGTTGGAGCCATTTGCTAAGTACTATTTAAAAAAAATACTATTTCTTAAATTGCAGGTAAATGAATAGTACAAATTCAAAAAAATAACAGATTGAAACAAAGCAAGAAGAAAAAGAAGTATGCTAAAACCACTTCCTGCATACTCATGTGATCACGTGCCAAGAAAAAAACATTTTTTGCAGTCTAAGTGTCCTTTTTGTTCAACATTACCTGTACAAACTTAATGGGAAGTGGATTTCAAGTACACAGATATACATGCAGTAAATAAAAATCTTTTTTCAATTTTCGTCTGTGAAATTTGGCTAGAAGCACAGTTTATCCCCACCAAAAGGGAGATTGGGGAAGAAACCCAAATTAACCATCCCAGAACAAAACAGCAGTTCTCAATCTCTTTTCTTACTGAGATATGGCTGCTATCTGTCTAGGACAGGAGTTTCTCTTGTCATCATGGAAAGGGGCAGTAAGTTCATTGCTCTTTCAGAACATGCTGCAATCTCTAAATTCCCCTGGAGAGAGTATATCGGATATCCACAGAGTTCTGCTTCAAATCAATTCACAGACTTGAAAAGAGATTTTAATAATGGGTAGAATTGTGAAAAAGAAAGCTAAATTTAACAGTGATTTACTGCTCACTCCAGTCTCTAATATATCTGTTTTTTATTGGCTTACCATTTTGCTCTTAAATAACTAAATCTGTAATATTATAATAAAGGGGGATATTTAGCCTTCTACCCACCTAATAAGTCTAGCCTTCTACCCACATAATAAAAAATACCCTATGAACTGAGTCACTGTCTTTGTACAGAACCATAAGTAAAGTCATACTTATAAATTAAAGGAGAAAATGCTGGTGTTTGTAACATCATACTTTAAATTCAAGGAGAAAATGCTGGTATGTTTGCAACAGTCTTCAGCATGTACTAAAAGTGTGACTTGAGCAGACTGATATTCAGGTTGCCATCATTCAGTAATTTTTCATCCCAATCAAGAATGAAGCATCTTAGTCTACCCCTGCAGGAAAATAAAACTGTTTACAAAAAACATCTAATATTAGTGTTTTTGTGTTTTTTTCCATTTACTATACATTTTGATTTGGAAATGCAGCGAGCAAATGGTCAGTGTGAGTCAATTGGTGTAGAAGGAGCTGTGCATTCAATGCTTGTTGCTATTGCAGCTGATTCTGACACAAGAGCCTCACTAGAGATTATTACACTCCAAAATCCAGCAGAGGTAGTAATGGGCAAATTGCACCAGCTCCTAGCCTCCAGAAATGTCTTTTAATTTCTTCCCTAAATTCTTAGCTTATGGTTTTGGGGGACAACGGTCTTCTTTTAAAAGATGTTTCATGAGTATATTTACTGCCATGCTAGGCAGAAAAAGGGGGTAAATTCCTGTTGCCATTGAAAGATTCATCTCATGTTTCTCTTTCCTGACAGATACTGACAAAAACTGTGCTTTCTGTGAGAGCAGCCTCCTCATGAAACTGGGTAAAAATTAGCTTTAGCAAAGGCTGTAGAAAATTCTCTTTAATTTGAAGGTAAATATTCATGGGCACCTTCTTTCATGCTGACAATGTAAAGTCTGAAAGACTCCTCTATTACTACTAGCAATGAATGGAAAAGACTTCTTCTGTTCAGTTTTGAACCTACTCAGTCATTAGGAGTTTGCAAGTTCAATTCAAACTTAAAGGTTACAGTGCCTGCATGCTACTGGGAAAAGATCAAAGCATGAAAGGAACAAACACCTAAGTCATGTCAAGGAGGAGGGACACTTTGCAGGCTTGAACATTTACTATGGTATTAGTTCATGCTTTTGATCTTTGAAGGAAAAGCATGGGTGACCTTTAAAAACATCAGGGAAGACGTGCATTAGCTTTGCATTAATTGATTCCTTAAAACCTAAAATGATTATGAAATAAGCAGTAATTGCCCATATCTTGTCTCCCAGTAATACAGAGAATGCATCTGCTTTTAGATCCATGTTGCATTTTAAAGCAGAATAAGATCTCTCTTTTTGAGTTGTCTAAGGGCTTATCAGGAAAGGAAAGGCTTGCTAAAAAAGTGAGCAGGCCCTCTCTGCCCCTTTAGCACTGGCAAGGTGAGCATCCCAGGTTCTTCTTCTTAACATGAAATAGAAAACCAGGAAAATTGTTTGCAGTGTTTGGTCATGTAGCTGGAGAAGTGCTTCTTTGCCATGAGGAGGAGTTCTTGCTGCATTCTGCCCTAAAATGTGGTGGAGAAACAGTACTTCTGCCTTGCAATGTGGTGGACATAATTTCTACATTTTTTTACCATCCTCTTTAGGTCATGGTCTTGATCTTTTTTTCATGTCTATGATCAAGGGATAGATAAAGAATCACTTATAATTTCTTATTGTGTTGAGAGATGGACATTGGTGGGAAAATGCTAAAAGAAGGCTGTCACTTATCCATCTAGTTCTCCACTGTTTCTCCCTCCATTTAGGAAGTAATTTCAAAAGGGAGATACTTTGACTGCTTCTATCATTCTCTACAAAGCTAGTCAAGTCCTGTGATCAGCATTTTATTCCCAGCTCATAAACGTGCCATTGAGACAAATCTGTCCCTGGGTCTTACCCATTTGTTTCAAATCATGAGGTAGACTAAGGATCTGTGAAGCTGACCCTTTTTGGTTGAAACCAAACTAGGAGACACACAAGGTATGCAGTTAGCTGCCATTATCATCCATGTGGCCCATTTCATTGCTCTCTTATGACCATATGGCTTTATGACTCAAATCCAAAATAAGGCCAGCAATTTGCTGAAGTCATAGCTAGCTTAGTGGCAAAGTACAGACTTCATATTTTCTCTCTTAGCCACAGGTGGAGTCACAGTCCTTACCAAAGCTCCTTTTCTTTTGTGTTTTCTGCTTTGACATTTATTTGCTCATTTTATTTCCTTTTTCATTTCATCCTGATCCATGCCTGATTTGAAACCTCTGATCTTATGCAAAGTCTACCTCTGGTTACCTTCCCTCTCCCACTTTCACATTTTTCTAAGTCACTTTCTGCACTAGGATAAAGCTTATTGGCTTCCCTTCTAATCATAAAGCATACGTTGTGTTTATTTGACATGACTCAAAAAAAGTTTTTAACTGAAATGGCACTTACTTACTAAATATATTGATTCATTCAAACTCAAAGATTTCAAAAAAACTGATAAATTATCAGTCTGTTCTGAACTTAGATGTATTAAAACTATAACTATTTCCAGCACAAAATAACTGATTGCTTAGTAAGCTAGAGTAATTTACTGTAAACTTTTGTGAAAGTCTGAGACGTAAAGGAAATATTTTAACTACTTTAATACAATTTTTTCCCTGATTCTCAATGTGGGAAAAATTTCAAAAAGCTGACATTTGTCCCAGCTTGAGGGTGAAAAAAATAGAAATCTAGAAATATTTTCTTTAGCAGTAAAGCCATATGGTTAAGAGCAGCAAAACGCACATATGGCAACAAGATCATCTCCTGTAATTCAACCCATTAGTGCAAGAAATTTGTTCAGACAGGTATAGAGTTGGATTCTCATTTATGTTTCTGCCAGCCCATTCTTATCTGGATATAAAAACAGGTCCTGAAATGCTAACGGCAAATATAGCATATGCTCCCAATAAAAGGTGTCAAAAATCTTCTCGCTTCTTTACACCAAATTAGTGTGTGCGTGTGTGTCTATGTGTGTAATGTACATGTATTTAGGCAAAAGCTGAGTCTCTTTTCTGGTTTTTCTCTTTTAAAAGTATTTATTTTATTTTATTTTATTTTATTTTATTTTATTTTATTTATTTTATTTTATTTTATTTTATTTTTTATTTTTATTTTATTTTTATTGTATTATTATTTTCCTCATTCTGAAATTAAACAACTTAAACAACTTTAGAAAAGCTACAGGATGATTGTTATATTTTTACACAGAAAAAGAAGGAAAATCAGTGTATTTTCTATTTGTGCATACTCCTATTTTCCTACAGGGAAATCCCTGTTTTGACAATTCCTTCTTGTGCAAGGTGTCAATCCCACTGCCTGTGGAGACACTTCTTCATTATGAAGCTTAAACGTAATCACAGATTAGCATCTTTAGTGTCAAAGGGGTTTTTGTTAAGAGTGCTCATTGGTCAGTAAAATCAACAAAATTATGTATTTATTCTATATATCTTAGTCCAGCTGCTGGCTTTCAGTATCTTCATCATCATTTCTACATGTTTGTCCCAGTTTCCTGGAACACTGCTGACAATTTACCTTGACAAAGCCGAAAGAATTGCTAGTTCAGCTGTCAGGTTGCAAAATACTCTGTGTAGGGAAGCTGTGTGACAGGAGGAATGGGAAAGAGTATCCCTCTGGTCTGATGAAGGATTTCAGGTAAGTCCCTTCAACTCTCTGTGCTTCATATATACTGTGTACTAAAGGGTATACATGTATACTGTGGTACTAAAGCACTCTACTGTCTCTCTAAAGCACTTGCAAAGCTGGATACTCTTAATGGAGAACATTAAGTAGACCTGGTATAAATTCATGCTCATTGCAGATGGCAACAGCAGTATTGTTTCCGCAAGGGAATCCTCAAACAAGATTGTACTGCTTACAGTGGGAAATATTTATCCCCAAGGAAACTCTAGTAGTTTGGGGCTCCTACATACTCCATCTCCAAATTTCAGCAACTCCCTGCCTTCCAAACTCTGCACAGGCAGGTGAAATTGAGCTTTTACTGTTAGAAGTGTAATACTAGACTGTATTTATTGCAGAGAAGCCAAATAGAAGATAAAACACTTGACAAAGTAAGATATGGAGAGTGCAAGCAGTGCTAGGAACACCCCACAATGATTATTATTATCTGATAGGAAATATTAAAATTCATAAATTATGCTAAAATTCAACAGAAGTTACAGAGCTCTGATATTGTGAAGGAGAACGAAGTGGCAACTGAGCATTGGTTAGTTCTAGTGACTGAATTTTGTGTATTTATATTCAAAGACTAACCCTTCTTCTGACCTTGTATTATCTGTAATAAACTTTCTGGCCACTGCAAAATTAAAGGCTGAGCTGAAAATAATAAGGCTTCCTAAGCCCTTTCTGAGAAAATTATCTATCTAACAGAGTAATTTTATTTAAAAAAGTAGCTCTAAAAATCACAACAGAAGTGTTTAAACACATTGCCAAATTGTTCCATAGATATATCTCATTTCCTTTTGTTTGTTATTTATTTTAATGTTCAACAGCTTACTATCATTCAGTCTTTGCCCTCAGGTTTGTTTGGGAACACGGATTAAGAAGACTGTCCCAGGAGTAGATTTTACTGTCAAAACCATCAGGATCTGTGTAAATCCATTGCATATGTTTTAGGGGACAAATTAACAATACTATCTAAGTCTTTTGATAACGCAATAGCTAGCAGGTACGCATAAGGAAAAAAACACGAGCACTATCTGACATTATTCAGAGTCAGAAAATGGTTGTTTAAACATAAGGAAATGTTACCAAAGTTTGTCTTGTTTTTAATGTCTGAGTCCACAGAACAGCTAAGAGAGTAAGTAAGATTTTTTTTTTTGCAGGATATGAAGATTTTTCTGGGCCAGAGGCTAGAATGACAAACCACATATTTTCTGAGGTTTTGGAAGATTTTAACTGGCAGAGATGATGTATATTACTTCTACCTTACATATGTATCTACTTCCTAGTTTTGCCCTAATGCAGCTTTTGAGTTGCTGTGTGCCTTAAGATTTTAGAAAGTTGTCTGCAAAAATGTTTGTGAAAAGACTCACAACAAAAATGGTCTCAAATATGTTCACCACATGAAACCAAGCAGGCAAGAGAAAATGACCACAAGAACAGTCAATATTTAGCCTAATTTTTATTTTTTTTTTGTAAACAAAACCTTTTCTGACTATGAATGTCAAGAAATATTGTCATTGGTGCTATGGTAAATCACTGTGAAGGTATTTATATAACACAGGTCCCTGACTCCTGCTCTAGCCTCTGGACCATGCCAGTTCAATGTCATCCTGCTTTCTTCTGTTTTTTTTTCAGAGAGCATCAACTGTGTTTTGGCTTGCTTCCCAGACAATGTTTTCCAGAGCAGAGATTTTGACCCTCACTAGAGACAAAGACATTTGAAATAAAAATAAAAAAAAGAGGTAGAAAATAAAACACTGGAGATGCAGGCACAATAAGAAAACTGTGGGTGGCTTGAATGGTAGATCTTACTTTTAGTGTGACCTCTAAACTTGTGTCAGACTTGCACACCTCTAAAATTTGGTTTTGTTTCTCATGGCCATTGCTTATCCTTGGGATGTCTTAGCTTGAATACCAAATATTCTTAAAGACACAAATCTCTTCCAGCTTCCCAGGATTGGTCTCTTGGGTTAGTGGTAAGTGCCCCTGTAGTAGCAGATCAGAGGTACTTTGAGGATCTGCTGAGTCTAGCCTGGCTAGACATTACCAAAAATGTACCTATCTTTTCAGGTGCCTGTCTTTGGAAAGTCAGGTGCTTAAGAAACTCTTCAGTTCAAGCTGTAACGTGCTTGAATTTACACACTGGGAAACCTTGGACAATCTGGGACTTAGGTGAAAGTTCACTGCCTTTCGCATACAATTTTTGGACTAAATCAAATTATATTTAAAAGGATTAATTGTGTTTCACTCATGTCAGGAAGCAACAGAGAGGAACCAAGTCTGGTGAAAAACACTGACTAAGAAGTCCCTCAGACAAGAAAAGTCAGTAAAATTGTTGTGAGGGATGGCCTTCAAATGACTTTAAATGGAACCCCATAGCCTATCCACTACTAGGAATAAAAATGAGCCATTTTGTTTAACCTATGAAGGTACTGTATATCTGTCTGTATTAATTGTCATCTCCATCAAAAGACGCCTGCTGGCAATGCCAACATTTTGAAGCATGCACATAGGAATCAGACACTTCCAGGCCTTTGCCCTTTGATTTTTGTGAAACTGATGTCAGTATTAGCAGGATGAAAGAAGGAGTTGGTGTAGAACAGTACAGTTTACGGGCAGCTCAAGTGCACTCAGGCTCTTAACCTGCACGTTGACGTAGGAGGATTTGGGTCAAATGAGAATTTTTAAGTTTCTAATTGCTGGATATCAGTGTGGCATGGAAAGACATGCAGTGTCTTGGATTTGTTTCTTCATTAGGGAATATCATTTGATCTTAAAAGTAATATCAGGAGGAGACTGAATGCTGTGGAATTAGTCCCCTTTACAGGGTAGACAAAGGCCCCTGGTTTAGAAGAGAACAGCTTCAGACTGGAGAACAGGCTGGCTAAGGAGTGTGATCGCCTGCAAGGAGCGGTGCCCTTGGTTCTCCTCCTCACAAGCTGTACTGCCAGTCCTCCCTTTTCCACCTCTCCATATCGAATTTCCCCCTCCCTCGGTGTTGTGAGCCGAGCCCGTCGGTTCCCTTTTGTGCTCCTGGATCGGAGGCTGCCATCTCCTCCAGCATCCCTGTCTGCAGCGAGCCCTCCGAACCTGCCTCTCCACCCTCCTGCTCCACCAGCCCCTCGCTGCCCCTTACCCTGGGCCGTCGGCATAATGAGGGCTTGATTTCAATACTTCCCCTCATTTCTCTGTTCACTGCTCTGCAGGTTAATGCAGATTCCAAACTTCAACAAGCAGCTGTTAAACATGTCATTAACACTGCTTCGGCTGCAAATGAAACTCTGCTATTGGGATTATTCCGGGAGCTATAGTTTTGTGATGAGCTTTGTCAATCACAGCTGACCTGCTGTGTACAGAATGAAACTCAGATTATCTTCTTTCTTCCTCAGACTCTTGTCATTTTTTCACAAAGAATTACTATTCTACTCCCCGAAAGATTGATTACTTGCACAAATAAGAGAGTCTGAGACATTAATACAAAATTCACAGGCTTTTCTTTATCTCAAACCTGCAACTCCCTCTACATTTCCTCCTGGTAATTATATTAGAATTGTGTACACTAGGAATTGCCATCTGATTATTATGAAACTAGTTTTGTCATGACAAAAATGAGCTTAAGTCTTGTTTTTTTTGGAAAATGATCAGTACAGTGCACTGGATGAGAGAGAAGGAGATTAAATCCAACTTGCTTTCATCCATGAATGCTTTCATCTCTTTTTCAAACACAGGAAATGATTACCACTGCTATAAGCTGCAGTTCATATGAGTGAAAAAGGATAAGAAAATATTGAAAATTCTGTAACCAACAGTAGGACATAATATAGGTCCCTGGTACCCACTGAGAGACATGTACTTTATTTTTCTATTCTGGCAATGTCAAGGGTTTCACATTTTAAGAGTTTCCTTCTACTGAGGTGCCACTAAGTACTGGAGAGTATGTCAATTAATTTGCCATTTCTCCAGGTTTGGATTTTCTTTTATTGTAAGACAGTAAAATATTTTTTAAAATTTCACTCAAATAGCCTGTCTTCATCTGTCACTTAATGAACTTTACTCTTGTTTCTTCCAGTAATTCTGGAATTGTTGAATATCTCATAACTGAGCCCAGGCTGTTCTTTTTTTCATAGTTCTTGAAGAATGTTTGAAATTAGGAAACATATTTCTTGACCTCTTGTACAGCATTTTGCCTTTTACTGAACCATCAGTCCCAATGAACTCTGTCCCTCAAGGTATAAAAATAAATACTTGGAATCAGAAGCCACATTGGGCAGGGGATATGTTTAAATTTGAGCTCGCCTCCTCTAGTACTGCAGTCCAGTAAACAAAACCATTTCAAGTTCATTGCCTTTGCCCAACAGATTTCCCTTTACAAAACCTGTTGAGCTTCTACTGAAAAATATCTCCTGATATTATTTCCTTCAAATCTCCATTTAAAGCATTTGAGTTTATTAAATGGTATGTTCAAGTCAGTAAGAAATTCAAACCCTCCCTGCACCTAAGCCAGGGAGCTGCTAAATGTAAGGACATGTTCAAAGTCAGATCATCACTTCATGAATCATGATCACACCCAGAAAAAGTGAAGAAAAGACTGAGAGGAGAGAGAACATGTTTCAGGGAGAGAGGAAAGAAGCCAGCAAGAAAGCAGCAAGCACAAGGTCTGAATCAAAGGGAGAGACGAGGATGATGAGGTGCAATGGGTTGGTGAAATCTGGGTACCTCTTCACCCTGGGAACTGGAACTTGAGCTGCTAATTTTCTTCTCTTTTAACTCTTCTGTCTAGAAGAGAATGAAAAGATGAGATGTGAAGTGTGGAGTGAGTGACAAAATGCTCACCAAACAAAACCCCACAATCATTAGTAATTGAATATTTCATATTTTGAGTCATTCAAGCTCTATGAACCCCAAATAGCACTTTTAAGTATTCAATTTTTTTCTCCATTGACTTTAATTAAGTTTGCCCCAGGCTGGCAATCCTGATGAACGTGGAAAAGATTTTTTATAAAGGAGTAAGCTTTCTACCAGTGCAATTTTTTTCTTTCTGAAATCATCCAGCTGTTATTTAAACTCAAACTCTTATTATGTCATCAGGTACAATCTTAGAAATATAAAATACAGATATATTAAACTACTGCACCATAAATATTTTCCACTTGGTGACTGTGAAAATTACCATATTATTTCCTGATTTAGATATGCCTGATGAAACCTAGTATTAGTGATAAGTGACTGTATGTATGGTAACTTCTATGTAGGAACTAGAATCAAATGCTTTAATGATAGGATTCGCACACATATCTGCATTAATGCACCCAATCTCACATTTTCTTCTTCCCTGTCATTTAATCAGTGCTACAGCCTTAACAGCAAAAATCCAAAATGACCATAGGGTAAGACCATTTGGAAGCAAGTTTTCCCCATTATCAGTGACATTCTTTTGCTGGCACAGAGTGAATTGATTGTGTCCTCCAACTGTTGAACTCACTGGCTAAACTGCTCTTGATGGCAATGCACTCCTGTCACAAAAGCCATACAAATCCATGCCGACTGCATTTATCCCCCTATCTGTCACCAAAATACAGCCAGTTTAATAGCTTTGGTCTTTCCCCTGAGATGTTAGATTTCCACTGTTAAAGCATGGCCTTAGAGCACATAGGGGTCTTACAGGAACACAGATATATTGAAAAGAAACTTTCTTCATTTCACTGATTTGGATTTACTGTCTGGATTCTCTCTTAATACTACTTGCGGTAACTGTTGACTTCAACCTAACTATGCTGATTTATACTGATGGTGAGCTGAGATTTAAAAAGCACCATGATCTGGAGTCCTAAAAAAACTACAATTATGACAGAGTGAGACATCAAGGGGAAATAATCGCTGCAGTCACGCAAAGCTTGCTGTAGACAGCAAGGGTGGGCTTTCATGTGGTTGCTGAGACAGTGCCAGGGAAATATGTGGAATATCTTTGGGGGTCCTAGAAACCCCAAGCTCCCCATGAGATCAGTAGTAGTGGTGTAGGGGTATATGTAAGAAATTGAGCCTTTGGGTGATTGAGAAATTCCAGGGACAGTGTAATATGCTGAGGGCCTCAAAGGTGGTTCTGGTGACAGCTTATCCTGGTGATTGTCCTGTAATGAACAGGTTAGCCTCCACATCTTGCAGCACAGAAGGCTTGCTATGAAGAACTACTTTCTCTCATAGAATCCAAAATTATTCTTGCTTTACCTAGTTTTTTTGTTGAGATAATTCTGGAAACCAAAGAATATTCTAGGCTTCTCCTGAGATGCTTGAACATTTCATTAGAGCTAATCTGAACAACTCTGCCCCTCTACTCTTTTCCATTTCAGCCCATCTGTTGCAAAGCTTCGGCTCTTCCCAGTTAAATGATATGGCATGTCAGCAATCACTTCCTCTGGAGATCAACATCAAACCAAACTCTCTTCATTTCTGGCCATATGGAATAGCTTCCTCGTGGGCTTCTGAGACTATGGATGTTTTATATCCTTGTATTTACATAACTGGACTTGCCTTTTCAATCTTTCAGTGGCCTTTTTGGCCAGATTTATGCCTGACTATTTTGAAGCAGTGACTCACAGAGGGGAAATGCATATTTTCACATAACCTCACAGGACTATCTGCAATAGTGCCACTTTCTAAGGATCTTGAATCACCAACTCCTCCAGAAATTGCTAAAGCTTTTGCTTTGCTACAATGAGCCAGGAAATCAGTGGTAGGGCACTGGGATTCCAAAACGTGGGCTGCATAGGCTGGCTGAGCAAAACCAGCTTTATGTGTAACCTTATATGAGTGCTTCTCTTGCTGATGTGGGAGTAATCATGGCATAGAGACTGTGTGTGTGGGGGTCTTCTGTTACAAATCTTGCTTTGTGCTGATGCTGCATAAGTAGGATAGCGTATTAGTAGTAGTCAAAAGCAAAATCAACTTTGAGTGGGTGGCTTTGCAGCTTATCCATAAAAACTCAATTTCATCTGGGTACCAGCCTGAGCTGATATCCATATTGCATTTAATGCTAATTAATTTTCATAACAGGCAAAGTGATCACACCAAGCACAATGTTGGAGTTTCCCTTGTTTTGGAGTTGTCTGTGCAAGACTGTGGGTATTTTGCTCTAAAGTCCTTGAGCACGGAGTGCCAAAGTTGAATATGGAAGTTGAGTATGAATACTACTGTATCTTTCTGAATGTTTTTTAAAAGACTTTATTTATGAAAATAGGGCTAGTTTCTTTCCTTTGGCTAAAATAAAAGGAGTTAGGTAGCCTCGAATCCTCCCTATACATTTTTTGAAGCATTCAGGAGCCTGAACATTCATTTTCTCGTCTTTGTCCACCTCTAAACTTTTGAGATTTAGTGGCATAGTCAGAGGCAGCACAGCTCATCCCATCTCCTGTGTACTAGGGGGGGAGACCAACATAAGAATCTGAGTTTCTGTTGAGCAAGCAGAATTTAAATGGCCTTGCCCAGGCTGCTGACAAAAATAGATACAAATACATTCAGTGTGAGAAAATGTGGAGTTTTTTTGCTGTTGCCCTGTGCTGGTTTTGGAATATTTGGTGTTGCCCACAGTTACAGATCTCATCATACCAAAATTATAAAATGCAAAATTATTTGACTATTTTCTGTGTCAAAATAAAACATATTAAACACAAGTCACAGACAATTCTTTTCCTGTAAAGGTTAGGGATTCTCAGTGTACATTCAGAGCCATACACACAAGTGCAAATAAGTCAACTACCACAGCTATTTAATCAGGACCGTTTGTTGATTTGAGCAGAGCCCCTATGCTGTGAAATGAAAAAAGAAAACCAAATTTTCTTGAGCAATCTTGCTGTTCCTGCTTCAGGTGCTAGGCCATTTCACTAAAGCAGCTCAGACGAGAATGTCATTAGTTCCTAAGCCCCAGGTGAATTTGCCACTGTTCCACATGATTAAGCCAGATAATTGTGTGTTGATAGCGAATGTGGTTGGTGAAATACAATTTCTAGGACCTTCCTAAACAAACACAATGTAGAAGTGAGTCAAAGTGCTGTCATTTCAGTCCTTTGTCACAGGTTTTGCACTTGCAGACATCTCTGGTGAGGACTGGCGAATAATTCTGTGGCATGTCACTGTGCTCTTAAAGGTGACCTGGCTCAGAAAGTGGATCATACATCTTTTGGCATGCAGTTTAGGGGAGGAGGGGGGAAAAAGGCCTGGCTGATGTGCCCATGAGCAGCACAGACTTCTAACATTAGCCCAGTTTAAACTATGCATGCTGGAGATTGCTTTGTCTTCAAATAATTTTACAATTCCACATAGTACTTTCAGAAATTATTAAAATGCCACAGTAATGTGCAATTATATATTCTGAGAAACAGTTGTTGAAAACTTTTTAAAAGCTATTCTTAATAGTGTTTGTCTATCAGGATGATGCAGACCCATTAAACAAATTTTGGGACCGTATCCTGCCTCTGCTGACTTTGTGACCTTGACTGGGTAAATAAAGATTTGATTTTTCACCCTGATCCTAGAAGAGGTAGAATCCTACATGTAAATTATTTTTTTTTAGATTATAGGTAGATATCCAAAGGCAGTGACAGCTTCAGCAGCCATAGTACTGCCCCTTTGATTTGTAAGCAAATTGTTTCTGCCCTGGTGCTGTCCTGGCACAAATGTGACAGTGAAACTTAGCTGGGGACTGCCCCCACACAGGTTCCTTTGCCTCCAAAGAAAGGTAGTTTTTCAGCATGTTTAGTTCTCTGATACTGTCTACCACATGGCTCACCTACATTTGTGCTAGACATATAGGTTGGAACAAACATACTTAGGACCTTGGAAAGGAAGAAGGGGAAAACAAAGGGGTTAATTATATTTCCTCTGCTGCCAAAGAGCAGTTGTGATTTTACTTGTAAAAAAGAGTGGCTCATACTCAAACTGGTATTGTGGGGATTATATATGGTAGTAGCATCCTCTGATAACTTTAGATGAAAGTGACAGTAGAGAATGGAGAGCATTAGTGGACTGATTCTACACTCAGTGCTGGTAGCAAAAAGTGCAAAGTGAGAAACTCTTAATAAAGGAATCCGTTTTTACAAAAGGAAACAAAACAGAAAGAAAGCGACATAAGCTGATATTTTTGTTTTACCTACATACTTTCTGTATCTGGCAGTTCTAGGAAATTCTGTCTTTTGATTTTTAAACCACCTTATTTTTCTAGTTACCATGTTTATTTGAAGCTAGGAAACGTGAGACTGTTTCTGAGTCAGTGGTGCCTCCAAAACACACTATTTAGTGTGTGTTTGTCATGGAGATGCATATTACCAGTCCACCAGACTTTGCACAGCAGCCATTAAAACAAATTCCAAGCTAAAGCATGTGCATGCACTGATACATGTGTGTATTTCTGTGTATATGTGCATACTTGTTTATCTCACCTAGAAAGCTGTGTTTGTCTTCTTAAAGAAGGGAAGGGAAAAGACTGGAGGTGCAGGAAAAGAAAGCAGCTCCTTACCTTTTTGAATACTGTAGATATATTTATCAGATTATTATTTTTAGCTCTCTTATTTCATTCAATAAGGAGTCATATATTATGTACAATCAGAATCCTGTGGTATTAACTGGCAGTCCTGGTGCCAGATGAGGAAAGGAGTTTTGCCTTGTGATTTATGAAGACATTAGTTGTTGTTTTTTTATCTATGCAAGCTAAACTTTTTCACTGTCCTTTCCTTGTTCTCAAGTCTGTCTTAGCCATCACTTTCCCTACAGCCTCACTTTCTTAAATCACGCATACCGTGTATCTCTCAAAACACTGAAGGAAGAGTCCCTTGAAAGGCCATTTCAGCTTCATTTCATGACCTGGCTGAGGTCTCTGGATAGTATGAATACTGCTTTATTTTCTGAAAGTGTTTTTCACCAAAAGCCAAAGCATTGACTGAGAAAACTGTTCTCACCTGCCTTCTGGGTAGTTTATTAATATTCAAAGGCAGGAGAAGAAGCCAGAACGTGCGTACTTTTAGCAAGCAGGTATGGCTTTATCTACAATAAGACAAACTGATCACATTGACAGTATGGCAAGCTGGTTTAAAGCATGTGCTTTCAATTAATTTTAATTAGATTGGAGTAAAAGGAAATTTTAATTTTGATGTAATTACTGAAACTTTGTTCATTGTATTTTAACTATGTTCCTTGATTCAGGACAAATTAGATTTGGGGAAAACATTATTGTATAAGTTTTGAGCAAAGGTGCTCAGAACTGCCGCAGGGATTGATAAGCTCTATAAAACCTAGGCAAACCATTTTATGCACCAAGCTGAGTATACATTTAATTAATTTTGGTGAAAAAAAAGGAAAAAAAAAATTTAGTTTTACTCTGATCTAAATTTTGTGAACATTCCTCCTGCTGAGGAGAAAAAAATTCTTGCTCACACCAAGTCTTTTTAAAGACAGCTTTTCAGTTGGAAAGATTTTGGACTGTAAGTACAGTCATCAGTATCAAAAGATAAATTAATTTCTGATTCTTCACAAATTGCTTATAATAATTCTCAAGGGAACAACACAGATGTAGATCCAAATGACCAGAGTCCTTAAAGCAACTCCAAACAATATTAAAAAAAATAAAAAAGGAGAAGGAAAAAAAAAATCATTGTCTACACTCCTGTCAGAGCTGCCCTAATGGCAATCATAATGTGCATTTTAGAAAAAGCAGAGGCGGATTTTAACAATTTTAAATAATTGCCTGAAAATAGCCTTGATCTCTCCTTAAACTGCTAAATCTTTTTAATGCTTCTCAAAAAAGAAAAAAAAAAAATACTCCAAATGGTTTTAATGGTTTTGAACAGCTTTGACGATTGCAAAGCTTATCTCTCTGCTTGTAATATTTCCAGAAATAGTGCTATTAAGTTGATTTGTACATGGACGCAGATCATTAGCAAATTGGACCCTTTATGTTCTAAAGGTTCTAGTCAGTGTTTATCGGGGAAAGCCCTGTTCTAAACAGGCTTGTAGAATATAAACCTTGAGTTCAATAAAATGAGGCATTGATCTCTCTTACTCTTAATATTCGATGTCATGGGCACTGCATGTCAGAAACTATGTTGGTCACTGACAAAAACTTGGCTTTTGCTTATGCCTGAAGGCAGTTAACATCCATGTGCTGAGCACTCTTCTGACACTCCTGAGGCAGGGAGGATTTTTCCATCTATCACTGACATTCTTTTCCACTTATTGGAGGTGATTGTATTCCTTGAATTCACATGGGAACCAACCACAGGACCATCCACAGCTATGATACACAAGCCCACAGATCTGGTCCCCAGACACAATTCAGTGCAGCCATCTACCCCTCTTACTTCTTGCCTTTATTTTAGTGAGACAGTAGGAAACCTACTTTTCCCCTTCTGTGTCTCTTCCTGAATTCCCCGAAGACAGGCTATTTTAATGCCCATCTGTATCTAGGGACCAAAGAATAACACAGTCCACAGCTGTCATTCTTTTTTATTGCTGTTTAATTAGTCACTGCCTTTTACTTTTTCTGTTAAAGAAGAACAGTCATTTGGCTTTTGTAATATTTCAACAGTGTTCCATACCAAAGACTAATGTCACATTTTCTTGAATATAAACTAAATGAGCTAAAGCCACAGATCTAGTCCACTACCCTTTTGTCTAGCAGATTCAGACAGATGGTATCAACCAGTTGGAACACTCGTAGTTATAAGCCATTAAGATGATCAGTGGGTCAGAGCATTAAAAAATAGGTAAGTACGTATTTGCTTATAAAATGAGTTTCTAACTACTGAACAGTATAATTTAGTAAAATGGAGGAAAACCAATTTCTGTTATGAAACTCTTGGAATACCAATTTCGGACTCTGGTGATCAGAACTATTCTCATTCTCAGTTAGCTTTATTGTAAGAGTGAGAGAATTAGTAGAGAATGCCTTCCTTTCATTTAGAGTAGGATATTTCTCAGACATCTGGATAACTGGAGTTCAATTTTTTAAAAGCATCTTCCAAAACTTTCACAGATTTCAAGAGGTTTTGATTGCACCTTTGAATGCCCATCCCCACTGCCGTTTTTCTTGGGTTTAAGTGAAAAGGAGAAAGAAGTGACTCTTACAGGCAAAAAGCAATTTTTAAAAGCTGTACTTTCCTCTAGATTTATATTTTAATTCAAGCTCTTCAGGACAAAGACTATCTTTCCTCATCTATCTGCAGTGCACATGCAAACAATGAAGTCCTGTGCTTGATGGGGTATCCAGCTTCTGTTATAAGGCAAATAACATCCTACTTGGTTTAGATTTCTAACACATCTTGACTTTCTTCTTATTGCCTGTTAAACTGCAGGACCCTTGAGGCAAGGGCTGACTTTATTAATGACAGATAACATGATATATGCTGTTGGAGATTAATTAGGAAAAGAAACCCAAAATGTAACAAACCCTTCCATAGCAAGGAAACAATTCTGTGGAATATTTTGCCATAGTTTAAAATGTTATATGATATGATCAGTATTAACAGCTTTATTATAGCCTTGTATTAACAAGTTTTAGTACTGTATATTAGTAGCAGCTGGCTCTGCATTAATTATCTACTGTTTTAAATGTGACAGCAAAATGTATTTTTAGTGGTCAGAAAACTTGTCATTATCTTAGCTAACTTTATCTCAGTCAAAAAACTCACAGTATTGTAATCCATAATGATAAAATGGCACCAGTCATCCATATAGCTACTCAATAATGCACATTATTTTACCCCAATGGAGTATCATTATGAATGACTACTGTACAGATACATGTAATTCAGCATAATATTTAACAATTACATGAATGCCTTTAGAAGTCTGGAGGAGTGTGTCTTGCTTGAGATTGGATCAACACAATACCAAACCATTTGTCTTGTTCAGCTAAGTTCAATATTTGGTATCAGCTCTATTCAACATTTTTCTGTGCTTTTCTGCACTGTTGTTGTGCCTAACAGCCTGATGACCAAGATCCATATGGAAACATCTCTTCAGTGGATTGCATTTTACAAGATGCGCCTGGATGTTTTACCTGGGGATTTGTATGAGGGGTGATGAGCACCTTGTGGCACACTTGGAAAATCTGTCCATAGCAAAAAATTAATAATGCAAAACATCTAATCTCCAGTTTTTGTGAGGTATCAAGATCATGTCAGGGAGAAATACATTGATTCTGAACAGAGCTAAAATAAAATGCTTTGGTTTCATTCAGAAAATGTTATTCACTGTTGCAGTTTTGTTATATTCAGCATTTCCTTTAGATCAGAAATACTAAAGTGGCATGTTTTGACATTTCTGAACTTCGTGATTTTCAGAAGTTTCAGTAGTCTGTGTTTAACTTTCTGTTCCAAATTGGGATAAAAGCAAATATGAAGACAGTGAAATTTTCAGTGGGACTGAAAACACATGTTCTTTCAGCCCTAGTTGTATTCTTGTTCCACATAAAAGAGTTTCAGATATTTGCCAGGGACACTGAATTCTTACTAGTTTCACTTTATTTCCTGACAATATAAAACTGTGGGGATGCAACATTTGTACAACGGTAATAGGTGACTTTGTTTATTAGCTGGCCTTCTCAGAAGTGGAAATTTAAGCATGAGAAAATTGAAATTCAGCATATGTTTGAGTTTTCCTGGAGATGTATGAACTTAAGCTTTTCTTCTTGCAATGATTTTGTCTCCTTTTCCTCAGGGGATTCAGTGTTTCTGTCTGCTGCATCCCTGTCCCTGCACGCTCCTTAAGCAGAAAAAAAGGGAGTAGAAGATGACACTTCTGTTGGGAATATCTGTGCCATGTGGGGATATACCAGCTGCAGGCCTCTTTTTTTGACAACATCCTTGGAAAAGGTTCAGGCACAGGGATTCCTGCTGAGACTTAGGCCAATTGAAAATTACTTTCTGATAAGATTTTAGAATTTTTGTCATGCTAAATTGAAGCATATAATCTGGTCTTCAATGTCTTCTACCAACATGGAAACGTGAACAGTGATACAGAGTGGAGATATATGTCTCTGCTGTATCTTAAGTGAACAGCAAAGGAAAGCAACCCATTGCAGCCTGTGTATCTGGCATCTCATCTATGTATGCAAATAGGCATGTTTGAAAACAGTCAAGGTGTTGATCTAGATGAGAGTGAACTTCTTCTCATGCTTGATTAAAAGATTGGAAAGCTTATCTTGCTCCAGTAGAAAGAAATGTGAGTGCAATATATTTGATTCCAATGAGATGTTATCTGTAACATCTGCCATATCTGGACACCATGGTATTGATAAAACTGTATTATATCTCCAACCCCCACCCCATTCCTAAAATTTCAAGATACACTCTGTTATTCATTTCACATGCAGTTCAGAGTGTCAAAGTGTTAAGGTATGTACAACAATGTGCAGTGATTCACAGTGTGCTGTAGCAACCTCTGTGACTTGCTCCCCTCATTTATGCCTGGAGCTTCATCATTTAGGGACATTTGAGACTCCACTGCAGCAGACAGGGAGTTTCCTTCTCCACTGGGGATGCTCCCTTACCTATCTTGGTATTTTTCATCTCTCCAAGATGACAGGCAGACTTCCTGTGTACTGGAAGCTCTCAAGCTACAATAATTAGGAATGGGTGAGACTAAGGGATAAGCCAGTTAAAGCAGAGTACAGAGCCACTGAGATGATGAGATGTCTTTACCTTTGAAAGGCTGGAAAACTACTTTCTGAGGGGAACAGGGACTACTTAAAACAGCCTTAAGCTGTGTTGACACTGATATGAGTGCTTTCTGTGTCTGTGGCCTTGTACCTCTGTGGTGAAGCTGAGGATGTTGGGGGAAAGCAGTGCAATACAGACAACATGCACATATATGGGTAAGAATGCACTTTAGTCACCCAGGGTCTTTTTTCTGGTTTTCTTTGTTATAATTTTTTAAAAAAATACATAGATATATTCAGAAACAACATTTACAGACCAACTCAGGGTGCAGTCAGCTCACAGAGAGAGTTTCCCACGCAAGCCATCGTGCACATCTGGATGTGTCTTTAGTGAAAAGTGCTGGTGGCTTGAACAGCTGAATGAATCTTCTTGGTGGTGCTATACTGAGCTGCTGTGGTCCTGCTAGCACACACCTCACATTTCCCACAAAGCAGATGCTAAATTTTTTACTAATGCCATGTCCTTGCTGCAGAAGTTGAACATGCAAGTGTTGCTGTTGCAGAAATTCCCCTACTATGACCCCTTCCACAGGATCCGAGCAGCTTGCTTTGCTCTTTCAATAGCTAGGACATTCACCACGCAAGCCAGTGGCTGCAGCTGTTGCGGGCTGCCTGATTTTATTTTATTTTTATTTTATTTTATTTTATTTTATTTTATTTTATTTTATTTTATTTTATTTTATTTTATTTTATTTTATTTTATTTTATTTTATTTTATTTTTTTATTTTACTTTATTTTATTTTATTTTTGTAGATTTTAAGTATCAAAGGGCTCTCCCCAAGTTTAAAACATGGATATAGCCAAACCTCAGTTTTGTTTGGAAAGTAGTTTTTAATACCCATCTGGAGTGTGGGTGAAGGTGAAAGTTGTCAGGCTGTGAAAAATGGAATTGGTGTTGGCTGACCTGAAATAGGCCGTAAAGTTCTATTCCTCACAAAGGCAAGATATATTATTGCTGTATCGCCATTATTCCGCTCCATCACTTTTAAACCTTGTTCCCATTATCTGCAAGTTAAATATAACCCTATGTAAAAACAGGAAGGACAGCGCTAAGTTGTCCAGCTTAACAGCACACACTTAAAACATAATAGAGCACTTGTTACTGTATTTTATGGAACGGAAACTCCAAATGTAAAGATGTATTAAGGAAATATCTCAAAGTTATTAGGGAAGGATATTTACAATTACAGATTGCTTTATATTATGCTTTTATGAACATCTCAGGAAATGAAATAGCCCTCAGCTGTAGAGAGTGAAGAGGGAGGTAATTTTCCTTAATACGGGTGATAAAATTAATCTGATTGAAATCGCTAGCGATTATTTCGCAGAATACTGAGTGGCAGTACAATCACTTACACTCTTTTATATTTTTTTAGTCAAAGCTCGTGTAGATGAAAGCTAATTACAAAGTAGTGATGTGAAGCGCTAAGGAAATAGTTTGTATAGCATAGAACAGGCACAGCTAATTGGGGTTTGTGATTACACAGATTGTTGTTAGGGAGAATTAACTACCAGCAGTCTCTCCTGCAAAGCTTCTCATCAAGGGAAAGTAAAAATAGACACTGGATCTGTTATTTATCTAATTATGCTATGAATATTTTCACAAGCATGTTACACACTCTCAAATGGTTTGTTGTTCAAAAACTTTCAGTCTCATGTTGCTTCTGATCAAAGTATCAATATGAAGTTTCTGACATTTGATTTTTTCTCCTTAATATTACATACTCATGACAGTCCTCCCATGAAATTATTCCTGGGAACTGAATGGTATGATTTTAGGCATTTACACCTAATGATGTGGCAGCTGTAATGCATCAAAATGATTATTAGAAAGGTAATTGGACAGAGAAGATTGCAGTGAGTGACCGAGGTGAGAAAAGGCAACACAGGCTTTAAATAACATTGAGAAATATTTTCATAGCTGTTATCATCTGAATCATTGTACAAGCCTATCAAGAATTCTAACCTTGCAAGTATGTAAAACAGCAGGCCTTTGTTTTATACTGCTCTATTCAGAACCGGAAGGGGTGAATGGAGGAGATGTTCCATATGGAGACCATGATCTTGTAAACTAATCTGCATGGGAGACTCCTTATGCTGCATGGAGCCTCACTGAAATCATTAGGACTCTATGTGGTGCAGTGTGTAATCAGGCTAATAATAGATGCTCACTGAATTTGTTAAATGTTTTGCTTTGCTTTGTTACTGCCCTTTACTTGTTGACCTGGAGGAGCTTGCTGAGATTGAAAACTGTCACGTGATGAATTTCAGAGAAATCCATAGAAGCCAATACTGAAAGCAGCTTAGAGACCTAATTTCTAGTGGATTATTGAATTAATGGCTATTACTTAATAACAGATTCAGCAAACATTGGTAATCGACAGAATATCTGCAAGTATTCTGGCAGAAGGCCTCTCAAGATCTCAGTGATATGTTGTAAAACTCTATTAGTAGTCCTAGCACAAATTTTTGTCAGACTCCAGAGAAGTTCTCAGGGATGGGGAAAGCAATCATAAAATGCTTAGGCAGTAGCATTCAAGGAAATTAACAAGCATTAATGTCACTGTTGAAAGGGGTACCACACCTTCCTGTGAGCACTGCTTCCTGGAATTACTGCCTCTTGGTGGAAGCCTCAGCTACTCCTATCTCAATGCTCATCTTCCTGTACCCTCCCTGAGTGAACTACTTGAATGGCACCCAGCTGCATTCTGCACGGGGGCTCTGTGCTCTCGTACGATATTTGTAAGATATCTTAGGAGAAAACTGCAGCAGGGAAGTATTTTCCATCTGCATAATCTTAATTTTCTGTATTATACAGAAGGTACAGGATTTCAGACTCAGTTTAGAAGTCTGAAGATGAATGGGTAATTCATAGCAGTTTAAAAATTCATACACAAAATAAAAAGCAAAAAGTGTCAGAAGGCGCTTTCTGACTTTGGGTGGTCAATTAAGACACTTGGGCTTGGATTTGCTTTGTGAAAATTTTGAGTTCCCACAATCTTCACTCTGAGTTAGAACTGAAATGCCCCAAGTCAGAGGACCATTTTAGCATAAACTCATATGCTTTTATTTTGCTCTCCTTTTATCTTCTAATTTTTTTTCTAAAAAATCCTCAGGCAACAGCTTGCTAAACTGTGACTTTTCCTATAATCCAGCAGTTTTCAGACTTATTTGAACTAATATCACTGAAGGCTTCTGTCAGCGCTCCAAAAATTAATCCTGTGGTGGAAATGGCCCTGTACCCAGAGGTAGTCCCAGCTGGCTGGATATCATGGTGGGAGACAGAGCCCGTAGCTTACTGTAGGCTCCAGAAATGGGTTATAATCAAGGTTCCTGTGTGCTTAGGACCAGATGAGATGGGTCTGCCCAGACACCAGCCCTCAGTGACAAGTCTCACCCACTCCACAGCCTTACTGACTGTGCTTCTGTGGAACACAGTGGGAAAATCTCAGGACAGGTGATTTATACTACCTCCATATAAATGAATAAAATAAATTTGAGATGTAGCAAAGCTTACTCTCCAGCAATACAAAATGTAGTATTTCATTTTCACAGATAACAATCAAAATGCCAAAATCATTGTGAAGGGAAAGTTGTAAGCCTTTATATCTCTTTAACAACCTGAAGTGTGATATACCTTTAAATAAAAAAAGTTGGTAAGCAACTACATCGACAGAACCGAAATAGAATTTTCCTAAAAAAGGTTTTTGCCTTGGATAGTCAATTTAAGACAGTCTAGGTCTGATTTTCCAACATGCTGAATTCCTAGAGTTTTTACTGAGTTTACACTGAGATGCCCAAAATCAAAGCAATAAATACAGCATTAAATACCTGTAGTAATGTGTTGTTGTGGTGAATAATACACGACATGAGCCTTTGTGGAATTCCTCCAAAGCTCTTGGAGAAATTAGTCTGACTCCGTTTATTTCAAGGGATCGCTCCCTTTTTATACATTTTGCCACAAACCACTGTGATTGGTGAACAAAAGATCACTCTTTCATCCATGCTGGTCAAACCAGAGGGTCATCAAAAGAAAGTCTGTCCCAGAGAAGGAATTCCAAACATGAGTATTGTTACAAAAACAACCCCGATGTTTACGTTCGAGCTCTGGGAACAAGTTTCAGAAACTCAAAACAACAGGAAAACAGAGCTTTAGAAACTCAGAAGCTTCAGTCCTGAAAAACTAGACTACAGTAATGCTGGTTCCCCAGCCTTCATACTTTCTCATCCCTTTTGATGAGCAGAACTGCTGTACCAGGGAGATCCCTTGGGAGGAAGACTAGATACTCAGATTTTGTAACTGGCACCCTTCCTTTAAATCTGGAGTGTGGCTTCCTTTTGTATTCCTTGCCTGGGTCTTGCGTGGAAGGATGAAGTGTAAGTTGTGTGTCACAGCTTAAGTAGACCACATCACAGATAGTACTGTTGGGAACTATAGCCTACAGCTCCCATCCGTAAAAAGCCCTAAATTTTGTCAGCAAAGACACTGAAAAGACACAGCTTGCCCTCTCCTGAGTCAGTGTAACTGTAGCTTCTGCATCAACCCTCTGAAATGTCCCTTTCTGATGGGGCCCACGAGTGAGTTCTAGTTAACATTTTAATTAGAGCCACCATATCACATAGAAGGACTGCAAACACAAACACTCAACAGGTGAAGTGAAGCCTCATGTGAATCACGCAGTGCTAGGACAGAAACCCAGCAGGACCCTGCAGCTGGTCTCTTTTTTCTCTTCCTGTGGTACTGCCAGAGCTCCTCTTAGCTCCAGGTGTTATTTCCCAGACGTGCTACATGCCTGTAGTGTAAGGAGATGGCATTTTACAGTCTTCTGCAATGGGGATAGGAATAGGAAGAGATGAAGGTATGCAGAAAAGGAAACCTTATCCACCAGTTGGTTTAATTTACATTTGGAAAAGTATCAAGAACAGAGTTATAGCAGACAAAACTGCTCATGGTAGGCATAATATAAGAGGCTCTCATTTTTCATGTGAGTACACAGAGGACATGCTGGATCAGAAAAGTTGTTCACCTTCTTCAGTAAAGCATTTATAAATTTGGCTAGCTTCACATGAGCATGCCAGAAACTCTGCAGTAGGTTGTTACAGAGACTACTTGTCCACAGGGAAAATTTCTTAATCTGCAGACTGTTTTATGCCTTGAAGCATAAAAATTTAGATATTTCCTAAAAGTCTTAGTCTTTTTTTGTTTGTGTTTCTTCTCTTTACTACAATAATTGTGGGTACTTTTTAGATTGCCATAGAATTTTGGTATGTGCAGTATAACAATACTGTATCATACACTTGTATGTAAAAAGTTACTCTTCATTTTACCCAGAAAATTCATGCAAGTATAATTAAAAATTATATATTTTTTTATACTCTTAAGAGTCTGATACTAGCAACATGCTGCATTCAGTACATACGAATATTTTACAGCCATTCTGTATAATTAGAAAATAAAAATTGCATTATATGTGTGTATGCAAATGATGGAGGATCTGGATCTGTGCTAAGTAATTTACTTGTGCTACTCTACTTTGTCCACTCAAGTGACTGCCACTGAAAATTAAATGGCTTTCAGTAATAATTCTGTAACCTGAAATGGATGCCTACAGGATAATTAGAATATCTTGCACATAAAAAGTGATCATGTGTCCTCCAGTCATGAAGAATACTCCAGAGCTGATCGACGTCTCTGGATCTTAAATGCCCTCTCAGGTGAGAGGTGTAACCACATCTCAGTGCCCAGGGACATATCCTTCCTCAAGCACAAATTTTGGCTTGCTGCTCTGTGCAAACTGTGCTGTACCATTTTTTGTACTCCTGTACTACATGGCACTGTGCCTTCTTCTTTTCTATCCTGGCAGTCCACGCCCCTCAGCAGCACCTTGTCTGGGGCAAAGTGGGCTTTCCTGTATTTTGACCACCTTCGTTAAAAGTTCTCTCATCATGAATGGTTGTCTGGTTCATTTTGTGGAGACAAATTTTGTGCCAGTCAACCCAAGTCTTTTTGAGGCCTTCCTAAAGCTACAGTTTACAAGATGGCTTTTGGGAACGGAAAAGCCTCATTGCCAAGCCTTATATCTGGCAGAAAACTGAACATTCTTATTACCAAAAGCCACAGCCTCATTGAAATACTACACTGTGCCTGTATCAGGGTATTCTCAGCAATACTTAAACCATGGGCTCCAATCTGTCACATCACAGTCAAATGGAATTTTCAGAACAAGAGTCAGAAAAATCCATCTTCCCTCAGTCTGCATTTCGGAAATTCTCCAAATGAAACAACCAAAAAACACAGTTACAAATAACTTTGACTTTACATTTTTAAATAAGCTCTTTTCTATCAACTAAAGGGCCAGAAATTAGGAAATCTAATGAACTGAAATACTAATTGCCATCATTCCTGTATTAGAGAGACATAAAATTAGGAGAGAGTTTATAGTAAAGACACTGCCAGAGACTCACAATCCAGAAAAGACATGTGAAGGATAAAGGAAAGAAAAAGAAAATATAATTTAATTTCCTTCATTTCAAGATGACAAACTGAGGCAGAGGACTGAAATACTTGTATTTGAGCCATTGACTTGGAGAGTCAGTTTGCACACCCAATGCTACACACAGAGCTCAACATGTGGTTCAGAAGTTAAGGGTTGTTTGGTTTGTTTTCATGTGCACTTAAGGATCAACATTTCTCACTGTTCAATACAGACAGCTAAAGAATGATTTTTCTGTCCTATGTAAAGTTCTTACTGTTTCAGCCTTGCATGAAGGTAACTGTGAGACTAGCAGAAATATTTTTAAGTGTATTTACAGCTCACTTTCCACTGAACAAAAGGTCTGCAATTTCATGTTTTGATAATCCACTTTTGCTCTTTTTTGATTCCTCTGTTGGCTGACCTATCTCCATACTGAGTTCTCACCTGTCTAGGGTGGCTCAGAGGAGCCATCCTGCACCAAAAGCCACCCATCCCCAGTCAGGGAAGTCTTGGGAGGAAGACTTCTTCATGTTGTGGAAGCTTGTCGCAGTTTTACGGTAGCTACTTTGCAGGTAGCAACCGAGCCATTATGAGCATGATAGAAATTGATGTGTATACTTGGAGGATGACAGACTATGTCTTAATGTAGACCTTTTAATGATGCAGAACAACACTGACTCTCTGAACATGTGAAACTTCAATTTATTTACACCTTTGGTTTGTTTATAAAAATCCTTATGCATATTCTTTACAGCAGTACTGCTTTTAGTCTACACATATAAATTATCTAATAACTAGCATGCACCCACAGTCACCCACCCTATCAGCAGGATTGATGTTAGTGAATGAGAAATATTACAAATTGCATCCCCTGAAGGTTTGGGTCCACAATGGGCTCTGTCCTGAGGTTTTGCCATGATGTTTCCAATACAATAATATTCAGTAAACAGAAAGAAAAAGGGAAAAAGCTGTCAGTGCCTTGTGGGAGTTTTTCTACAATTTTTTGCCTGCGGTGCGTTTTGCTTGAACATTGCTGTAGTAAGTTTTATCTACATGTTTATCTAGCTGTCTACACCAGAGGATATATTGACCAGGATATTATTCCCAACCTACATCTAGCTTTGTCCTGGCTCTTAAATCTTCATTGTTACCTAATCCCTTGATAAGCTCTGTAGTGTTCAGCTCCTGAATGCCTCAGTACTACAGTACACATCAGATTTGCATACAGCTAAATCACCCCATGGAAAATTCCCTTGGTGCACATTTTCTACTTAAACTGGTGATTAAGTGCCTATATCTACTACAATTTGAAAAGCATCAGCATGTTTCTGAGTGAGTATTTTGGCTGTGAGAAGAAGTAATTTAGTTTACATGGGAAATTAAAAAAAAAAAAAAAAAAAAAAAACCAAACCCCAAAAAAACCCCAACAAAACCAAAACTCCACCAAACCTCAAAATGTTATTTTTTTTTTTCCATTTCAAAGTTCCCTGTGCTTTTTTCCCTGGAATAAAAGTGTGCAAAGCCATATATGCCAATGACAGCAAGACCAATAAAAAAGGAGAGACAGGAAATGGGTGCTCCTACTTTTGGGAAAAATACACACAGACACACACCCCAATTAGCAAAAAAATGAAGCAAATACAAGCATTTTTACTAAAAGCTAAATAATTTCTATATCTTCTTTTTTTTTTTCTGTTAGCTTTTTCTGGTTTTCTTATTGATAACCAACACATTCGGTAGCAAATCTGTGTCTTGTTAAAAATATCTTCAGAGAAAAAAAATCTCAGTAGCCCAAGAGTGGATGTACACATATATACAGAGATATAGTATTAGAAATCCACTTATTTAAAATTCATAGTTAAAAAATTTTGAACTTTCTGGATGCTAAAACTAGGACTGCACATATAATCTTAATGTCATTCTATTATGTATTTGCCTAACAGGACAGCCTTACATTAATGTTTACTCTTTGGCCTTTGTTGAAACAAAGCCATTTGCTGGAACAAAGTCACAGCAACTGTGGTAGATCCAGACAGAAGAACATTGTCTTAAGAAAACCAGAGACACTGTTCAAAGCTGCTCCTGCCCCATAGCACAGACAGTGTGGCTGCACAAACAGGCGCCATCGGGCTCTGCCTTGGCTGATGGCATGGGGCTGGTCAACCAATGTGAGAATGGCTGTCTTCTGAGATGGAGATATTCATACTTGGCCCAAGGATAAAGACCTCCCTAGCGTTAGGGTGCTTTTAGTACCAGAGTTAGTACCAGGCATGGCTATAGGATCAAAGTCCACACCAATTAATGTGCAATCAGGGACTGTTTTCTGAGACACTCATGTCTGTATGGCTGAATTTTCTTCTCCCTGCCTTGCCCCTACTGCCACCTGGAGACTGTCTTTGCTCCAGCCTGTTCCTTCAACAGTACCTGAAAGATGAATACGGTCATGTGCCCCAAATGTGCTGACGACCATATTAGCAATGAAGCAGCGTGGTTGATCACAGGTTTGGTGCCAATCACTGATTTGTAGGAGAAAGACAGCAGCTGTAAGCCATGTGGAGTGATGGCAGCTTACAGGTGGCTTGTTGCTCTCTGACACGAAGCTGTGACTTGTCTTCCATATATTTGGCTCATTTCCAGGGCTCAGTAATAAAAAAAACCAACCAGGATTATGACAGAAAATGCAAATGAAAGCAAGGAATGATTGAGAATCATTTGTCTCTTGTCGACTATCTTTAGGTATGGACCATACCATTTCCAATACAGGGAAGTGGAATCAAACTGACTTCCGCTTCCTTCTTTTAGGAACCTGAGGATCCAGTATAATAACCTGATCAGCATGATATTTGATATTGATACATGTATAAAAATGTGGTCTGTCTGTTATTTGGATTCCAAAACAATTGCAGATTTTTAAGCAATAACTCAGACTCCACTCAGGAGGCAGCAAGTGGCCTGGGCTACTGATTTTTTGTGTGTAAATATCATAAAATATTTTTTATTTTCCCCCACATTTTCTGCAGATGTACTTCCTCTTTTTTATTACCTACCATCCACTTGACTGTTTTTTGACCTGTTGAGATCAACGATGGTTTTTAATCAAACAGATTAAAAAATGATTATGTCTCACAGCCATTTAAATTCTTTATATTTTCAGAAATATTTGCAGCTGAGTAAAAGAGCATTTTTAACCTCCTTTAAGAATAAGACAGGTAGAGTTCAGTTCATGCATCCCATTTGGCAGCAGCAGCTTGCAGCTGATCAGCAATGATATACTGTCTAACAGCTTTGCTGTGTCTTGTCTGCTGTTGGAGAGACTGTGAGGGAAAACTGGGTTATTCAAGGCAGAGCCTTAAAGAGGCAAAACATGCAAATCTATAGGAAAATCCATTTCTTTAGCCTCACTGGTCTTAGACAGCATCTAGTCTAAGCTTTAAGGATGTCTGTCAGGGGACAACCAGGTTATGTTGGACAGATCAGCTTCTGGTACATTACTTAATTTAATTGTGTCAATTAAGCAGCATAAGTGGCTTCATCTTAGTTGATGTATTTTAATATATGTCTCTCAGGAAACAACGTATCTTTCATTCCACCAACTTTAAAGTTCTGCCTTGTTGTGCATGTTTGCAGGGCATGCCTCCAATGCAAATAAGTGTCATGTTAGCTTCAACTATTCTGAAAAGTCCTGTATAGAACTGTAAAATTAATTTTTAGACAGAGTGCAAATTGAAGCAATAGGAAGAAGTATAATCTAAATACAAATCACTGCTTAGTCTGAACAGAAATTATTTTCACAGGCTACATACAAAAGAGCAAACATTGTGCTTAAAAGATGCAAAACTACTGAAACACTTGAGGATCTTTTTCATATTACTTAAGTCAACTCTATGCCTGCACATTGTTGAACCCCTGTATGCACCAGTCAGAAAAAAAATATCTGCTGCATGTTCTCAGTCTCCAACTTGCTCACACAAAATCAATTTTTCCAGAATAAGATTATGTCCTGCTTCTCCAAAAAGGCTATTTTCATGCTAGATTTCCATGTCAAATCTGAAACATTTAAGGTATAGGATTCTTTCAAAGATAGAAAAAATGTTTTATATGAGGGAAAACTGGATTTCCTCATGTTCAAAGATGGCACAAAACACATATGCTAGAAAGATGTTTTAAATGCCAAACTGTGCCTACCTGACTCAATTAAAGCTGCAGAAAGGGAGGCTGCTGTCATTTCCTGATTGACACGGATTAATCTGAATTTCCTCAGTATGTTACCCAGGAGCAGGTGAGTCTTACCCTGGTGGCTGCAGCTGCGGTCATTCCTTACCTCACTCAGGTGTTGCTTTTGTCAGTGGAGACAGTATAGGCACTGCTCCTGACAGCTTTAAACCAGAGTTTCTCCTGGAGTAATTAGCTAAAGAATTACTGTGAATTAAAACCACCTCATTTCAACATTGAAGGATAGGGATGGGAAAATAAAATAAACCCTGTTTTGACCTCAGCAACGGAAAATTGCAGCCCACACAGAAGCACTTTAACATACTCTAACGGGGTTGGCTAAAAAGGAACAATTGAGTCTAATGAAAAACCACAACTCTGACTATTTAGTTTATTTTTCATTATATATTTTTGTTAGGATGAAGCCTATCCCAGATAAGTCAGAGGAGACCATCTCAGATCTTGGGAGGCTGCAGAGCAGCAGGTCTGGTTAGAAAGAACTCTTCCCTGCAGTCCAGCTCATGGCCACAGGGTGCTTGGCTGCTTCAGGACTTCTGCTTGTGTGGCTGAACCAATGCTGCATTCTGGATATGGGGCCATTCCCACACAAGCTCTGTTGTTTCTGTAAGTGAAAACTGGAATTCAAGTAAAGTTTAATCCTTTAATGCCTTTCGGTGTGACCAATACAGGCCAGGATCCAAATAATCGTGGTAGAACAGGCACACAAAAGAAAACTCCGCAGTTAACAATGGGTTACATTTTGCTGGGTTTATATATGCTGCTACAAAACCTATATAAAATACAAGATCCAAGCTTGTTTTGTGGAGGTGCAGTAGACCTATCACATGTAAGGTCATAGCTCTGAGACAGGTCTGTGATGCTTGATCCTTATCCATTGTAAAATGTCCTGTTTGCTGCTGCTAACGATTTGTGGTCAGGTAGAACACAGGTTCAAATAACATTTTCTGCTTCTGCTAAAGCTCTTATTTATATAATTTCTGTTTTAGCCTTCATTTCTATTTTATATGTTCTAGGCTATTCTCTAACCTGTAGGCAGGCCTCAGACTCAAAAGATCACCCATGCACATATTAAGAAATGGTGTGTCTGTCAGGGTATTTATAGTCCTGCTCTAAATTAAGTATTTAGGGTTTTGCCTTGGCTTGACACTTTTACTACTTATTTTACAATCTGTATTGTGTCATGTCTATTGTGAACAAGGAGTATCCTTCTGATAATCTATGGTTAATAGCTATGCATTAATGCTGATCAACTAATAGCTGAAATTATAGTTTTTATCTGTAAATATTCATGCATCAGCAAGATAGAAAATAATTTAATAATTAATATGTGAATGTTTCAAGCAAATGTAAATAATCATACAAGCACACAATGGCAAAACATGAGCACTCTGTGGTGCACACAGAATTTGGATAAAACCTGTTTTGTTTAAAGACTTAATATTTAAAATAACCAGAATTTTGAGTATGCATGCACACTAATTTTAACAAATAAGTTTACAAGGATTTCCTCATATACTCTGTGCTGCTTTGTATCCAGAAAGGGACAGGAACAACAGATGCTAGCTGCTGAATGTTAGTACTATTCATACAGTTGAATTCAGAGGCTTCATACAAAGAAAATAATCAAGAACAATACTTCTATGAAAATGAAAACTGTCATATTTTGCTTTTCAAATGAGAAAAAAAACGGAGCATAATGGAAAAAAAAAAAAGGGCATGCCACAGAATTGTGTTTTGTTACCAGGCGATCTAACCCAGAGTACTCTTCATTATAAGTCACAGCCCAAGTCATTGCTTCAGAAATAAGTGCATTTTTTCTGGCTGTGGAATGAAGTATCAAGGCTTATTTTGGTACCCTGCAACCTGGAAGTAACTGTTCCAAGAAATTTGTGGGTCAGGTTGAGCTGACTTCCTTAGGGTTATGTTTATGGGTTTATTACCCTTTCTTGAAATTAGCACTATTAGGTTGGGATCTTCAAAGATTTTTTGGTTTACTCTTCAGGATGGAGAGCTGATTTTTACAAAAAACCAATTTCTATCTTAACTACATTTCACAAGTAGGCATGTTAATGGTTGTATAATAGTTTGGAAATGTGTCCTATGTTACATTAAGAATTTGGAAAAACTAAGAGGTATTCTGAATGGAGAAAGCGTTTTTTTTCCCCTGCACTGTTCGTTCAGGATTCACATTAAAAACCAGAACTCTTGTCACTCTAAAGTAGAACATGAATATATCCTTATCCCATTCGTAAATAAAAGAAAATGAAACCATATTGGATGAATTGCTTAGGAAATCAGAAGTTATATAAAAGCTAAAGTGAAAAAAGTGACCAATTGTACCATCACCTTCTGGAAACTTGCAATGAATGAACACCTCTGAGAAATTAGTCAATTACATTATCATGTAGCTAAGTTGTAGTAAAAAACTCCTCTTAAAAAAAACCCAAACTTGCTTATAACATATGAAGTAAAATATTGTTGTTGCATGTTATTGAAAATTGTAAAACTGAGAAGCTAAATGGTTAAAAGACCCAGCAGTTCCTTCATTGAAAAAAAAATCTTCTTTTCTGTTTTACTCAGTAGGGATGTTTGTGTCAGGATTGCATGCAATGAATATGCATAATATTTAGCTTTATTCTTGTCATTGTTTACAGTGTATGTTGCCTCAGTGTTGGCAAACTGTGTTTCCCACTTGGGACAAAGTACAATGGATAGCACAGAAAGAAGGGAGTCACTCTGGGTTTACTATTATATTTTGATTGGGAAATCCCATGACCTAGTGCTTTTAATTTTTTTCATTTTTTGTAACCTCTTTGAGTCTTCTACCAGACAGTAGATTCAAATAAACCCAGTAGAGAATTTGAAGGAAATCTTTGGTTCCTCTTGTGCCAAGCTCAAATTGCTATCTGGGTCTAGGGAATTTTATGGGGATTGAAAGGGAACTTACCTTGGAAGCCGTCCATTTACTTGTGTATCTGCATGTGTTCAGATGGTGAGAGATCGGGAGCTCTCCAAATATTTGCAGGTTCACACACAAAAACAGCTCTGCTGTGACTCAGCCCTCATGAGGCTACAGCTGGAGAGAGCAAGGTTTTCCTCTTGCCCCAAATTCCTACAATTCAGTAGGATGCAAAATACATCCCTAGGTGAGCCAGATAATTCAGGTGGGAGAAGAGGTGCTTTGGCACAGTGAAGATTTCTGAGTCACCTCTCAGACTACTACAACCTCACTGCAACTGTACAGGCTGCGTTAAACCATCACAGGGGCAGTGCAACACCGTCCATTGTCCCATCAGTTTCAGAACACTGAGTTTAAAAAACAGAGAGAGAGAGTCAAACTGTGCCCCAGAAAACTCCTGCAATCTAACCAGACAAAATCAACAGAGCTGGGAGTGACAACGAAGCAGTTTAAAGTCCCATCGCAGGCCTGTACAAAGACCTTACAGAGTGGCCAAGACAATCCTGCTCACTTGGTCGCAGTGACCATGTTTCCAGCATAGTTCAGCACAAGCACATTATTGTGCTCACAGAATTTAAGTAATAGTATTTTGCCTTGCACTCAAAAAAAAGCTGGTGAATTTACAGCCAGGTATTTCTAAGACAGATATGTAAAAGCTGAGATTGAAAGTCTCTTAGTTTTGATTTAAAAAATGTGGCTTTATCAAAGCTTTCAGAAAAGGCAAATTTCGGTCACTGCCTGAGACAGACGTGCAGTCTGAAGAAATGTGCCTTTCTTCCGATGGGATTATGCTACAGGATACGGGTGTTCCTGGCAGCTCTCTTATGCACTGCCATGGTTTCCACAAGCTGGATGTCTGCAACCAAAAGCAAGGAATGAATTGACAGTTTCGTTCCCATTATACAATGACATGACTTTAATAGATAAGGTTTTCTTCTTAAGAAATTCTCCAGATCTCCTACTGGAAGATGACCTTGTAAAAGCACATAAATGTGTTATACAAAAGGGCTGAATTTGTCTCCCTTTTCCTTGCAGAATTCACTGGAAAAAAGCAAACTGCTGTAATGAGGGCTCTAAACTACCATTGCTCAAATCTGACTTTAAAATTTGGTTTATTTAGAACATAGAAATACACATGAAATTTAATCAGCATCTCAAGTCACATTATGTACTCTCTGCTCAACAGGAACTGAGCACATAAATTAGCTGAACTGGGAGCTAGTCCCAGATCCATCCCGACTTGACTACAACACCTCTTGCTAGGAACTTCCAGCAGGGGAAGCTCTTAGCACATCAGTATCTTCATACTTTAGGCGAGTGCAAAGTTTAGTCAAGATAGAGCTGGGGAAAGGGAGAGGGGGGGAGAACGGAGGAGGAGGAGGGGAGCAAAGAAATAAAAAAATAAATAGTTTCATAAATAGTCATATCTGAAAATTAGAGGATTTTTTATTTTTTAGCAGATGCCCTTGTTGCACCATAGAAGTTTGAATCACGTATAGCCATGGTTTGTAAGAGCAGGGAGACGGAGAGTATTTTTGTACGAAACTTTGTGGCTTACAATACTCCTTCTGTGAGGGAATGGCGTCCAGTTTGGGACTGACAGGCAGCCCACAATCTTTGTGCCAGCACACTAATCCCTTGTCTGTGGGTTACTGAAAACCTTCTTGCATTTTTGTTCCCAGTTCACCTTGGTGAAAAAAACCCAATTCCACATATGATAAATCCAGTGTCTGCAGAAAGGCAGTCACCTAATTGCACAGTGAAGCAGAAGAAAGCCTTGCAAATGGTATACAATTTTCAAAGTGTTCCAAGCCTTAGGCAAAAGCCTTTCAACTATGTCTAAAACTGAATGATAAAATATGTTGTACAAATTATCTGTGAACAGGAAACATGTGGTAGTGGCAGGGGACTGAAATGTAACACTTGTAAAGAAATGGGAACTGCCAGTCATTTATACCCTTTTACTTTTCTCTCAGTCACAAGTTCCATGATATTTTTTTTTCACCATCAGTTGATGTTCAAGTTTATAATAAGACATTTATCAGATCTCACTAGGCCAATTACAGCTTTGTAGCAAAAACAACAAGAAATAGTACCCCATATGAAACTAAAGGTTTAGTTTTGTCCCTTTCTTCATACTTTTATAGAATTTCTGTTTTATCATTGCAAGGATGTGTGTAGATGGAATTCTGAAAGAGTTTCAGTACTGCAGAAATGCCTGGGATGCCAGTTTTCTGCATGTTAGACTAAAGTAATCAAAAGTTGAGATAACTTTCTAAAGTCCTGTCTATAAAGCAGTATTAAAAAATAAGGAGAGTGAGAGGATGAAAAGAGAAATACACAATTACTGTTCAGCAGGAATAAAAAAAACCCACACCAAAACACCTTCTATTCTGAAAGCTCATTTCTGCTTCCTTGCTCCTAAAGTTCCTGCAGTAATGGTGTATCTTATACCTTCTGTTTTTTAAAGATGTAATCTTTATCACCAATACCAACTACTGTGCACTGCGGTCCTCATTGATGGAATTTTTTATAGATTACCTCCAGAAGAACACTTCAAGGGTGAGGGGTGACAAAACAAAAACTTTTACATTTTCCTTCATCTTAAACAACAAAAAGCAAACAGTATTGCCAAGTCTCAAGAACTTTTTGGCATAAGTTAAGTATGAGATTTAAATGTAGTGCCTAAAAAATGCCACCTGCAAGCAGCTAGATAAAAAAGACAAAACCAAAAAACAACAGGATTTTTATCCATGACATTGTTTTAGATAACCAGATATGTTTATGTCTTAGGTCTTAGAAATATTAGAAATACGCAGAAATACACATAAATACATAGAAAATTGTGTGAAAGCCCATTGACAAAGGAAAATTCTTAACTGACTTGCTGAAAGACACTCTAACCCTCATTTAAGACTGTATTACTTCTGTGTACTGCTGTCCTAATTAGACCACATTAGGTGTCCTTGGTTTACTGCAGGGCCAGAACCATTCATGCCCGTTGTGATGACATGGCTGGTGTAATTTGGTGAACTGGTGAACATGCAACATTAGTGTCTGTCAAATTGATTTCCTGCTGATATTTCTCGTTATGTATGTGACACGGGCAACTACTTGAGAAAATAATTAAAATTTTGTTCGTATCGGAGATAAAAAGTCTTTCTTTCAAGATCTGCTGAGAAAAACTTTCAGAGGCAGAAGAATTAAAGGTTTTTCAGCATTCTGAGAGACTAATGAAGACGTTGTGTGATTTGAAGGTTAGCTCATTGGGCTGGGACTCATTAACATAACTAGGCAAACAAAAAGGTGGAGTTTTTTTTTGATTCAGTGATAAAACCAGAGCATTGAGGAAAATCTCATGCAGATTTTTAAAAACAGTTTTATAGTCAAAATCAAAACAAAGCAAAAATTTAAATAAAGTTGTACTTTACTTCAAGATGTCTTTTAAAAAATTTGGATTATTTTTCTTGGAAGACTGGAAATTGAATATTTTAAGTAGAGAAGGCTAAAGATTTTATTCCAAACTACTTTATCACTTTTCAATGAACTATTCCCTTTAAATATAACACAATTAAATCTTTGCAACCCATTTCAATATCCTCCTGTCTTGTTTTCTGGCCATGAATATTTCCCGCTGAGAATTTGAAACTAGATTTACTCCCTGTAGCTGTGCCTATACTGCAAACCAGTAAAACCTCCTTAGCCTTGGTCTCAAGTCCAGGTGGGATATGCTAGAGGTCACAGTGGCTTCTTTCTATGTTGCATGTCTGGATTTACTTTGCATGAAAACCAGGAAAGCATGAAGCAACGATTGAGTCTGTTTGACTTTTGCATTGAAGTAGACCCAGACAGGCCTGGGAAGTATTCCTGGCTTCCCCACTATCACCATAAGTTTTGAAATATTGGGATTTTTGTTTAGCAGCTTTATTATTAAGCTAAAAAGTCCCAGTTGCTGAGTTTTGAAATAAATGTCGAGTTCTATTATGCAAAAGCTATATCACTTCTGGTCAGTATCTGTATTTCTGGGCTTGATTTTGCCTATGTGTACAGTGAGAACAATAATAGCTGCTTCCTTTGAACAGAGCTTTGAAACCTTTAGGAAGAAAGTGCCATATAACTATATTTGACTGTTCCAAATTATCTGTGCTTTTTCTCTTTCTCCTGTTAGTTCCTGTTTAATTTTATCTTTTTACATGAACAGAGTAAAATTTCTGCTTTTGAAAACTTCCTACTTCTTCTGCTTTGTAGACCTAAAATCCTAAATTTATGGACAAAAATAAAAATCCACTGAAGACTAGCAGTTAGAAAAATATCACTCTTAGCTTAGGAAACAGGTGAACAGTTGAGTGCTGCAGTCTAGAAGGATATTTGGACCTCCGTTGTGCTGCTCACCCTGTTCTGGCACTCTTCCCTCTGTACCTGATACTGCCGGCTCTTTTTCTTTGCAAAGGTTCAGCAAGGGTGCATTGACCCTCTACATCAGAGACTGGAAACATCATGTAGATGTCTTCAACCAAATTTCATCCCCAACTGCTCAAATGGGTCACCTTTTTCCCTCCAAGGAAGTCCTTTCCTGTTATTTATGGTGTAAGCCACTCTGGCAAAGAGGCAGAATTCCCAGAAGATGCTGGGATTTGGCCTCTTGTTGGTGCTCTGCTGTAGTGCTAGGCCTCTGAAAGCATGCTCCAGGCATCCTTTAAACATTCCATATGCATGGTGATGCTCTTCTGCTCCAGTTGCTCAGGAAACTCACTGGCCTCCCCTTGCATTTCCAAAAATACTTGTCCATCGTTCTTTGCAGGAGCTGCTGCACATTTGCCACATTGAACTGCACGTTCCTCAGGCCCAGAGTCCAGCTTTACCCCTACATTGAAACCCCAGGAACTGAAATAGAAATTTGTCCTTCTTCTGGAATAATACTGTCCACTTCTGGGACACGTGGTATTAGATTTGTGGGTTCTTGGCTCTGACCTATTATGGATGTTCTTATATTCCTTACATCAAGTTTCTATGTCTTTGGTGGGTTCTCTGGGGAATGGAGACAGAGAAAGCAAAGAAACTACCATGTTCACTTGGTAGTTTTTATATCTAACTTTATCCATAAACACACATGTACACATGAAACAACAGCTACACAAGCCGTGTTCTTTCTTCGCAGGCCATCTTCACTTTAAAACCATCATCTCTTAGTGATCCTCACAAATAATCTCAAAGTAACGATATCTTCAGGTAGCAGACTGTCTTTTTTCTACTGAGAAATGAGACTGCTTTTAAGGCAGAAATTGTCTTTCTGTCATAGAGGTGTAAGTAGCAGAAAAATTGCATTTACAGTGCAACTCCTTGTCATTTGTTAGAGTAATTTTAAAGGCCAACAGTATCTTGCTTGGCTTCTGGTTGCCTGTGCAGCACCCCTCTTTCTACCATATCTACCATATCTACCAACTCCACTAGAATGTTTTTAGTTTCTAGTTTCTTTTCAGTTCTTTGGCATTTTTTGTTTAACTCAATAATGATTGTAATTTGTCTTGTTTTGTTGGCTTTGTTTAGTTAGTTAGTTTTTTTGTTTTTAATCAGAACTCTCAAAAGGGAGCATTCTCAAAACTGTGGCACATGGACCGGTTCTAGTCTACAAATCACTCTTCAGTTATTTTAATGGGCCAAAGAACTGTATGATGTTGTCTCTTGACCTTGTTCCAGATGGCAAGTGTCACTTAAAACACTCTGAAAACTCTAAATACTTGCTTAATATCGCAATTGCTGCAGTTGCAGTGAGATGCTATGTGATCACAAATGGGAAGAGAGCTGGTTCAAGAGTTGACCTCACTAATAAGATGTGTCACTGCTATGATAAATCCCTATATGATGTGTCATGTGTCCAGTGAAGTGAAAAATATTATGAATCTATTTTCAGGTGTAAGGAATTTCCTTGGTACTGGTGAAGATGGAATAATGCAAAGTTGCCACAGAAAAAAAGATAGCTACTTTAAGTGGGTTTCTCTGAACAGACAGATAATTTCTGTCTCACCCTGACTCTGATGAAGGAAAATGGAGCAAAGCATCTGTGTCACTAGAAGGGCATGTCACTATAAAACAAAGACTTTTTGTAAAGATGAGCCATTGCTCTAATTTGTCACCTTATTGAAACAAATAGAAGCCCCATGGATTCCTGTGAGATCTATGCTAGGCAGCTGTTGTGTATTTTAGGTTATCCTAATAATGGATAGCCTACACTGCTACTAGGTAGTTTATCAACTGAACACTCCTCTTTTGCAAAGAGGCAAATTGTCACCTTTCCTGTGTACCACATATTTTGGTACAAATTTTGGCCCAAACTCCCTCATCAACCCGCCCAAGTGTTTCTGTTGCTTTAAAGGTGAAAAATGCTCTTCAAAAACTCAACCAAAATCACTTAACAGCTGAATTAATGGGCCAAAGCCTTGCAAATTCACTGACTCAGGGGGGAGCTAAATTCAGACCCATTGAGGCAAACGTCTCATGCTGTGGTTATTATTTACTTTTCCTGGGTACTCCTTGCAGTGCCTGGAATATCCTGCGCTAACTTTAGGCATTCTCTGTTGGCTGGTTCATATATTGTAGCATTAAAATGGTCGGACTTCAAGCTCAATAGCAGGCTAAAGCATTCCAGGCCTTTGAGGGGAAAGGGGAACTAAGAGATTGGAAAGAATGTTGCTGCATAACAGGAACTCCCACATGAATAAGATTAACTAACGTTTTCCCCAATTTCTACCAAGTGGCTTTGATAAATGACTAAATACATAATGTCATTTGATTCAAGCTAAATTCTGTGCTGTTTTTCAAGTCCCAGTGTGAAAGAATGCTGCTCCTGAGAATGCTACATGGCACAGAGTGCCAACATGTTTTTGCAATAGTAATAATTTACATTTTTATTAAGAATTTACTTTTGAAGTATCCCAAAATGCTTCATGAAAACTATACATAGAGTCCTGCACATTTGATAGCAATGGGAGCAAGGCAGAGCAAGGAGGGAAAACTTTGTGAATAAGCTTCATCAATCCCTATTTTATGTAAAGTATATGTGGTTTTTAATGCTTACATAGGCAAAATGAGTTCTCAGTTCTTTAATGATCAAATTTAAAAGAATTCAGTGGAAGAGAGCAAACTAAACCAAACCTATTAGGAAATCATGCTTTGAGATCAGAATCTCGTTATTTAAAAAGAATATATATTCATGCTTGGAATGGGGACTTACAGGGTAGTTTTTAATCCAAAGATTCCTGATAGGGACAGCCAAATTCTTAATCGTTTTGCTCTACAATGTTGCATTGAAGGGAAAGTAAAATAGGTGTAAGGCAATGTTTTCAGCCTTGGATGAAACACTGGAGAACAGGTGCATGATTAGCTGCTCCCATCTTGAGGCTTGACCTCCATCTTCTTGCGGAACCCACAGAGGACACAGTGGGTGGATATAAAAAAAAAAAGATATTCATGCTGCCTTCGAACTTCTTCAGAAAAAAAGCCTATTTCTGTACATTTTGCATCCTTCCTCCAATTCCCCCTGTGCACCCCAGAGTGTTTCCATGCTTTTCTGCTCTTTATTCACCATGTGTGGTGAATAAATTCACCATGTGGCACACCAGGATGTGTGCCCCATGCTCTCTGCTCATATAAATGATCTGGGTCACCTGCTCTCTGGCATACACAGATCCTTCCCTTAGAATTTTGCCAATACATTTTCCTCTTTATTCAGACAAAATCTCACCAAAGTCCACAACTTACATAAGAACCAAATACAAACTGCTAGCACGATAATAATTTCCTATGAAACTAAGTTTTCAGAATCCAGGAGGGGATGGAGACCAATGTAGCACCAGTCTGTGGGTTTCTTCAGCCAGTTCTATCCCAAAGCCAAGATAGTGCTGGTCTATAAGTAGGGTTCATCTAGCTTGACCTAGACCTGCTCCCACTGCTTGGCCCCAGAGCTTTGCAGCTCTGACAACAAAGTTGTCCTGCCAGGGATTTTTGAGGTGCAGAAATTGTCTGGGTTTTAAATACAGGTTGTGCAGCATGGAGGACGGAGCAAGCCTGCTGTGCTCTGCCCTGTCAGTGGCTGCTATTTGCATTGCTCTTCTGACTGGGCCTAACTGGGGCTGTTTCTATTACAATGCTTCCCCTCATTTCTGCTGAAAGGGTTTATCAGAGTTCTCTTCTGAGTAAATCACTCCTCATGAGGTCTTAAAAATATAATTTAAAGCTAAAACCTATGCTGTCCCTGAAAATAAGCCTTCTGATTTGTTTTAGTATAGTAGAGTCAGTTCTCACATATTGTGAGATAAACAAGAATCATGTTTGCGTTCCTTTGTAAAAGATATCACCTGATGGACTTCTCAAGTGACCAGTGGAGATGGAGAGGTGGTAACTTCTCTGTCCAGTCTCTGATCACTGTCCAGAAACTTATATATAAGAAGTCAACAATAAACTAGAGACTGCCTTTCTTCTTCTCTGCCTGAACACCTGTTGTGTGTGTTACTGTGTGTTCCTATCTGCGTCACAGTAACATACCTGTAATCATATTTCTGTCTCCATCTTCTGCAAAAAAACTGTCAATTAGAGACACCAAGTGTGAGCAAAGATCACTGAAAGCAAAACTGAATCAAAACATGGATTTCTCTGCCTGTTGAGGGATTAGAGAATTTTTGCTGTCCTTAAGTTGGCATAACTGATTTAGTGTGAGGGGGAAACTCTTGCACACTTAGAGAGTGAAGAAGCTTAAATATTATATTCCCATACAACACTATCCCAGAGAATCAAAGTGAGGTTCTAAGGAAAAGAAGGAGTACCAACAGTTTTCCAGTTTGCTGAATGGAATGGTTTAATGTACAAGGTGGTTACCAGAATGCTCTGCTTCTATCCCCCAAAATGATATGACTTATACTGTAAACTGGCAGATCCAGTTTGTCCCCCGGATCTCTATTTTCATTTCCAGGCTTCTGTTTAGCACCACCATTGGTACCTGTCACAGCTTCCTCTGGGACAGTATAAATTTGCAGCAGTGCCGAAGGAGTGTCTTAAAAACATCCACCCACACATAAACAAAACCCAACACAATGTATTTGTTTCAGGTTTCCAAGCTGATATGGATAAAATCATAAATGACCCAAAACTATGAGCCTTAATAATACCTTTCTAAATAGTTCCAAAATCTCTTCTCAGTGTGTCCATCCTGAAAGGGAGAAGTGTGTTCTGATCACATGTATCTTCTTCCCCATCTGTTCCTACTCTTTTTCTCATGTGTGTTGATTAAGACTAGGTAAAACTCCAGTGTGCTCAAACCTAATTCACCTGAATTACTTCAGTAGAAATTCCAATCCTTTTCTCAGAAGCTGTAGCTTTTGGAAAATGAAATAACCTATTTTGGTCTAGATAGAGCCTTGTTCATTGCTCAGCCGCTGTTATTTTATCTCCTTGTAATTTTCTGTTTTACAGCTTCCTCTGAATATTACTGCAAATGCAGGAAGACTGATGTAATTTACATAAAGTGAAATAAATTCATGTTATTCAGATGCATGCAAGATTTATTTAATATTTATATAAAATAATGCAAATGTTTCATAGATGTTGCCAATATGTTTACTACCAAATTAAATATTCTTTTCCTGGAAAGATTACTGGTAGAGCTGTGCTAGGGCTTAAAAGACATGAACAAAGCTTTTTCTGTAGAAGAAAGTAGGATAGAGAGTAGAATTTGTCTGGTAGACAGCCAGCCAGACAGCCAGACTGATTAAACTCAGCTATCGAAGGGATATAGATAAAGCAGTTTCACTTACAAGTAGTGAGGGCAGAGCCCTAACTTTTTATGCTTTGTATTATTAGACCTAATCAGGTCTTAAGAAGAAAAAAAGTCATCAGATACAAAGCTCTGAATCAGTCACCAGGCAGATATTAGTTGCAGACAAGAAAGTGATGGCTCACGTAAACCTTGAAGGAGAGAAATGATCTGGTACCCTTTTTGGAACATGTATACCATTGAGGAAGAATAAATTTTAGAAGGCCTTTCTAATTCTGAGATAGAGACAGGAATAACTACAGTTAACATTGCTAATGATGCACTGCTGTCAGAGACAGAAGAACCCTAAATATGATGTAGTCACTGGGCTCCAGGAGCAAAATGGAAATTTCACTTCCTGTGAATTGTTGTGTCTGTTAATCAGTTACACCCAGAATAACTTTTAGTATCTGAATAGTTCTACTTGCTATATTAGGATGAATCATGTGAGTGGTGTTACCCACAGGGCATGTCATGAATTATTCTGCTAATTCATAAACTGACCATTAGGAAGTAAGTTTCTTGCACAGATTCAAGCATGTAGTTTATGAGTGAATGTTAACAGAAACAATTTTCTAACTTTAGATTAAAAAGAAAAAAATCAAAACCCCATAGAAATACACAGAGGGGGAAAAAATCCCAACAAAGAAACCCAGTTACCCTGGGTTAGATTTACCCTTCCATTCCTTTTTTTACTGGAAAAAATCTGCAAGTTCTGTGAGGCACCTGAAGTTTGATGATATAACCCCAGAAAAGCTATGACTACACTTGCAGCTCTTTTCTAAGCAAAATGGAGAGGCTTGCCACGACATACATTATTTAGTATGGATGAAATGTTCTGGACATTACTTAGACTGATCTAACGTTCATCCAGAGTCACAATGTTGGAGAAGTAGTAATCATGAGCATTGGTGCATGGAGAACTCGTTTATCACTACAGAACCACAAAAGAAAGAGCCCATTTGAATCTTATTTTCAAGTGTGCTTTGAAGCGCTAAGGTTAACAAATCCTTTAGTCACATACTGTACAGCCCTAATCGAAGCTCTTTCTACTTGGTCCTGCAGAGTATGTCTTTTGAATGAACCCCCTACAGAAATAAAAGGGACAGTGTAACTCTGAAACTGCACTTCTCTTTGAAACTGTTCTACCTGCTTTTGTGATGAGTAGTCCTGTGACAACCACAAATGACACAGATAATTTTCCTGGTTGTTCAACATGTGTATTTGGTAGGTCTTTCTATATAGATAGTGTCACCCTTTTCCTTGATAGTATGTGTCTTTCACTTAGCGACCACCAAGAGCAGACATTTTAAAAAATAACACAGAAGCACATTGACAGAAACAGCAGGGAAGGCACAGACCTACCTGTATTGATTTTCTGTTATTATTCAAACTAACTTTTATCTCAAACCAAATCCAAACCTCAAAAGATCTGTCAGATTAAATTTTTTAAACAATGTTCAATTGAATCTTTTTTATAAGCTTTGTTTCATCCAGAACAAAGATAGTATTGCAAGAACTCTATAATAAAACTTTAATATTTAAATTCCCTTCTCAGTTCCTTGGGATCAAGACGCCTAACATCTGAAAATTTGGGATTGATGTCACAGCAAAACTCTTATTCATGCTCCAGACTTCATTCCACTTTTAGCACTAAAATGTTGTTTGACATCACTGATTCATTTGCTTCCTCTCTTTTGTAACTCAGAATATTTAGCAAAACAAATACCTTAGAGGAAAAAAAAAAATAAGAAAGACTCTTAGTTATGCTTTGGTCAAATTTTACATTTAATTGACATTACTGTCTGAGTATGTCAGTTGTCCTTGCCTGGCACTATGTTCCACATCTTGTACCTAAAGATGGCCTCATCCTGGTTTTATAGCAAATAAAATTTCACTTGATTAGTCATCCAAAGATACAGCACCATGGTCTCCCTTTTATTTCATTCCTTTCTCCCATCGCACTTCTTCTCTCTTTTTTTTTTTAGTTGTATACTATTTTTCTTCCTTTTAAAGATATTCTGTCATTATTTCATGTTATTTAGGTATTTTTAAACTAATTTATTCCTAGTCATCAGGTAGTTCAGGTGAGAAGGGCACAGAATTCAGTGGGAAGCACTCAGGAGTGCGGTTCTGGCATGACGACTGTGCACATCTGTGTTCAGGAGCTTTTGGTCAGACTGTTCTTGTGAGCGAGAAAACGTGGTGCCAACCAAGCTAACAGCCTCTACAGAAACAGTCAAGTCGAGAGCTGACTCATGTACTGATTTTGAAATCATGGTTGTGTTACCTGGGGAATCAAAAAGCCCGCCTCCATTATGGTTTTGAAAATCTCATCCTTCAGAGTTTAACAGAAAATAAGTTGTAAGAGCTTTTGCACCCTGAAATGGTGTCACTTTACAAGTGGCAATATAAATTAATGTTAATTGTGGGTGTTTGGTCTGTGCTAGAAAACATAAAAATTTATATAGATGGTAAGTATCATCAAGTACTTTTGGAAACATTTGTTCTCCCTGGGGTTGTGTCTGACAATTAATTTCTTGGGGCACATTTTCAACAAGCACCTTTTAGGACAGCTTGCTCAAAAAAAGCCCTGAATCTAAGCTTCAGGACTGATAAATCCTCTAGAGAAACCTATACTGAAAATGAGCTTTTAGTTTCTAGAAGAGGAAAAGGGCATGTCTAGCTATATTGACAAGTCCTTGCAAGCATTTGGGGATAACTATTTTGTCCCTAGCAGCATGAGATTTCATTGTAACTTTTGTCATAAGGTGAAGTCAAATATGTCCTGAACAATTCAAAGCTTCCCAGTCTTCTGTATATAAAGGGAACAAAGAAAGAGCATCACAGGTGTCTGTTGACAGATGCCAAAGGTGAGAAGGGTGAAAACGGCCATGTCATCAGAAAACTCTGGCAGCTTTTCTTGTGGAAACATCATTCAACATTAGCAGTTTTAGAGATTTAATTTGAAAGGTGCCAGGCAATGGCTGTTCTACTTACATCTACTAAGCCATCCCCGTGTTTACCTTCTTCAGTAAGTTGCTGAGTCTTATTTCAAGGCTGAAGCTAATTCATCTTCTCACTAATGTATCTTTTAATATCTCTATTAGTTAGACAGAAAACCCCCTCACCAGCCCCAGTATTGTTTGTTCCTTTTTATAAAGTGTTCAATTCTTTCTTATCAGCCTTTTTGACAAATAGAGTGGGTTGAGCTGCTTGACTTCTCATTGTAAGAGATATTTGCCAGCTCTTATCTGTCTGAAGGAATCAACCTTTTTATCCTCATACTTGCTATTTTTATTTAATTTTCCTTTTTCGTATCATCAATTTTTTTAACCTTTTTTAATAAAAAATTGCAATAAGTGTGTAAGCAACATTTTCAGGATCTGGGTATTGACAGTTGCTTTTGCTACCATTTGCGCTTTTTTATTTACTAAATTTACCTGTACACATGATAAGGCATACTAAGAAATAATGCATCATGAATTGCTGTCAAGGCTTTCACATCTGTATTTTCTTTCTGTTAGAAAGCACCCATATCCTGTGTGTAAGATTCTGGTAAGCTCATTGTATCACTGTGCACTGCTGTAGTCTGTGTGTGGAGTTTCCAGTAGTTCTGTGTTAAATAAAATATAGTCAGTCATTGCTTTCTGCTAAAGAATAATCTTCATGTTTATTTTACCAAACTTGAAATCACAAGTAAAACTCAGTGAGTAGATCACAATGTATATTTAAAAATCTACTATGTTTGTGTTTTCAGTAGCAACAGCCAAGATTCTGGAGTTGTTTCAAATGATTCAGGTGAGTAGGAAAGAAATTCAAGCTGAGATTGTTTTTGTAAATATTTCGTAGGCATTTTAAAATATGCATTTCCTGTCACAGAAGACCCATAATATTTACGTTTCCCCAAATAAAATATCAAATAGGTCCCACTCCTATTATCTTTCTTTTCATTGTTTGTCAGATATACAAACAATTGGATATTTTAGACATTTGGGAAGCTTTAGAGATGTGTCACTCCCAACATTTATATATTAATTAAATGAACTCAATTAATTTAGTCCAAATAGGATAATCTGCCTTTTAGGATGTCTAAAATAAATATGTAGATCTATTTTCAGAAGGTTTTTGGTCATGATAAAATGTTACTGGACTGGGTTGGGCCATTCTATAGAATAACTAGATGGACAGTTCCCTGTAATTTCATATGTAGGTAGGAAGTATGTAAGGGATAGCCAAATAAAAATTAAAGAAAAGCATAGAGGACAATTGAGCAATAATTCAGCCATGAAGTTATTAACTGACTAAATGATACAAACATCTATTAAAGCAGAAAGCAAATTACAATCACACTGTCTTTCACACATCAAACAACTAAAAGCTCTTCTGTGTAGAGAATAGGCTATTGCCTCAGATCTGGAACACAGGAAATCCCCCTATACAGGATGGGACTGAAAGCAACAGTATACTGTGCAATCAGAAAAATAGAATATTGCTGAGCTCATGCAAATAAAACTGAGACTACATACAGCTTCACTGTGTAAAGCAATCACAAGGGATAGATAAAAGAAATAAATTCTGGCCTCGACTCAACAGAAATTGATTCAAAAACCTGTCTCAGTGCAATAAACATAAGTCTTGTCTCCCGTTTTGCAATAATTAACTAGTAAAAAGTAAACCAATTTTTATGGCAGAAATTTTTGGAGGTTTTAAAAGAAAAGTTATTCCAGGTTTCTGAGACTAGTGGCATAATGTGCCATCTGAGGTTGAACATTTGATGTGACCTGGTGAGATCAAAGAACTGGAAAGAAAAAACGACATTGAATACATAGGAATGAGCTCCAATTACAAGCTGGTCAGTGCTTAAACTTAACACAGTTTAAGCACAGCTGGAGATGGCATTGCTGCTCCTTACTGTAGGAGAAACACCACCAAGATGTCTTGAAGATGTCTTGAGCCAGCGATACAGGCTCTTGAGGTTCAACCCTGTAGGCTTGACAACATGCTGTGTGTCAGGATGACGCCTGTGGAAGTGTCCCAAAGTGAGAAATTAATTAACCAATGTCATGCTGCTTCTGGCATAGGCTTCTGGTCTCAACTCGCTTCTTGTCTGAAAACCTCAGCCTGCAGCTGCCTATGTCTCCTTCCTTAATTTCGATCCAAAACAGTCACCCTATGCACAATTAAATCCTTTCATTAGGAGTGAGCTAGAAGTTATAAAACCTGAACCCTTGGAAACTAGTTTCTAGACTGAATAAATTCTGGATATGTCTTTCAGTCTATTCTGGCATCTATAAGTGCCCAAAACCCAAGGGTGTAGTCTCACATTCTGTTTTAGCTAGTGCAATTGCTGCTGAAAAAGGCAGCCCCAAACTTCACAGCCTCCCTTCATTCTCATTCTACAGATTCTCATACCTGAAACTGTAGAAAATTAAGTCCAAAATAAGACTGGCTGATTAAGCCATTTTCATTATCACCTTGTGAAAAATAGAGGAAATGTCTGGCCCAAAGAGAAGATGATTAGAAGAGCAGAAAAGACCATCTTAGCCTAAGTGAGATCAAGTTAAATAGAGTGCAATACTGCAGCCTGATTACTCACCTCCTTCCTTTAAAAAATGAGGAATTATGCAAGCTCTTTTGTACACACCTCAAGGATGAAGCCTTCTTCAACCCCATAGCAAAAACTAGCTACTAGCTTAAGTGACAGTGCAGGATTTGTGCTGTCCAAGACAAACAAGGCCTCAAGCAAACACCGGTATCATTTTATTCTTTTTCCACATATAGTAAGGGAAGCTTCCTCTCCTGTCTAAAGGAATTTCAGAGGGAGAATTTTGAAGTGTTTTCTTCTTACCACTTGAGTTCTTGGTGGTGTCTTAGTCAGTGAAATTACATAGATCATTAGGGCTTGTCTTTTTGAACTTGACTTTGTCATAAGGGTGTTGGCTGAAGTGTCACATTTGTGCTTTGATATTCAGACACTTTTGTTTATTCTAATCCATTCAATCATTCGTGGGGATTTTTGTATCAATCTCCATTGCAACTGGAAATAGGTGTCAGGCTAATTCTGTGTTGCTTTTTCAGGTAAAAAATATATATTTCAATATGATAAATAATAATGTCTCTGGGCCCAAAGGATCTGCAGTGTTTCTGTTGCTCTGTTGCTCTTCATAAGCAGAAAAACCAAAACACTAATCAAAACTTAAGTTTACTTTAAAGAAAAAGTAATTTAACAATGTTTCTAATAGAGATTAAAATAGAGAGGGACTCAAAATAAAACTGGCCTAGCTGAAAATGATAAATAACATAATTCTGAGTATTGCAACATTATTTTTTTTTTCAGAAAAGCAATTATCTTTGGAACCTGGCTGGCATTAGACCCCCTGATTACATTCATTTCATAAAACACGGGCAATTTACATATTTGGAAGGTTTCACATTGAACTCAATATTGTGTAATCTTGAAATGTTAACTTTTTCAATCCATGTAGTCACTCTGTATGGAAGAGTAGGTGATATTTCTGCTCCAGTAACCTTCTCAAGACTCAGCAAATAGACTCGGCAGGGGTTAACCTGCAGGATGTCCACAACTAAGCAGAATTTTTCCTCATCTGTAGTGATAAAAAAATCAGCAGAATTTTCTTCTTTTCATGTGAGAGGGAGAGTGTGAAGTCTTCAAAAAAATGCATAAGGACAGAGAGCTGGAGTGCAATAGATTCTGTCATAATTTGTCCTCCTGTGCTGGATGAATATAATGCTGAGTGACTGGCTGATTTTTTAAGATCCAATTCTTCTTTTTTTTTTATTAGAAGACATTGTAAATGGTCTTCCTTGGCATACAGCCCTTGATTTCTATCTGCTTAGGAACTCTGGACCAGAGAAAAATTTCCTTCTAATGGAGACTTTAAGGATACCTCACTTGTAAGAGGCCTAACAGTAATCTCTGTTCTAAAGTTGCTTTATAAGCACATTTTCATTTATTTTATTTTGCTGAAGTTTCTCTCAGCTTAAAGCTTCTGAGATTTCTGTCTAGGTTAAAATGGCAGGTGACGTGTATCTGTATACACATGCATTCATGGGCAACTTGCATTGCTTTTGAAGAAACTCTTTATTCTCATCCTTGGCACTGAATATAGAATTCCAATCAGAATGCTGATGTCAATGTGCCTTTCTAAGTAGCCATCCTTACCCCAGTTAGTTGTAATCAGGCCTATTATGAAGCTTTGCCTATGCTATTCTACTAGATTATCATCATATTTACTGCTTGTGATACAGCTGCTTTCCAGATTGGGACTCATTTACCACAAATACAGTCACAATATAAGTCCTATTCTCCAAATCTGCTTGGTTAGACTTAAACTATTACCTACTGGCACTGCAAAAAGAGCAGACTCACCAGCATATTCACAAATTTCTTCCTACTCTGTAATTTCTATTTGCTAATCTCCAAAGTCTCATAAATGGTTATGAGCCAGAAAAGTTATTCCAGGTGTGGATTATTTGGTACTTAGCACTTTTCACTAGTTTTTATTTAAAAAAAAAAAAGATAAAAATAGAGTCTGCAAACAAGGACAGAGAAACTATGGCATCTGCTTATGATGGCAAGTCATACATTGCAATTTTTTGAAGAAATTGATTTATGAACCAGTGTTTTTCTAGGTCAAAAGAGCTTTGTCCAATTATTTGTTGAATACTTAGGAGTAACGAATATATTTGCAGAATTCAGTATAGCCTCTGGAATGATTTGTAAGCAAAATAAAAAAATAAACCGGCTAAATTCACAATGAATATTATTTGCAATGAATAATTCAACCACTACTAATTATTTAGCACCTGTAGAAGAAAGAGAGAGAAATAGATATGCAAATATGATGTTGCCTCTTTTCTGCCTAACTATCAGATATTGATGTAGAGAAGGGCAAATGTCTGTCACACTGCACACTTACTGGCAGATGTGTTATCGGCAAGGGAAGAGGCCTTAATTTGCCAAAATTACCCATCTATGTGTCTATCTACACATTCATACAGAAAGACTCGCATATTATTTCTATGTATTTAATAAGTCTGTTGCATTGCGTGTGAACTTTTTAGCAGAGTTGCTTGACAACTCTGAAATGAACATGTTGACTGTGGATGTGCTGGACAGACACACACACACACACACACACACACACACACACACATATATATATATATATAAACCACCTCAATTTTTTCACAGTGAATCCATGTTTGCTTGGGTCAGTTACCATGTTGCAGGTATCCAATATGTGTTTTCATGTAGAACTATTATGTTTGCTTTATTTTACTTTCTAATTACTGGGCTTTATTGGACAATTAGAAGAGAATATGAAAGGCAAAGATCCCTATGATCATGTGAAATCATAACTAAAGTTTTTAACATTGCCTATATACAACGTTTGCGTCATTATGGGGCAGCACATGCACATATTCTACCTTATACACCTTATTCTCTTCTGTGATATAATGCTGGATTTTGTAGAATGAGATAAGGTGTCAATGGCTTATTTGAAAATTGCTAACTGTGTTGTGATAGACAATCAGTTGACCACATGCTGTTCCCATTACAGTTGGCATACGTATGGATTGTTCCCTGATGTTTCTCACCATTTTGCATTCACACAGAATTCTGCCATGCATTTTCGTTAAAGTAGCATCCAAAGTGTAGTATGGCTTATTCTCTTTTATTAAGAAAAGAATTATTATTTGATCATGTTACTCTAAAATAAGAGTTCTGCCTTTGGCACTCTATTATAGGAAGATCCAGAGAGAGAGAGAGAGAGAGAGAGAGAGAGAGAGAGACTTACTTTTTATACAGTGAGACTTGACCATTGCAATAAATACACAAGCTACATAGTGAGGAGGAACGGATTTTGTTTGCTCTGAACAGCCCCAGGAATTCATGTGGTATGAGTACCTCAGGTAGACTGACATACTGGGTTTTTGTCCCTTTTGTTCTAAGGAGTTGGGAGCTGCAGTACAGTAGTAGGATGCAGTAGGTTAGGATTTTCTAAACGAGAGGAGGAGAGGATTCAATTAAATTGCAATGAGTAGCTGAGAAAAATCTCTTTTTTCTTTCCTAACTGGATCATGAGATTTTGGAAATGGATGTGTGAAATTGAGAAATTGTTTTGAAGAGGTGGGGTGGGGAATCTGGATGCTATTAGGACTTATCTGAAGAAATATAGAAATGGATTATCAATTTCCAGGTAGTTTTACAGGACTGTATTCCCACAATTACAATACCAGCAAAATTAGGTGTAATCTACAGCTGAGAAAACTTAATCTTTTGTCACATAACTTTCAGTGTGCTTGTTTTTTTTTTTTCCTGAGATTTTAATCACGGAGAAGAAAAACTGACCCAGGTTCTCTGTGTGCATGAGTAATTCTCTGTTCCTGTGATGGTTTCTGCCCTTAGTAACTTCTGAGTTTCTATAAATTAAGCTGTATGGCTATGATTCCAAAGGGAAGACATAATTCCTGATGACTGCTGAAAAGTAGAGCATACTAGTTGTGTCCCTTCTATGTTTTTCACATAGGAACTCCTAGGAAAATAGCATTGAAGAATTCTCATCCAGTTTGACCCATGGGCCAGGAAGTTCTGAAATGCTACATTTTTGAAGCTAAGGAAATAACATCTATGAGTGCTACATTTCAACTCCATTGCACCAATAACCTGTATGCATGGAGGAGATTCTGGCCCTGAATGTTTCATTTTGATTTTTTTTTCCCTTATTCTGTTGCCAATATTTTAATATATGCTGTGGTTATTTTTTGTTTCACTACAGAGTTGAACTTTCTTAGATGCAGGGTGAGTCTCGAGAAAGGAAGTTCTTACAGTATTGCTACACTTATTGAGACCAGGGACAACCTCAGGGATATTTATCTTTAGAATTGTCTGTAAATGCAGCAACAACTAAAATTGTGAAAAAAGACTGAAAAAGATATGCACTTTCTTATGCTGAGTTCTTTCCTTACTCCTGCAGGTGACCTAGCATAGGCAGGGATAAAGAAGTGCTTAAAAGAAAGCTGGATATAAAATAGATTTACAAGGACCTCTCCCCTTTCTGTTTTTATTTTTCTCAAATATATCATATCTGTGGACCATCAGGGAAGCTTTCCCACTACTTCAGATTTCAAAGCTACAGGTGGTCTGCAAGCATGGCACTTCAAAGAGTGTTTTGATTAAATGAAACAATGTTTTTATAATATGGATCCCAGATCTTTGAACTTTTTTCAGATCAATTCAGCCAACAAAGATTCAATTAGGTGAGATCAGAAGACCTGCTTCCATCCTCTGTTTTCATCTGTTGTTCAGCCCTATCTTTTCAAATAGCTTTAATACAAAACCAGGGCCAATCATCTATTTTAATGAGGACCACAATCATAATGATGGTGGTGGTGACGATGGTCCTTGTACTAACAGTAATAAAACACATTTACAGCTGGCAGTACCATTTGTTTAAAAAGAAAACACCAGAAAAAACCGAAACCCAACAAAAAACAAACCCAACTCGTATAGCCTAAGTAGTATTTTAACTGAATTAGCACATGTTGGCACAAGCTGGGTCTGTATCCACTACTGAAGCTTATTTAACTGTATATGTCTTGTGGTTTTCTTTTTTTTCTTTTTTTTTTTTTTTTTTTTTGGTTTTTTTTTTTTTCCTTCAGTGAAAGAAAAACTGATCCTAACAGTTTTAAACTTGTTAATTCAAACCATATGTCATAAAGCCAGTCTCCATATGGTGCAACACCACCTTATATTTACAGGGTGCTGCTTTTCCAAACATTATTCTAAAAGCTTTATTTGCCCCAAATGCAATAGGTGGTACTGGGCTCCTGAATAGAGCTTTTAAAATACCTCAAGTGTCTAAATCGCATGCTGATATAGCAAAAACACTCTGATTATTAAAAGCTAATTGCAGCCTATTTTATTGGCAAAAAGGTGCTAATCAAGTCCTTGACTGAGAGTGTATGCTTAAGAGAAGAAAAGCATGCTGTCAATCCTCTGTTTTCACACATGGCAACAAAAGATATGTGCAGAAAAAAAATCCATCACCTAGTAGAGAGAGTCTTACAATTTGATCTTACATCGTTGATTGTCCTAAACTATGCTAGGTTTAGAGAGGAGAGGTAGCCTCTGCTCTTTCTGTCCCTAAGAAAGAAAATAAAAGGAGTCTGTATTTCTGAAGCAAAATTGCAATGGAAAGACTGGAGAAGGTTAAAGAGACTTTTTTTGCTTCTATCTACCTCTAAAAGAAACTGATGTTGAAATATTGTTAAATGTCTCTATTCACTATAGAAAAAGCTGAAGAATTGCATAGGATGCTTTTTTGAGGTCTTTGAGTTCTGTAGCACTTTAGTCTTTTTACTTGATTTCACCCTTCTTTCTCGGGCACCAGAAACTTCTTCCCTTCTTACCCACCTATCTTAGCACCAACCTGCTCTCTACACTGCAAAGCCTTACAGAATGGGCAGATGGAATGGATTCCTTCAGGTTTTTTGGTGGAGCAAGGTGAACCCTAGGGAAGCTTACCTGATAGACAATCTTAAAACGGAGCTTCAGGCAGATGGAACATGATTATCTACACTTACTTGCTTGATGTATGTAGGAAAGAGCTGCTGTGTTGAAATACATGTCATCCATAACTTGTTCTGGTTTTTTCTTTACATCCAGTGACAAAAAAAAAAAAAAATATTCTGTATTATGCAGTCTGAGGAATGGTTTACAATTTCCATTTCTTTCCACCTTGCTCAGTAGATGCTTATTCCAGCACCTGTATAAGCTGTAAAGCTTTCCATTGGAAAACACTGTGGAGTGTGCACATATATCAGTCAGAAAGGAGCCCTGCAGCCAGAGTGAGGATGGTAGATTGAAACCATTATCACTCATCATTTCTCACATGTGTAAGCCTGCTTCACAGTCAGTCTCTCTTGGCTTGCTCTTCTCTTTGTGTGCTGTAGTGTTAAAGTGAGACTTCCTTGCTCCTGCTAGGAAGGTTCTTGGCTGTGTGATTTTAAAGGCTATGCAAGGATATAATTTTCTGAAGAAGGACCCACAAACCACAAACAAGCCTTAAACTATTGACACATGTGAAATCAAATTCTCTGATAATTTATTCCACAGTAACTAAATCTACCATAGTGAATCTAGAATATCTCCAAACCATTCTATGAGTCTATGATTGGCATTGAGGGAGCTACTTCTGGCTTCTCACTGGTGAAGCTGCAGACAGAATTTGACCATAGAAACATTATTATTTAGCTCATTAATCACCAAGGAAACTTGCTAGCAGAACAATCCTACTGGTTTTCATTATTTCATTTATAATCTTATTAGAAACAGAATTCTAAATTGCATACAGAGAATTCAACAGGAAGAAAACAGGCAGTATTTTGCAAGCAGTCCAACCTATTTCCAGTCTAATAAGTTAATAGCAACATTCTTACAGAAGCTCATGCAAATAAAAGCAAAGTACAATAGCATTCTGAAATGAAAAAGAGAAAGAGAAGCACATAAATGAATGAAATACTTTTGTGTATAATGCCACTTGTTAAAAAAAAAAAAAAAAAAAAAAAAGCTTATTGCCTTCAACAGTCTCCCACTTAGATGACGCTACCAGCCAATTAACCTTCAGAGAACACAATGCTTTCTTAGTACAATAGTTGTGAATGGATCAGTGTAAGAATGCTGCATTGTCTATCATTTGAATACATGCTGAAGAGAATGGACTCAAATAAAGGAACCAAGCTTAAGATATAAACAAAATATAAATGTTAAAATATGCCTACTTGTTCAAAAGAAACTAAAGAGCCTACCATATGATGTACTGCCACAGTTACTTAAAGATGACCTCTAACCAAGACCAAGAAATAGGAAAATGCTATGATTTATGATGGTAGATTAGCTAGGTGATTATTTCAGTCAGGGAAGGTGTCCTTTCTGATAAGTTTCTCCTGTGCATCTTATATATAGGTTTTGTTAGTTTTGTTAGCAGTGAAATTAAGAGATTTGATGCTTAAGCCACTATTAACAGAGAGCAAATAAAAAAAGTAATATCCTACAAACTGGTCAGATTTTTTTAAAATTCCTGCCTCAGACTACTGCAGATCTTTCATATTTTGTTTTCTAGTCCTCCACTATATTCAAGAACCCATAGTGCCTACCAAACTACCAGGAACATACCTCAATTATAAAGCCTGATGGCTTTTTCATTGGATATTTTAAAGGAAGTGTGGGTTTTTGGTTTTGTTTTCTTTAATATCCTTATACTTTACACCATATCAGTTCTCTTAGCTCTTCTGTGAGTGAGCTTTTGTCCTTGAGAATAGATGGCAAAAGTGTCCAGTACAGGCAAAAAAAGATCCTGGATTTCAGACCAGAGAAGTGCAATATGAGATTGCCGTGGTGACTTGCTGTCTCTACCACACACTTCCTTTGTGCAGTTCAGCAAGTCACTTATTTTTCAGCATCACCTTGGCTGTTCACATATGGACCAGAAACACTAATAAGTCCTTTATCACGCTCTTTGCTTATCTTCTTTATAATTGAAGGTGTTGCAGGATAATAGGAGAGTAGCTGGATCTTCAGAGTGTCTATTACAATGGAGGCTTTTGCCAGAGCCAGTAGAAGCAACTGGAATGCAAACAGTAGCTGCAGCTATAGCAATAATAATAAATAGGGGGGTAAGAATAATAATTATTGGCATGACTTACACATAGACTGTTTATCCTGAGCTGTTACACATCCCATATGCCTTTTGCTTTACCACAGCATGATATTTCCTGAGATGTACATCCTTCAAAAATGTTTTACTTTGAGTTGAGGTATCTGATTGCTAGTCTTCCAAAAAAAACCCCTCATCTTCCCAAATAATTGGTATGAGGCCATTTTCCTCTTCTCCCATTCTAGTAAGCAAGCTTATAGATCTGTGGGGGAAGAGAGATCCATTTGTTTAGGTTCCTTGAAATAGCTATTCAAAACTCTGGAAAGTTTAATGATACACCATGGTGGTGTGTTTTTCTTTAATATGGGTTTTGTATTGTAACTTCTCAAATGGATCATTCCTGGTCTCCCCATGTTAGTTGGTTTGGTCCAAGTTTTCTCCTCTCTTACCCCAACCCTTCCCCTAAATCCAGATTGTTCTTTTCCCTGCTCATGTTAAATTGTCAATCCCTTGTTGTATCCATCTTTGTTCTCTAGTGTTCTCTGTCAGTCCCCTAATCCTTGATGCCCCATTGGCCCATGTGGCCTGTTCTCCTCCCATGTAATCCCTCACTGGTTACTGTAAAGTGAGACCCTGCCTTGTACCCCTCCCCTCCTTTTACCCTATTGGTTGAAGGATTGTATCCCCCGTTTAAAAGTTTGGACTCTCATTCCTGAACCTCTCATGGAATAAACCTCCTTGGGAACCACATGAGAGACCCCTCCCTGTTCTTTACCCTGAACCTCAATGCAAAACATCTGGAGCTGTAGAGCAAAAGCCCCACAGCCAGCTGCACCCCGGATTGTGGGGCTGTCTGGGGGCAGCCCACTCTTGGCCCAATGCTGGGAGCTGGCTGGGGTAAAGCCAGCACCACGTCAATATACCACAATTTTAACTGTAGTATTTGCCATTGTGGCTGCATAAATTATATCCTCTATGAAAAAAAATAACTTCGATGGTTTACAGGGCAGTTATTGCAACTAGCGGGAGATTGTTTTGTCTCTCAATTTGTCAAATGAGAAACTGGAGACAAGGAAGCCAATGGCAGCTTCTTAATAGATTTGGGTAGTGTAACTACAATTTCCTCAATAAGCAGAATTTACCAGATTTGCTGGAAAAGTTTTCCATATAACACGTCAGTCTAGAGCGCTGAATGCCCTTAGCAGTTAGCTCTCCCTGCCCAAGCAGCCTCATTCTTCCTTTACCTCTGGAAGCAGAGTCCCTGTCAGGGACAGAGAACACGGACAGTGTCCTTTGCACTGTGCCTGGCACAGCTGGCTCACAGAAGTTTCTCCTTGCAGGCTCAGCCTGGGCTTTCATCTCCAAGACACACAGAGGGACTCCAGGGTTTGAGCTGTGGCTTCCTGGGACAATTCAGCTCTTGCTGGAAAGGTGATAAATTACCTCATAACAAGCTGAGTCATTTAGGTTATTTTAGGTTAACTGACCGTCAGCACTTATTTTATAACATAAATTACTTATATTGAATTGACCCAGAGGTTTAAACATCTGATAAATAATTAATAATAGTACAGAAATTAAATGGGAGGTTGAAGAGCACTTTTCTTTATTCAACGATTTCAACTGCAGCCTCTGTTTTTTTTTTTTTAAATACAAATCCTCTGAAGTTGCAGTTATGGTTATTAATTATAGGGATAATAAAAAATTAATCAAATCTTTACAATTTTAAATAAGAAATTGTGTCTTATTACAGTACATAATAAACTTATATGCAATCGTACTTGTAGGAATTCTTTTTCTCTTTTATTTCTTCTTTAATTTTAATCATATTTGTCTTTTAGGAATTTAAAATTTCATCATGTATAAATGAATACACTTGAATACCCTTGTTTAAGCTAAGGCTTTAGCTTAAGAGGTCGTTGTTCTGATGTGCAATTTGCTAAAAAATGAGAGGAACAGATTGATGTGATAAATGCTACTACCTGTACAGCTGCATTCCACTTTGCCAACACAGAAATGATTGTACATAGTCCATCAAGTAAAACTATGGCTTTATGTAAGGATAAACAAGGCATTTGTTTATTCATTTTTAAAATAACACGATTTTTAAATAATCAAGATAAAAAGGTCACATATTTATTAATATGTAGCACACTTCTCATTACTTTGGTAATATTATGCAACTGTTGCCTTTCAGCTGCCAGTTCTTTGCATTCCTTTAATGTGCTCCTCTATCCTTGTATGTGTCAAATGTTACTATGCTTTTTTGTTTTATTCAAGCTGAATATATTAACCTCTGCAGGACTTACTAGAAGGCAATACTTTTCCTCCAGAAGCTAGAAGAAAAATTTGAAAGGAAGAAAACCCAAAGCTCAACACTACAAATTTACATGGTCTCATCAGCAGCTTCTTTTTAAACTGACATTCTTGGTAGTAAATTTTACATTGGAATCCTTATATTTATTAACTTAAAAATGTTTAAAGGCCCAGAAGAAGTTTATGTTTGAGTCATTATTACTCATTCAGCTTCTCTCTCTAGAGACTACGACATCTTTAACGACGGATATACATGCAAACAGCATTTCCTTTAGGAACAAGAACATGCCCTGACAACATCTTGACTAACCTTAAAAGCAAATGACTGTGATATTTTACTGTTAGCTTTTTTTTTCCAGAAGAGATGTTTATATTTCAGTGAGTTGAGTATCTTAGCTTTTGTCATCTCTGGTTGACATTATTCTAAATCCAAAGGAAAGGGCTTACAAATGGATGGGACAGTTGGAAAGAGATGAAGTACATGTTTCTGGAGTTATGTGCACAGACACATAGGGATGTAAATATGTTTTATGGATGCTTCCAGATACGGTGATGTTAAGGGATTTGTAGAAAAGAATGCTGAAGATGAAGCATATCATTCAGGTAGAATAATTCAGTACTCTGATTCAGGTGTAAATCATTGAAGTGATGAATTGCATCACTTTTCATTAAAAATGTGAGATAAGACAACAGCAGTTAGGTTTGCTGTGATTCAACCGCAAAATGTTAAAAATGTTTTTTAATCAACCATCTTAAAAGACACAGGCTTTGTAAACAGTTGGTAATGATACAAATTAAGGAGACTAATAACCTAATACACATTGGAGCTGATGTCACAGACATATTAAGATTTTCTGGACTCATGGTGAATATTGCCAAGGTCACAGAAAGACAATATATTTCCTCAGTTTTGGAAGGATGGTTGACTACTTTAGTAATTATTTTTGATTGTTTTTTCAGGGGAAATTGAGCAACTCTGGAATGTATCACTTGTCCCCTGATCTTTGCCACCTTGTTTAAATATTTAGTGTTACTGCATTTTGAATATCAGATACTAAACTGAAACTGAGAAAATATGGTTAGGAGGTGCTCATCTCTTTCGGTTTAGGTGGAAACAATGTGGAAATTTTCTTTAACTCTTAATGTGACTTGCTACAGAATTTAACATCATGATTTGGTACTAGGTCCAGAACCTGAACCTGCTGGAAAAGTGTCACAGCAAGCTGCAAGCAGAAGGAGTCTCTTGCAGTGCATCAAGGATAACCTAATCCAGAAAATCTTCCTCCAGTGAGCTGAAATGTTTTGCTGGATCTGTTGCTCGCCAAATCAGAGGAGCTAACGGGAGAAGTCCATACACATGGTAGCCTGAATTGCAGTGATTATGCCCTGGTGAAAATCATGATCTGAAGGGATAAGGACAGACAAAAGGTAAAGTCAAGGTCTTAAAACTTCGAGGAGGAAACTGTCTGTTCTTTAAGGGAGTAGTAGCTGGGAGCCTTCAAGAAACTGCCCTCAGAAATGAAGAAGCAGAAGATAATTATCAGCTATTTAAAGATATTTTTCTTATAGCACAAGAGTTCTCACTTCCCATTTGCAAGAAATCATGCAAGGAAGGCAGGACATCAGCATGCCTGAGTAAGATCCTCCTGTCAAACTAAAATACAAGGGAAATGCATACACAGTGGAAGGAGGTACACATGTCTTGGGAAGAATATAGGGATACTGCTCAGGAATATATGGGTGGGATCAGAAAAGCTGGAGATAAATTCGTCAAGCTTTGTGATGAATAATAAGGGCTTCTTAAGTATCTTAGTCACAAAAGGAGAACAAAAATCTTCTACTGCACTGGTAAATGAGACAGGAAATCTGATGTTAACTGATATGGAGAAGGCTGACAACCTTTTTCCTCAGTTTTCACTGGAAATTGCCCTTCCCATATCTTTCAAGGCCACACATCTCAAGGCAGAGACTAGGGGAATGAAGTCCCACCCATCACAGGGAAAAATCAGATTTGTGACAATCTGAGACACCAACCATGGTACCCTGTGAGAGGCAGCCCAAGGTCCTGAAGGAACTGGTAGAATTAGTTGCTAAGCTGTTTTCCAAAATGCTTGGAAGTATTTATTAAGTGCAAGGTATATTATGTAAAAGAAATATTTAAAACATGATAATAAATAAAAAAATAATATTAATTTAAAAAGTATATTATAATCTTAATTATTAATAATAAATAGATACTTTAATTATAAGGAACAAAACTTTTAAGATTACATCAATATAAAAAGAATTTGAATTAGCCAGCAGGCCCATAATGAATATTTCAAAAGTTTGTGTTCAAAATAAAAATGTTTATGTTTCTATTAAGTACAAATTTCAGAAGTGTAGTAATGGTATAAAGAAAACTGACATTAAAACTACTAAAATGGGTAAATAAAAGCAGTATCTTGATGTATTGTATTTAATTAGAGCTATGAAAATAGATTAAAATGTACATTGAAATTAATAAAATCCAATTTTTAATAGGATTTAAACACACTATTTTTTAAATTGTTAGAGAAGTGACACTACAAATTACTTTACATTAATGATGTCTGTCTGAGATATAGGAAATCTTTGTTACTGAATTTACTGATCAAGAAAGTTTATTTCTAGTTTCTATGAGGCTGTCTTAAGTCTCTTGTTTAAGCCATAATATTTCTTACATCTCTGGCAATTTGCAAAAAACACGATAGTAGAAAAAAACCTTCACACCTAGACCGTGGTTTAGAATTAAGTAGATGAATTTGATCACATATTTTTGAGAGAAACTGAAAAAAAATATGGTAGTTTTTATGACAGCATAAACTATGCAGGGAAACAGGAATAAAACAAGTGTTGTTCTGGCTTTCTAAACAATTACTTTATTGAGCAAGATGGCATTTGCAGTGTCTGGGAAATTATTAGCTCTGGTGATGACCAGAGCTCAACGCTTGTTGTTGCTTTTGCTTGTGCCTGCTTCTGTTCTCTGTATGGAAGGAGGCGACCTCTAAACCCTAACCCTGCCTGTCTAGCCTAGGCGCATAAATGAGCTGCTCAAAAGCTTCTTCAGAAGCCTTTGTGTACTTACTTCTTTCTGTTGTCTGAAAGGGTTAATCAGTGTGCTCAATTTAGAAGGAATGATTTCACCAAGTGACTATTTTAAGCACAATGCAGGCAGACCCATCAGGCTGACCAGGACCATCTTCCATGCTGCTTTCCAAAGCGGTTGGTAGTATCTGAGAATTTAATTAGGTTGTCTGGAGATTTTGTGACACCTCCAAAATGTGTGTGGAGGAGAAGATATATCTGGTGGCATCCCTCCTTTTCAGGTACTTATATACCTTTTACTTGATAAGGTCCTCTCTCAATCATCTCAAGGCTGAACAGGCCCAGTTTTCCCTCAGCGTTTCCTCGTGTAAGAGATGCTTCAGTCCCTTAATCCTTTTTGTTACTGTGCACCAGACACAGCACTCCAGGTGTGCCTCACAAGGCTGAGTAGAGGGACAGGATCACCTCCCTCAACATGCTGGCAATGCTCTTCCTAATGCTCATGTCTTTGTTGAGTTTTGGATGGTTATTCTCTACCCATCTCTCCAACTGGTCAAGGTCCTTCTGAAGGGCTGCACAGCACTCTGGGGTAACAGCCACTCCTCCCAGCTTTATGTTACCAGTGAATTTGCTGAGGAGGCACCTGCACCTTTTTTCAAATCATCGATGAGTAAGTTGAACAATACTGGGCCCAGTTTTAAACCTTGGGGGACAGCACTAGTGACAGGCATGCAACTAGACACTGTGCCACTGATGACAACCCTCTGGGATCTGCCATTCATCCAGTTCTCAATCCACCTCACTGTGCACTCACCCAGTCCCCACTGCCTGAGTTTGCCTATGAGGCTGTTGTAAGAGGCAGTGTCAGAAGCTGTGCTGAAGTCAAGGTAGACAACATCCATTGCTCTTCCCTCATCCATCCAGGTAGTTGTTTCATCACAGAAAGAAATGTTAAGTGTGATTTACCTTCAGTGAAGCCATGCTCACTACTCCTGATCACTTGCCATCTGTGTGGATAGAAATGGCCTCCAGAATGAGGTATTCCATCACCTTTCTAGGGATCAAGGACCCCATGACGAGCCCTGAATGCTCCTTGCTCTTTTTGAAGACTCGAGTGATTTTTGCTTTCTTCCAATCCTCAGGCACCTCTCCTGGTCACCACAACCTTTCAAAGATGATCTTGAGTGACCTCAATATGTTTTCCTCCATCTCTCTCAGCACTTGTGGATGCACCTCATCAGAGCACATGGATCTATGTCTGTCAAGCTTGCCTAGATGTTCTCCAACCAAATCCTTCTGGACCAAGGGAAAGTCTTTCCTCCAAGATTTTATTACCCTGGTCTTCTGGGTCAGAGATTCCTGAGGACTGGACTGGTCAGTGAAGACCAATACAAAGAAGGCATTCAGTACCTCTGACTTTTCTGAGTCCTCTGTTACCAGGGTCTGCCTTTCATTTAGTAATAGGCCCACATTATCCTTTGCTTTCCTTGTGTTATTGATGCATTTCAAGAAGCTATCCTTGACAAGGGGTTTTCCTTGACATCCTTGGCCAGATTTAATCACAGATAAATTTCTTTTCCTTTAGAGTCAAATGAACTAGGGGCTGCAGAATGAAAAAAACCTGTGAGAGTATGCCTACTATTTGCTACTTTCTCATAAAGTACTCATGGTAAATTAGAGGGCAATACTGATGAGCACCAAAAATTGATTAGAGCAAAAGGCTAATTGAGCATTATCAAATTCTGCTAGAAGTAAATCAAGGGCCAATGTTGTTGTCATCTTGAAAATTAAGTATGGTGGATGTGTTGTAGATGTAAAGTTTAAGTGTTTGAGACAAAGGGATCATTACTATTAATGCCTGTCATTTATTTGGCATATGTAGTGAAATATCACTCTCAAGATGAGGGTCCCATTTATTTGGTGAAGTACAGATACAAATGAAAATCTAATTACTGATGTAAAGACATTTTGGGTTTACGCCAACAGGAATCCTGGGGTTAAAACTTCACTCAAGTCCAAAAAATTTTACTCATGTGAGTAGTGCTGGAGACACTGAAGAGCTGATTCATTGACAGAAGTAATTAAGAGAAAAGTATCTGTAGAACTGAAGTATAATATAGAGCAAAAGACATGTTGAAGGTCATAAGCAAAATGAAGAAACTGAGAGTAGAGGCCTTAGAGGCTTTTTTCAGAAAGAGTCATCCTTCTCCTTACTTACCATACACTCAAATCCTGAAATGAAATATAACATGGCCTGTGTGTGGGCTACCCTACGGGTGAATTCCTGTCAGCTGAACAGACTGATCTTTCAGACCAATCAGGTCTACACTAGGTTATGAACTCTAGAAATAACACAGAATAACACAGGTTAAAAGGGACCCTTATGAGTCATCTACTCAAAACTGTGATAATTTCAAAGGTAGAGCAGGTTGATAGTGATAGAGACTTGTCCAGCTGACTTGTAGATGTAATGATGTGTCTTCCTCATTACTCTCCTACAAATAGATTTTTTACTTATACTCAGTGGGAAACTCCCTTCCTGAAGCATGTATTCCTCGCCTCTGTTTCTTTAGCTGTGCAACAACAAGGAACATTTGCATCCCTTTCTCTATTTTGATAGTTGGAGATGGTAAGGAAGTGCCTCCAAACTTGCCTCTCCTCCAGACCAGACAAGCCCAGTTCCCACAGCCTCTCTTTTTTCTCACAAAGCTTTGGACAGGATGATCTTGGGAAGTCCTTTCCAATCTGGTCTGTTTTATGATTCCCCATGACATAAGTGCTCCAGCCCCATTGCTGAAGTCACACTGGTATATCCAAGTCTTTTTTTAATCTTGTTATAAATTGATTTCAGTACAGTCATTTGTATCTACCTAACTCCTTGCAGCAAAAGGCTATGTGAGAATAAAGCTTCACAAAAGACCACCTGTGAAAGTGAAAATGTAGTAATATTCTTGCATCAAAATTATGCATGACATACAGAAGAGATACAGCAGCACAAAAAGAAAAATATAAAAAGGCTGGGTTACCTTTATTTCTTGTGAACCCTGGAGCCTCTAAGAGAGAATGGTGAAATGTAAAGCAAAGCCTGGTATGGAACTGTTACCTCCAAAAGTAGAATAAATTCCTGACCTGTCTTTTAAAAAATACCCCCATTTGTTCACAGTATCTCAGAATCATCAAGGTTGGAAGAAACCTTCAAGACCAACTAGTCCAACCATCAACCCAGCACCGTAACAATCACTCTGAAAACCATATCCCTTACTGTCCCATTCAGATGCCTCTGGAACAGTTCCAGAAATGGTGACTCCACCACTCCCCTGGTAACTTATTCCAATGCCTGACCAATCTTTCAGTGAAATAAAAAAAAAAAAAAAAAAAAAAAAAAAAAAAAAAAAAAATCTAGTATCTGTCCAATTTTTTCTAATATCTGTTCACGTTCAAGCATTTTACAGGGTGTTCACAGAGAGAAAATGAACAAATGAGACTACAATTGCATACATAAAGAAAATATGTTGGGAAGGTGACAATTTCAAGTACTTGCAAGTCAGGAAATAACATTTCCTGTAGTAACATTATCTCAGTCTTGCTCTGTATTTTATGACATATCTTATATTTTACCACACTTAAAGGTAAGACATATACTTACAAAGAAAAGCAGGAATATAAAAGACTGCACTAAGAAGGTAACCTTTTCCATATCCCAGTTTTTAAAAGCTTTAAAGGCTAACATTAACGTGTGACTTATTTAAGTTTTTGCCCTTAATATCCGTTAAAAAAAAAAAAAAAAAGAAAAAAAGAAAAAGAAAGTAAAAGACAAAGTCATTTCCCAAGTTTCAAACATTTCTGCTGAAGATATAGACAGCAACTGCCTTCCTGTAAGTATACAGTTTTTGTAATTCTGTTAAAAAAAATAATTTTCAGAAAATAAAATCTTTAAGAAACAAAATCCCTACCAGGTGAAAAACACATACCCAATTTTATGCAACCATATAAATTATATTAATAAATACTAAAATCCTTTCCATTGTATTGCAGTGGTGAAGGAAATGAGAGATGTGATGGAACGCAAGCATTCTGTGACTCCCTTCAAAAATTAAGCAGAAATCACTAAAAATTTCATTTAGGTTGACAGACCACAACCAAAGCCATGAATAGAATAAGCAGAGATGTAACTAGGAAGGAAGTAAAAGTTAGTAGCCTAACAGAGAGTCAAGGTGGCTTTGTAAAAAAAGAGTCATGTCACAAAAATCTAGTACTAATTATCTGATGAAGTTTCAATCTTGTTTGACCAACATCATAGAATTTTTGAAGTAGACATCTAAAATATTTTCCTATATTCACTACACAAAGTAAATTCATTAAACAGTTAGCAACCAAGGTATCAGAAAAAGTTATTATAGATGGAAAATAAATAATTTCATAATTCAAATCCTGAAAGGAGCTGCAACAGGATTATTCTTGACCTGAGACCTGTTCAGTGTCTTTGCTAGATATCTGGAAATAAATAAAAAGCTCTTGCTGCTGAAGTCTGTAGGTAATCTCAGCTTCTGTGGCATGTTGAATAACAAAGAGAAATTCTAGCAAGAGATATATGTATTACACATTTAGGCTCACTTACACAGTATTAATGCTTTTCAGTTAAATGAAAGGTGACACATTCGGGTGTTCACATTTTCAGGATGAGGGCGTTTTTTCTAAAAAAGAGAATAAAAACCAACCCCCAAACCATACCCCACCATAAATCAGTGCATTGAAGAAGGACATACTTGGCAAGGTGGAGAACCTGCTAATTATGAAGCCTTACAAGACTGACATAGTCTTAAGAAGTGAAAGCAGAAGAATCTAGTGCAATTTCTCCTGCTTGCAGATTAAATATTGAAAACACCGAGTCCAGTACATAGTTTCCACTTCAGAAATAGGCGAAAAGAGAACAAAATAATGACTGATAGTTTAGAAAATCTAGTATATGAAGGTTGCCTTAAGAAGCTTTGCAGAAAGGAGCTTGGTCTAGACATTCAATGTTTTGGTATTTAAACATAAAATGTATAGACTTAGATAGGTAAGGAACATCCTTATGCCTCACAGATTTTTTTTTGTTTGTTTGTTTTAAGTATAAATTTGTAATTTGAGTATTGGACTTCTGTTCTTGTCTGACAAGCCAGTACTTTCTAACATGTGCCATTGAAGCCTGAGAACAGAATGACAAATAAAGGTTTCAAAGGATTAAACCACTTTGTAAACAGGGAGAGGGATTAGATTTGACTATTTTTCTTCTTTTTTTCTCAATTTTTCTAGTTTTATGCTTTCACTAGTCATCATACTACCTAAGAAACTTTTGTATAGGAACAAGAGCTGTTAGTGGACTTTACTGAGTGATTGATATCCTTACTTTTCTTTGGAACAGGTTGGACAGGTTTAATTGATTTTATTGTCCTTGGACTTGGTTGTGGTGGAGTTTTTTTGTTTGTTTTGTTCTTTTTTTGTGGTTTTGGTGGTTTTTTTGTTTGGGTTTGGTTAGGTTTTTGTGTTTGGGGGTTTTTGTTTTTCTTTGGTTAGGTTTGGTGTTTTTTTGCCTATTAGCAATCATCAGTCAGAAGTGAGTTCTATGTATTTTTGTTCATGAGAGTTCATCTAATGTTTACAATGGGACAGTCTTTGTATTTGAAATACAAAATTTTAGTCACCCTTGATACTCCTGAGTTCAAATATGTTCTTGAAATCCAGGTGACAATTCTATTAGGATTGAAGAGTAGAATATGGAAGAAATCAATTTAAAATGTACATTTGAATATTTTTCTGATTCTTATTTAAATATCACAGATTTGTTCAAATTTACAGCTTCTACAGTTGGATGTCCTTTTTATTTTTACCATTGTTCAAATTTTCTGCTTAAATTTTTATCTTTAAAATGGTGTAGGCAGCACAGGAGATATTCTTTAATTCAAGGGGAAAACTATGACAATGACTGAACAGTATTATGGAATGGAATCAAAGGAAGTAAGTATTAAGGGGTGAAGGAGGGGTTCTTGATGTGGAAAATGAAATGGAGACCCTTTTCCAAAGACTTCTTAAAAGAATTGTCCTTTACAGTACCTTCCTGACATTTCTCCCTTTCTCCAAAAATTTGTAGGTAAAACCTCGTATTGTAGGTATTTTTCTACCCATGAAATATTCATCAGCTCTGAAGTCTTCATTTAAAGGAAAGAGCCAGTAAAAGAAAAAATACTTTGGATATTCTTAGAGGAAGAAATTTAGTGCCGTCTAACTTCAAAAATTAGGTGTGTTTGAGAAAGAAGGCTATGTTACAGTCTTTAATATATTAGCTCTCTCCCTATAAATCTGTAGCTAATGATGTAATGTGTAACATGAAAATCATATTGAATTTATATTCAGTTCCATTAGGAATATGACCTTTTCTCATTTGGAGCAACATGGGTACTATTTTTTTTTAACCTGAAATGGGCCAATCAAAACAGAGTAAATTCTGAATTGTAAGGGACAATGACTGATGGCAATTTTAGAAATAGTCTTTCAGGAAATTGCTTAATTTAATCCATTTGAAATGAATTAAAATTTTGTGTAAAATATATTGTGTGAAACCTTTTACTACTGATGAAACATGGAGCCAAATAGGTTAAAATGTACCAAATGTCTTTGTTTCATCTTCATTGTTGTTAAAATCATAACGATAAAGTCTCCAAATAAACCAATTATCATATTTATAAAACATGTTTATTTAATTGAAAGTGTTTTTCTTTTGAAGTATCTCTAATAGATGGTGAAAAATGAGGCCAAAGTTTTTATTTTAACTCATAGTGTGATATCCAATGCAAGCTTTTTTTGATGTCCAAAAAAACCCTTCCTCTTAGATCACACGAGCCATGACAATTTTCTCTCTTTTTGATGCTTTTCAGGACTACCAATAAACAAAAACTTTCCCTCACGAAACTGTGCCAAGTACCTCTTATTTCCTTGGATGTCAGTTTCAAGAGTGGCATCAGACTTAGAAAAGACAAGACATATGAGTTGGGCACATGAAGATAGCTTTCAGAGAAAACAAGGTCACATTTCCCACTGAATAGTCTGGGATTGCTTCCACACAATTTCTTCCACCAAGCTCTTTTGAGAAAATTAGGTAATCTAGTACAGATTATCAAATTAATTTTGTTAAGACCCTTTATGAAATGGTACATGTATTTTCACAAACTAAAAATGAAAGAGAATCATGAAAGTGAAAGCTGTAAAACCTAGCCACAGTACAAATGTATGACAACTGAAAGAAGAGGAAAGCTCAGTTAAAACAAACAAACAAAAAAAAAACCCAAAGAATAATAATTTAAATATCATTCTGATTTTGAAACCACCTCTGTTTACTTTGAAATCACAGTTTTGCTGTCAAACACAGAATTGATGCCAAGGGGTCAGGCTGAGCCACCTGTTCAATGATGCACTTTTGCAGAACAACCAGAAAATCATCTCACACAGATGAATGAAGTGTATGAGGTGTTTGAAAGGCAGTTCCCCTGGAACACCTCAATGACATTTGTAAATCACTCTGTCATCACTTTGGTCATCAGATTTAAGGTTTCTTTATGCTGCTTGTGATGAGAATTAAAAATATCTACATGAAAACAAAAAAAAATAATTTCTTCATTAATGTGCTATGATCCTTAGGTAATCTGTGAGATGCTTTCAATCTGTTTTAAGCTTGCCCTTTCCATACTGTTGAATACCTGAGAAGAAAAGCTTGCCTGAAGGAAAATAATACTGAATTTAGTCAGAATATAAAATTACATTAGTAGGTGGAGAGAAACAACAAGATAATGTTTTGCTAAAATGTGTGTGACTGCTGTGTGTAACCTGCTTTCAAATTCCATTTCAGTCTACCATTAAGGAAGGAACCTTTTGTTTACCAAATGTTGGTCAGGTTAGGTATGAGAACTCTTCAGGTCAGCATGAATTTCCCATTCTTCTTGCTAAATATAGAGAAAGCCTCAAAGACTTACTTTCAGTAGACAGTTGCTTTCAAAGTATTTCAGTTCAGTGAGGGGAATGCCACCTACTCATCTCTTAATGTTAAACTAAAAGACTTGCTTTTCAATATTTTGTTTTGGAAAGGTGCTTTAATCTATCTTTCTGTAAAAGATTGAAACAAAAACCACTTTGACTTGACTCAGACATTTGATTCTTTAAAAGTTTTAAATATTAATTATGGATATAGCTATCTAGCTTTAGTAAATGTTATTTTTTCATTAACTGAGGAAATTTTGAGAGAATAAGCTGAAAGTTTCCCATTTCTTTCAGGCTATTTAGGAGTAATTGAGACATCCTAGCCATCATGTCTATAAGGCATTCAAATCTCTAACCACAAAACAGTATTGTATTGTGAATTACTAAAAATTTACTGCTATGGGAACACTACAGGATAAAAAAAAAAAAAAGAAAATTTTAAAAAAAATAGAACAAAACCAACAAACCTTCCTTTATTCATGTAATGCTCCTTAAAAGAAAAATAATACATATTTTACACTATGTCCAGTAAAATTATGTTTCCATTGGATGTCTTTGTAACTCCATATCTTGGTAGATACTAGGAAAATGAAGGCTGTTACTAAAATATACCCCACTTAAAAACACTCCTCCCAAAAAAATCCCCAAGAAACAACTCAAACCACACCAGTGGACCTTTTTCTCCCCATTCCGTTTTGTGTGTTTTTCTATATTTTGTCAAGGTAAATTGTCCTCTGAATTCACTGTGCAAGATGTGCTCCTTCTCAGAAAAACAGCATTTGTGTGTAGTGGATGATAAGGCAGAGCACATGCAGCTATTTCATATCAAAACCAAAATCATGATTGTATAGCACCACGATAGGCTTAGTATAGAAAGGGTTAGTATGTGTCATTAAAAGAATGAACAAGCTTTTGATTTTAATTGCAATTGTAATCCTCTCCACTGAAGCCTCGAATGCATCATTTGAAAACTAGTGGAGACGTGAGTTTTCACTGCAGCCACTTTACATTTGTGATACATTAAAAGGTGTAATCCAACTGAAATGCAAATCACTGTTCTTGAAAACAAATTACAAATGAAGATAACAGGGCAGCATACTAGCACTTAAAGCATCCGAGAGCCCATCTGAGGTGGTTTTCTTTCAGATCCAAATTGCAGCAGCCCTGTTATCACAGGTAATAGGGTGCTGCTAAGGCAGGTTGATTACAAGGCTATGGTAAACAATCCTTTTAAATGCAGTGCCTCAATAGACTTGCACATACAACATTAATCAAGTGAATTCAACTAGAGCCACAAAGGGAAATGTTGGGGCAGCCCCTGTTGCTTTCGCTCACAGAGTAAGTGGCCAAAGTTCAGTGCTCACTTGCCACAGAGGTGTTTTCCATCCCTTTGTAATCAACACCAACTTGTATGAAATTTTATTGTTAGCCCTCTGGAAATCAAGGATATGACCCCCCCTTAAAAAAGGTGCTTTTTTATGCTTCAAGGTATAGAAATTTTGCTTTTCTTAGGCAGTGGCCTCCCTGGGAGAGGTTTATGTGTTTGGTCAGCCTGTCAGGGCCGGATGAAGCACAGGATGGGTTGGAGGGGCAGGTTCTGGGCGGTGCTGCAGCTCCACTCCTGGACCACCTTGAAGTGCTAATCCAGGGAGAAGGCAATCATCTCCCTGCTGCTGCCCTTCTCCCATAATAAATCCACCTTTTCAAATAAACACCCAGCCAGCCAGCCCAATTGCATTAGCAGCAGACATTTCTTGGGGCTTTTCTTTTATATTACTGGTCTCCTTTTGAAAATTGTCATAACTCTGTTTATTACACCTCTCAACCTTTTTTAAAGGTTTGTGCATTTATAGCATGTACTGCCAAGAAATCTCCTCTATAATTGGAGATTTTCTAAAAAAAACCTGCTGTAATGGGGTGAAGAGAATAAGCATCTTTTGGAAGGATGTTGATGTGACAAGGGAAAGCAGATAAGTTACAAAAAGAGCAAAGTGCAATAAATAGCTTCCATTTAAGAAATAAATACAGTCCTTTAAATTTGTCTGAAGATAGCTTTAAATAATTCAGCAAATAATAATAACATTTGTTAAATGAGAGCTAAAGAATGCCTTATAGAGTAACTCACATCAGTTTTGTGAGGAGCTACGTATCTGTAATTGTCAAACATGGCCAGATTCAGCAATTCCATTTATTTTGGAAGAAATTTGACTGAATACTTTAATTAATGCATCTCTAACTCTAGGACACGGAGTATCTTCTGTCACACCATTAAATAAAAGGAAAGTATTTAAATGTAGGGATTCCATAGAAAGGAACGACGTAAAAAGTATTTTAAATTTTTGATTCTTATAAAAAGTTTGAAACATAATTGCTAGGATAACACAAAGTATTACTAATGGGGTATGGGGACTTTCACATACAGGTTTCTGGTTAAAATTAAATTCCAACTAAATGATGCAGAATGTTTTCTCAGCATAGGATGGCAAATGAGTTATTACCCTTCAGATCTAGTTCTCAGGAAATATCTATATAATTAAAAACCCAGGGACATATTAGGAATATTTCTGGAAATTTGGAAAACGGGGTGGCAATGGATAATTCTTTGCATTCCTCTCCAGAATTTGATCCTCTGACAGAGGATATTTTCAGCACTCAGAGAAAGAGTGACTATACAGTAAACACTCTGAAGCAGAAGATGTGATATATTTGACTATATTGCACCCAATTGCTTTTTCCCATTTTGCTTGTCTTTACATATTTGCAATGTTTTTCATGGGTCAGGCCTGTTTCACTGTAATACTACACACAGGTCTACACATGAGTCTGCAGAGTGCAAATAAGCATGGGATTACAACTGCAGTGCAAATACCATATACAAATTGGTGCATCATATAGTAAATTGTTATGAAAACTGATCAGTATGAATATATTAACAGACCTTTACATAAATATCTTCCCTGTTCCCTGTACAGGCATACTATAGACATCAGTATAACCATTTCTCCTGGGTTTCTTTGCCAATGTATGTGATCACAATTACTACAGGGAATAGCTCTAGGAATATGAAGGTAATTCACATCACTTAGTTCTTGGATTTAATTCAGCCTGTTATAAGAGGGTGACAAGTTCTTTTTTTTGGATGATGATTCTCAGGAGGAATATGACAGGAATATTAATCCTCCTGCATTAACTTAGAGTGCATTTCCTTTAGGATACTAATCTAAACATTTTTAGCTTATATATTTTTCAGTACTCAACCCAGGCTAAATATGACTTGTGATCTAAACTGAAGAACTCTAGGGGCACAAATGGCATTTATCACTTTGAAACTACATAGTAACCCAATAGCACAAAATCTGAAATTACTGCTTCTAACATTGTAGGGACTGATTTGTGAGATCAAGTAATGAGTTCCTTCCCACTTGGAATTTCCATTCTAATGAGATGACATTGTATTATATTGTGTGATTTCAGAGGTATAAACTTCTGACCACACCTCAGAAAAGCCAGATGTATCTGAGAGGTAGAGGAGAAGGAGTTGGATACAAACACTTCTGACTTGAGAAGAAGATTGTACAAACAAGCACTTGTCCCCAAGACCTTGAATACATATACTGAGAGGAGGAACATTATTATTCTTTTCCTGGAACTCCAGGGCCAACTAATGAAGGCTATTATTCCACTATGCAACACCAGAGTATCTGTTACTAAAAGAGTGATAGAGAGCGAGGAATCTGAACATGTCCACATCCTTTTCACCTCTTGGGCTTTTTGGATGGCCTGATGTCTCCTCTTGAAGCTGCTGTAAAATGTCTGTTTTCTTGATTTCCAACAGTGATTTTGTCATGGAGGAGTGTTACATGTCCAATATTTATTAGTCAACTGGATTAAGTCTCCAATGTCCAAAGAAGTCCATGCTCTAATAAACCGCAGATGTACTTCTAAGCTTTTAACTGCAATAATAAAAATAGAGATTTCATCATTCATTTTAAGAACAGCCTTTAAGGAGTTTCTGTATTAATATGGCCTATCATAAAATGATTAAGTTTCATTAGACAATAATAGAGATAGGATGGATAGAAATATCACAAATCTAGTTCTGTTAAGATTGCATACTTTCCCTTCCACTGTTGGAAAAAATAAATCAGATAACTTGAAAATTTCTTAAGAATATAAAAAATTTGAAATATTTTACAAAGATCTACAAGAATACAAAATGCTGAGAATTGTACACAAAGAAAGAGGGGCGGGCATGTATCTGACTTTGAGTTCAGCTCTATTATACAAAGGCAGCTCACAATACAGGCTTGTAACAAACTGGGCAATCCAAGATGCCATAGTCAAGAACTGTATGAAACACAGGGATCATTTGTACGCATGGAGCTGAAAAATACGGCTGTTGTTTTCACTCAGAGATTATAATCATATCCCTGGGCTGCAGGATAAGGCTGCTTTCTTGGTTCATGAGCATTAAGAAACAACTCTCCCATTGTTAACCTTCCTGAGGAGAGGCTGCAAATGCAGGGTCCTACAGGAAACAAAGATGTGGAAATCATTTAGTGCAACCCTACACTTAGACAGGTGCCACTCTTAGTCTTTTTAATTGATCTAATTTGTTACTTATACCTGTAAATCACACTGTTATCATCTCTGAACAAGCAATGGAAACCAGAATTTGTCACTGACTAAAGACAGCAGACCAAGTCCTGAAATGGGCTCGTCATATAGACTTACTGGCTTAATTACACAACAGTACATTAGATTGAAATGAGATACTTAGAAAAAATCCGAATTACATGCAGGCCTCTTGTTTCTTTATCCCACATTGACACAAAACACAGTTCAAATGCAACTGCTAAAAGAGTAAGTTATAGTCTTCTGACAGAGCCAGAGCCAGACAGAGATGCAGGCGTGACCCAGTCAAAGATTTTTGCAGTAAGATTAATCTTATACTGATCTAAAAGTCTATGCTGATAGCATGATGCTCACATCCCATAGCTGCTGCAATGTCATGACAGGAACAGGAGTATCATGAAGATGAAGAGCTGTGAACCTTCTCAGAAGAATAAACTTAGTTATTTAGGAACGGGTAACATTCGTAGGAATGGGTAACGTTCATAGGATTTAATTTTCTCTCCTTGGAATCACCCCGTTCTAAACAAAGTCCCATATATAGTAAAAAACTGCTTCAATAACACCCATATAACTCACAACTTAATTTCTCATTTTTCAAACAGGTTTTCCAGAGTCCACCTCACACTTAGGGCCATCACTTAGACTTCTTATAGCCAGGTATTGGATGTAGTAGTGTGGAGAAACCATATTTCTTTAATTGTTCCCACCTTTTTCCAAGACCAGACAGATTTATCTCCTTCTGTTTTTCTATGTACCTGTGATAAATCTAGTGGGAAGACACAAGTTCCATAATAGACATTCCTCATTTTCTGAATCCTGAAACCAAATCTTAAGAAAATAGTAAATAGACTCATAGAATCACAGAATCATTACAGTTTGAAAAGACCTTCAAGTTCGTCAAGTCCAACCTTTGACCGAATACCACCATGCCAATTAAAACATATCACAAATTGTCATGTCTGCTTGTTTTTTGAATACTTTCAGGGGTGGTGACTCTATCATTTCCTTGGCCAGCCTTTTCTCATCCTTTAACACTTTTTCATTGAAGAAATTTTTCCCAATATCCAACCAGAACCTCCTCCCATGGAGCAGCTCAACACTATGTCCTCTTGGTCTGTTGCTGGTTGCCTGGAAGAAGGGACAAACCTGCCCCTCACCACAACCTCCTTTCAGGTGGCTGTAGAGAGTGATAAAGTCATTTCAGAGCCACCTTTTCTCCAGGTTAAATAACCCCAGCTACCTCAGTCATAGGGCTAATGCTACAGAGACTTTCCCAGCTCTGTTGTCCTTTTCTGGACATGCTCCAGCACCTCAGTGTGAGGTGAATTGAGGGGCCCAAAACTGAACACAGGATTTGAGGTGCAACCTCACTAGTGCTGAGTACAGGGGGACAATCCCTGCCCTGGTCCTGCTGGCCATACTACTGCTGATACAGGCTTTGTGGCTACTGGCCCGGGGGCCCGGCTAGCCGTGTCCCCCAGCTGCACAGCCAGGTGCAGCTGTTCGCAGGCTGCAGCCAGTCCTTGAACGGTAGAAAGCAGAGGGGCTTTCTGCTCTCTAGGCTCCGACCCCCAGAGTCGAGGTTTGAAGAAACAGTCCGAGAAGGCACATTTGCAGAGATGTTTATTCTTAAGGGAATGCAAAAGAGAGACCAGGACCCCAAAGCCCAAGCTTTTAACCTGATCCTGCTGGGGATGTTACCAACTGAAGGGTGGATAGATACAATGAGACAGGGAGTGGCTCGCTAGGGACAGACCAAACCCATTGTAGGGGCGTAACAGGAATAGTTCACTTGAAAAAAAACAAATTTAGCATCCACCACCACAGGCCTTCTTGGCTCATATTCAGTCACTGTTGACCAGCACCCCAAGGCTCTTTTCTGATGAGCAGCTTCCCAGCCGCTCTGCCCCAGACTGTAGCACAGCACAGGGTTGTTGTGACCCAAGGGCAGGACCCAGCACTTCACCTTGTTGAGCCTCACACAACTGGCCTCAGCCCATCTATCCCATCTTTCCAGATCCCTCTGCAGAGCCCTAACAGCCTTCAGCAGATCAAAGCTCCTGCCCAGCTTGGTGTCACCTGCAAACTGACTGAGACTGCACTTGGTTCTTGTCCAGATCATTAACGAAGATATTAAACAGAACTGGCCCCAAAACTGGATCCTCAGGAGCATCACTTCTGACTGGCCACCAGATGGATGTAGCACCACTCACCACCACTCTCTGGGCCCAGTGATTCATCCATTTTTTACCCAGTAAAGCCAATATACCTGTCTGAGCAGTGAACAGACAGTTTCTCCCAGAGAATGCTGTGGGAAACAGTGTCAAAGACTTTACTACACTTTATATCCACAGCCTTTCCCTCACCCACTAGCCAAGTCACCTAATCCTAAAAGGAAATCAAGTTGGTTAAGCAGGACCTCCCTTTCATAAACCCATACTGGCTGAGCCTGATCCCCAGGCTGTCCTGCATGTGCCATGTGATAGTACCCAAGATAATCTGCTCCATAACCTTCCCTGGAATTGAGGTAAGACTGACAAACCTGTAGCTCCCTGGATTCTTCTTCCTACTGTTCTTGTACATGGGGTTACAGTGGCTATCTTCTAGCAGTCTGGGACCTCCCTGGTTAAGCAGGACTGAGGATAAGCGAAAGGGAGTGGTTTTGTGAGCTCTTCCACCAGCTCCCTCAGTACCCTCAGTTAAATCCCATCTGGCCCCATAAAGTTGTGAATGTCTAGGAAGCACAGGAGGTCACTAACTACTTTCTCTTGGATTGCAGGGAGTCTGTTCTGCTCCCCATCCCTGTCTATCAGCTTGGAGGCTGAGTACCCTGAGTAGGACTGAACTTTTTTTTAAAGACTGAGACAAAGAAGGCCTTTCCTCATTCTTGGTGGTGGCAATGTTCCCATCTGCTTCCAAAAAAGGCTGGAGACTCTTCTTGGGTATTTTTTAAAATTAATGTAGCTGTAGAAACATTTTTTTTTATCTTTTGAAATAGTGGTTGCAAATGGAGTTCTAATTGGGCTTTTGTCTTTCCAATTTTATTTCTACAGAGATCACAGACTTCAATTTCCCTTCTCATCTTAAAGCTGCTCTCAGATATCTTTCAATAATCTGTGAGTAATTGTTCAGCTATCCTAACCTTTGATATAATGTTATTGTTTCAACCACAAGCCTCCCAGACGTTAGTGATGCTACCCCATTGCTTTGATTTTTGCAGTATGGAGAAATGGCAAACCTCAGCTCTGCTAGGCACGTGAGTCCCAGTGATATCCCAAAGATATCAGGGGCAAGGTAGCAAAGATGTGGAGTTAGTCCATGCCTGTCACCAATCTCATACAGACAAGTGACACAATGGCCTGAACTCGTCTTACAATGTGGCTTACAAAAGAGTGTCCTTGTCATAGCCAGCCACTCTGCTCCTTCTCCAGTACAGAGCAGAAGCTCAGAGCACAAGTCAGTCTTTGGAGATTTATTTACCTCATGATTTTAAAAGCACTACATTTAATTAAGTTGATTTCCTTTTACCCTAAACTGTCAAACATCTAAGATATTGAAAGAACATAGGTATTGATGGTGAGAAGACATTAAATTTGCAAGGACAACACAGGCAGTATTACTCTCTTATCTCCTTCCTCGCAGTAATACATTTTTCTCAAGTCTGTGTTCTGATGGTCTTGATGGGATGTAGCATTCGGGTTTTGACAGACATGATTATAAATTTCATGATTTTGGAATCAGACAAAAAAGGATGCTGCTTCTATAATTTTTCTGTTAAATCACCTTTCACCTGATAAGCTTTTTTCCCAATTAAAATCTAATTGAATAAACGTGAAAAGATTTTTTAATAGGGCACTCTTGAAGAGGTTAGTTCAATAAAACAGGGACATGAATTTAATGCAACTTAAGTAAATGGTGGATACTCTTATTTGGAAATAGTCTCAATTCAGTTTACTCTAATTCATGAAGCTATGTCATGATAAAGACACCTGAAAATTATGAAACACAGTTTCCTGTGGAATTGGTGTAGTTAAGGAACTCACTTTAAATTTTAATTCAGGTAAACTTTACTCAAATCTTCCGCCCCAAAAAATTGCCAGTCATGGTAAGCATTTAAGAGTGGATCAGATATGAAACCTCATAATATTTGTTTAAGGAATATGATATTATATGTAATTTTTATTTTTTTTGGTATATGGAAAAAGTTTAATCCTCTTAAGCCATGATTGTGGCTTTTTAACCAAAATAAAGTGTTTTCAAATTATTACTTGAAAATCCTGCCTCCTAATCCACATAGTAAATTCATTATGGGAGGCCTTCTGGAGTATAAAGAGAAATTACCATATTTTTTGTCTTAGGAGTAGAATAGGAATCAATTACATGAAAATTAGATTTTAGTTCCCCATGCTACATTAATTTTAAGTCTTATAACTGAACTCATCTTATTGGGACAATACTGTTGGCAGTTGTATTTAATTTAGTAATTTCAGCTCCTTTAATAGTTGAGCTTGTAGAAAAAAATGTCTTGGATGTTGATTAGAACTACTAGTAGCAAAACTTTTTAAGGAATTAGAGCAGATTTGACTTAAAAAATTTCCAAGGGAAAGTGATCAAGCATCTGTCTTGGAAAGAAAAAGGAATATAATGAAAAAATAAATAATTTTTTAGAATATTTTAAAATTATGTTTAAAATATTTATATTTTAAACATAAAAATAATATTTTTATATTTAAAATTAGATATTTTTAGCATACATTGTTTTAATCTGCAGTTATACTCTGCCGGACATATGCAGGATAAAATAGAGAGCAATAGATGACTCAGCTCCTAAAATAGTTGTCAGAGCACGGGTTTGGAAGTTCAGACCATCAAAAAGTGAACTAGAAAAATGATACCTACCAAGAGAGTTGAACACTTCTACAGGTGCCAATAGACCTTGCAGGATGATTCTTTGGATTGAACTTTGATTTTAAAATATACACATCTCAGTTTCATAAGTTTAGATATTTTTACCCTATTAAAGTATGCAAAGAAATTACAGAATTACACGTTTTTATTAGCTTTAACAAAGAAGCAACAGTTGGTTTAATGTGGCCTGTTTAGTTCTACTGTTCCCTTTTCTAGTGCAACACTAATAATAAAAACTGAAATGTAAGTCTAGTGTTCTATCTGCTTGAAGTAGAAGAATGGGCAAGGCTTTTTCTGCATATAGCAGCTCCACAAGTAAGAGTTGTCTCTATTTTTTTTTGCTTTAAGATCTCATTGTGAAAAGTGAGGTGGAAATTATTGTTGCCTGGCATTGCACTTCTGACTCCACAGCTACATTTTATGAGGCTTGTGTGCAATTAGCCAGTTCGTTATTTTATCCTAATTTTATAATAAATCACTTCACTCTTTTTCTCTCATCCATCATCAACTTATCTGCCCGCAAGTCAAAATGGTACCAATTATTAATCAAGGCCAGAGGCACCCGTTCCTGCATAGGAGCACCATGTTTCAACTGTCAGGTGGCATCCATCCCAGCCTCTCTTTGTCAGCAATAAAGAAAATGAAATTGGACTAATATGAATCTCATTTCTGCCCTGATTAAAGGCCTGCATTTTCCCTAGGCATTGCCTGACCAGGTCCTGACTTGTGAGATATTCAATGTTCTTGTAATGTCATTCGGACACAGCGCGCCTGTCTCCTTAGGTCATTGTTCTTCGGATTCACTTGTTTTACATGGAATATAGGCTAGAAAATCTAGACTTCCTTTGGGGTGTTAATTAAGAGAAGCATCCAAAATTAATCAGCAAATTCACTAGGGCGAAGGGGAGCTGTCTGAAGGCCTCGATATAAAATGCACTTCTAGTACAGGGAAATGAGCCTTCGGCTATTGACAAAGAAAAAACAAGTGCACAGACGGTAATCTGACATAAAAATTCATATACGTATACAATTTTACATTCATTTTCCTTGTCAGCTTGTCACCTTTAATTATAAAGGTTGATTTGCTATTTGGCAGATCTGGAAATTGTAAACGCTTGGCCATTTGAATATCATCATATGGTCAATGTCTTCAGAAAAGAATGACACAGGAACGTACCAGGAAAGGAACACTGTAAAATCCAACTGAACTTCTCCGATGCTCACCTGGAAGGATTTTGCAGGTCTTCAGGATAACTCTGAACTTAGCTATAAAAGCACACAAGTTATGACCATCTATAGTCAAATCATTGTATTGACAAGCTGCTAGCCTCCACCCCTTTTTTACTTAGAGTAGTTTCAAATCTTCATTTCTTTAGTTCTTTTATCACTCACTCCATTCTAATGTTATTAGTGTTTGGTGTGAAGGATTTGCATTGACCTTCAGGCTACTAATGACCTTTATGGGAAAACAGCAAATTCTTTTTGGCCCAGTGAAGAGAAGATGAAAGAAGCTAAAAGATAAATGCTAAGCCCATATCATGCAGATACCTCACAGAGAAGCTTTTTAGAAAGTTAAAAATTTTAAGATGTGTTTTCTTGTTTTCAGTAATAAATAATTTAGAAGTGAGTTCTTGTAACTGAAAATAGGACTTTTTATTCATACCTTGAAGGAAGCCCATGAGCTCAGGTTTCAGAGGGCACCTGTTGTAAGTACTTTTTGCAGTTCCATCTTTCTTATTTACCAATTGTCTCTGGTTTTGTGCAGTTTTTCAGAAGCTGCTATCTTTTTAATATTACAGGACATCACAGCCACATTGCTCAGACTTTCAGGCATCACTATTACTCTTCATGGATCCCCACAGACCTATTAAAAATACAAAAATAGGCCTTAAAAATGCTACAGACCCATGCAGCAGCACACACCAAGGAACTTTAGCTTTCCAAATCCCTTCTGAAGAGTCTGAGAGAGAAAATGTTACTTGGACCACCTATTGACACCTGATAAACTTAAAATGCAGACAGACAAGTTGAAGAATTCAGACAAAGTAGATTTCGTACTGATTTTTGAATACTTCCCTAATGTTATAGAAAGGTAAATGTAGTGTAGAGCTCCATATAATGAAACTTGGCACTGTGATGTTAACTTCAAGTAACTGCTGCACAAGAAATTGAATATTCCGAACTGGAATGTTACTCTGCACTGCATCAGATACTAATTTAATATTCTCGTTTCCCCTTTTTTAATTCAATATCTTTATCCCTAAGTGAATGTATTAAGTTAACCTTATGCCACTGACTTTTCAACTACTGTATGTTTGAGGCTTTTTTTACTATGGATGAAGGAAGATTATCAAGGGTACCAAACCCATCTAAGGAACTTTTTTTCTTACTTGTTTTTACATGATAACAGAAGGGAAGTACTCATTGGCCACCTATACTGTCAGGGCAGCTGTGAAAATACATAGGAGAACTGTCTTCATGCCGAGCAGTTCTATTTGTTATTTTGAAATATGATGAAGTTAGGTCAAAACTTGCAAGACTGAGTATTGTTATTTATACCTTTGTATCTACAGGAAAGCATTCAGAACACTGCAGTGTACTTTCCACTCATTTGGTTTAAGTTAATGTAAGCCTTCATGAAATCAATGATCCCATGACATGAGACCTGATACCAGCTTAGGAGCTTCATAATGTCTGCCATCTCAGACAAGGTGAGATGCAATCACAGTTCTGTGAACTACTATTCCTTTTCTCTGGCTAATTTTATTTTCTAACTATAAACATTACCTTTTATCTTCTTTTCCTTCCTCTCTGGTTCTGAGAAGAAAACGTTATTTCATAGATCCAATCAGATGATCAGAAAGTCAGTAGACTTTCCAGTACTAGGTGAACATGGTTGTGGACTTGGTGTGCTGTTTATACTTACTAGATATAAATGTAAAACAAACAAACAAAAAAAATAGAAGTAGAAATAAACTTCTTACTGATGTTTCAACAAGAATTTAAAGAATTAATTACTAATCAGAAAATAAATATCTTTAAAAATTTTAGGTTTTCTCTAAAGAAATCAAAATTCTAATGGGAATAATTTTTTTATATTATATCTACAAAGATTCTATGGTACAAAGATGGTCCTCTATTTTCCAAAACACCCTTATCCCATCAGTGAGCAAAAGTAATTGAGCCACCAAAGATCTGAATGCCAGTAAAACTTTCAGAGAGATACTTAATTAACAAATAATTAATGCAGAGTAAATTAAATTTTTTAGTAACTCGAGCCATTTCCCTAGCTATTTTTCCCTTACCTTTTTTTCAGTACTTCACAGGGTAATTTTGTTACATTTTCACATTACTAAATTCCCAATGCTACTACAGAAGAGCTCTGTTCCGCAAGGACTGCAGTTACTCATAGCCTCCTTGCAGTTGAGCTTCTGAAAGCAAGTGCCAGGTTAGCAAGGGATACCTGCCATCTGCACACTGTGGTGGTGGGTGGGCTGTAATCACAGGGATAGACATTAGTCTTTCATTACCTGCCTTTATATTTAAAAAGTTTCATACCGTGAGGCTGACACATTTATCATTCAGACTTCCTGCTAAAAAAAGGGAAGCCAGACAATATTTGCATCTCTCAGGGTCTGTTTACTGCGTATAATTTACTCAGAAGCAGGACATTAGCTTTCTTCTTGCTTTAACAGCAGCTGATTTCTGAATTATTAAATTAATATTAATCAATAGGAATTGATTTTATGCACTACTTAAAGTGTGGTTAACATCAGAGTTAATCTGTACCCTTTGGAGTTGCAATGCCAAAACTTGAAGCAAATGAAGTTTCATCCTTGTGGTACCAGGGTCCTCCTAAATGAGGGAAACTCCATATATCCTTCTGCACTGGGAAGACTTTGATACTGCAGGGAGCCTTGCCAGTTCATCCTGTAGACTCATGAGTGGAGGTCAAGAGAAAAAGGACATTTCCCACTTGAAAACTTAAGTTTCAGGACTATATCTTCACATATCTGTAGGGAAAACCTTATGAGTGACAATGGCAAAACCTCCCACATGTTTGGGATCCAGGTGTGCACTCAGCAGAGATTGTTTGGGGGCATATCATTTGCGAAGTATCAAGAGGAAGGATGTACCCTCCATATGTCAGGTGCTCCTCTGGTGGAGAGCTGCTCCATAGCAAACAGCTCCAGGCACAATGTAGCATCTTAGCTAGTGGGCAAGAGAGCAGAGAATGTTTAGTGTTGTCTCCCTGCAGCCCAAAATGCGGGGAGCTCTGCATCCTAGCGCAGGTCAGTCGCCAATGCCAAACCAGGCACTGACATATTTGCAGTATTGTCTCCTAACTCTTGCTGTAAGACAGACAATAAAATATGGGCCTTTCTCAGCTGAAGGTATCTAGCAGAACAATTACCTCAGAGCTGTTTTGGCTGAAGACGTGTATCCTCATTACCTTAGAGTACATTAAGCATGTAAGAAGTTTCGGTCTGGTGTAGGATCAGTTGTGAAGTGAGTTGGCCTTGGGTAGATGGCCACCAGCCACTCTATCTTTACTCTCCTTGGCAGAATGGAGCAGGGGGAAAATAAAATTAAAAAAACATGTGGGTCAGATAAAAGCACTTCAATAAAGAAAAAGCAAAGGCTGAGCACAGAACCAAAGGAAATGTTTCATTGTTTACTTCCCATCAGTAGGTGATTCCCATCCACTTCCCACAAAACAGGCCTCCAGTATGCATAGCATTTGCTCCTGGAAGACAAATGAAATAACAAATGCTCACTCCCAATTCCCCCTACTCTTCCTACCCTCTCTTAGCTTATACTACCGAGTAGACATCCTATGGAATGAACTCTCCCTCTTGTAACTTTGGGTCTGCTGTCCAGGCTGTGTGCCTTCCCAAGACTTTGTCCACCCGGGTCTACTGGTGAGGGGGGAATGCTGGAGAGACAGCCCTGATGTTGTGGAGCACTGCTCAAGAGTAGAAAAATCAATGCCTTCCTAGCTACCAATGCAAAGCCTGAGCACTATGAGAGCTGCAATGGGGAAAATTAACTCCATCTCAACCAGATCCAATACACCCTGTAAATTTTTTGGGGGGACTCTTGACTGAAATAGTAGGTTTAGCCCTAGATTAGGTTGATATCCTGTTGTGATTATCAATAAGATAATGGCTCCAGTCCAGCCTGTATGCTTTCAGTTAGCTTTCTGCTGCAAGCAAGAAAGAGCCATGGAAGGAGGGTGGGTAGGGGGTGTGTGAGAATGGATCCAGAGTGCACCTTGTCTTACAGAGCATAACTTTGGGACAGGACTGTGGAAACAGACATTGGTTCCACAATTAAAGTGTGTGTGTATATATATATATATATATAAATCATCTTCATCCTTTTAAAGAAAATAAATTTGTAATCCCAGGTATTTTTCAGCATTCATTTTAAATGCAATTTATTTCTGAAAACACTTGACTTTCTTAGAAGTTTGGTTTGAACCCTGATTTTCTTCCCTTTGTTCTGTTTTCAGCATATGAAAGTTGTCTGGCAGCAAATGAATGAGTAACTGAGAAACTGTGGAATAGCACGTTACACTATGAGGAGCAGTTAGATAAAACACCTGCCAATCCCACTTCATATTTAAAAGATATGTAAAATTATAAATTTTTTTTTAGGTAATACTTCTGTCACAGTGAGATTTGGCTTCTAAATTTTACTCTTAAATTATTAATAAATAAACTAAAGATGACTGCATGGAGGAACACAGCTCTGATTTACCCACGATTTATTGTGATTATTTTCATCACACAAACTAGTTACCCATACTGAGATACAGATGTGAGATATCTTGGGATTATGGAAACATCAAACTATGTCAGACCCTCCCAGCTATTGGAAAATTTTAAAGCCCTCACATGGACATTAGGAAGTATTATAGAGGAATCAACAAGTAAGTATTATAGGAAACAACAAAAAACAAATTAAACAAAAATACCCCACAAAACAAACAAACCAAAACCCAAACCAAAACCAAAAATCAAAACAAAGAACCTAGCCAAAACACCAAAATCCTGTAGGTACTGAACTACAGTTTGAGCACAGTTACTACCAATCCTCATGTAGATTCTGTTACAAGGAACAATTGCATATCCTGGCTTAAATTGCTTGAAAGAAATCTCTAAAAAAGGAGCAGAGGACAGAATAATATCATTTGCCTAAGGATTTAGAGAAGGTGCAGTTCAAGAACTGACAGGAGGCTGTCGATACATCTTCACCAAAGAGGTAAAGACAGGCAAGATAACTGCCAGTGAAGTTCTTCAGGTCTACAAGAAGGATATCTAAGTTTGAGGAGTGCCAGTGCTGAGCTAATTATCACTGATGATTTATGAACTCCTTGACAGGGCTTATCAGCTTGTCACAGGGCTATGATAACTCACTGAGTCTGTCTCCAGAATGACAGTTTACAGAGGATTTGTGGTTTAGAGCTGCATGGACTGAGCAAAGGTCCTCACTGCCCCTCACTGGGAAATCTCTCTTGAGATGCCACTGTAAAGTGGCAGAATATTGTTGATCTATGCAGTTTAATTTTACATAGACAAGAATAATCCCTGGTAAATTTAGCATGCCTGCAGACTTCAATGTATAGTATGATATAATTTCTTTAGTATGTTTCTAAAGGAGATGAACTGAAAGTTCTGGGTTTACTGAAGTGTCTGCAGCATGCTGCAGGAGGGTTTTCAGTCTAGCTGCTTACTCTGGAGTACAGGGAACTGCAGGACTTTTAAGAAAGTTAATGGCTAGATAATACACTGTTGAAGAGATTGCACAGGGGTGAGAAAGCCACTTAAATTCCAATAATTTTGTACCCTGTGTTCATCTAGCTAGAAGGCACTTTTAGACTGCATCACAGCCACAGTTTTGTTCATAGTCCTTTGGTTTCCTCATATTACTGTGCTGTTTTGTTGCACAGTGTAGTTTGGCTCTTGAAAACTAGATGCTCTCAAGGTGGATTTCAGAGAAAAGCAAGTGAGGCTCTCTACTTCAGAGGTGCATTGGTGTGTTAAATTCCCTAATGCAGCCATAAGCATTTGGATGTTGAGTAGGTGACTTTGAGCCAAGTGTGCAATGAAGACGTTCAGACCAGGAGATCATACTAAACCTGGACTGAAGTGAAAACTTTCAACCATTGTAGGGCTTCAGCATTGACTACTTTGATCTACTGATTTCCTCTTATCATACTGAATTATTTGCTAATGTAGATTCAGCCTTAATCCTCCTTTTCTAATCACATACTAAGTTCACTGCACACTGAAATGAAAATTAAAGTGCTTCCTTATATAATATTAATAAATCTGGTTACACTGTAATCAGTAGGGTTTGAACCTGTGGGAATTCAGGACATCCCTCTGTCTGTCCTGGAAAATTTATAAGTTACAAGAATTTAAGTAGAATGATATTTAACATATCACAGGGTGAAAAAGTAGGATTTTGGGGTTTTAGAATGTGAGTTTAAGGGACAAAGATGGAGGAATCAGGGTGTGTCCCTGTCCTTCTTCATCTCTTGTCGTCCATCTTCTGCTGTGGCACTTTTTAATTGGTTTAGAGTAAAGGTACACTATTTAATATGGTTGATAGGTATTGGAGAGTTATTGTAAATAAAGCATACATAATTTTTAGTACAAAAGATAAGGCCATCCCAAAGACAGAGGGAGTTTGTCACACCCTGGCCTGCAAAGAAGACCTCAGCAGGCCAGAGCCACAATGTACTAGATAACAAACAACCCTTGAAAAAATAAGAGAACAGATGATCTCGACCTCTTCTTCAGACACTGGGCTGGGAGAAACAGAAACTTTCACAGAGGCAGAGACAAATTCAAAGTCAGGTTCAGAAACAACACCAAAAACATTTTTAAAAGCCTGACATCCACTTTGTATTGTGGGGTGTTGAGATTTTCTCTTAGCAAGATGTTATTTAAAAAAACAAATCCCAAGTGTCTGGAATATCTAGAAGTCCATGCAATTTCAGAGGCACCTCCTGAAAAATAAAGATGGAGACCTACTTTCCCTCACCAATAATAATATTGATTAATTGGTTTTGTTTTTTTTTTTTTTTTTTTGGTAGAAAAGGAATTGACCTCCTTTATTGAGTTCATTGCTATCTGAAGACATTTTTCAAGTTTAAGCTCATGGAAAGTCTCTGTAATATGGGTGACAAATCCAACATTGCTTTTGAATATTTCCATACTTTAAAGCAACACCACACACTGCCTTTTCCTGAACCAGACAGAATTTCATATTTCCTATTTGGTTTTTTTTTGAAAATAGGCTTATTGTTCAGTGAATTGAGCAATAAAGAGGTATTTAGGAAAACAACAATCCCATCTGTACTCCTGGTGAACAGCTCACATTAAATAGTACTGTACCCGCCTTTCCAGCAACAACTAGGAAAGCAGTGAGAAAATGCCAGTTTATTGATACATTGTTTCACAAATGCTTCATACTTTTTGGGTTTGATGACATAGGAAGAGACCTTGTCTCACAGCACACAGAACTTTGATCCAAACTGTCCAAAACAAAAGATATTATGAACTGCATAAAAGAGAAGGTTTAGATCACGCCATCAATTTTTCAGATAGGGTGAGATTAAAGCACTTGCACACTCTTCAGTTAATGGGATCTATCTAGTAAATCATTTGGTGATCCAAATAAACATGACAGTGGTAAAACAAAATCAGTATCTGAGAACTTAGTTGTAGCCAGGATTCCCCTACACGTGAATATCTCAGTTACTATCTCTCTAATGCCAAAAGTTACATTCATAAGCTACCAGGTAAAACTGGTAAAAGTAGAAAGTACTGTGTTTCTACCTCAGGAAAACATCTTATTTTTTTAGGTAAAATTTCCTTTCTTGCTCTTTGTCCACGTAGAAGTTTTGTGTGTCAGGATAAACAGAGCAATATTACAGACTGTCCCTAAGCTTATGAGCTCTTTCCTTAGTGACAGATGGGAAAAGCAAAGATAAAATAGTTAATGTGCATTTCTGTGAAGCAACAAAACCATAACAAATATTTAATTAGTTACTTTCTTAAATATTCTACTATATGAAGAAAATGTGTACATGTACACTTCAATATACATGTATATAAAAGAGTTGAACTCTGAAATTTTATTTTCCTTTAATGCACAGAAAAGCAGTCTTCATGTAACTCTGTCTAATTTCAAATTTTGTTTCTTTTCCAGTCTAAACAATATTTGGAAAATGTTCACTTGTACAAATTAACACCATCAAGATATTTTTTAAGCCAAGGTCTAATTTTAATGATAATATTTCACCTATAAAAAGTGAGGATAACAAGTTTGTATTCATACAAAAGTGTTAATTAATGAAAGACAAACCTTTGCCAGTTATTGACACATTCCTCTGTAATCCTGTTATGTGGAACATTCTAATGAAGTCATAGTTTATTACTAATGATCTAGCTTTGTTTAAAAAAAAAAAAAACTGTGAGGGGGAGGGGGGGTCGAAATAATTTATTTGCTTTGGTGCATTTTTTATCACAGCAGGTAAGAATGCTGTATTTTGACTGCCACATTGTATGCAGGATGAGGGGGTATGACCTCAGAAGCAGCAATGGAGAACTTGCTCTTTCACACTTCAGCACACACTGCTGTGAACCAGCACTTTGGTCATATTATCCACCGCACCACAAAGCCGTCCGCTAATTATCTCTGAATGCGAATTTTATTGAACCTTAATTTTCAGTAATGGGGCCTGATAGTTTGAGAAGAAAGACAAAAGAAGGGTCCCTTTGTTTTTCTCTCACAATAACCTTCTAGTGCTGGAGCTATGGCAGAACTCATTAAACTTGAACAATGAGTTGAAATATGATCGTGTTATTTTTGTCCCTGCCCCCAAACCAGGCCTGTCCTGGTTGCCAGCCTGTCCATCTGTCTAAGGATATGGGAAGAGACATTGATTTTGTAGTGGACACTGTTAAAACACATTCCAAACTCCTACCAAATCACCAGGAACATGAATCTGAGCACAAATTTGGTTCTTTTGTACATGTTTGGCAAGATCTCAAGGCAAGTTTAGCAGCAATTTTGGATGCTGTAGAGAGATTTGACAACCCTGATTAAGCCAGGTTAGACGAAAGCTGATTTGTGTTTGAGGTACCCTGTGGAAATAGATTCACACTAGCTAGAAATAGTGTTATGCATCCAAACTGTGAGTTAAAAGAAACTAACACTAAAACAAAAATAGTGTGTGCATCTAATTTGCGAAAGGACTGTAGTGTTCTGTTCAGCTGAGAGATGGTAGAAGTTTTTGTACTGTCTTCAAAACTTGGCCATCACAAGGCATCTTCCACTAAGCAACGGAGCTCTTAAAATTTGTCGCCTTTGAATTTAGGGGTTTTTCTCCAGTTTTTTGGTCTCTACTGAGCACAGGGCTGGCAGTTGTGCTGTAGTTCATATAGTAACATACCTCAGGATATACATGAATGCAGTTATAATCAATGGATTATTCAAACAGTAAATAACCTGTTTTATTGAAATGGAGTTATTTGTTTTCATGTTAAAAAATGTACTTCTAGAATTATCTTATTAAGTCAGTATAATGGCCATTTGGATTGCTCATAAGCACTTGTCTCCCTCATGAACCCCTTATTGTCTATGAGAACCATCAATGTGTTTTTGGAAGATAGCTTTCTCTTAAGCTTTTAAGTATCTCCTCTGTCCAAAATACTGTTTCAGATGTATTTCATGCAATTCTGAGGGTGATATATTTGTGGAAATTTACATAAAAAATGAGCCATCAATCCCTGTTCTATCCAAGAAAATCTTACTACTGTCCACTTTAAGATTCCCTTGTGTACCCAGAAAGCTGCACACCGCCTAGTTTTTAATTTTCTTTTAATTTTTGTATAACATACTACAGCCAAACATATTCCAAGTTATATGATTATTTTCTTTCTTCCTTTATATTCAGCCTAAATTTTCTTTCTTCTGGGTGCTGTTCAATTATTCCTAAGTTAAGATCATCAGCATAAACCCAGCTTGTATGTGCAAACTGATTAAAGAATAAATTTCTAAACAAAACAATATAAAGACAGCCCCCTCCCCCATCTCTGTGCCCTTGCAGAGAATTGACACACATTTAGAGGCACATAAACTCATGTCTACCTAGGATTGGGAGCCTCCTGAAAAATCTGCCCTTTTGCAGAGTAGAGAAACAGGAGATTGTTTCAGAGGAGTTATAAATACATATATATTTATATTTTATATGTCTATGCACAGAGTTTTATAACCACATGCATGCATATACACATATATACTTATATGAAGACTCCAAAGAAAAAACTAATTTCATTTTGACTTAAACTATTCCATGAATTTTATTTTAACATTCCCATCAAAACAAATAATCTATTCAGTTAATAGTATTGCTCTTTTTATTAATCTGAGTATTTAAAGACTGAAATGATTAGTAGCTCTACACTAACTCAATTTATAAAACTGAACATCTGGTTAACACAATGTGACTGTAAAGATTTTCATTTTCAGTGTATGAAAAGATGCTCATTCTGCAGTCATTGTGTACTAGAATAGTCTGCATTTGATTGTAAAGTAAATCAAAATAAAATCAGAAAGGGAAAAATATTTATTAACAGGCAGTAATTGAGTGCCCTTCAATGATATAATTTTCACATACTTTTTACATCATATAAAATGTCTGATTCTGCTGTCATTTTCACATTTGTCAGTCAGTAGTAATTACACTGAGATCAGTAGAGAGACCAGTATTGAAACCAGCATAAGAAGACAAACATTGGGAATATAAAACTTCTAAATATAGCATTTGGTTAAACTTAGATGCTTTTGGGGAATTTTGAAGATTTTTACTGATCTTGCATTTTATATCACTAATCTAAAAATCTCTCCTTGGTCTTTTAAATGAATGGAAATAATATTCAGGTAGTTGTACTTCTCCTATTAATTTTATCTTTCTTTTAATTTTGACACAGTAAGTGAGCCATATGGAAAAAAGTCAGTCTGATATTTGAGAAAGAGTGAACTAAAAAATAGCCTTGATCTGTGATAAATGTGCACTGAAGAAAATAATCCGTACAACACAAATCATATTTATCATGCCTCCTTTAAAAGGTTTTATTTCTGCTTCAGTATTCATCTAAATAAAGTAGTGAGAGTAGTTTGTGCACACCTGTACCTCTGCTCTTAGCGCTAGGCGAGTGACCCTGTTTGCCTGCTGGTGTGATACCCAGCAGGAACGGTGCCCCTGACAGCTTAGCGCAGCAGTGTTTACAGGAACTGGCTCTGCTCTTCCAGTGGGAATCCCTGGATGCCACTGGGAGAGAGTGAGACAGCAGAGGAAGGTACTGTATATTCAAATAAATGTATAGTGGATGCCATATATTCCTTTCCAACAACCGCTATTTTAATGCATTACTGCATTAAAGTTCAAATTCCAAGCATTCAGGGATGTAAATATATTAAACAATGCATCTATTTGTGCAAAGCATTCTTTAGGAGGGACATCCATGTGCTTTTAATCAGTTTCATGCTGAATGAAAGAAAATTGTAAACTATGCATTGAAAGAAGGTTTGGTGAAAGTTATTTTTCTTCTATCTTCTGCATCCTAATTCAGTGCTTCCCCTTGCTTTCAGTGATAATATAAGTAATCTTCTAGCAACATTCATGAGGAAAGTTTGATGTGGATTTACGCTAGTGGAGCTACATTACAATGGGTAGATTTAAGGTATTATAAAATGAGTTTTTGGATTTGTTACAGAGGTATGAAACCCCTAAGACACAGACAGATAGGACTTCCAACATATGGCAACCACTCTTATTATAAAACAAAACAGTGTTAAGTCAAAGTACCTGATTACAATTCACTAGTGCTATGTAGCTCTGATAGCAGGCTTATATTTAATGCCATAGAAACAATATAATTTATTTTTCTGTCTTCCCTTATCCCTTCGTTATTTGGTTTGTAGGCTTTGAAACCTTAAGCAAAAGGACAAAATACAAATTATAGAAAACATCAAAGTATAGTGAAATCAAATGACATTCCTTATGATTCTTACAGAGATATCTAACACATTCCTTATGTGCAGTTTGGTCGAACTGCTATCACTGCAGAGCTTTAGTGGTTATAATTAGTAATCTTTTGGGAGCTACGGTAGCACACTTATAATGTCAAAAATATTTAATTGAATGCAATAGTTAACTTGGCAGTGCAAAAATTCATTTGATAATGAGTTAATCTGGCCAAGATTTTACCCTGTTATCAAAGGGATCATTAGGAAAAAAACATAGCTATAAAATTTTACTACATGTTACTTCTTCAGCAAAGTGTGTTTATAGAATTCTCTTAAATTGCCTACTTTGAGATGTAAATTCTGGAGGTAGAGCATCTAACACTGCACCTACTCATATCTACACATCCAGTACTAAATACAATTTTTTGGTGAACATTTTATCATCTAAAGCATGTAAATTGAGAAATATGTGACTGTGATGGACACGTCAAAAGAAAAATCGCTAAGCCTTGTAGCCTAATAAACAAAATTCCGTTTGGGAAATGAATTGACTGACAAGCAGTTCCTAACAAATAAATGCACATTAGATTCAAATGCATACTGGAGTATCAAACAACTAGATAATTTATCACCAGTCAAATTTAAACCCACGTTTTCTTGTCTTGGTCTATGGTTCCCATGCACTGCTATCTTATTAACAAGACTTTAATTCTCATACTGACACACAAAAGTGTTGTACTCTAATGAACTGTCTGCTCTTGCTGAAATCTGGTCGTAATGTAGGATGTTAGTTACAATAATGATAATCTTTAGTATTTTTAGCCTGTCAGAACCTGCACAGCCAACAACAACCAGTCTTTTACTAAAACTCTACCTCATCAAACTAACTTAATTAGCAATTCAACTCCTTATTTTTGTTTTGGATTCCCCTCTGGCTACTAATTAAAGCTTAATCGAAACTGCTGAACTGAGGTTGTAAAGAATTCATTAATATTAAAATTAGCCCCAACAATTTTTTTGGGCTGGTGCAATTTGTATTTGTTACTGTCAGGGTTTGAAATTCAGTTGAATTGTTAAGAAAGCTGTACCAGAAATTTGCTGTATATTCATATTATAAGCAAAACAAATACGATGGATTCCAATAGTTGAACAAGTAATTCACGTTTTGACCATGCACAGTTCACATTACTTGTGTCACTGTTTAATACCAACAGACAAAATATATTTTCAGATCATTTTTCCAAAGTCATCCGCATTTCTTTATCCTCCTAAGTGCTTTCATATTTTGGATAAAAGGGAATAAAAGGCATGGAAAAAAAAAAAGAAAAGATTGATTTTATGTATTATCTTGACAAGATTAATATGTTTGAAAAATGAACAGATTTACCACTTCACTTTGATTTTTCCACTTTTCTTAACATCAAAGATTACTCCAGCTGCAATAATGGTCATTCTGAAAACTAAGATCAACTGAACTATGAGCTTCTGTTAAGGAAGTATTTTTGCTGGTAATACATATCTCATTGAAATATTTTTTAGAAGGGTGTAATACTTTATTTTTTAAATTACAATCTCTGCTACATAAATTATTTAAATAAATTCTTTTCTGCACTCAGTTTATTCTTTGTAATTAATTTAAATGTATTTTTAATTAAATTGCTTAAGTTAAAATAAGAAATGAACTTATATTTCAATATTACTAGATACTCTCAACAATATGAGTGAAACATACTTGTGTTTGTTTTTTGCAAAATTCATAAAAATGTAAATAAGAAAGTAATTCTTTTTATAGCAGATAAAAACTATTTTCATAATTCAAGTTCACTTTTCATTTTAACTTTTATGTTTTAATATTTTTATGGGAACATGTATATTTATTTTACCCTACAGGAAATTTTTTCAAGAATATTTATAGGAAACAAATTTGTTAGGACTAAAATATACAGCAACTAATATTGTTTAACATATTTTATTAAATATAAACATTAAGATTATTTATAGAATGCAAAACTTTACAAAAATATACATGAAAAATTACATATGCATCTAGGTTTCATTTAAATAACATTTATGACAAAACAATCATGCACATATTTAAAAATCAACATATGTCCATTTTTTACTTACTGACTAAATCAACAATGGCATACAAGGCACACAATTTAAAATCTTGGTGACAATTTCCATGAAGTTATTCAAATACAATTTGACTTCTGACAAGAGGATGTAATTTATAAAACAGAACATGCCTATCAGTGGAACCTAAATTTGCATAATGAGGATACTTTCATTTCTGCAAGCACAGTTTTTGACATCCCAACTTGGAGCGCTGGAAGAATCTGGTGAAAAATGTCAATATACATAAGCAGGAAAATGATTAATAAAATACCCGTAACATTTATCTGATTTGAGTAAACAAAATAAATTTTGCTTGCAAAAAATAATGATTTTGAAAACTATAATAATGTGTTTCCTAAATGTGTAGAAGTCTAGCACTGCCTTTAGCTTCAATCAGCCTTGTAAACTAAGGGAGGTGTTCTGAGTTTATCATTAGCTGATAAAAACACTGCTCTGACATTAATGCTATGCACTTTTAAATCAGTGTTTTGATTTAATTCTTTGTTGCATTTCATATAAATATACTGAAGTAATACCAGAAGATTGGAAGGAAAAAAAGCCTTTATCCTTTCTTTAGTTGATAAACCTGAAATTGCTTCTTAACTTGGTCAGCTGGATAAGAGCATTCATCATTCTTGAACTGGAGAAAAAAAATAGCTCTTTGCCCTCCTCAAGTTGTTTTCTTTCTTTTTTTTTTTTTTTTTTTTTTTTTTGTTTTTTTTGGTTTTGTTTTGAGTTGTTATTTCAGGTAAGCATATGTTCAGAGTTTAAATTAAAGAAATTCTGAAATAAATTTGCTTTAATTCAGCATCTCTTGCCCACCTTACTATAAAGGATAGTATCAGATGACATTCAAAACCAAGCTACCTTTATGTTTCAAAGCCAGTAATCAGGCACACTGAAACAAATCTATTTCAGGTTTACTTAAGAAAACTTAGAGTGCCAAAAGACAGCAGTAGAATAACATCGTTAATATAAAAAAAAAAAATTATACTGGAAATGTGGCTTTCCTTTATACAGATTACTAATGGGATCATCTAGAATTAAAACCAAGGAGACTTATATTTCATTAATCTTGCTGCTTGTTTATAGCTGCCTAATTCTCTAAATTATGAAATTATGCCTGGCTTCCTTTTGTTTCTTCTGAGCATCATTTTATGGTCTCTCTGATATTGCTATTGAACTGTAAATATTCTGAGGGGAATTGCTTCAAAACCAGCTTTTTCACTTAAAAAAATAAAACTTGTATATAAAATAGATGTACAGACTGAGGCAGAGAAACATTTTTGCTGATCTTCATTGATATAAAATTTAGAATACACAATAAGAACAGAAGAATAAGGAAAAAATTAAATGCAAAACAAAGCAAGGAGGCAAATCTCAGTGCAAAGTATTCATTTAGTTCTAAATCACACTTGTTTCTATTCAAATTAAAGAACTAGATCATGGCTTTGAAAACAAATTCATCATAGGCTTTATTTAGGCTGATACTTCTCACACACACAAACAAAACTTAAAGTGAAAGAAGAGCAGCTCACCCTTATTTATTTGAGACACCAACCTGACAAATAAGTACTTTTATGCGGTGATTGATAAATATGGCTATAAACCTGGCACTTTTGCAATTAAATAACAATCTAAATATAAATATATTTTTTATTTCAAAACACATTGGAAATGTTGCCTGGTATAGTTCCAAGCAGAACTGGAAGATGACTGTAATTTCCAACTACAAAAATCTTGATGTAGAGAAAATTAAAAAAAAAAATAATGCAATTTCTGTCAAATACTGTGAAACTAAAATTACAAATAACATCATGGAACAAGATCACTGGTAGCATATTGAAGCAAATAGTAATTGCTTCTAGCTGTTCTCATCATTATAATTTTGTGGTAAGTAGGTATTTTATAAACATTTTCAGCTAAGAAACTTCACCACTTCTCTTTAAAAATTCCTTTTTATTATCAGTATAGATTCATAGGAACGAAAGAAGCAGCTTTCTATTCAAACAGCTGAAAGGGGAAAAAATTGGTTGTTTCAACATTCCTTTTGCATCTTTAATTTCTTTCAAAGCTCTGTACATCGTGAATATGTCAACTGAACAGACATCTCATTTTCAATTTCCAACATTCTAGGTACAATAGGAACAAACACAGTGGTTTGATGCATGCGAGTATTTGTGTGGTTGGGATGGGAGTTTGCTGCAACCTGCTGTGATGCCTGCACATCCATGGTGAATGGGATTGGCTAAAAATGAGCTCTTCGATCCTCTTGCTCTCTGGGGCAGTATATGTTTATCCTGTGTTTATCATACAAACTCCTACAAATAAATACACTGAATTTGGTGTTGTATTTGTTTAGAAATTGCTATGAAATACTGTGAAATACTGATTTTTTAAATTACTGTATTACTCAGATATGAATACTTTTGGTTCTGAGTTTTCCCAATACGGAATGATCACAAATGGAGCTCTGTAGCAGCAGATCACCTACAAAAACTAAATCCCATCAGCCTTCCCAAGTTTTTTAACAAGGAGCACCCTCACTCCCACAGCTTGCTCCACACTCAGAAGTGGAATCAGACATAAATGCATATTGCTTTTAGTGTAATTTCAGCAACAGAAAAAAATTTCCAATATGTTGGCATATGTCTCAGAGATATTCACATTTGGGAAGGCTGGGAAAGACCTACAGATTTTTCACTGAAAAAGAAGCTCACAAACATTTTAAAATACACTCTTGTCACATGGCAGCTGGTAAACTCAGCAGAATAGGAGGGGACAGCCAGGTTCCAGAACACAAACCTTCTTCAAAACCAAGAAAGAACACAGACCCTGTGCTTGGAGGGAAATCTGTGTTCCCTCTAATCCCTTACTGACTCTGCCTGTTCTCTTAGAAAATCCACAAATACCAGTCTGAAGCAAAACTTGTTGGCATATTAAAACTGGGCAGCTAAGGCAGAGAATGTACCTCAGCAGTCTTGGGAAATATTCAAAAGTTGCTGTACCAGAAGAGTGAGTGAAACTCTTGAAGAAATAGCTAATAGAAACTTGAAGGCAAATCTGAAAAAGTGATTGTTGCCAAAGGATGAGAGCAAATGAATGACAGCAAAAATAACTAGATATTTGGGTTAGTATACCCATATAGCTACTATTGTTAAATATAGCTGAACACGAAGATTTTCAGTCCCATAGTTTGTATTTTTGCTGTTTTGAGTAATTGTTGCTGCTATTGTTTAAACATTCATTGAAACAATAAGGCAAACATTTCTGTTTCCAATTGTGGTATTTGTTATGTTCACAGACCTCTTACTAAATGCTCAAAACAGCATCTCTTCATAACACTAATAAGTGATTCTGCTTCAAGCATTCGTTGTCCTACCAGCTGAAAGGGTTAGCAGTGGTAAGTCCCCAATGTTCTGAGTGAACTGAATTGTATTCTATAATTTCTGGTTTGAATAATTTTATAGTTTTCTGTACTTGTGCCTTGAAATAAACTTCAGCTCCGCCCCCCCCCCCCCCCCACAAGTGCATGCATGCCACAGTTTTTTATTAAGACAATCAATGTTAAGTGTAAATACTGGAGAGAATTTTCAAAAATACAGGGATGGAGTACTCTATAAATCCATTTTCACTGGTTTCAGCAGTTTTGTTCATGCATTACACACATTATAGTATTTTAACAAAAAGATAGTACTCTGGATTTAAATCCTAGATTACTGAAGTGTGTTTGACTGCCTTGAAGAGCAGTGCTGGGTGGTGGGAAGTAAAGCAATGCAGAGTTGTGAGGAAGAGATTAATGAGCCACGAGGATCTGCCTCTCCTATGCCCTCCCTAGCCCCAACTTCCACAAGTCCCTTCGCACAAGCCACGTGCTGCCCCTCGAGAGTCCCTGGCCAGGGGATGCCCCAGGGATTCCCTCCTCCACAGCTCCTTCTGACACCATGGCTGGGGATGCCTTATCACACTCAGAAATATCTCCTACACCCATGTGCTCACGTTTCGGGGGTATTGGAGCACTACCTCCACTCACACAGGTTTCAGTTTTTAATGTGGAAGCCAAATGCACACATTTTGGAGGTAAATTATGCAGAAAAATACTTTACATTTCTGCTGAGGCAAATGGTTTTTAAGTAGGTCTCGTAATTACTTCGGGTGGAGAAAGTGCTTTTTTTCTTTGGTCTGTTCACTTGCAGTTCATATGAGGAAGGATTATATTACTATCATTACACAAATACTTAAATGGGTCCATTGATTTGTTTAGAAATGAGATATCAATGACAGTTAATTATTCAATAACTGATCATTAATTTTGGGCTAATGATCAGAGACCCCTAGGTCCTTCTAATTTTGCTTGGCTCAAAGGAGTAAATGAAATCTGTTTGTTAAAAGCATACAGCAGACTACTAAGCATTCATTTTCATTCTGCTACAGTAAAATAGTGTTTTAAACAGATTCATGAAATGTTTTAATACTACTCAAGCAAACCTATCAATAGAAGAAAAGTTAAAAACACAGTCAAGGGAATTATTATCCAGCTGTCTACATCTTTCATCTAATCTGACACCTTTCCATGCGTTCTTTTTGTGGAAAACAAATTTTTGCTTTCTTAAATGGTCTGGTTTTAATTAATCCTTCCCTCTTTTCCTTGCATTTTAAGATATCTTAAAGATCAAGGACTGTTCATACCTACTGGGCTACAGCAGTACCGGATGATGTTCGAAATACATTGCTTATATAATGAGTGTATCACCAGTTCTTAAATTTTAAATTAAAATTCATTCTAAGTGTACTTTCCAATACCTGTGTCATTACCCTAATGATTAATAAGCAACACAATATTTTCTCACACTTCATCTGCATGGGATTGAGTTCTAAAATTTCCAAAGAATAAATTAGAGAGGAATTAAGGTTACAAAATAGAGCTAATGTCAAGCTGAAATTCTTTTCATTAACTCAATGCTTACTTCTGCCAAGGTCTGCAGCACATATTTGATTCTGTAACATCAGTGTGCTGAGAACATTCCAGTATCATAATAGAGCATATTTAAAATGAGCAATTGAAAACTTGCAGCCTTAGCCCTGGATTTATTTGCTTTTCTTGGCTAAATGGACAAAAAATAGCCTGGGTGGAGATCTGGTTTCCGTTCACTTCAGTGGAGTTAATGCCATGTTTGGCGAGTGCAAGGAGAAATCAGGGAGGTGGAAGCATGGTGCAAGAAGCTGCAGAGTGTCACTTTTGCATGGGCCACAGGTTTATTCAGAATGTTTTAGTAATTAAGGTTCCTGTGAAACATAATATGCAAGTCAGTTTCCAAGAAATAGTGTGACAGATGATAAACTTCCCTATCGTGTGCAGTATGTATTTTGGGAAATGTATAAAACTTATTTGAGTAACAGAAGGACTGTGATAATTCTCATGTGCAAAACCAGAGTCGGAGCAAGCCCATAGGAGACGTATGTGAGCCTGTCCTTCATGGTGGGAAAGAGACAGAAAAATACTGTCTCACTAATGGGGAGACACTGTTTTAGTAAAAAATCCCACCGTAGTTCAAAATTGCAGCTGTGTCACTTCAGTGTGAGTGTTACTGGTGTGATCACCAGAGGTCAGTGTCACCACAGGCTGCAGCACAGAGAGGGAGGGAGATGCTGCTTATAAACGATGAAAGCAAACTTGCCTGATCCCTCCAGAGTTTGCCTGTGCTCTAACACCAAATATAACAAATTCACAAGCCTCTTTCTTCTTTGTGAGATGGAGGGTAGATGAATAGGGGGAGCACTAAGGAGAGAAAAGGACAAGTGGAAAAAAGAACCGTGTAGCTTTAAGGAAATGGGAGCAGGAATAAATAAACTTGGCTGGCTGCTTTGTGACCATAAAAGATATTGCCCTCAGATTCTCAAGCAGACAAGTCCCACCTGTGTTAAGTCATGTACCTGGCAATATAAATTATTGCCAGCTTCAAATTCTGAGAAATTATGAGGCTGGTTCACAGCGTTTAAATAATTAAAAAGTACTATTTTCTTTTCCTTTGTCCACAGAGTTGGGCTGGTTTTATCTTTTTGTCATATTCTCAAGTTTTGTTCCACTGACATAATACCTGAGAAAGCATGTATGTGTGAGTCTGTATGCATGTAATTTTAATGACATACAAAATCTTCAGGTTGTCTAGATTGCCTCCAGGAGTTGCAGTTTAAGAAAAATACAAGATGCAGAATAAAACTGTAGTAGATAGGAAGACTGCTGCCTCAGTTGCTCACTGACCTTTGACAAATGCCTCTATAGCTGTGGCCTGTGTTTGGTCAGAGGTGATGGATGAAGGTGTGTGAGCTATTGCTACTCCCCCACCTTGGTGTGACACCAGACTGTGACTCACTGAGGGTATCAACAGTGCCCTCCTCCACCCTTATGTACCACCTGTGTGGGGCTGTGAGTGGGTATGCAGGAGCAAAAGCTCTGGTAGGGAGAAATCATTCAAGAGCAGAAGGAAGAGTAGAAAGACTCATTTATCTTTCTTGGGGAACTTTGAGGTGCGTGAACAAGTTTAATAAATAGTGCTTTCTACTGTTTTGTTCCTACTGGTATTTTTGGAAATTAATCGCCTACCTCTGCTAAAGCAGGTTGCAGCAATTGTAATACTGGTACAGAGAAATCCTGGGGTAAGATGCCCTGTATTCTGTAGGTTTTTTTTTTTTTTTTACAATGGCAGAATATTCCATTAGGAAAGGAGCTGTGGGTTGCAACCACAGCTTGAGATTTTTTCCTGCTGGAGTATAGTTTCTCTGTTCAGCTTTTGCAGTCCACCAAAGCTCTTGTGTTTGCCATGCTGGGGTTCAAACATCAATACTGCCGTACAGCTCAGAAGCAGTGGTGTAAATGCCATGAAAGAAACAAGTTTGTTTCCAAGCTTCCTCTGTACAATGCTGTGGTTTAACATGAATACCTTCTTTTTGTGATTGTATTAATGGCCAAATTTGGAAAAGAAACTCCTTTAAAATATCAGATCTGGAAAACAATTTCTTGAGTAACCCGAGATATTATTTACAATCAAAGAACATAGACCATCTCTAGTATGGAAGGCTTTTACCTGCTACCAGGCGGAACTTCAGAATTTATCCAACCATATCAGCTGCTCTCAATTCACTTCAGGGTAAAGTCCTCTCCAATACTGCTCCAGAAAAATGATACTCCTTATCAAAAGGAATTATCTAGATAATGTCATGACAGACACATGACAAACTTGCTTTCTCTGCACAAGTCTTAGGGCTAAGCAAATACAAATTGAGCCTCTTTCCCAAGGCAAAATGCAAGTTGATTTTTGCACAACCCAACAAAAGAAAAGTAGGACGCTTCTCCACACTGAGCTTGAAAGTAGCACAGGGTAAAAGTCCTAAAGCTGGCAGTCTCCATTAGACTCCATATTACTAAAATTTATAAATACCAGACATTTTTGTATATTTGTTCCAATACACTTTCATGTGATGAAGAGTTGGGATTTGAATGATCCCATCTTGGTCTCAGCACAGTGTTGTGATCTCTTTCAGAAACTTCTACAATCTACCATGAGGATGCTCTCACAGGGTGCAGTGCAAAGAGCGGAACAAGTGTACACTCCTACTTACTGTCTCACTATCTGAGTTCCACCATCAGACTAAACAATCTATGGCAGCAGAATCTCAACATGTTCACATAGCTGCACTGAGTTAAAGACATAATTTTGAAATAATAATAGAAAAAACCCCATATAAATATAAGGCAAGAATTGAGTAAATTTGCATATTTTCAACTGTTTGTTTTCTTCTAAACATTTCTGAATACTTTACCACACATCTTCTTGTGGTAATTATTCCCCTTATTTCCCCCCACCAAAATATACCTCACCTTTCCAAAATGCAGACATATCTCAGATCAAGGCAAACCTTGAAAAAAGTTAAGAGACAGCTGGGAAGACACATTTCCTTAAAAATTTAACATAGCAAAAGTTCTTTGACCCCTAAAATCAAGTTCTCTTCTATAATTCTCAGTGCTTTTTATAGGTTAGTTTGGTCTTAAAGTATTAGCACAGAAACACTTTCCAGCCATATTTAATGGTGGTTAGGGAACAACACGCTAATTGTAAAGTAATAGTAATAACAACAATAATAGCCCATGTCAGTATGGGAGCTGGTAGAGATGAGTACATTTAATAAGTCTGAAAGAAAGCATGAAATTTAATTAATGCTCTTTGGCAAACATCCGAGTTGTGTCAAGACATGGCAGAAGCCCACTTATGGGTTAACCCTGTAAGTGCTGCTGAGCCTCAGTAACAGGCAGCTGAAAAACTTTCTGTGCCACTTAAGCTGCTGACCACTCACACCATTTCTGCCCTTTCTGCACCTCGCAGTGGCAACACAGACACCACAACACTCCTGGTAGCAGATGTAATGAAAATTTTCCCCAGAGGATAAGTGTGTGTAAAAGAGACATGCTGCAAAAATATTTGCCTCTCTTTTGCAAGCTTGGTATAACAACACATTGCACCCTGTAATGATCTTTGAATGCTGAGGCATGCTTTCAGCTCTTCAGAGAGAAAAAGGCAGCAGTGAAGGCAGTAGCTATGCAAGAAATTCTCTTGTTGTATCCACCAATGTTTATGGGTGCCTGAGCTTGTTTGGAATGCATGAACTGTGGAAAATGGCAGGCAGGATATTCCTATCGTTTAGCTGCAGGGACTTAATACACACATTCAGAACTGCAAATTTCCTTCAGTTTCCATATTTCAGTGAAGAGAAATAGTTTCTGCAACAAACTGAGCTTAGGCGATTTACTTCTGTCTCTGGCTGAATGAAAAGGATGGGAATGCTCCTAACTCAGGTACTTAATTATCCTACCCTTCTCAAGTTCGACATCTAAGTGAGCTGCCTGAAGCTACTTCTCAGACCATCTCAGGTGTCCCCTCCTGCTGAATGCTCAGGCTGATGTCTGCAAGGTTTGCCTGCTAGTGCTGTAGAGGAGGAGATAAATCTGAGGAAGACATAATGAAAAAATCCAGAGGTTTTTGAGGTTCCACATGACATGTGGCAGAGTAGGACATCCGGAGGACTTTAAAGTCCCAGGTGGCTTACTCAGTGTAACAAAGAGGAGAAAACTGCTGGGTGAAATTAGGTGATTAACACAGGAAAGGAAAAAAAAACCCCAATTTTCATAAGGAAATAGTTTGGCAAGATTTTGGTAATGTGTCCAAGGTTAAAAAAGGAGGCTGGCTTCAGGTTTTTTCTTGCTGTTAAGTGATGCACATCCACAGAGTGCCAAGAAGGATGCAGAAAAAGACTGAAGACTTCTGTGTTACTGAAACCTCAGTTTCACACAGCTCTGCTAGCTCCTACTTTGTGGCACTCTCATTTCCACCCCATTTAAACTGCAGAGCTGTGCAGTGCATCCTGAACATCTACCTCGCATCTTGGTCTTCCTCTCCTGGGACAGAGACTGGGGTCACAGGCCTTACCCACAGAGGCAGGGCAAGGTGTTTGTAGGGAACAAGGCAACAGGTACGCAGACAGCTAAGGCACTTTCTACTGGAACCTATTGACAGTTGGACAGCCTTTGGAAAAATTGAAAGTCAGCCATAATGATTTGAAAGTAGTTTTTAAAGGCATAAACTTACAGTTTTCCTAGTTCCTGCAAGGCCGGGATTTAGCTACACATTTTGTTGTAACCACTGGACAATAAACTGTGACTACAACTCCTTGATAATTTAGTCTATTCTGTAACTCCATGCTTATTTCTGCTGCCTGGTATGACTACTAAAATGTAAGTAAAATGTATGTATGTATGCATGCATGTATGTATGTATGTATACTAAAATTCCTGGTATGTATACTAAAAATCCACAGGTTTCCCAGTCCATACATTTGATAAGTTTGTTCTGGGCATGCGGGTGGTAGCACTATGGACTGGAGCTGTAGCAGTGCCTGTGATGATACATGGAGAGAAGAGCCCTGCATTTATTCACACAAAGCCCCATCACTCCAGCTCTCACAGGAAGGCAGATAAAGCACTTGTAGTTTGGATTCTTCTTGTCTTTTTCAAAGTCCTGTTCTCAGGAACCTGGGACTGTCATAGGCAGTTAGGAAAAATACTTGAAAATAGCACAATTTCATACCATTTGAAGCTGTGTTCTTCCACATATTTCAAATTATAAATTACTAAGAGCTTTTTTTTTACTTCAGAGCAAGATACATGTGGTGTACATTCATATACATATGAGTACCTTTACCTTTAAAAGACCACCAGGGAGACTTGCTGGCAATTTTCTATAGAGAAGAAAGTGGAAATGGATATGGACTGCTAATACCAGAATATTACCTACCATCTGGATAGGCTTAACACATGATAAACTGTGAGGTTTGGACATAGATTTGTGGTGCTTGAGGAGATTGGTTAAAAGCCTGTCTACATTGTACTGGCCTGACTCTCATCCTGTGGAGCCTTAGACTGTTTTTTTTTACAAAGTGAACACAGAATAACAATTGAGAGATATAGAAGCCTCAAATTTAGAATCATAAACTAGAAATAAGTGTGCTTACAGCATTTCTACCCATTTTTTTTTTAAATCACCTCTTAGTATTCAATTAGAGCACTCCAGATACATAGATTACAAAACCAAAAAGAAAAACTGTATTCAGCCATTTTTTTTACCTCCCATTTAACAAGGACCAAAAGGTTTTTAAATTCCTAGGTTCAGCTTCAAATCTCAGCTTCTCTTGGAGCTACATGATTTATTTAAAAATTTCTTGAGTTGCTTCAATATGTTTTTCTAATGTGGAATCTATTAAATGTGTTAACACCTTGTTTGTGACTTAATTACTGTCACTGATAGAAAGTGTAACTTGTTACTTCAATTTATGACTACTGCAGGGCTATTATAGTTATGATGGCCAGAGGGTGTAAAAAAGGCAGATTTCATAAGGCTCAGTAGTATTTTTTATAAGACAGATTGAAACAGTTGAGAAAAGAAGAGGAGATTTAGCACTTTTGTACCTAAGAGCTCACTTGTTTTTATCAATGATATGAGTTAGACATTAAAAAATAATATTTCTCCCTGAAAACGTTGCCTGACAAGGAACCATACAGGCATAATTTGTTGGGGTCAGTTATTGCAAGGGCAAATTATAAAGCACTACTGCCTTCTGATGGCTTTTCACTGGCCTGGGAAGAGCAGAATGGGTGACAGATGTTCTGTGATGCACAGTGTTAATGTACAGCTGTAGGAGGGTGAGTTTTAGGCTCCCTCTTGTCCCCTTCTCTCCCCATTGTCCTCTTGCTGGGTTATGTCCCAACACTGTGTTGCTCATACGTGAGTTATCAGGAGGCAGATTCAGCTGGCATTGTCTCATCAGTCTACCTTCTTTTTATTTATCACTGCTAGAGTCTCCTAACCAACATCAAAATTTGTAAGTGATCACTTTGGCTTCAAATCATGTAGTTCTGGAGGGGTCTCAAAGGCCATATCTCTACTAGAGATCAGATGAAAATGGACTTACATAGACCCAACGTAACTAATCAATTCTTAGAAATCTTCATTGATAAACCTTCAGCTTTTCTAGGTTTCCTCTTTGTGACAGTTAACTGTACTATATTTCAGAAAGTTCTTTTAAACACCTATTCTAAGTCTTTTCCTATGAACCAACACAAATATTTCACAGCATGGCATTAAAAACTGATCCCTGAGGACCTGACAAGGAAAACATAGTTTCTGTGAGAATTCCCTGTTTGCAATTTCAAGAAAAACTCATACTTTTAAAGCTATTCAAGATACACCATGTTCAGTTTATTGTTCTTTTAGTTTCTTAACCAAAATTTCATGAGGTACCAAGCCAAACATCTTACAGTACTGGCGTGAACATTATTACCTTTATCAACCAAACACATCCAATATTTGAATGCTAATGAGCTATCTAAGACAGTTTCTTAATCATGCCTATTCCTTTCCAGCAGAAAACTCCAAACTTAATCCTTCCCCTGCCAAGCCCTCGCTCTGGCTTATTTGAAATACCTCTTTTTTAGAAAACTGGGAGGGAATGAATCTTGTTTTGTGAAAGGGGGAAAACCAAAGCTGTTGCTTCCTTCTTTCTCCTTACCTCTTCTCATTGCCTACAAGAAAACAAGCCAGCTAAGTTGTATGTGTACATATAATTAAAGTGAAGTAATTTTGGAAATAATTCCAATTTATAATGAAAAAGCGACATATTAGCTCGCAAATGATGTGTTTCAAAATTAGAGGTGTGCATAGGTTAAGTTTAAGATGATTGTTAAACATAAAATATGTCAATTAAAAAACCCAACAACCCTACTAACTACTATCATTTTCAGAACAAGTGAATGAGAACATCAAGTAATGAATTGAAATTAACTTGTTTCTCAATAATCACAGTCTATCTAATTTCTTATGTCTAAAACATCTGTTACTTACACATCAAAAGAAGAGTGGTTATATTGAAAGAAACTGGACAGTGTAGCTAGCTACTGGGGAGCCTTCCTTGCCAAATAGAAAATACCCTACTACATCCAGAGGAAAAAGGAACTTGAGTTATTTTTACATAGATATCTTTTAGCCATATATTCAGTATTTCCACAGAGAATCTATGCTGAATCATATGCTTTGGGATAAGAGGGCAACAAAAATTAAAGTAATTATTCATTATTGTTATTTTCATTGTATTTATTATAAAGTCAGTTTCATTGTATTTTCCCCCTCAGTTCCTTTAACTGAAATCTGGTTGAAGCGAAGCCTAAGTTCAGTGCAATGTAATTTAATGGAAGATTTAACTAGGAAGAGGTAATGAACACCTGTATCAAAAGTAGTGGTTACCATAAAATGATACGTGTGTTAAATATTTACCAGATCGCAGTATTATTTTCTGCTCAAAGTTTACGGAACTACTTAGTGTCCCAGGCTTGATGATGTGATAACCCTTGGTAAATATTGATTTTTAAATGGTGACCACTGTACAAATTTATACTTGCTAATGGAGGTCCACAAAGCAAACAGTACTAATTGAGCAAAAGCAAGGCACTTCTTCAGCTTGTATGTTTGACTTGACATATTGTGTCAGACACAATGCAGCTCCCATGTGTTTCCCACCAAAATGTGGGATGTTCACCATTCCTCTGGGCAACATAGAGATGTAAAGGTAAAAAATAAAATATCTGGTAATTTTTCCTTGTGTAACATCCACCTTTGTAGAAAAACACATGCGGTATTAAGTGTTCTCAAAACACTCATCATTCTACCTTCTCTTAACATGTGCTTTTGCTGCCTCTTTCATATTTTTTAGCCTTTTAATCTTTGTGTTTACAAACTGGCAAAGCAGAGTGATTACTAGTATTTCTAATGGCAAAACTTTTCCTCAAATCATGACTCTAAGGATCTGCCTTGTCTTTCCTCATTTCAAAGACTCATTCATAAGAGTCACCCTGACATCACAGGCCTACAGGTTTGGGACTGCAGAAAGTAAGGTGTTAAGACTCACAAAACACAGATCTCAGTGACATGGGCTGAGATCTGAAGGGGCTTCATCACCATTGCACGATGGCTTTGAAGCAACATTGGAGAGACCATCCATACACTGTACATCTCCACTTGTACTCAGTTATATTGTATTTTATGCAGAGCAAGAAAGAATTCACTGTGCAAGTGATGTAGAGTTACTTACTGGGTGTAAATGCTTTGCCCATGTTCCAAAAATACTTATACTGCAGGCTGCACACTGCAAGATTCTTCATTTTAAATGCATAGAATTGAAGAGATTGTGAGATTACTGAGAAAAACTGCTTATGTATTGCTGGACCTTAAATTTCACCCATTTACCCTACACTGCGCACCCCAATTAAGGCTAGAGCATATCTTCTGAGAAGAAATCCTGACTTGAGATGAGCAGAATTTTTAAAAAATTGGAAAATACCCAACTTTCTTGAAGAGGATTTTATCAGATTGTGTATTGCTCCCCTGGTATTTCAAGCATGGTGAAAGTCAACATGCAAAAGTTTTTTCCTGTCATCTTGTAGAGAAGAAGCAAATCAGTCAGAGCCAAATTTGGTATACTGTATATAAATGAAAAATAATAATAAAAAATAGCTGTGGATGTGTAGGGCAAATCTTTATCAAGAGCTTTATGCTCAGAGAGGAAGTTATTTAGTGAATTATTATAACCAGATAGAGCAAGAAGACCTCAAATCAGATTTACCTGCTCTGCTAGCATCCACCAGACTGGAGAGATGTTGAAGAAGCACTAGGAATAAGGCAGTAATGACCCTCCCAAGCTCACCTTTGTTTAGTCCATTGCAGTGGAAAGAATAAGTATAACCTGAGTCCACTGAGCTAGTTAGTCAGATATCTTCAGGCCAGAGGTATATATAGGTTAAACTTCCCAAGAAGTGCTTGTATGAATAAACTCCTCTTTTATTTCAACTCTTCACCTTCCTCTGCAGGGGCAGGCTTTTCTAAAATATTTCATGATTTAAAAACAAATTTTTATGTTCCATTTAACAACCTATACTACAGCTTAACTTGACAGCTAAAGATCTTTCAGTATTTCACTCACAATTTGACCTGTATTTCAAGCATGGCCTCCACATATAGATGGTAGTATTGGTAGATGTTGTGTACCCCTCAGACATCTGGGTTTAGTTTGAGTGGGATCTCTTTTAGATCTCCAACTTGTAATGGTGCTCTGAGCTTATGGCTGTAAGGAAAGAAGTCGTAGCAAATGACCAATTACCAATCAAGAACATTACTGGGTGTTTTGAATGTGTTTGCTGCTATAAATTGCAACCCATTGTTACATTTCTGTAGCTATAGAGCAGTTGTATATTTGCATAAAATATATGGGTCACTGGTATAAGAACATTAACAGGTGCTTCCAACAATCTTACTGTTTTCTTAGACAATAATGATGTGTTATAAAAACCTACATCATTGCCCCCATAGTATCTTTACTTCTGTCCTGGTTTGACCAGCCCAGGGAAGTGAGCTGGCTCATTTTGAGACTGGCATTTTATTGGACCAATGCGAAAGCATTTTCTAGCTCTTATTCCCTCTGAAAGGAAGCCCGGGATTCTCTTTTCTTCCGGCTGTCAGAGCACACACCTCTGCCCTCTCTTGGCCCTGGCTGACTGGAGGGGGAAGGGAAGGCCAGGAGGGCCAGGCAGGCTCAGATGATTTGGGAAGGATCTGCCAGCACAGAATTGGCTCTGCTGCTGGCCCGAGCTGAACCTGCCTCTGCTGCGTCTGGTGAGAGAGGGGGGGAGGCATGATGAGGCAGGCTGGAGTACTTGATAAGACTGAGGGGTGGAAAAGGAATTTTGAGAATCTGTCCAACTTTCCCGTGGTTGCCTTTTGGGCCTGGACCCTCTGAGAGCTGCCCCCCCTCCCCAGCACGACTTTGAAATCTGACACCATGGACTGCCATAGCCCGAAACTGTCTCTTGTTAACTCTTTTAGTGCATCAGTGCACAGATGAGATTTGGAAAGCCACCATCCTCTCTCCAGTGAGAGAAAACTAGAATGCAGATGTGTAAAGACCACATGAAGTATCAAAGTCAGTCAAGAAGGAGTGAAAGTCCAGGTGGAATGAGTGTGGGAAGTTGCTTTTGAGCTGTAAAAGACTCTTGCAAGCTATGGTGGTTGGTTATAACATATTGAAATGTTTCCTTTAAACCATAAAGAAGTATGGGGGAGATAAAAGAGTTCAAATTGTAGACCTGAGCAAAGGAGTGAAATGTTGAGGGGCCTGTTGATTTCATGAGAAGCTGAACAGAGAGATGAAGTGATAAGAACTCTTTGCCCTCGAAGAATCGAATCTCTGTTCCTCGGAGGTGAAGGTGGTCCCAAAGACAAAGAGAACCTTTGTTTTGAACATGTTATCTTTAAAATAAGACCCCATACATCGATGTGGTCCAGAGACACAACTGTGAACATGGGAGGAGTTTCATGAACGCAAAAGGATCCAGGAGGCTGTTGTTCATGAAGAATGGATCTACAAGAGAACTGTTTTCTTGTGGGAAAATTTACCATAGCAAAGGAGAGGTGCTTCCCTCCCTAAGTGAACTGAAGAAAGACTGTTTTAGAGGTGAAAAACTGACTGAGATTCCTGAGTGCTGTTTTCTTTACATTGTTGGTAAAGAGAAAAGAAAGTGTGGGGAGGGAGGAAGAGTGTTTTGAAGGTTCCATTCTCATTCTTGTTGTTTTTTCTTTCTTTTACTGTTAGTTAATATAAGTCTTATTACTTTTAAGCGTAAGCCTGCTTTTCTCTTGATTAGAAACTTTGAAATTGGCAAAATCTAACCAAAACACAAATTGGTGCTTCCATCCCGTTTCAAATTGAAACCACAACAACTTCAAAACACTGAAACTGAAGAAGGAAAAAGACATACTTTTGCCCTTTGTAAAGGGAAAATCTGAGCAAATTTTGCTTATGCAAAGATATTGGGTCTCACAGTCAGCAAGGGTGGGTAGTGACCAGAACAGAGACTTCTCAGTTGGATATTAGTGAGGGGCTCAGCCTTTCTGTATCATGTCTGGGGACAGGCATCTCACAAGCCACACAAGCTGTAGAGGCACACAAGAAGTCTCCCAGAAGCCTGGCTGACAGAGTCTGTGGACATTTGTGACTGTTGGAAACCATACACTTCAAACTGTTGTAAACTCAGAGAAAATCCTTGGCACGAAACCATGTAGAGATCAAGGCTTTCAGAAACCCTCCTAGTGTATTATTGAAGACACTTAGGTCTTTCCAGCTAAGCTTTCCAGCTTGGCTTTCCCAAGGTTTCAGGACTGATCCATCTGAGGACCACCAGCCATCAGATCTGGAGGGAACCAGCCTTGTTGTCCACATGGTTTTGTGAGATCTTGCAACAGCTGAGGAAGACAACTCAGCCTGTGAACTTTATACACAGCTGAAGTTTAAAAATCTCATGAGAAGTCATATAAAATCAACTGCAGTAGACATTGCCCTAGAGCCCTACAAACACAACTACACCACACAATACAGCAACACAGAAACTGTTTCATAATACAAAACCATTGCAAATTTATCTGTTAATGGCACAGAAAATCACTAAGATGAAAAGGGAAGAGAATCTCCAAGTCTGTTTCATCAGCTTCTTGCCAAATTGTGGACTGAAATCTGAGCAATACCTTTAATTCTGAAGCAAAATCCTGCAGCTCCTGCAAAGATTTGGGCTGGGCTATGTTATATGACTTCAGCTCTGAAACCAATTTATTTGTACTTAACCTACAGTTACTATTAACATGTTTGAAGCTAAACATACACATCAGTTGAATATATGAATATATGTGGGGTTTTTTTCTGGGTATATGCTTAGCTAATAAATGTTACAAACTTTTTTTTGTCTTGTCTTTGTACATATACTCTGTATTCTCTGTGGAGAGTACCTTACATATTCCTAGCATACTCTTCTCCCTTTTCTCTACTACAAGTTTGATTCTACACAAGGGAGACACATCAATGACTTGTATTTGTTAATATCATTTAATGGTTGTATAGGTGATTTTATTTATAGTCTCTGTCTTTCTAAGTTACTCAGCTATATAGATAAATGTATATGCATATATATAGCTTTACTAGAAATAAGGAAAACATTTCACATAATTCCAAATCTGTCTACCAATTAAATTATTCAAAAGGTTTTGTCATCACTTACAACGAAATACCTGCTCTACTGAAATCACCAGATAAATGCCATCCTGGACTTCAACAAAAATTACAAACACCCCTTTCTCCCCCATGCACTTATATTTCTTATTATCAGTTTGCACTTCTCACTATGTGCTGAAGTCTTAGAGCACAGTAATATGAGATGTACCCAGAATAAAAACTAATGAAATATTTACAAACAGATGAAAATGATAAGTGTGGGACTTGTGTTGTTTGATAGGTTTTATTTTTTTGTTGGGTTTTGGTTTTGTTTTTGTTTAAAGAACAAAACTGAAGTATGTCTTGATCTTTTGGCAAGCTTTGGGAATGATTTTAAAGAAACCCAGAAGTAGGAGGAACAGGCTGAAGAAAAGCTGCCTTTTCTTACCAGTGGCCTGCTATAGGGTCGTCCTGCTCATGTAAGTGCTTGGATGCTCTGAAGGTCATTTCCCTTGTGACTGAATGAAGCCTAGATTTTTTGTTTTTGAAGAAAATACTTCATAGTGTATATGGACTTCCAAGAACAATTAGGTAAAACTACATTAATATTGACATGGATGTGAGAAATCTTGGCTTATATTTGAAAATGCTTTATTCCATATCATCTCCCCTGCAACCCTCCAAAAAAAAAAAAAAAAAAAAAAAAGGAGAAATAACATGATACAAATTTAATCAGTTATTATGTTGGAAGGGACTTATCAGGATCACTGAGTTTCAGATAATTCTCTTGAAGATGCAGTTGATGAGAAGTCTCATAACTTGATGAGAAATCTACAGTGGTTCAAATATTTGCAACTCTCTGGATTAGGCAAATTTGCTATTTTAATTATTTATTTTTATGGAATACACATGGGGTCTCCCGTTTTCCTAAAGAATCACATAACTTTTTTCAAATGCCACAAATTATTTTGGTTTTTTTTTCATGAGAAAGTGATTTCCTAGATTTCCGTTAGAGCTACCCATATTGTAAAACTATGAATTTTACAGTGAGAAAAAGCAAAAATATCTTTTGAGTAGCAGCACTAGATACTTCATCCTCAGATATATCATTAAACACTTGTGGCCCTTTTATTGCTGTGACAGAAAAGTCACAGCAAAAAAGATGGAAAGATGGAAAGTGCTCAATCATATCGAGTTTTTAATTGACTACTTAGATTACTTAAAAAACTCATTGCTGGCAGGGATTTAAACAATTGGACAGAGCAGAACCAACAATTGGCAAGCAAGACTGGGCAAGCCCAGATGGACTCTGACCTTATCTTCTTCCTAAAGAGACTGAATATCTACTTTTTAGGCTTCATACACAGCAGAAGAAAGAATCAAAAACATTATCATGTTTTTTGGGGTTCTGGCAAGTTACATAGCCTACTTTTTTTTTATCTAATTCTGAAATGTAAAGAAGTCAGAAGTCAGCTAAAGTAACAAGGAAATGAAGTGTGGCAGTTTTGCCATCCCTCATTCTTGTTATTCAACCAGCTCAAATTTTCTGCCTAAAAGCTAATACAGAGTTTTGCTGCACTTGTGTTATCTGCCCAAACGGCTTCTAACTGGGTGCTGTCAAGAGTACTTGGTCTCCATCTGTGACATGTATATGTCAGACAGAGCATGCATAAAAGGACACTGTTTCTAACTGCTCAGAAGGAGCCCAGCAAGCCACCAGGGCTCAGGGCAAGCCCAGCCCAAGTCTCTTGCTGGTAAATTCACTGTGCTGACTGACAGTGCCCTGCAGGTCTCACTATTCAAGGGAAGGGTGAACTTTCTCTACAGGAAAATGAGTTTTCGTTTTCACCTCCAATTTTCACCTCTGAATTTCAGTGATCATCTCGGATAGCAATGGTTCTCAGCCTGAGCGACCCCAAATGTCCCTTCTTCTCAAAAAAAAAATTCTCCTTGCTATTCTGCAGAGGATCTTAATCCAATACTGACCTTGGATCCTCACATGCGACCCAGCTCTGAAATAAGAAACTAATTTTTCATTTAACTATACAAGACTAAATATTTAGTTCATTTATTTGTGGGTGGCCATCCATTTTTAATCAGCTAAGAAAATCAATATATATTGTATTTATGGAAAACAATATTTAAGGCTGGAATAGCTCATTAATGAAATAAGACCATATTTTCTCATTACTTCACATTTGTTTGGTTTTAGAGAAAAGTTATGATACCATTTAATCACTGTAATTGCTGAACTAGAAGTTTTCAAAATTTCCCTAATTTGAAGTCACAAAAAAATTTAATCATGTCCCAAAGCACCCTCTTCATATATTCTGTCTCTGAGTATATATGTTAATGTGCATTAATTATATTCTTTCTGAGCACTGTACATGTTTCTGACATGAGGTTTCTACATTACAGTGAAGGATTATTGTACTTTCTAGGCCCACTGCAGCTACAGCAGCTTCAATCACTTTAATATATTTTATTACAAGTAGCATTTAATTAACAGTACATCTACTGTCCATGTGAAGGATCCAATATTGCACAGGTTTAGGCACATTCTTAATTTTGCACACCTTGGGTAGTCCTATGGAACTGATGGTTTTTGTCAAAAGAATAGGATTCTAACCCCCGAAAAAACACTTAGACTTTCACGGCTGCATGAAGTGTCTGGCACTGTAGAGGCATGAAAGAGGAATGAGAACTGTGACTGAGAAAAATAAGATATTTTGGACAGGATCAGGAGATTAATTTAATTTCTACCTATATTTTATTTTTTAAAAGGAATTGATTTGCTGGTACTGGAAGATATTAGTTTGTGTACCTAAAGAGGCCTTCTTAATATACTGATGTATCTCTTGCAGGGTAGGTTTAAGGTGATTGTATGGGACAGTAAGCAACTGTGTTGGGACTGGAGCTTTTACCTCTTCTATTGTGAAAAAGAATCTTTCAAAGATATACTTCATAATTTTTAACTTTTTTTTTTACAAAAAAATTGCGATATTACCTTTGGGGAGTCAAGAAAATACAATATTAATCTTTTGGATAAAGGGAAGAACAGCTTAAAAAATTTGTCTTTGTCTGGTACCTAAGTCATACACCTTGCACATGCCTCTTCCCTACATGGATTTCCTGTAGGTTCCTCAAGGCACATATAAAGTATCCTGAACCAGAGACTTATATAAAAAAAAAAATCACTGTTCAAAGGAGAGGTCTCAGGGCATTTTCAAAGTCTTACTAGTTTTGTGCTTAGTTTGTACCTTTGGTCACACACTGCATTAGAGAGGTGGCTGCAGGAAAGATGGGAATCTTCAGCACTGCCTGAATGGTTTAGAATGGGGTTGGAAAAAATACAGGAAGAAGTGATGCTGTGCTAAAATTTTGTTTTTCTGTAGTTGAAAGCATTTATTAACACCAAGAAATAAAAGAGACATTATATAATTGCACATGGCAAAGACATGTCAACATTTAATTCTATCTATCTACCTATCTATCTGTCTGTCTGTCTCTTTATATTTAATCAGAAGTTTTAAAATATTTCCTTCAGAAATAATGTAATTTCTTCACACTGGTGTTGAATTGCAAATTATCTGGAAGCTCACTGTTTGAAAAATGATTGCGTCCCCTTTCTGTGAAACCACTAGGTGGAGATGTAGGTTTACCAAGCTAGGATTGCAATAAAAGGAACAAGATTGAAAAACGCCTCTTAAAAAAAAAGTACCAGATTGATAAATTATGTATCTTGTTGGTTACAAATTCCAACACATCTTTGAAGGAGGAAAAATGGGAAAAAACTAAATGCTCAGTTGTAAAATTGTCCAAGCAAATTATTATTTTTTAAGACACAAGTTCTGATGTTTAAGACTGAGAGAATAATCGCTTCATGCTATAAATTGTCTGCTGCCAATACACACACATTTTCCTTTATTCTTCTACCAGCTGCTAGCTCATGCTATCAGTGGTCAGGAACAAACAAACAAAAACTACCCCTAAATTTTTTTTAGCCTGCTTTCAAACTTTCAAACCAGTGGATATATGCCAGCATCTGGCAGATTTTAGGACTGTTGCTCAAGTTGAGGGAATTACTTTTAATTCTGGCACTTTTTCAGTAGCATGCTGATATCCAGATTAAGGCGTAAAAAGCAAAGTATGATACTCTGAGCTGCTTCCTTTAAAATAAGGCTTGCTTCTTTCTGTCTTTCTGCCATATATGGTTAATTGTGGAAAACGAAAATAAGAAGTTGAATGAGAGAGTTGTTTATGTGTACTGCTTCCACTTTCCTTCTACACAAACCTTTTCTGATTCTACTGCTTATCTATGTGCGCTGCAAAGTCTCCCACATCAAACAACAAGAATCTGAGCATTTTACAGCAGGGAAGAAGGATTCAGAATTCATTCTTCCACATTTCTCCTGTTATTTGAAAATGCTCAAGCAGCTCATGTTAACTTTTATGATGGGTAGGAAAAGCAAATGCAATCTTGACTTCTGCCCCTCAGCATCAAAAAGAAGTTCACTAATGTAGTCTATCTGCCTTCAGTTTCTTGTAAGGCTTCTGTAAATTTTTCTTTTTTTTTTTTTTTTTTTTTTTTTTTTGTTTTTTGTTACTGTAACTTTCAAAATCCTGTTAGAAAGTATGTGGAAATGAATTCACCTCCTTTTGAAACATTAGAAAAAGAAATGTGTGGCATATATTAATTTGGAAAAGGTCAGTATCTTCATAAAAATGACCCTTCCTTTTCTTTAACCTTGGATATAGACCTGCTTTTAGCCAAGTGTCTGAGATTTAATACCGTTTATTACAGGCCCTGTAATTCTACTAATAATGTGTGAAAGTCTTATTTGTAAGTGGGTAAATTATATATCAGTTCTAGCTTTTTTTTTCTTTCTGATTTCTGTCAAAGGCTTCTTGATTAGTGAGAAAAAAATTGGGAATGATACTTCAGAACTAAAAATTGAGAATTGCCGTGTTTTAGATTACATTATCCAGTGATGTTATTATTTCTGTCAGTGGCTGCAATTTCTAGGGCTGTTTCTAGGGAGGACAGCAGAAATGTGAGTAACTACTAAATATTTGAACAAATTAGGTCAAAAGAAGGGAGGCACTTCTTTTTCTGCTAGAAAACTCTTTAGACTCCCACCATCTGACAAACTCACAGAACTGACGATGCAGGGTCCTGCAGCTGTATTCATCATATTCAAGGGAAAATGCAGGCTGTTAGGAAGATAAACAATGAGGTTCTTCCAATAGTAAAAACCATAGAAGGGGAACAATTATAGTAAAAAATATAAGAAAAGGGAGATTAACAAATTATATTCTTATTTTGCAGGTGTATTATTACATTTTAAAACAAGTATTTCTCATACTCTTACCCTACCCTTCCACATTGCTGTGCTTCACAATTAATGTTGTTAATAATAAAATGGGAATCCTCATTATTTATGTGGACTAAAAAAATTCAGACTTCTTCAGAATAAAGTGCTTCAGATCTTGCATGGTGAAAATAAGAATACTAATTGTTTTATTTTTGAGTATTATAACAAGTCCTAAGAAATAGAGGAATACAGAAAAACCAGTGCTAAGCAGAAATGCAAAAGGAAGCCTGGTTGGGGAGGTGGCAGAGTTCAGTTTTCAACTTAAAGGACTGCATGATTTATTAGTATTATAAAAATATCTGACATTTTATAAATACATACATCCACACAAGCTATAAGTTCTTGTGTGAAGAAAGAAAGAAAGAAAGAAAGAAAGAAGAAAGAAAGAAAGAAAAAGAAAGAAAGAAAGAAAGAAAGAAAGAAAGAAAGAAAGAAAGAAAGAAAGAAAAAGAAAGAAAGAAAGAAGAAAGAAAGAAAGAAAGAAAAGAAAAGGAAAGAAAAAAGAAAGAAAGAAAAGAAAGAAGAAGAAAGAAGAAGAAAAGAAAGAAGAAGAAAGAAAGAAAGAAGTTCCTAAGCTGGATAGAAAGGATAAGGTTAAAGCTTCAATTTGCAAAGCACTGTATTTAGGAGGAATCTGTTTTTTGAGAATCAGAAAGAGTCACTGAGGTGAGAGTATTTCAACTGATGAAGAGCAGCCTGCCTGCCTCTAGCTCCCTCCCAACTAAAACTTGGGTTTGTTATAATCCAGTTCAGATCCTTACCCCAACCAACCCCCGCTTCCGCCTTCTCTGTCGACAATCTGCCCATCTTTTCATCCTACATTAGCTCTGAATGCCTCCTAATCAGTTACAGGTTTATAAAGACTACGAAGAGCCCCTGCATTAAGCAGCTTTTTCTCCTCAAGTGCTGAATATGAAGTTCTTACAAACCATTTCTTACGGTGGTCACACATACACCTACAGAGGTACTTGCCAAAATAACCCAGCACAGAATTAAGGCTCTTCTGAGAGTTGGAGAAAAGAAAGATTTCATCTTATTTCTAATGAAGGAAAAGGAAAGAAAGGAAAGGAAAGGAAAGGAAAGGAAAGGAAAGGAAAGGAAAGGAAAGGAAAGGAAAGGAAAGGAAAGGAAAGGAAAGGAAAGGAAAGGAAAGGAAAAGGAAAGGAAAGGAAAGGAAAGGAAAAGGAAAGGAAAGGAAAGGAAAGGAAAGGAAAGGAAAAGGAAAGGAAAGGAAAGGAAAGGAAAGGAAAGGAAAGGAAAGGAAAGGAAAGGAAAGGAAAGGAAAGGAAAGGAAAGGAAAGGAAAGGAATCTATTTGATCTATTTGTCAAGCAACTCTTGCTTTTAGCCTGTAATGTTGCATCTTAACTCTTTCTAAGCTACAGTCCAAGTTTGTCTGGAGTCATACCTTTTTTAATGTCCCTTAACAACAGGCCAAATTAGAAATAAGAAGCTGAAAGAGGCAAGAGTTTTCCAGCTTTAAGATTTAGGTGGCAGCACAAGAGCTGGGTACCTGAGTTCCCAGTTTCTTTGTAAATCTCACCTCACAAACAACCTTCTATCTTCAGCTCTCTCTTTAAAATGATACGCTAAGACTGTTGGACTAAGTTAAAATATCTTCTACCGAGCCAGCCGTCCCTGGTTTTAGAGTCTGATATGCGCAATGCGCACGCTCAAACGCAGAAACATCCTAACTCACAGCCACTGTAACAAACTGGAGGGCACAGGGAGGGGGGGAGGAAAGGGGGGAGGACCACCCTCTGACGATCACATCTGAGGAAAACAGACATTCCCCTCACCTTGAAACCCTCTCTACTTTTAGATGAGAATACATTTGATCAAAACACGATGCCATTCATCTTATGTGGCTGTTTGTCGATCATAGCTCCTGGAAGGATAAGCAAACCCTATGGAAAGGCATTTATCTAAATTATCCTGATAAAATGCTATCACTCTGTGGGAAAAGAAAAATGAGGCAGAATGCTAGTTTTTACCCAATTATACTAACCTGGAGGAAAATTAGGATGTGAAGTTGAGGTCCACTTAACAAAAGTTGGAGCACCGGTTTCAAAAAAGAAATATTTTCTTTAAATGAACTTTCTTCTTTGTGAGGATTCAGTCTGTTCGAAAACAAAAAGAAAAAAAAATATGAAAAAAGATGAAAAATATGAATTGCCTCTCCCATTCAAAGAGCATATAGTTAGGGTTTGTGACTTTCCCCTTGACAACTAGATAAGAAGATAAATGCATAGTTTCTCTTAATTAGCCTTTCTTAATTAAAAACACCAGAGGTATTTGTGGTCATAATGAACTCTTCTGACAGAATGGTCACTTGTTCTTCTGGATGTCACTCCATGAAAATTAGATTTATTTTTTAAAGGGGTATAAATTCTTTGCTAAGGAAGAAATAAATGATGCCTGCAAAACAGTGTCCCCTTGGTTTTCTCTGAATGAGATGGATGTGTATCTTGTGGGTTTTAGAATGGTGTGGGGCAGTATTAGCCATCATTAGCACCCCAGTATGGATCCAATTCACTAATTACTTATGCTGTCTTGGTTCACTGAGATTTAAGTACCAAGTCAATCCCATTATCTGCAGTCTCCCAAGCTTGCCAGAGTCATCCGTCTTTTATGGAAAAAAAAGCACAAGGGTTATCAATAGGCCCCTGAAATACTTGGGATTTTCCCACTTCAGGAGGAGGCAAGATTAGTCCTGACTAAAGTTGCATCTTCTCTAAGCTGCTACTTTGGATGTGATAAAAGTGAATGCTGACAATTATCCATTACTACATAAAGAGTAGGAGAGAGAGAGAAGGAGGCAAGAGCAGCGAGGAGAGAAGTCTGCCACACACGCCTGCATCTGTCCTACGGTCGCAGGCAGCTTTTCATATCACCTCAGAGCTACAAATTACAATTCATCTGTTACAAACACATGATAATATAGTCAGAAATCAGAAATTAAAATATTCCAACGGCCTCAGGCCTCCTCAGAGAGAAAGAGAGAGGGAGAGAGGCTGAGAGGGAGAGAAGGAGGAGGGAGAGGAGAGTGAGGAGTATGCTGAGCCCCTGCATTGCCTGTGTTGTTTGTGCCCTCCCTTCTCCATCCTACATGTTTAATGTCTGCGGCAGTACTGAGGCCTTGTCTGTTTGGGATGGTTGATTGACATCTGCTCTGCCGAGAGGAAGGAACTGGCAGCTATTGGCAGCACTGTCACGTTCATTTGCACACTTTATGAAGCAGCAGTGTGGCTACTAATACAAAAAGAAATCTTCTAAGCAGCATGACATCTCTTGGAATGGAATATTTGTCTTTACAAATGATTGCACTGCTGCCAGTACTTGACATGGTGCTCGCAAACATGTGTAATTGTTGGAAGTGTAATGATGATTATTTGCATATTTAATGTTCAAACAAGTACTGGAGAAGCAACTTAGACTAAACCTTTTATGGGGAGGATTTAAATATGTTCAGCATCAGCCTGATGAGTCCCAGAAAAGAGTCGGGGGTCTGAGAGGAGAGCTCACGAGCATGGCTGCTGTAGAAAGGGGGTTTAAGAAATCACCCTGGAATGTGACACTTTTACAGGTTTATTTTGAGACAGATTTCATATAAATTCCTCTCCCATTCATTTTAATTGCTCAAAATTATATTTAAACGTAATTATACAAAAATTTAGGTATGATCTACTTATCATGTGTCTGAAATCAGCCAAACAGCAAACTGAGGAAAGTAGATGTGCAAGCACATGTTTACCAGTAACATCAGTTTACAGAAAGCCTGTACATTATGGAAATGGCACTCATTTTAAGTCTTTGGTGTAAGTGTGAGGAGGGTGGAGGTCATGGGAGGGAGGCTTAAAAACCCTTTTTCCTGGGCTGGAAATGCAGCTCTGAACATTTGTGCTGGAAATCAGAGCCATGCCCAGCTTGATAGAAGAGGACTTTCCTCTGTGTAGAAAGCACTCCTGTTTCTGCCTTAGAAAGAGACTTTTCACTTTCCTGTTCCATATTATTTTTCCTCTTTTTAAATCTTGTGACACAGATATCTATTCAGCACACAGGCCTTCCATGCACATGTGCATGCAGGCATGCACGGCTGCACCTGTGAAGGGGAAAATGTTCTACAAAAGGGCTCTCCAACACAGCAGAAAGAAACAATACTTTTTAAGGCAGTATTGTTCCCTGGGATAGATACACATTGGTTTTATCAGTGAAATAATTTCAGATGCTACAGATACATGAATGGCAATTTAGCCTTTCACCTTAAATGAAGAATTTCTTTAACTGAGGACTTCATCTTTCAACTACTTTTCTGACCTTAAAGAGATGTCTTCTCCATTTGAAATTTTCCCTTTTTAAAATATTTATCTTAGCAATTAGCTTTCATCTCCCCACCCTATTCCAACTCTTCTTCCTTCCTACCTTTTCATCTATTTTCCTTTCTTTCTCTTTTTTTTGTGTGGTCTCAGTATCAAGAGATTTATAATCACCGAATCCTACATTGTTTGAGGGGCAGCACAATAAACTTGACTCAATTATCATGCCGTAAATTGATTTAAAAAAAAAAATCTGATGGATGAATAGAGACTGAATATCTTTGTCTCTGACCCTGTCATATCATCAGCAATTCTCTGGCAGGACTCCTACATGATTGACAACGCTGCTAATGAACACTGTCTTAGGCCATGTAATGATTTACCTGCCACGAACAAGGTTTGGCAATGCTACCTTTGCATCCCCATCAAAAAATTAATCCTTTAAAAACCAGATATATTATCTTGAAACACAGAAGTGTCTGGAAACTAATAGAAAAGTGGAGGCATAAGACAAATACATGTCTGATCATTAAGTTAATTAGGATTGTTTTGTTGCTTATCTTGTTACAAAAGCACTCCCCCTCTACTTATTTTAGCCACCTGTTGTCTCATCCTCATCCTTTATCTGACCAGCTCCTATCCTACCTTATTATTTACCTTAGCCAACAACTATAATTAGAGAATATTCAGCTGACTGTGATTGCAGCCATACTGCCCTACTGAATGCACATTGGACTTCTGTATTTGTTTTTTCTTTTTACTTTTATACTCACTTTCAGACCATCCGCCTGCTCTGATTTGTCTTCTAAGAAGCTGAAGATGCAGAAAAGTTTGTTCTGCATCTAGTATTAGCATGCAGCTCATGGGTCTTCTGACTCTACCTCCAGATCCTAACCAATCTGCCTCACCATACAAAGAGAGGGAAAATGCTATGATGTGAAGGACCCAATTGTTGATCACAGGTGGATACTACACCCACTACAGGATGAGCAGGATTCTGGAAGAAGGGTATTTATGTTGCTTCGTCAGCAATAAAAAGGGTCTTTTACTTCTTCAGACATCACAAAACATCCAAACTCATGTTTGCTGGTTCATTGAACATTACTCACTGGGTGTGCATCAGTATGTACTCCAGGTACACTTCCACAAAATGTAACTTACCTGAAATACAGTCATGCATTTTTGTAAGAAGCTAATTGCTTGCCTAAAGAAATGAGAGTGAGGGTAGGGGCACTGCAGGGCGGCTAGGAAAAGTGATGTTAAAGAGAGGAGGGGCTCATGAAAGAAACAGACTGCAAAGTTGAATTTAGTTCCTTATGAAATTCTTTGAAGAAGCAAAAGTATTTAAAAAACATATGACAATAATTAGCAGTATTTCTTTGGGGATTTGCTTGTTTGACCTTAGCCTTTTAATCTGTCAAAATATGCTAATAAGCCTGACAGACAGAAAGATAAAATACAGAGACAGATGAACTAACTGAGAAAACATCAGTACAATGCTGAATATACTTGTGGAAAAAGAAAAGAAAAACATTACCTCAAGGCTTTGATGACATGCTCACTATCAGGGAAAAGTTGCCTTCAAATTGGAGGGAGTGTATACATGAGATCCCTAAAACTGTAGCTGGCACCTCTGATTGTTTTATTTTGAATAGAGACACATTTTTTTAAGATCATTTTCAGTCTCAAATTTTAATCTCACATATTGAAACACCACTTTCTGCACATTGCTTTACTGCTGGGGATCACTGGATATGTGACAATCCATAACTTTATGGCTTGAGAATCCTAGAGCTGTTGAACAGGCAGGCAAGATGTTTCCTTCTACCTTGAACACCTCTGAAGAGGCTTAGTTTCCAATGGCAGGTTGGTTGGTGATGTGTGTTGGGTTTTCTTGGTGTTTTTTTTGGTTTTGTTTGCTTGTGGGTTTTTTGTTTTGTTTTGTTTGTTTTTTTTTTTTTTTTGTGTGAGACACCTTTCAGGTTATCTGTGTGAAGCCAGTGAGGATGATGGTCCCCCAAATAAACGGCCACTTTTAAGAACCAATCTATTCTTCATTCAAGGTATTCAAGGTGAGCTGCACAATAAGGAGTAACTCAACAGGAGTAAATAGCAACACATGGGTCAGCTCTTTTAGGACACAGGAAAAGGAGTTTAAATTTTCCTAATTTTATTTTTCCTTTGCAAAGCAACTGGTTCTGTCTTCTCACTATAAATCAAAGGACTTTTGATGGTACTAGAATAAGGCCATATCATAACAACAGACATTTAGAGAAGTGTCGTCTTTCCCTACATGTAAAGCTTCTCGTGCCCTTCTCTTCAAAAACTTGGAAAACTGCCTGATGGTGTTTTCATTGGTGTTCCTCATTGATACCAGCTATACCCAGAACAACAGAGAGCCTTTCTCCAAAATCAGAAACATGATGTTGTGATGATCCTCGGGAAGATAGTCATTCTCACTTCCACTCTTAATAAGTTATAAAGAAGAGGTTAAAGAACTTCTCTGGGCTAATGTTCTCTCCACATCCTGGTGTACTGGGACCTGTTTCCTGATGGCGAAGACAGGAATTATTGCAACCACAGAAAAAAACTTAGGCATACTTTTCCTTTCAGATATCCTGTTGCCATGAGATTTAAACCAAGAAATTAAACCTAAATCAGGATGTAGACTTCTCTTTGCTGTGTGACTAAGTTGGGCAGCTCACTTCCATGAAGTGAGACTGTGAAGGAGTTCTTCAAAATAAAATGTTTGCACATTGTATATCAGTGTATCTTATTTCCTGACAGGACATCTGATACTCAGCTTTTCCATACAGCCAAATGAAACATGACATTTAAACCCCCCTTTTTTTTTCCCAGTGAGTGAGCTACCCACCCCACTTAAGCTCCCTAAAAATATACAGAAAATGAAACACAGACATGTCTTAGCAGCCAGAAGTGTGTCTGAAATTACTGCCTTTGCAAAGCTTTTACACTTAGTCAACTTTATAATCACTTAAAGAGCTCATCCAAGATTGGATTTTTAAAAATGTAGCTAAGGGCTTTCTTCCTCTCTCTGAGCCAGATGCACAATTACAAGCCAAAAATTAAACCCAATTAAATTTTTAAAAGAAGTGAACGTGATCTTGCTGAAGGAGATACCTGGGGCCTACTGTTAAGGAACTGAGTGACCTGCCACATCCTGTGTCTTGCAAAGGTCCTCACACCAGGGCTTCGGAATTCAGTAAGCATGGTGATCTGCGCAGTGCATGGAACGTAGTCACGTCACTGCTTTTCTGATTAAGCAGCACAGATTTGCTTGTTGCTCCACTTTCACCTGCAGAACGTGACGCCTGCTTCTCGAAGCAAAGGCTCTGCTCAGGTGTCACCGGTGGGAAGGAGAGCCGACTTCTCAGCCGGGCCCTGCTACAGGCGGCGACAGATATGTCCCTCTCTTTGGATTATTCCCACCTTGATGCCCAACCTCTCAAGATGCACGGGTGAGGAGAGGGCAGGAAGGCACGCTCAAGGACGAGCATCCTCCCTAGTTCCCATCCCTCCAAGGGCCACCTTCAGCCGCCCCGGCCCTCGGGGCCGGCAGAGGCTGCCCCGCGGCTCCTGGCAGAGGCTGCCCCGCGGCTCCCGGCCCCGCCGGCCGTGTCCCGGCGCTGCCCGGCCCTGCAGGGGACGCTGCGGGAGCCGCGGGCCGGGGCAGGGGCCGGGGGTGCGGGCCGGGAGAGGAGAGCAGAGCCGGGCCGGGCCGGGAGAGGAGAGCCGGGGGCTGGGCCGGGCCGGGCCGGGCCGGGCCGGGGGTGCGGGCCGGGGGTGCGGGCCGGGAGAGGAGAGCAGAGCCGGGCCGGGCCGGGAGAGGAGAGCCGGAGGCCGGGCCGGGCCGGGGGTGCGGGCCGGGGGAAGGGAGCCGGGCCGGGCCGGGCCGGGCGGGCCGGGGGTGCGGCTGGGAGAAGGGAGCCGGCCGGGCCGGGCCGGGGGTGCGGGGCGGGGTAGCGGCGCCTTTTCTCCCCGGCAGCTCGGAGAGGTGGGCCGGTTCTTTCAGAGGGGCTGACAGATCTGAAGTTTTGGAGGCTGAATGAAAGAAACACTCAGCTAACAAAACAGTGCGCCACAGAAGAAGTTTCATCTGGTCTGGCCAAATCCCTCCTTTCTTTCCATCTTTTCTCTCCTAATAACAGCTGCCCTCTCATTCCCTGTTACTCCGCTGTGAAGAACAAAACCTCCCTCTGACTATCTGTTTTTCTTTTCTTCCCCAGAGTAGGTCTCATTACTGGTGATTAGCAGATGATTAAAACCAATTCAGCTTCCCCCAGTAGATATTTTCTCCCTGTTTGTGACTAACGCGTCAGTCTTCAATGAACGTGCTCCTAAGCTTATTAACGGGCTCAGAGGATTAGCTGCCACCGAGCGCCGCCACTCCGATATTGTGATGCAGCGAGTGACATGGAACCATTTGCTGAGCACAGGCAGGACCGCTGGGACCAAATATCTAAATCACAATTTTAGTTTTCGTCTGGGGGGGGGGCGGTGGGAAGGGGGAGGAAATCCCAACAATAATTACAAAAATCAAACGTTTGGCCACGTCTGAAAATAGATTTAAGGGCAGGAGGACTGCCGTTTAGGAATAACAACCCGTCGCCCCAACCAAAAAATAAAACCCCAAGGCCGTACCGACAGAAAAACTTAGGAGGTTCCCTCACAGGGCGATTAGCTGATTTGAAGTCCAAAAGGGAGCGTTTTGGGCAGCCACCAGTGCAAAACATGCAGGCCCCTTTCGAGGTTGATATGCAAAGGTGTGGGTATGTATCACATCTCTCTATCTGCTACCCATATATTACTATGTAAAACCCCAGAGTATAGCACTCTCAAATCGGAGATTAGAGCAGGATGCAAAATTAGAAGCTTCGCTTTATCCCACCCACCCCTTTAAAAACGATCAAGCTTAAATAAAATTTAATAGCTAATAATAAAGGAAAAGAGGTCAAAATTATCTTCAAGTTTGAATTATGCAGTAAATTATCCCAACGAAAAAAAAACACATCAGGAAACATATTAAAATAGGTCAAGAAAAATATTTTTGAATTACATGTTTTCTATTATTTTATGCTCTCTATTTGTTCTACATTTTCAAGGATTGTGGTTTTGAATTGTGGCCACCTTTATAAAATTCAGCCTCTGAATTACACCACACTAAACAGACATCATTGCTAGTAGCCCAGATAAATAAACTGATTTGTACTCATTCCTTTTAAGGTCACATGAAACTCAACAAGAAAATCCATTGTAGTTTTAGGAGAAATATCCTGATGAAAAACACCCCTTCCCTTTAGGTGTAGAACAGAAAAGAACAAACGCTTTTCTAGAAATTTCCCATAATGTGAAATTATAAAAGAAATATTGATGTCTGGTCAGATGAAATATTTTATTTGGCATGATTTGTAAAATTTACTTTGCTTTGTTCTATTTTGCAATAGTTGTTATTCATTTATTGTATATTATATAAGCAGAAATGTGAGAGGTTTTCATCAAATTTCTCAGTTCCTTAAAATCCTGACAACAAGCACTATTTATAAGGGCACTTTCAGATTTTGGGAAAATTTTTTATCTCAAAACCCATCTTTTTTTGTATTGAGGATTGTTTCAGGGGAAGATTTTAGAGTGACAAACTCTGTTGACTAAACAAAGAGTTAGAACCATAACTTTAAGCATCCAGCTTGGAAAAGAAAACAAAAAAACCCCTAACCCAACTTTAAAAAGTTTACATTAAAAAATCCTTACAAGGATTTTTTCTCATTCCATTTTAAAATGCATTAAAATAAAAGACTCCCCCAAATAATTCCCTTTTCACATCTTCAAATTTCTTCCATTTATATTTTTCATTGTCACTTTCCAGTGCAGCTTAACTCTGAGTGTGCTGAAGCTTGAAATGTAGCTTCCGATTTATAATAGCGACAGGACATGCAGCAAATGTCAACAAATCCCCTGTCACCCAGGCAAGGAGGAAATGTGAAAGGTAAGGCAGAGTAGCCCTTCCTTGCTGAATAACACACACACACACACATAAAAAACCCAAACCAAACAAACAAAAAAAAAACCCCAAAAAACACCACCCCAAAATCTCAGTAAAAAATAAAGAACTAAGATTCTGCTCAGGAAAAGGTATATGAGCCCATTAATATCGAACCAAAAGCAGGACAGGAGGGTGACACACTGAAAATTTCCAGTTATCAGTTACGCATACAATGCAGCTATAGACCTACATGATTATTGATAAACACCTAATTTTAAAATGAAACTCCCCTACCATATACCTTTCTCTTTGCAAAATTAAAGGAATTCCAACACACCAGACTGGCCATATTCTAAGAAAAAGCTCCCCATAAAACCCACATCACTGACCTCGAGTGACCTCAATAAATAAGTAACTGCTGAAGGATCAGCTCCCTTGTTGTGAAACAATAGACCCAAACTTAAGTGGAGCGCATGCAAGAAAATGTCACAGGAGGGTAGCACAGGATTTCAGAGCAGAAAGAAAGTTTGGGGAATAGCAAGCGCACTGCAAGTTGCTGAAGTAACCTTTAGCAAAGGAAATTCTACATTTGTCTTAACTTTTAGGGCAGCAGGTACCCCTCCTTCTTGCCATTCTGTTAATAGAGATGGAGAGATGTGATAGAAATACATTGTATTCTTTGCCACCCACTCTTTTTTTCCTGGTCTCTGAGATGTCATTTTATTAATGTATTCACTGGCCAACAATGAATCATGCAAAACATAGCAGGCCACTCATTCTTTACGAATTTTCTGTCACTGGTTTTTACTCTTTTTAATGTGATCAGTCACCTGAGTCACATTACATACAGGCTTATTTCTGTCTCCAGCTTGGAACAGAGTACCTGTAAGACAAGAGGGAAAGCTGCCTTTGATTGTGTCAAAAGGTCTATGAAATTAGGAGCTAATAGACTGGCTCATAAAGAAATTTAAGAATATTTTAAATCTTTTCCTTTGGACTACTTCCTGCCTGAAAAATCCTTACTAGGAAATGTGGATATTATGAGCAGGTTCATTCTTAAAATGGATTTTCTTCTTTTATCGTCAGGGACAGAATGTGATTTAGACAAATGGAGTATGGCAGGGAGCTTTCTTGTGTCATTTGAGGCCTTGTCCATCTGTAAGTTGAGGCCAGTGCCTATGAAAAGCAGGGCTTGCCTGTCCATCATATATGCAGATTTGAACTCAATACCACAATTGCAAGAGAGGGAGTTAGTTCATCTTCAGAGGCTACCACCACTGAGCTGGATATTACCTTCTTAATCCCAGCTATGATAACAATCATGTGTTAGTTAAAACCACTTTCCTGGTTGCTTTACTTCTTTCCGAGAAGAAAGAAGTAAAGAGATGATAAAGGGAAACATACTCCATCTGCAGCCAGAACCAGACTGGCTCAGAGAGTGGAAAGCTCATGTAAAATTGAGTTTCGAATGTTAATCTTAAAGCATTCATGTCCTAGTTTAAGATATCTGACTTAAATTTAGAAGTGGCAAGAGTGAAAACAGAGTTAGGAAGAGATGGAGAGAGCAAGGTGTAGGCAGAGGACTAGTTTTGCCCTCAGCAGCTGGTACTGTTACTAGAACACTGGGCAATACAGCAGGAATGCTGTTCAGGCATTAACACTGGAACCTTTCCTCTTCCTCAGGTTTCTACATTTAAAACCCAGATGATTATGCAGGAGTAGTATTTTCATCATCTTTTTACATGGAAGGGTGGACAAGTCTGGGTAGGAGACACTCCATTTTCTGGTTCACTTTTATATTTACTCTGTTTTGCATTCAGTCTTTTTTTTCAGCAGGAAGACATAAAGTTGTTGCCGACTTTGTATTCTACTGTACCACAACAATGGGTAGAGGGAAGGGAAAGCAAATGTGCAGAGTTGCCAGGAGACAGATTGATTCTGATCTCCAGAACCTTGGAACTTCCACCCTGACACTCCTCCCTTCTTCCTTCATTCCCTCACTCCAGGCATGAGGCAGATAGACCAGATATTGCAGGAAATGACCAGCTCCTGTTTTGTACTAAATCATTCAGTTCTGTTTAATTTTGGGTCGTTCACAGCCCCACAAAACAGTGTGAATGTTTTCAAAGAATGGCTGTGAAATGGGTGCAACATGGAAAATTCAAGTGGCAAATCTGCCTAGAAGCATCTGATCATTCTTTTCCTGCTTTCCTGCTTCCAAATGCCTATTTCTTCTTTGTGTTTAAAAGTAGCACTTGGAAAGAGGGAAAATAAATCAATCTGTTAATCTGTTTTTCTAGTGAAATAATATGTTTGCAAATACTCTTAAATGTGGATTAGGAATGGGGCAGAATTGGTGTTCCCCATCCACACCTCTGCCACATTTAGAGGATGATCTGAAAACACATGCCACCATAAGAAATGTATCTTTAAAAAGAAGTTTTTATATTTTTTTCTGATCTGAATTTAAATCCTGACTTGCAGCATAAATGGGAATGTACACAGTCTGAACTGATTTACCATCTCTGTAGCTTTTTTCTATCCATCACTAAACTCACTGACCATGAAGAGAAAGAACTTGAACATACTATCAAAAGCAATTAGAGATATTAGAGTAGAGAAATTGTAGAATTAAAGAAATAAAAGTCCTATAATGAATACAAAAGCAACAAAAAGATGCCTATATGTCTGGAGAAACCATACACAAAGGCACACAGAAGTGTAGCCTACTAAGCATAGGACAATGAAATACTGCACTCTCATACCTTGAAGGTTGGTCAGAGTTGTGGAAACCAGAGAGTATTGGTCAGATACTGGAGAAAGGAATTATGTTACTTGCAATTTCCAAAGAACTTGAAAGTAGAATAGAATAGAATAGAATAGAATAGAATAGAATAGAATAGAATAGAATAGAATATTTCAGCTGGAAAGAACCTAAAATTACCATCTAGTTTTACTGCCTGAGTACTTCAGGACTGATCAAAAGTCAAAGACGGTTATTAAGTTCACTGTCCAATTGCTTCCTTAACACTGAAACACTTTGGGTGTTGACCACCTCTCTGTGAAGCCTATGACATGTTTTAGCCCCTCTCTTGTTAAGGAGATGGTTTCAAAGTCTCAACCTCCTCTAGTGCAGTTTTGAACCAGTCCCATGTGTCCTAGCACTGGACAGTAGGAAGATAAGCACCTCCCTCTCCACCTCCTCAGGAAGATGTAGAGAGCAATTAGGTCAGGTCACCCTTCAGCCTTCTTTGCAACTGAGTCTACTTATAAATGTCATGTAAGGCTATCTAAATAGGGAAGATTCCAACTAATGTCAGTTTATAATGGCTTGTTTCTTTAACGTGGTTCCTTCTGCCCATTCCCTAGTGAAGAGAGTTATTCTCAATTTATTCTCAAGTTATTCTGATCACCCTGAGTGCTTTAAAGAGAAAATATTTAATTTATGTCCAATTTATGTTTTGAATCTCACTTCTTCTAAATTTTTTAAAAATATCTACTTTTTTTGAAGCTCTTACGGGCTTTATCTTAGTTATGAGTCACATTTATCTGCTATTTTTGTTTACCATTTCTATAAGTTTTGTTCTTAGATTCCCTGTCATTTTATCCCCATAGATGTGAAAAATGCAATTCAGCCTTACAGCTATGCCTTAGGTCTGGGTCTAGCCTTTCCACTGCCTGGGAGAACATGCTAAGATCGACACTTGGATCTTACCCAGTTTAGCTGCTTGCTTGATATAAAGATAACTCCTCCTGCTCTGGTGTGGGGTCCTCTGTGGGCTGCTGGGTGTATATCTGCTCTGACATGGTTCTTATTTTTGCAAAGGGGGACGATCTTCTTTGTCATGGGCTGCAGGCAAACCTTTGCTCCAGCACTGGGAGCACCTCCTCCCCGTTCTTTTTCAGCAGCCTTGGTGTACGCAGGGTTGTTTCTCTCACATTTTTTTTCCTCACTCTGCATCACAGCTGTTGTACAGAATTTTTTACCCTTTCTTAAATGTGAGGATTTACCAGCATTACTTATGGTCTAATCTTTGGACAGCAGGGAATCCATTTTGGAGCTATTTGGCCTCTCACAGACAACACCTTCAGACCACCCAACACTAAAGCTTTGCTTACATGGGTAAGCCCAGTACAATGTGGAAGTAATATGCTGTCTTACATGGTTGTCAAATTTATGCTAACTGAATAATTCTGCAGGTTAAAATGAAGTCATGGTATAGGTTGTGGGTGTTAAATTTGGATTTTCCCAAGTAGTCTATTCCTGCTACCCGCCCCCAATGGGTTTGGTCTGTCCCTGCCTAGCCACACCCTGTCCCATTGTATCTGTCCCCACGATGGGAACAGCTCTTGGGACTGATTCAGTTAGGAAGCTTGGAAATAGAGCTGCTGCTCTCTCTTTTGCACTCCCCTTGAGAAGAATAAACGCCTCTGCAAATGTGCCTTCTCGGACCGTTTCTTCAAACCTCGACTCTGGGGGTCGGGAGCCTAGAGAGCAGAAAGCCCCTCTGCTTTCTACCGTTCAAGGACTGGCCGCAGCCTGCGAACAGCTGCACCTGGCTGTGCAGCTGGGGGACACGGCTAGCCGGGCCCTGGGCCAGTAGCCACAATAGATATGTGTGAATGTCATTGCAGGTGCTGCTTTGGATCCATGTCTGAGACACAACCTTGAAAGGGCAAGAAAGAACATTCTGTTAATGAAACTACCTGTCAGAAACAGCTGAGAGTATGGGTATGCAATATGAGCAGAAGACAATGCCTGTGACTGTAAGACAATCTCTTCACAAATATGATAAAGCTCCAAAGAGACATTTATCTATGGCTCTTAGGAGCTACTCACACATTCAGAGAGTGCAGAAGAGGTTTCTTGCACAGAAGAGACAGAAGCCTAGGATGGAGGTAAATCTTCTTCAGTCTTATTACAATGGCTATTGAAAAATATTTAAGTGGGTTCTTACATATCTGTTTACTTGATTTGGCTGCACTTGCCTCTGGTGTTGTTATCCACAAACTCATTTTTTTCCTTTCTCTAAGTTACTAAGAGTAATTTGAAAACTATGGAGGGTTTTAAGTTTAATAAGTATATTTATTAATAAAGCCCCAACTTCAAGCTGTACTATCCAGCTCTTCAGTATCTTAGAAAAGGAAATTGTGTTTGTGAGAGGGTGGTAAATATAACAAAATAGTAGATGTCATGAATTCTTATAAAGAACCTTTCTCCCCAAATTTCTTGACCTGATGTTGATTCAAAGTGCACAAGCAATACAATTTTTGCCTGGTTCTAATGAAGAGAATTCTTAGTCTGACATATTTAGGGCAAATTAGGAAAATTTTAGTTTCCTAGTATTCTTAACTTCTCCTTCTAGAAGGTCTATCATGTACAGATTTTCCTCTCCATACATAGATGGTATAGCTGGAATGATAGCAGGCTTGATTAATTAATTAATTGCTTTCCTTTTCCATCTTGACATAGAGTCATAGAGTCATAGAGTATGCTGAGTTGAAAAGGACCCAAAACTATCATCAATTCTAACTCCTGGCCATGGATAGAACAGTCCTAAAAATCACTCAATGTGTCTGAGGGCATTGTCCAAGCGTTTCTTGAACTCTGTCAGGCTTGGCACTGTGACCACTTCCCTGGGTAGCTGTTACAGTGACCAGTCCCCCTCTGTGTGAAGAACCTTTTCCTAATACCCAAGCTTAAGACTTCCTGACACTGTCACCAGACTGTGTCAAGAGACTGTGACAGATGCTGTTCCCTTGAGTTCTACTGCTGGACATTGTACAGGAGAAATAAATGTCTGCTCTTCTACTTCTCATCATGGGGAAGCTGAAACTTCTGAAACTGTGTACATTTCCTAATGCAAGAACGGTGTGGAAAATTTTCAAGATGTCCACTATTGATCCTATATGTTGGCTGTGATGTTTATTTTCATTCCTCCTCTTTTCTGCATGGTACAGTGTTTTGGTAGATTTTAGAGACAAAATTGTCTCTAAATCACTTCTTTAATGAATGTCTGACATGTAGGGACTTGCATGTATGTAAAAATGGAAAACCCAGAGAAGGATGAGTCTTTAGAGCTAAAACTTTATTTCATGTACAGCACCACATGTAAGGAATATACAGAATGCAAGTGCTCTATAATTTTTTGTTTTCCTTTCTTCAGGAAAAAAACAACTGTGTCTGAAAAACTAAAGATAAATCTGTTATGTGGAAAACCATCCAATAGAGTAACAGAATTCTGAATTTGATAGGGTACTTTGATAGTGATGAGAAGAGCGGGAAGTTGCAAAGAAGGAAACAAGAAAGGAATGCAAGAATGAAGAGAAATGTAAGCAGAAGAACAGTGTAGTCAATGTAAGGTTAAACAGAGAAGAAAATGAAACTGAAGACTCTCAGAGAATGGTGACTGAGTTGCTTTCAGAGGAATTTCATAGCACTGAGAGAGGAGAGAGAAGAATATGATGGAGCTCTTAGAGACTATTTTAGACCCAAAAGGTCATATTTCAGCTGCCAAGAACTTGTTCTTAGTTTTACTCTTAGCTGTACAATATACTGTTCCATTTCTTGGAGACAAACCAAAGGATCCCAAATTATCAGCAGCCACCTGATCTGCAGTGCTGGAGACATGAGCAATTCATCAACAATTTCATAAGGTGAATGAGGGAAAATATTTTCCAAGTAGTGCTTGCATGATTTGCAGTGACATTTATGCATACCACGTGTCTTTCTTTTTCAACCCTACTGATCTCCAGTAAAGGTGAAAAAAAGGGAATCAGTCCAAATAAACAGAGTTCTTCTCTAGCTTTGTGTACCAAAGAGAAAAACACAGAATAACTTTAGCTGTACAGTGATGTGGATGCTTTAATCCAAATTATTTGGTTATTTGGTTTGCCTTTATTGAAAGAAGGTACAATTTAAAAAATATCTTGGCATTGCACACTATGCATCCAATGTTCGTGTCCATGAGAATTTTACCTTGTCTACACAATAAATGTCAATGGAATATCTTGGTAATACATTCGCAGACACAGAATGAAGATATGTGTCTGATAGTTGGACGTGCACAGTTCATGAAGCCCTTTTCTTCGAACCTTATTGTTGCTCCAGCAGTTTTTTCAATGTTGATAGCCCTGAGGGATATAATAAAATTAATTTCTTCACAAACCTCAATGACCGCTTCATCAAAAATTGGTTTTCCCCTCTCTGCTACTTAGGTAATTGACTGCCCGTATAGCAGCATTCTCTTGGATAACAAATAGCAAAAAAGAGCATATAGAATTTCTCAGATGTGTGAGTTGCAGCTCCATGGCTGGGACAAAGTCCTCTAATATCTTAATAGATGTGCTATTGTTTAATGAGATGATTCTGTACTTTCTGCTATATTTCCAGTGCAATTGGCTACTTCTAAAGTGAACTTACATTCTTGACTTGAAATGATTTGTCAGCTTAAATTCAGGCTGCAGCTAGTTTACTCTTGTGCAGTAGTTTATGCTATAGTGCTAGAACTGCTAGAGTGATGTTGGTTTTTTGTTTTCTGTGGCTTCAGACCTGATTCTGATTTTTCCACTGGTTTTCGAGGCATCTGTGAAGCAGCATAACAGAGAAAGAACTATGTTCTTAAAAACAGCTATTTCTGTATTTCAGCAATAGCCACACTGAAGCTTAATGTCTTAGACAAATAGGTGCACCCTATTGCACAGTAAGTTTTTGGCAAAGAATTCAATGATTCAAGCGTGTTTCCTTTTATAAACCAAGACAAGTTTTCCCAAGCCACTCTACCAGCAGGGTGATAAAGCAGCATACTGTCTTTTGTGAAGCTATGAATTCCTGCCTAGTTGTGTCAGATATCATCAGTTATCTGTTTTACTTGACACTGATACAGAACAGTGCTAACAGACACATAGGGTGTGTCATCAAGCTGCTAATATCAATGAGGTTGCAGGGTAGGCCCTGAAGATCAATTCTTTGAGTTTTATGCAATGGGGAAAGAGGGAGGAGAATGCAGATGTATTTTCAGTGTAAGACTTTCATCAGCCTGCAAGCTTGTTAATGGAATTAGTTCCCATGCATCAATATCACAGATGGGTAATGCCAGGGAAATGGCAGGCACAATGTGATGAGTAGTGCATCAAACAAGAGTGAGCAGGATCATACCAATAGCTCACCTCCAGGCAAATCAGAGGGCAAAACTGGATGAAGAGATTAGATCCTCATGCAAACCACTTTCAGAGAGGAGCAGAGGACCAGTTACTTTATATTACCTAAATTTACTACAACTGTGGGTGTAGCTTCCTTGAAGAAAACAGCTTGTGTAAACTTCTACTTTGGGGGCTACCTTACACTTTAGGTGTCAGCCTCACCACGTGGCCCTCAAAGACATGAATGACAGCAGTGTGGATAGTGGAATGAAGAGTAAAATGGATGAGTGCAGATTAAGTTTTCAAAGACAAGATCAGTCATGTCAGAAGCCATTTGTTTCACATCTTTAGTACTTTTGTCACAGCAATGCTATCAGAACAGAGAAATATTACTTTCTTTAATATTCTTTTTCAGACTCAAAAGTTAACATAATGAGAAGCAAAGACCCACACTGTCAGGTTTTTTAAATAGAAAAAAAAATGTTTTTTGTTGTTTGTTGTGTGTTTCACCTGACTTTACTTGTCTCTGTCTCTGTGAAAGCTTCTGTTTCCCCCAGCCTAGCATCTGAAGAAGAGGTTGAGATCGTCTGTTCTCTTGTTGTTTCAAGGATTTGTTTATTCTTTGTTATCTTACATTTGTGGCTCTGGCCTGCTGAGGTCTTCTTTGCAGGCCAGATTGTGAAAAACTCCCTAACTCCTTCCCCTTTGGGACGGCGTTATCTTTTATACTAAAAATTACATATGCTTTATTTACAATAACTCTCCAATACCTATCCAACACATTTAACAGTGTACCTTTACTCTAAACCAATTAAAAAGTGCCACCACCACAGCAGAAGGTGGAGTCTAAAAGACCAAGAAGAAGGACAGGGACATACCCTATTTCCTCCATCTTCACCCCTTAAACTCACATTCTAAAATACCAAAATTCTACTTTTTCACCCTGTGATATGTTAATTATCATTCTACCTAAATTCTTTTAACTTATAAATCTTCCAGGACAGCCAGAAGGATGTCCTGGTTCCCACACCAAACAAGTTTGAGTAATTTTCTGAATTGCAAGCAACCAGAGCAGGAAGGAGTAGACAAATGCTGGTTAGCAATAACTGTAATGTGTTACCACTGGCCTTAAACACACCAACTATTAAACATTAAAAGTAATCCTAAGTCAGCTCAATTCAGAGCTACACGACTGAATGTGTATGTGATGTGCCCAACCCAAAAAGACAGGCAGAGATTTTAGAACAGGCACAGTAGATTCTGAGTGTGACTTCTGAGTTTGACCCACATGTTGATATTCTGAAGTGGTTCAATTTATCAGTCTTGAGTCAGTGATGCTCTGAGGATCATTGTGCTATGGAATATCCTCAGGCTTCATAGAATCACAGAATGGGTCAGGTTGGAAAGAACCACCGTGGATCATTTGGTCTGACCTGCTCAGTCAGGGTCATCCTAGAGCATATGACACAGGATAGCATCCATATGGTTCTTGAGTATCCCCAGTGAGGGAAACTTCAAAACATCTCTGGGCAATCTGTTCCAGTGCACAAAACTGTTCCAGGCTGTTCTACTGTGTCTCTTCAGGGCTTCCAAGTGAACTTGCTAAGCATTTTGAGCTAGGCAATATCAGAACCAATAATAACAAAACAAAACAAGAGAGAAAAAGAACAAAAAAAAGACCTCAGAGAAACAGTGCTATGATTGAAATATTTATATTTTTTTTTCCCAGAATGTAAAGTAGAGCAGGAACCCCAAATTTTCGCTCAGATGAGTCTTGATCTCCTCCCATGGTTACGTTGACACTTTTGCTTCATCATAAGCAGTTTCACCTGTGGTTGTGGTGCATTTGGCAGTAATAATAGTAGGTACAACATATAACCTATGTTATTTGCACTCTTCTGAAAACCCAAATAAGTTCTTTAGGATACCCTAATACCATTAATCAGATAAAACTTCTGGCTAGTCCTTCATCCATCTAAATTATATAGTGTTATTTTACTGAAGCACATGACTCCATGGTAGTCAAGACAATGGTCTCAATGCAATAATTTTCCATAATGAGAAATATTTGAACTTCATAAATGTAATAGAAGAAAAATACATGAAAAAATTATTTGGGGGAAGAATTCCTTTAATAAATAGTCTGTCAAATTAATACTCTGACAATGTCACAAGAACTTTTTTGCATTATTACAGCATTTAACTCAGGTGGCAGCAACTATGCCACCAAAACGAGGCACTATATTTGTGCATGTATGCAAATATACATGCAGAGTATAGTAAAGGCAAGAAAGAAATCCAGAAAACCTTCCTTTGTTAATTCCAGTCCTTGAATTTTGTTAAAATATTAAACATACAGGAGAATTATTTTCCTGTTCTGGAAAAATAACATGAGACTGCATCTTCAGAAATATATTTTATTCTGGTAAGAAGTCAAATTACAGAGCACTGCGTCTGTCTGACAGTCTCATGTATACTTCAGAAACACAGAGCTACAAAATTAGATAATGTAGGTGAGGCTGCACACCAAACCTGTCCTGCTACAGTCCAAATGAGGTTATTGACTCAGAGAAGGAGTCATTGATAAAGCAATTATTACCAGTAGCCAGATGTGTGATAGCTCATTTTTGGAAATGGACAGATGCCCCAGCATTATTGTCCCATAGATATCAAACATAAGAAATTCTTTGAATAGAATGGAAATGACAAGCAGCCTTATATCAGAATCTAGTAGATTTAATGTGTAGCATTTCCTTGCAACCATAACAGAATAAACGCATGACTAAGAGTCCAAATAAGCAAAAATGAATCTTTTAAAGGTAACAAAATTGTATGTATTAGTCAGGTTTTCCAGAAACCTAATGCATTCCAATAAAGATTTATTTATTTTTTAAGCTACCAGGATATAATGTACTCAAAAGTTAGGTGCATAATTTCAGGTACATTCCATTTATTTCCATTCATTGCACATCCTTATTAGAAAACTCTGCCATCTGAATATTATACTGCTATACCAAATGTGCAGTTCTATAAATCAGCCAGTGAGAGAGTGTTCCAGCCCTTCCTGATGATAAATACAGTGGCAGGAATCTACTTTGTTTTGTAGCATGTAAGACTGATTAATCCAAAGCTGTTTGCAAACTTCATTTCATCCAGGATACCCCCACCCTTACAATCAGATTAACAAATCAAAGGTACATTCAAACTTGGAGACAGGTTGCCACTTAAGCATTTCAGATACTCGGGCATTTGGTTAAACTAAGCTTGGATTAACAAGGTCTGACTATTTAAAGGGAGTTATGTTTAGGGGTTCTCTGTCTCCACTGATTTTAAATGCTGAGCTCATGGGGTAGTGCCGTCCAGTCTTAAGAGCTTACAGAGCTTTACAGCCTCCCTGCAAGCTTCATGAGCTTAATTGAAGATAAGTATACACAAACTCACCTTCCTAGAAAGACCTCTATTTATGTGAGGGGGAAAAAACCCAAACAAATCTCTTTATGCAGCAACTAAGCTGCATCTTTTCTGTCATCATTTATACTTATTTTTATATAGTGGAATTTATTAGACTAAAACCCTTAATCATGTGGAATAGATGAAAGTGGAATCATTCAACACTGTCACCTTTTGTTGTCACTTGAAACTCTCTAGGAGGTGATAGAGCCTGATCAAATTATTTATTAGGAGCAAGTCATGTCAACAAATTTTGCCTCAGTGGAAAGTGGATCTGTGAGGGTCTGGGTCAAAGTCCTTCTCTGGCTTTCTTTTGTAAATTTAAAAATATAAAGACATAACTTTTTTGGCTAATATTCCCTGCAGTGTTCCCTTACCAGTTGGAAATGTCTAACTTTGTAACACAGAGAGATCAGATTTGCAATGGAGAAGCAAAAAAATGTGCAGAATCTCATCTCTCATGGAGAAACTGAGTACAGTCACCATTGAGAAAAGGAGGCCATTGGAGCCATATTCTTTCAGGATTCATGGCGTTGTATATGTGTAAGGGTTATGGAACAATGGTTTAATGACACTGCTGCACTGAGGGTTTTTTTTTTTTTTTCAGTTGTTGTGCTGGATTTGTCTGCAGTAGAGTTAATTTTCTTCCCAGAGGCTAGCATGGGGCTGTGTTTTGAACACAGGGCTGATAACATAGAGATGTTTTTGTTATGCTCACACAGGGCCAAGCACTTTTCAGCTTTTCACACTACCATGTTGGTGTGGAGAATGGGGGTCCATGGAAAATTGGGAGGAGCCACAGCAGGCACAGCTGACCCCAACTGACCAGAGAGATATTTCAAACCCTGTGACATCATGCTCAGTGTATAGGGGGAGGTACATTGAGAAAGGTGTGTGTATGGAGTGATGCCATTTGTCTTCCCAAGTAATTGTTGCACATGATGGGGACCTGGTCTCATGGAGATGGCTTAACACCTGCCTGTTCATGGGAAGTAGTGAATTAATTCTCTTTGCTTGTGTGTGTGGCTTTCACTTTCTCTATTAAACTGTTGTTATGTCAACCCATGAGATTTCCAGCTTTTACCCTTTTGATTCTCTCTCCAATCCTACTGGTGAGGGGTGGGTGAGTGGCTCTGTGTGGCTTTGTGGATGCCTGGGATTAAACCACAGCAGCTGATGCTGGTTAGAGGTGAGAAACAGAAATACGGACATGAGGCAAGAACTGTGGAGAAGGTTTCTTTGGTATGGTTTTATTAGTGTTGGCTTACATTCAGTCACTCAGAAAGAAACCCTTCATTTACATAGAGATATATATTGTCATAGGTAACTATATGTATTTTCTGTCCAATCACTTCTAAGGAATAAAGGCATTGTAATTTCTTCAGCAGTTTCAGATCATGATAAAAGCTTGATATCCATTACACCACAATAAAAATGCATTTTCAGAGCTTCTTTTTAACTTATTTATTTATTATTTATTATTTGAATATTTAAAAGAAGATTGTACTTCTGCAGAAATGTCCAAGTGTCCTAATGAAGGCAGGAAAGCTGCAAGTGAGCCAAAACTTATGCAAGATGATGAAGCTCCATTTGGAGAGGACGATTATGCTCACATCAGATGGGAGTGTGGCAGGTGATTCTTCCCACATGTCCTCTTTCTAAGCTATCTGCCTCTGGATAGGAAACTTCAAATTCATTGATCAGAAATGAGCTGTCCTTTGTCTGTAGAGCTAACTGAATTCAACACAATCTAGTGTTATTTGCATCTAATTGCTCCCTAGTCAGTCAATAATTTACATATTGAGGGTTCAGGAGAATGTTTGTTTTATAAAATGAAGAGTTACCTTAAAAATGTGCTTATGAATTGTTTAATTTTCAACCCTTACAAATGAAGAAATGAAGGGTCAGGAGGGAAAAGGAGGGGAGAAAATGTCTCAGGAATATTAGGAAATAATTTATGGATGAATAAATATAAGTAATGCTAGAATCTGAAAACTCTTTTCATTTTGCATCCTGACTTAATTTAAATAAAGAAAATACAATATGACACCATGTAAGGATGGCTGAATATTTATTTTTTTCTTTTACTAAAGTCAAAGTAGCACTTATGATAGGTTCAGGCGAAATCCCAATTGGTTTTATTCTCTCCTCCCAAATCTTCACTATAAATACATATTTTTTTGTGTGAAAGTACTTTGAATTTATTAGATTAGAGAAGATTAAGAGATATCAGCAAAAGAAAATGCGAGTGCCAGAAAGGCTGGGTATCCTGTTATTGGTGGTTCATGCTGGTCTCCTTTCAAAATTGAGGAGGACTTGGTCAGAAGGCCAAGTCTTACTATAGCTTCCTTTTTCCAAATTATTCCTGAAATCTTGCTACTTCTGTTTAATGGAGAAAGAGCTACAGTGGGAGTAAAGGGTATGTTCTGCCTTTAGATGGTACATCCTGCAGTGTCATGCTTTCATTTGTACCAAAACTCTTTACTGTCATCTGAAATTTAGATTTTTGCCTCTCTAAATGAAATTTTTCCTATGTATTTACGTCTGAACCACACAGAGTTAAGGAAGGAACCAATAATTTATTTTAATTCCTATGAAAGCTATTTTAGGTCCTTGACTACTGCATGGATGTTGCCACTCCTCACCATTCATCTGCAAAAGCCCCACATACCTGATTCACCTGCCCTTTTTTAGTGTGACTTCACTAAAGTGGAAAAGTTTTGCAAGTCACAAAATCTGTTCTGCAACAAGGAGAGTACCAAAGTCTGTGTCTCCTTACACAATTTGTCTAAATCAGAAAACACTGTTCCACTTAGGTCCATGGCTGGACTGACCTCTGCCTGTCCTTCTCCCTGCATGCATTCACTGTCTTTCCCTCTCACTTACATTTATATAAACAGTCTCAGTGAAGGAACCTACAAATGCAAATGCTGACAATTTGGTCTGCTTAAAATTCAGTGGCTAATAAAGTTCAAAATAGTATGCTGCCCTAGGGACTTTTAGCAAAGCACAGGTGTAACACAGGTCTCCCTTCCTTTCTTGGACTCTAAGTTAACACTTAAATGATGATTAAAACAAAACAGATGCAAACCAGAGCCAGTTGCAGTTGTTCTGATTAACATTAACAGTTGTTATACAAACAATTAGTAAGAAAAGACTACAACATCAGTTCTGTTGGCAGGAGAAGGCGCAGTCATGGCCAATCCAATCCAATTAAACCATGTCTCCAGTATGTAGATGAACAACAAAAGTGAAAATGAGAATATATCAATATATTGCCTTTCTCAAGGAACTGCAGATGCAGAGGAGATCCCAGGAGATGCAGAGGGCACTATGAGGAAGTAAGGATATAAGGTGAGGAAAAAAACCCAAACAGATTGAAATGGGTGCTCTGAAGCCAGATACCTTAGAGAATTAACATGGGTCCTTCGCCACTTGTAATGATGTGTAGTAACATCTGAAATGTCTGTCCCAAAAGATATTTTGAAATGTCAGAATTATTTTCAGTCAGAAACAATGAATTGAAATTTTGGAGTCTTTTAAGAAATTAATTTTTTAGTACCCACACCCCCCCACACACACTTCTGTTTTTAAAAACATGAATTTAAGTTCACAGAAGCACTCCATTATTTGCCTTATTATTTTTCTACATGATATATAGAATACTAAAATGAAGTTACATGACCGTAGTAAAATTCTAAAATTTCCATCATTTTTCATGAATTATTTCATTATTCAATATTTTCTACAGAATATGTTGACTTGATTGAGAAGTTTTCAAGTGGATCTTTTTTAAAAGCCAAAATGGTACTATATATCAATGCTTCCTTATTTTTGAATTCTCTAAATGAAAACTCTGACATTCTTTGAGTTTACATTTTGACCCAAATAAATAACAAACCTTCAAGATACAAAAAAACCCAAACAAACAAACAAACAAAAAAAAAACAAACCAAAAAACAAACAAAAAAAACCCTAATAAACTCTAATTCTGCTTGACAATTGGCTGGATCCTAAATCATATATGTTTCTTGTTACCAAAACACAATATCTCTTGATTATCTATAGTATCATTTATAGAGTGATGAAATGATAGTTCTTGTTTCTGAAAATCCTGTCTTGGTCTAATTAAGTATTACCTTTGTAGGGCCCTCTTACACACTTTATTTACTCAAGTTTTTAAGGCATAGCATTCTGAAATGCAGAGTAGTATACATATATATTAAAAAAGCATCACATTAGAAAGCTCAGAGGAGATGCAAGAATTCTCTTCCACTTTGGCTTGTAACTAAAAAGAAAATGCTGAAATGAAATGTGCCTTGCATTTTTTTTCACAGAAACCTCCTGAAATCAATTAGCAAGCACAAAAGGCAGAAATATATTTTACAAAATCAAAGTTAAAAAATCCCAAACAAACAAACAAAAAGCAGGACAGATCAAGATAATGCACATTAGGTATATTCTTCAGCTTAGGAAGGGCAACTTTAAGTTCATGTATTAGGTGAAAGTTCTCAAAGCTCATATTGTTATTTTCTCCCAGGGCACTGCTTACTGACAGATTCAACATGCAGAATGCATTTCTGCTGGATTTGATAAAAATACAATTAAAATTTTGTACAAGGGGGTACGCCAAATTGGCCTGCATCCTAGAACCCACTCCAAGCAAAACCTTGAGGAATATATTGTACAAGAAAAGGTCTGTCCCCTGGGATTACCTCCCACTTCCTTTAACCTGATATTTTGCTCATCCTATTATGAGATTCCTCAGAGGGGTGAAACACTAGATTGCCTCATTAAGACTCATCATTTACAAGATGTTGACAAACGTTGGCATTTATCCTGTTGTCACAACAAATGTGAGAAAATGACCACTTGGCAATAAGTGATTCTATGCAATTGCAGGTTGTAAAATGCAAGAATATGGGGGTGGGGGTGTGTGGGTAGGGGGATGGTCTGTGGATAATGTATTAGTATCACTATGTAGCATCTCTGAACAGTTTCTCAAGGCATCGTAACAAATCTCAGCTAAAATAAATAATAATGGACAGCTTCTTTTTGTAGAGTTTTCCACATGTGCAACCCAAACATTAATTAAGAAAAAAGAGAGAATAGTTTTAAACACAACATAATAATGAAACAGTTATTATTATCTTACTGAATATCTCATCGTGAGTACCCAGCATCCATACTGTCCTTGCTGACAGCCTGAAAACTCTCTGAACTCAGTTTGCCTCCAGCTCTCATCTGCCCTGAGGCTGATGACAGCATGGCCTTTCTTAACGAGGGTCATCTTGCCCCCTTGGTGTTTATCCTATGTGAGGTCATCACAGGAGGAGATCCCACAACAGGGATTGCTGAGATAGGTTTAGGTGTGTTCCTTCTGTTCTCCTCTGAGTCGTAGCACAAGTTTTTGAGAAGTGAAAGTTTTCTTCCTTTGGGAACACCAACAGTGTGGTCACAAGGTTGTCAGTCCTGTAGGCAAAAGTATGTCTTGGAGACAGAGTCATCATCTATAAAAGCAGACAAAGGTAAATGTGAAGATGTAAATGCCTAGAAAGTGGATGCAGTCCTTATCCTTAAAGCTACATTTAGGAGCTCCCTGTTTAGCTGAAGGACCTTGAATCCTGGAAGTACTTTGCTTCTTAGGTGTCCCAGGTTCTGTTTCTGAATACGCATCTCAATTTTGACCTTTTCTAGAAAGTTGACGTCTCTAACTATTGTTTTCTTTCAGCTAAATCAAAACTGAAGCAACAACTGATTATCTTAATTATAATGGCTTTATTAACAGACACCAACTGTTTTGTGAGTGATATTGCAAACAGTCAGAATCAAAAGTGACAATAACTTGTTTGCCAAGGGTGGTGACTTGCAGGTGGTTGGTAGTTCCATCCTGCTTGACTAATACACTGCCTCAAACACTGCTGTTGTGGTGGTTGTGGGGCTTTGAAAGAGACAACAAAATTGCCTTGTCATCAGAATTTGCAGCCACTGATTTCATAGTATCTAAATCCTAATCACCTTATTCAAAGAGTGGCATGTAATTCATTGATTCCCATTTCTGTCATTAATCACTATTGCTCACTTCATGTTTTTGATTATTTGATTTGATTTGTGTGTATGTGTGAGTTATTTGAAGCACAGAAGAATTTAGGCCTCTTGGAATCTAATGTCCATTGAGCCATGTTTTCAGTTGAGTATTGATGCTCCTATAATACTAAAAAAGGAAAAATGACAGCTCTGAGGGAATCCTTACATTCGCTGGAGCACACTACACTTTTGAAGTAAATACTTTTCAACACTAAATATATATTAGTAGCCATGTTAAATTTCTGTCTGGTGTATTGGACTTCAGCCTTTAAGATAAAGGGTATCCTCTTCTTACTTCTCCTCGCTGCAGTTACTCTTTGTGTCACAGACTCTCTCAAATCTACTACTGAATTATTTGGATGATCCCTTTGAACATTTGTTGTTGCTCCTTTAGATCTGGAAACATCTTATATATGATATGATGTTTTCCCAGTCACAATGCCCTAGAGTGTGGGTTTATTATGCTTTCTCCTTGCCTTTGTACTGTTCTGTTTTGTTTATAGTATTTTTAATTGAGTCCTGGACTCCCAATCTGCACTCATTAAACACAGAGCACATAAACACTTGTAAAGTAACAATAAAGTCACAGCCAGGTACTGGTGTTTTCCTCCCTGCTGACTTTACCTCTGCTGAACACAATTCATTAACATTTCCATTGCTTTGGTTACCCCATATTGGAATTTAAGTCTGTATTTGCTTACTTATTATTGCTTGTTGCCTATTCTAAACACTGATGCTCCTTTGTTTTCGCCAGACATACAGTGCTAATTCCATGCACCTGCCTACAAGCAAAGGGGGCTGAATGCCCCAACGTCAGTGTTTCCTAATGGTTCAAATATTTAACTGTGCTCCAAAAGACTTTTCCTTGCCTTGGGCAAAACTAAATGGACTCACAAAGTTACATGTAGAAATACATACAGTATTAACCAATTTCTTCACTGTAAAGAGCCCAAGTGGAAAATGATCAGCATTATTATTCCAATGAATAGATCAGTGTCTCACAACAGTAAGACCAGTTGAAAAGCTGGTTTTGTTGCATCCAGAGATCTGCTCATGATGAACAGACTGTTGCCACGGATGTGTTTGAGACTTCTCAATCAGCGTTAGGAATTGAATTACATTACATTTGTATCTCTGATGCACTAGCTTGCTACTCCACTGAGAGTGACTTCTTAAAGGTACAAGGCTGGACTGTGGGCAGATATGAAGGTGGGTTCCACACCTGAAAAACTGTCATGCATAGGTATACATCATGAACTGTACAGTTAGGTTTCTGTAAAGATCCACATTAGTATCTCTGCATCATTCTCTGCAGACTCATGAAGATGCAGAAGGTCATGGGACAAGATTATTCATATTTCTACATGGCATAGCATCTCAGGATATAGGAATACCTAGAGATGCTGGGAACTATAAAACACATGGAAATGTTTCAGTCTTCTAAAAGAAAGTTTTTAAGGGTAAAGATGGGTGATAATTTGATTGTTTGTGTTTTCTCCCTGGAAAATATTAAAAACTTACCAGTAATTTTTCACTGATTTTGTAAAACCAAAAAACATCAGTCTCTAAAAGAGAGAGTTTTCTCTGGATGCTTTCTTCTATGGCTGTGTGAAGCTCAAAACTAGTTTCTCTTTGTCAGTAGAAGAGCTCCCATTGAGCATAGAGGGACCAGGTGCCAGTCCTCTGTGTCCTACCAATGCACCTGAAGCAGATATACATAACCATATATGAGATATTAATATATATATATATATATATGCTATATATATATGCCCTGTTTGTGCCTCATTGCTAATTCACCATTATCATCTTCGTCTTCTAACACACTGTACATCAAGTAACAGCCGCACACTTCTTTGGTTTTCTTTTTGAACTCGTATGCTTATCTAGCAATCATCTATAAATAAAGGATAATGAAAAAAAAAGAATTTTACAGAAGCCAATATGGACAATGAAAATAATGAAAACCAGTTTGCCGACACTAAAAAGAAAGTTAATTGACCATCTGGAGGTGTGTGAAAACTTTTGTGAATGTGGTATAAAAATTGAGCAAGATCTTTTTCCTTGAGTTTACTAGTTTGTTAAATAATGCATTTGTCTTTCTTTTTCACCCTGAATTTTTTATTTTTATCAATTCAGAGAGAAAACCTATTCTTGTGCTCATGACACCTGCTTCTGCAGTTCTTCCTGTACATTCACAGTACAATATTCTTGTATACTGTAGTTTGTGCAATTTTCCTTATGAGCATATTAATAATAAGAACAATACATAATTCTACTGTAATAATAAACAGGAATTAGAACAGTGGTTAAATCTAGTAGGGTATAATTATAGGTTGTCCCAGTGAACTAAATTTCAGTGGGGTTTGGTTCTACAGTTTAGTGTAGTCTCTATTAAATATAGGAAAATCCAGTTAATTAATTAGCCCTTAGTGTTAAATGAGTTTCTTAAGCCTGAGAGACAAGGGGAATGTGGGATTTGTGGGGACTTGACAGTGAACGTTTAATGATGTTAAACCCAAAGTGACTGTTAATATAGGCTATGGTACCTGAGAATCAGAAATACAGTCAGAGAGATAAATGCAAATAAAGCACTTAGGTTTAACAGGAAATGAAGAATATTAATTTGCTCTGGATATTCAGATTGTCTTTGTATGACTTACAATTTTTTATGGTTAAAAATGCCAGTGCCAGGGTCCCTCATTCTCTGGCCATATGGAAGACACTTATTAAGAACAACTGGAAATGTTATGCAAAAATGTGAGTTGACTTTCTGAGCATTTATGTTGTCCTTTTTCTAGGTAGTTTTCCATCATGTGGAAAAGCTTCTTATGAAGGGTTGTACTTGGACAAGGGGACTGTCTTTCTTTACATACCTTTCTTCTGGGCAATCTCAGCGAGGATCAGTCCTGGGCTGTGTCAGAAGCCACCCTAAGGTTTCTCTGCCTGGTGACACTGTAAGCCTGGCTGCTATTTTTTTTTTCTGCTGAGTGGGCTTTTAGCCTCCCAGGAGGCCTCAGCCTGTTCTTTCCATGTGGACATCTCTTCGCGCATTATGACCTTTTCATTCTGACTCCTGTCCTATTTTGCCCACCCATCAAGCTTACCAAAAGGGTATAGTAGTACTAGTGTAGCTTACCAGGGCTCTGAGGGCACCACCAGCCCTTCCTGGTCCTGCCTACCACCCTTGAGCTCTTTGCACCCTGCCCAGGGCCCCATGTTACCCCCCAGGGTAGTCAGTGTCACTGCTGAAGACTAGCCCCACTGCAGTGACATGCCCCACAGCCCTGGCCATGGTCCCTGCTGATCCAGGTCCTGTCACAGCCTCAAGTCCTGACCCCTTCCCACAGTCATGCCTGCCCATCCTGGGCTGTGTCTGACCCAAGATTCCCTCAGTAAGTCTAATCTTGACCCCCAGATCACCAGCTGTGAGCTGATGTTTTGGCCTCACCCTTGGACCTACCATGCCACCTGGTTTCCCATCTGGCCCTTGCTGCCCCCAGAAAGAGATCATTCTCACCCCCAGTGGATATAATCACATTGCTCTTTTCTTTATTCACATCTTTCCATTTGTACATATTGTATTACCACAGTACTATCAAGAGTCATTTATAGCCGAATACTGGCATACATACAAAATGAAATTCATCCTCTTTAACTTTCTGCACCTGCAAAGTAGCTGTCTTCATCTTGGTTGGTCATAGAATCATGGAGTGACCTGGGTTGGAAGGGGCCTTAAAGATCATCTTGTTCCAACCTTGCCATGCCATTCTAGATTACCTTCATCTTCAGTGGCAATAGGTGACAATATTTCATTTATCTGGCCTGTATCATCAGTTTGGTGCACAAAACACAGTAAGGTGTAGCTGATACGAGGGTGAGTGGGCAGCAGGTAGGGGGTCTGAGCTTCTATGCTGCTTCTACATTCCCTCAGTCACTTGAGGCTGCACTACATATGGAGCCTGGAAAACAGCACATGTATTCCCAAAGAGGGGAGTTTTGAGTAGCTCCCTGACAGCCACTTCTCCCTATCCTGAGTTCAGTCCTTTGTGATTTTTTATTTCCATTTTCCACTTGAACCTTATGCTAATTCAATGCATCATGGGTAGTAGGGTTTATATTTTTGTTTTATCAGTTTGGTGGAGGGACAGTGATCAGGGACCTCTTGAGATGACAGTCTGTCAGATTGTAAATCAAGGAGGATCTCTCCCTTAGCAGCCATAAAGATTAAACAGACTAATGAATCAATGTTTTAGACCATCCACTCTGGGGAGCCTTCGCTTAAGTCCCAGCACTGTTGGTCAGGTCAGAAAATGCTCTTTTCTGTCAAGTGGTAAGTTTCCCTATGTGATAGTGTGCCTTCATCCTCCTTTGTGCAAGCTGTAAAAACCTGACAGAGGCAGATGTCAATCCATACTGTTGTGACACTTCCTCATTCAATTCTAAAACTTAGTGAGAGATTGCACCGTCCAGTAACTGGCAAGAGAGAAGAGGCTGTGTTTTTTAATTTTGCAGAAATATGTTTAAAAGTTCACCTTTTATTTTTCCTATGATTAGGAAATATTTTCTGTTGAAGAATGTTTATAACCAACCACTCGCCACAAAACACCCAACCCTTTTGTTTTTGTTTATGATTGCTGTCTCAAGGGCACTTTACCTGAATCTTTGTTCAGTCTCTTAAAATTAGTAATACCACATGTGTAATTTTATTCTTACAGACCATATTTTTTTTAAGCTAAAATCTTTATGGAAATACTGAATCCTGTTAAATTTGGCAGCAGTTCAGTGATACTGAAATGGCCATAAATTACAGCATATGCACTTTGAAGCAGATGTTCTGTTAAAGTTCACATGTTCTGTCCATCTCTCTGACAACTGAAGCAATGATATTTAAAATTACACTCATGCCATTAGAAAACCATAATTTAATTTAGAGAATAAGATAGTCTTGTTGATTTGTATTACACTGAAGGAACATACCTTAATAAAATAATATAATTTAAAAAAATGTTTTGTGTAAATAAATTGTTAGAGATTTTTAGCAGAACAAATTTTTTCATGATAATTTTTGAGAATCAAAATTCTGTGTTCAGGAAATACTCGAAATAGTAAATACACTTCATTCAACACCTCCTCAGTTATAATTTTTTTACTTGAGCTAGTAAATGAATAAGCTTGTCATCTTTGTTTTGATACTGTTTAATAACACAGACCTATTAAATGCAAGAGATCCAGTGATGAAACAGAAAAATAAATGACTGCATTAAAAATGGCACTGCCCAGATGGTCCCATATAGAAGTTCTGATCTGAGTACTCACTAATTAAAGAGAAGGTGACTGGAATCAAAATCTATCTTCTAATTTTATATCTGACCCTTATCTACACATGAGGGCCATGAACACATTTAATTTTTGAACATAACCCAAAAAAGCACTTAAGCAGGTGCTTAACTATAAACTGATGTTTGACTCTTACTACCATAAGTAAAGATGATTTCCTGAATGTGGATCATGGAGGAATTTTAAGGCTAGATCCTAATTTTGCCAGATAAGGGAAACTGATCATGATTTATGAATCTGAACCTATTTTTTCTATGATGATGTTAAGACTCCAGGCATTTTATGCCTATGGAAGCTGAAAACTACTTCAAGTTGCACTAAAATTCTTTCATTAACAGCATATGAGTTTTCTGCAAGGTAACCCAGTTCACTGTGGTTCTTCTACCCTCTTACAGAATTACTGTGTTTTTTGGTTGAGAGAAATTTGCAGTCTGCAGAACTTATTATTTTATTCCATTTACATATATGTGTAAATCCACTATTGGAGAAACATAAAATATTACTAAACTGAACTTGAAGTAGTGAAGCTCAAACACAGTTTGATCAATAAGAAAATCTCTGTGTTTTGCTTAAACATCATCTGAAATATGGAATGAACATTAGCCAAGAAAACAGGTAAGAAAATCTTTAAACTGATACATGCCTTTCATGACAAGTAGCATCTCAGTGCCTGTACTGGATAAACAATCTAGACTCAGTAATTTTTTACCCTTTTTAACTTTAATTTATTGCCATGTCATGCAGACTTCTAATCAGTGATTTTTGTATTGAGAAAAAATCCCATCAGCAAGTGATAAATTTATAAGTAAACACCTACAGAAAAGTAAAGGGATTCCTCCCTGGTCTGGGCTCATGTTAAGCCAAATGTCTCCTCCCTGCCTTCCTGATCACTTTTTCCTGTATTTTTGCTGTGGGTTACACTCAGGCAATTCCAGTTCCTTGGATAAAGAAATGTTCAGCCCAGAAGGTTTCAGATTGTGAGCTTAATAGTTTCTGTCTGCTTCTCTTCACTTGTTAATGGTTTTCCTCTGCCCCAGCGTGGGTCAGCAATGGCCATGACCCCTAAGGGTATACTCATGCTGACGGGTGTCCTCACTGCAATAGGAGTCACCCAGTAGTAAAGGCTCTCAAGGATGTCCCTGCCCACAGCTGCAGTATCACAGGAATGTCCCTTCCCTGCTGTGGAATGTCCATGACTGCAATCCCTGGAAGGTGGCCCTCCATCGTGGGGTGCCTCCTTCCAAGAGCATATCTCCAGCCATGTCCTCAGCAGCCTCTCTCTGCATGTCTCCAGTCACACATCCCCAAGGACATCTCCCCATGTCTCTCATGCAGCTCATGAGTGCAGCCTTTCCATAACCTTGTCAGAGCTGGGGTGTGGGGGGCTCCCCTGAAGGGCTGCAGTTTTGAACACCTGATGGTGTTCACCCTGCTCTCATCAGTTTGAGAGCTGACTGAACCTGTCTGTGACTGTCACAGGGCAGCTCGTAGCTGCTTCCCTCATCAGGCACCCTGCAGTTTGCTACCCAAACAATGGCAATTATGCTCTAGGCAGTGGGTCTTCCATCCAGATCTTTCTTCTTGGGAGCAGGCTTTGCCTCAGAGATGAGAGAACACTACAAGAACTCATGACCCTGTTGTCTCACAGGACCTATGGGTAAGGGCTCATCCCAAGCAGAAAGGAAGTAATTCTGACGTTATGAATTATTTTATCCTCAGGAGCACTTTGAGCCAGGGGAGCCCATCTTCAACACAGTTTATAAACTTTACTAAAACCGTTTTTTTGGAGATCAGTTTTAATAGTGGCATGCAGCAGGGATAAAAAGCAGAGGTTTAAAAGAAAAATACACAAACCAAGAACAGCAGGAAGATACTCAGTGAAATTCTCAATACATAACAAGTCTCATCCTGGAACAACAAACCAAAATACCTAAAAAGATTTAAAATTATTTTAATACTTAAAGAGATTTCTTTTCTAGTTTACTAGTTACCAACTCTTACACATTTCCTATTCATTCAATTGTCTGTGCAGGATCATCAATGGGGCTTTCACTGTCTGTCCCCAAGTTTGCAGAGATAACATACAGCCGCTTGACCTGACAATGTAATGGGAAGCATAGAAGAAACTCAAAACCTTCAGGACAATGACCATAGTTTTTGCATTTCCAGTGTGTAACAACATCACATTCTCATCTTTGTACTGCATTCAGTATTTTATTGGCTTTTGTTCTATTCCATGTTGTTCTGAACTTCCATTATTTTACACTTATTTACACATGTTCACACAAGTCTGCTATAAATTTTTATCTGATACTCTCCCAGGTAAAACACATGAAAGCTGCTACTGTATATGCTAGTTAACTGAGCACCAATAGGCTGAGAAAGGAAGTACACCACGAAAGGGATGAAAGGCAGTAACAGCACAGCAAAATGTTCAGAATCATCTTGCCACTGATGACCACTGACCTGCTGTCCTTTCCAGGCTGCTCCTACTCACAGCCTTGGTGGCCATTTAGTACCTTCAAGGAGTCCTTATGACAGGATAAAAATTTCAATGCCTTACAGTACATCTGAAAGTCCAGCTGCCGGGTGTCTGTTTTCCTTACAAGAGTCTAGCTTCCATGCAAAAGGGCAAGAAAAAAAGCTCTTTTGTGATCCCTATCACAAGCCTTAAATCTTTCCATCTTTATGACAAGAGCAGGAACTAGACTGAACTGTTTGCTTTATTAAACCAACAAGAACTTCAGCAGCCAGTTTTGGTGGAGCCAGTACTGTAGCTCCACTGTTTACATGTGGGGGAGAATATGTAAACAACAGCTGGGGAAAAAAATAGAAAAAGGAACATCTATATTAGACTTTCAGACACTGCTAACATCAAAGATAAGTGAACAAGGCAGGGTTTCCTGAATCAAATAATGAGCTACAGTAAATATGAAAGATCAAATCAAGGATAACAAAACATTTTTATCCTTCCTCTGTATCTCGTAAAGAATTCTACTACTTCCATATGTACCGCATGAGATTTAAGAGTTCAGCTTTTAATTTCAGTCTATAGGAAAATCTCAAACTTCTATAGGGAGGCAGTATAGATGAACAATTGGATGATTTTTAACAAAAACCTGCATGTGATTAATCCTCTTTGTCACCAATGGATATGTGCAGGTTTTAGGAAGGGACAGCCCTAACGGTGACTTTGACTGCTTCTATATACACCATTGCAACAGCTTCTGCCTGACGGGGCTGTTGATCCTTGCTGTGAAAAAGGCTTTTCCTCTTTCCAAGGCAGAGCAGCTGGGAGAGTATTCCTCTGAAGTTTTACACACATTGAGGCAACAGAGCAGTTCCACTGGTGTCAAATGACCAGAGTGCCAAATACTGAAAATTTTCAGGTCATCAGAAAGCAGATAATGAGATTTTTGTCCTATTAAATATTACAGGAATGCTGTAATTTTACTGGAGCCAGGTTTTCACCTATATTGTAAAGTAAAATCCCAATCAAATTATTCTAGGAAATTTAACTGTTGATTACATTACTGTATTCATTAATGTCTCTATTAATCTTCCTTTCACAAGATAGGAATCAAATAATTAAATATTTGTGTTTTAGTGAAATGCAAAGGAAAGGTAAAGGCCTGATCTGAAAAGTAAAGATATTTTCAAGTTTAAAGAATCATGTGATCTGTATATCACTGCATGAAGAAAAAAGATAAGGGGCCATATCAAAGATCTGTAATTGGATTAGAAAATGATATAATCATATGGTGTCTTTATTGTTTAGATTAAGCCATTGTCTACCAGAAATAAGGGGGAAAAAAGAACAGGAATTAAAAGAACAGAAAAAAAAAAAAAAAAGGGAAAGGAATCTGTCTTCTATTTTTCCCTAAAACAAGACAAAACAAACCAAGGAATATTCAGAGACTGGAAGATGGGGCAACCTGATACTGGCAAAAGCCACTTGCGTTTCTCTCTCAAGCTATATTTTGCATTCACTCTTTTTGATATTTTAATTAAGTAGCTCTGATAGCTAACCTCCAGCCTCACTTAGAGTAGCACCGTGCTAGCTCTATCAGCTGGAATTACTGCACATTATATTCCATAAATTTTTTCCAAGCCCTGGAATTACCAAAGCTGCATTGTCATTGTGCATGTGATTAGTAATAACCATGGGCATCTGGGAGAGCATCCAGTAAGAGCTGGAGTCTCCAGGTGAATTTATCTTCTGTCACTTCATACGCCTTAAACACAGCACTAGGCAACACGAGGAGGGAATCCAGGTGTAGAGCAGAAGATCAGATTATGGCCTTGCCTCCAGCACACTGTCCTAGAGGATGCCTACGTCTGTAATACTCTCTGCAGCAGCAGCACAGGTCTGCAGCGCCTCAAGCTCCTGACAAACCTTCTTGGAACTGATCAGAAGGAGGTGATGAGAGTTTATGTGAGATCAGAGACAGCAAGAGAGGCACCCTTCCTGAGGGTGGTCCTGTTTGTCCCTTCAGATTTTACAGGCCTGGGGACCAGGGATCTTGAAGCTAGCTGTAAACTGAAGGTTGCACAGGAAAGCAGAACTGCGTACAAAGTAGGATGAATGTAGTTAGGAGCTGAGGTAGTAAAGAAGTTACGGATTTGTAATCTTGGTTTGGAGAGATGTGTGGAGGATAGCTAGAGGATGTGGCACCTTGCCACATGATTTTGAAAGTTGACTCCTAGATGCAAAACATTTACCCTTTATCTAAGCTCTGTAAGTTCATAACATGGGTAACAGAGAAAAACAAATGTACGCTGGACCATTCTTGCCAAAGCACATTCTTTGGAGAGCAAATCCCCCTGCAGTGAAAGCTGACCCTCACAGAAAGGCTGGAGATGTAGCAATCCTTCTGGATTAACGAGGCACTGTTAACCAAATACATAAAAAAGCTGAAAACCACAAGAACAAAATCTCACTGTTTCCATATGTGTCTTGGCTATATACATTTTGTGGTTGTACTGATGAAACTGCTGCATATTATGTGACCTCTGTTAACTATGAGTTAGATATGAGCGTGACCACATTTATTGTTGATTTTGACACAATCCATGAAACCACCACCCAAAAAGACAGCCCTGAAAGGATGCCTAAGATAGTTGTCACTTTTTTCATTGGGTGAGTTCCACATTGCCCTGTGGGCAGCAGGGGAACATAGTAAAAGAAAAAAAAGTATTCCCCATATGCAAACAAAGACAGGAAAACATGCTGGCAAGTTTCTATCCTATTACAGAGTAATAGGATAGAAACAACTACAATTGTTCCAGCAAAGTGATGTTAACTACCAAAGAGGGACAGGAGCTCTCCAGAAACTCAGTCTGTCATGGAGAATGTTCATAATAAGAGAAATAAGCCAACTTGTGCATTTACTTGGATATGACATCACTGACAGCCAATTAGAAAGTTCTACTTGTGTCATTTCATAATAAAGAAAAGACTATTCAGCACTCACTGCATCAAAGAACACATGTCACAGAGATTTGCACAGAAATGGGTTGATTAATTTTTAATGAATTATACCAGGAGAAGCTTCCTTGTATAAATTGCTGTGAGAATACCAGTGATAACCCATGCTTGAATAAAGAGTTTCTATATATGTGCATTCTACAACTACAGACACACTGAGCGAAGTTGAACTAAAAATTGTGCTACTCACCATAATCTATCCAGTTCATAGCAGCAGTAAAAGCAGCATGGGTTGCACGGTAGTGCAGGTTTTAAAGACCATTTTATTCACTGGAAGTGTGCCCTGTAACTAGCAGAATGCTTTCCCACTGTCTTTGTTTTCACTTCAGGAGTGGATGTCACTCTTGAAAACAGGCCTTTGCTGAACATTGCCTGGTCTCAGCAGAGCTTTTAAATTCTGTAATGCACCCTACAAGATTTCACATTTTGTGACTGAATAGCCATTTCCTTCACGGAATCAGTCAACTTATACACAGACTAACGGAGCATCCTTCTGGGCCAAAAATGTACTTTGAAATGGCAGTGTTTGTATTTCAAGGTGTGTAAAGGAAGGAGGTGTTTCAATAATGATATTAGGAAAACACCAGCTTTACATGACTCATGGAAAAGACAGGTAACTGACCCACTGTGGAGTGAGACATGGAGCTCAGGTGCTACTGTCCATGTGTTTATGGACAAGCAGTCTTCAGACTCACAGCAGGCCTTTCACACTAGCCATGGATATTCTTGTCTTCGTGCAGGAGGTGTTAAGTGCAGTACACACAAATAAGATTTAGAATTGTCACAAGTGCACCTCTTTGAAAAGTGAGCACATCCAGGGTTTTGTTGATTTCCAGCATACATGATTCCTTTCAAAAGTTTGAGACCACACAGATTTCATCATGAAACAAAGGTATTATGAATTCTGAACTAACTTGTGATTTAAGCTGATTAGATGAAAGGCACACAGTACTGACTTGATAGTTTGAACTTAAAGCAGCAAAGATGGACCTTTTTGTCTGTTCTGCACAAACTTTGGTTGTATAATAGTTAATCAATATGTGACCTTGGTTTCTACAGAATTGAAGTTATCAGGCACCTTCTATAGTCCATGCTATGCAAAACCTACTCAGGTTATTCTGGTCTGCTAATAGTAGTTTAGAATTGGGATCTAGACTATTGAAATGTGAGGTAAGTGCAGACAAAAATTCTAGTGTGCTTTTGATATTGAAATGAACTGAATAAAACCAGGGTGCTTATAGTTTCCTTATATAGAATCCTATATTAAAGAAAATACATTTCTAAAATAGAGTGAACTGATTTTAAAACAGTTTTGTGCATTTAATATTTAGAGCAAGTGCCTGAAAAGCATTTTCTCTTTTAGTTCCTTGTCATCTATGTTCAGGATTCATTATGTTACTTGGAGGCAACCAGGTGAATTTCCTCTGACTGTTGTTCATGCTGATCAAGGAATGCCAACGAATAGTGACTTTTTATTTTAATTGATCTGACTGGAATGAGCTGCCACTCTTCTTTGCATATGAACATATCTCTGTATGGAGATTTTGGTTACATTTTGTGCTCAGAATAATTTAGGATTAAAGGAAGAATTGTGGGTTCAAATACAAGAAGAGTTTTCTCACTAATATATTTTATTCCTGTATCTAGCACTGCCATAAATCAGAGAGGGAATACATTAGAGTGGCAACCGTAGAAAACAGAAGAAAAAAAGTCTCATTAAAATTAATGCATAATAGTTTATAGATTAAATTAAAAGCCAACAGGATCTCAATGCATTGCAACTGGCATTCCTGAATTAGTAGTTTCGGTTACAGCAAGTGAAAAATATTTGTAGTGAAAAATTTTACTTTTTTATTTCACTACTGTTCTTTGCGTAGTTTGCTATAGTTTTAAAATAGACAGGCAGAGAAAGAAAGATTTATTTGACCTACCTGTAAGCCTTGAAATATGTATTTAGCACAGCTGTTCTTTTGTGTTTAAACTCATCACAAAAATGCAGCTTTAATGTAACCCACCATTGATCTGCAGTAAGTGGAAACAAAATCTCTCCTTAATTAGTATCATCCAATCACTTTTTTACATTTCTACAGAACACACACTGTGAACTGTTTAATGGACTATTATTTAGAAGAGTGGCAAAGAGCTTGCAAAAAAAAAAAAGGCATATAGTGAAAATAAAAAACTAGCTGTGTCAATGAAAAATGTGTTGCAAAATAATGGAAAAAAAGATGTTTCATTAAGATGGGCTTCACTGGCATTTTACTGTATAGATGAACACTGCTCCAATTACTGCCAACAATGGAGAAAGAGATAGCGAGATATAGATTCATTACTTTCAACACCCTTAACTGTCTACCACTGAATTCGCTTATCTGTTCCTTTTTCTACAGGACCTGCGTGGAGGGGGGAAGGAATAAACAAAGAACTGAGTAGAGTGAATGTGTCACAAATTACCACAAACACACTGTGACTCAATGCACTTTTCATTTCTCTCCTCATTAACTGTGTCTTGCTCAAAATGAGAGACTGGGTCTAAACATAATCAAGTCCCACAGATAACAATTGACTTGACTGCTGGGGCAGTCATCACCTTCTAGCTACTGGGAAATAAATTTAGAAATAAAATGAGTTAAAATAAAATTCACTCTGCTCTCTTTTCTGTGCTCAGATAATTTGAAGGCCATCAAGGCCTGCAGAAACAATCCATCTCTCTGTGAAAAGGAAAGCAGCCTGTGCCACTACCAATAAGGCATGTCTTTAGTGTTATCAAGAGTAAGTATAATTACACAGTGGAAAGGCCATCAAAGTGTCTTGGGCACTGGTATTTTTTTCCTGAGGTCTTCATCAATAGTGCTGTCGGAATGAAAAGAATAAGTGGGGGGGGGGAAAGGGAAAAAAAAATAATATCCTCCAGATTGGTGTGACTGACCTGCAATCTAGTAGAGCACATTATAATTTGAGAGCAGTAGGACGATTCAATAAAAAATTTGCTGTCTTCCACTTTAAATCAGGAAGGATTAATTTCAAGAATGTGTGGATGCTCTTGTGGTCTTGGTTTTGTTAGTACAGAAATTTCTAAGAGGCTAAAGGACTTCCTGTTGCAGCTATTTGTACTTGCCCGGGCTCCTTTCTTCCCTTTAATAACAATGAATTTCTGATAGGCAGATTTCTGGCTGCCGAAGGGGAGGTAGGACTATTTTTTTCTGTTGACAAGTTGCCCTAGTCTTGCACTTTTCATTTGGATAAAACACAAATGAAGTCAATTTGTTTGCTATATTTCTATCAAGAGGAGCCACACCCTGATGTACAGGTTTTAGTGGAATTCCATTCACTAAAATACATACTCAATATGTCTGACGCTGTTTCAAAGGATGGGAATTCAAGGCTTTATGCCTGAGACTTGGCCTGTGGTGCTTGACTGATTAGTAAATGTTGTTCTTGTAAGGAGTACCCCTGATCTCTGGAGAGGGCTGTGCATGAATCAGTCACAGGAAGGTCTGGGTGTATGCGTAGAGCTAGTGCAAGCAGCTTGGTAGCTGATTATCTAATAATGGAACTACTTTTACGAACAGAGAATAACCCAAAACCTAGCTATTAACTTGCTTCTGGAAATCTTCTGTTTAATAAAAACAATGTTAGTAACAGTGGTATAAGTCCTGAAAATAATCACCAAATCCGATAATGAAAACCAATCATCTAAACATCAGTGTCCCCGGAAATCATGTTGTTCTTGGAACTTTCCTTTGCTGTGGCTACTACATCTGGAAATAACAGTGTCCAAAATGATGGTAACCATTTGCTCTAGGGCAAATTAGATCATTAAAAAGCTTTAACCAGTCAGAGGACATTTAAGCCTGCCTCAGTGGTTTGTTTCTACTGTTCACAACATTGGGGTTTTCAAAACCCCAATTTTATTAGATTTATTACTAAAAACAAGATTAATTGGGCTGTATGGCTTTGACAAAATTCTGGTTCTAAAATAATAATTATAGTTTTCCTGGAGTCCAAAAGAACTGAAGTGAAGCATATCCAGCAATGTGGCCAAAGATAACAAATTGAGAGTAGTGAGAGTAAAGAAGTATGACTGAGATAATGCATATGTGAAATCTCCCTGATATATATTCTCCTAAAGCTTTAAATTTTTATTGGCTAACTGGCAAAGAAGTTTATTTTTCTTAGATTTTTTTGGACACCAGTGTTGCCTGGAATTTGGGGGTAAAGGATGTGAGGTCTTTTTCCAAAAAGCTCTGTGACTAAAGTCTCACTCACGACAGTGATCCCTGAAGATTAAAGGGTCTGACCTGCCCAGACCTAGCTCAGCTGAGTCAGCAGCACAGACTGAACCACAAGTTCTGCTCCTGAGGAAACTGAGATGCACAACACTGAGAAATGTTTGAACCTCTGCCTTTATTTAGCTGTTCCATTGTACTGTCTGAAAGGACACAGTAACTGGAACATTCTTGGAGCATGTCAGCTGTGTTCCTTCTAGAATATATCTTTATTGCTGTCACAGAAGCAGTAGACATACAATGTCAGGGTAGTGCATAGACACTAAGTTAGTGATAAAGGAGGTGACTTCAGACAGTAGATGAATAGGAGCTGCAGCTGTACAGTACCCACAAAAGCTGTGTTAGTCTGTGTAGTTGCTCTTGTGACCGAGGTGTATAACCAGTACAGTCTAAGCTTCACTGGTTTCCAGCACATAAAACAAGCAAGCAGGATTAAAGAATTTTATTTTTTGTTACATTGACCCTTCCAAAAAGTAGATTTGTGTTTTCTAATCCATTTTTTCTAGTGTGTTAGAAGGCCATTTATGCCATAGCATTTTTGTTCTAGAAAGTAACTGAGACATAAATCCAGTTAATATCAGATGAAACTGTTCCAGACACAACAGAAAGAAACTCAATAAAAATAAGGTAAGTCTTTTTTATGTGTAATCACAACCTCTTAACAATAAAATTCATCACCCAAGTGATGAATTCTCTACCTTCTTGAATCAGAAGTCTGTGATTCCCTGCTGGATTAGTGGGCACTAACAGAGTCTTTCCATTTACTTCTCTATTTGAGGTCCAATTAACCAAATAAGCGTGAAAGCAGTTCCAAAAATCGCATGGTTTCCTGCCACTCTCACAGATAAGCATGATGCAGAGACACCTTTAATTTACCTGATCTGAAGATGAAGCATAGCAGATATGCATGTTGCTGGAGCCTGTCTCTTCCAGCTATTCCTGTGGAGCATGTCTGACAACTGCCTTTCTCCTTTTTTATTGCTGGCTAACATGGCTGTAACCTGTAAAACATGGCACAGCTGTGTTCAAAACATGGATGGCAGTGGGCTCCACTAACATTTCCGTTTTCCAGTCACTATGTCATGGTCATGAGTGAGGAACTAGGCTTAACAGAGAAAAACAGTCTTGAACTGAGTAATTACCTTTCTCCATCTGTTTTAAATACCATTCTACAGGTATTTAAAAGACACGTAGCTATAATGCCTAAGAACATAGAGTAATGGCAGGCTCGGAAATATGTGGTCAATGATTGGACTCTGATTTTAAAGGTCCTTTCCAACCTAATTTAGTCTATAACTCTATGTAACTGATACTCTTTCCAGTATTCATGTTTTCAAAGTTTTCCTGAAGTTTGGAGTGTAACAACACTTTAGTTATGTTTGAGATTTTTATTTACCCAAAGGTCTGTTCTGGGCAGACAAACAGCAGGAGAGTCATTTATGATCCATATACATCATTATGTTCCCAAGAATCCAGAAATCACTGAATATGGCTTCCAAAGAAGGTTAAATAAAAACATTACTTTGAGCTCAGGATTCATAAATATAAATGGTCTGTATCATTTGCAGTTTTTCCATGGGAGTATTATTTGGCGTAGCTTCATGCTGTGCCGAATTTGTGGGGTTTTAGATTATTGCTTTTTAGAAAAATCTGGTTTTGGCACACACATACAAGCACACAAATTGGAAAGGGAAATATTTACATTGTGAAATTAAACTTGTTCACATCTTCAATGATGATTTATTAAAGAAAAGTATATGGCAAACTGCAGAATAGTGACATGTACTCTGGGTTTTACATTCTCTGTATGAAACAACCACAAATCTCATTTAAAAACAAATAGTACTATAAAGACTTAGAGAAAGAAAATGAAACATTTGCATGTATAAAATACCTCATACAACACATCTTCATTCTGAAAGACTAAAGAAAACAAAATGTTTCTCCAAATGGCTTTTCAAGGGCATTATTTTTTATGGCCAGGATGTTTCTGTTTCTGTAGGCACCTATAATATGCTGTTGGATTACTTCACTGAGCGGCTGTTAGGTTAAGCACAATACTTTCAGTGTTGAAGTACTCAGTGGACAATGAAAGCTCAATACGAGTAAAAAAGTAAACAGGGAAGTTATAGGTGTTTTGTGGCAGGGTGGAGGAAGCAAAGCAGTATAAAGGACTAGACAATAAATTTGCTGCTTTTATTTGTATGTTTTATTATGCTATCCATTTATATGCAAAATTTATTATTAAAGATCGTGATTTATGCTAGACAGTTTATACTCATTTTATGGTCAAATTCCTCTTTGCGTATAGACATCTGAAATATATATATATACGTTTCTGCTAGTTAAGATAAATCCATTTGTGGCTAATGGAGACTAATTCATAGTTTTAAGTTGCAAGTTATCTGACCTTCTTTGAGGACTTTTTGGAGCACAAGCTAAAATGGACATCTGTTTTCTCTAAGAAAAGCCTAGTCTGAACAGCTCACATGTAGATACCTTCATGAAGGAGTATCCTGGTCCCACTGTCTGCTGCAATACACAAAACAGGCGTGCTGTGAATGTAGATAAAAAGGGAATAAGACATAAACCAAATATTGGATATTAGCAGGAAAAACAGAATTGCAGGAAGACTTGAATGTTAGGAAAGCTTCTGACTGCTGAAAAATTACAGCATATGTAAGTCTCTAGGCATGTCTGGTGTTCTCCAAAGCCAATGTTTCTCAGCATCTCTGAACAGTACTGGAAGGTCCCACTGTGAAATAATTATCAGCCTGGCTACAACACTCTCAGTTTTCTAGCCAGAATTTGAAGGAAAGGACAATTATGAGAGGACAACTCTGGTTGTTGCCAGAAGAGACACTAGGGCAGAAAACACCAACAAAAAGGAATAGTATCCAGGCTGGCAGCAAGTAATAGTATAGTGTTACTAGTAGGGTGGAAGGGAAGAAAATTATGAAAGCCTTCTAAAACCTGCTAATTTATCTGGAATAAAACTGTCTGAACAGTGTCTTGCAGTTATTTTATTCATTTAAAAAACAAAAATGTGAACAACTTGCTTTCATAAATAACACTGATAGAAAGTGATAGAAAAGGGAGTTATAAAAGGAAGAAATTTGAGTGCAGAGTACAGTGCAATAGTTTTTCAAGGTCAATGTAATTTCTCTTTCTAAACATGTTTCTTGCACAAAGTGGAATAGGAATATCAGAGGTTTGTATTTCCATCTGTTTGTTTAAAACCAGGTCTGTGCTCCAGCATGAACAGGCAAAGCTCTGATGAGCTAGAAGTACTTTGGTTCATGATGTACCCTCTAACAATGCCATAGTATGCTGAATTCCTTATGATAATTGTTAAGGTTTTATAAGTTTTAATAGCCATCACATGGTCACAAGCTGATTTTATGAAACTTCATTCATTAGTCTGAGCAAAGCACTGCAGTACAAGTAAGAATTTCTAATTGAGTTTAGTAATAGGCTGAAAAGGTAGTTATCACACAAAGCAAATACAAAAGCAATGTAAAGAATTTTATTTTGTTTAGAATTGAAATCTGGCAGCAGTTTTATCCTGAGTCTTAAAGAAATGTATAGTAAGCGTTTAAGTGTACCCATGAACTGAGATCAAAAGTTAACAGTGGCATTATTTGTGAAATATGAGTGACCTTTGTGGATCTGTTTCAAGGCTCAGGTAGTCTAGAATTGAACGAGCTTACTCCAAGCATTTATGGACAGATCTGAATACGGGAAATAGGCACCTTGGAATAAGACTTATCAGTGCATGACTAGAAAACTGATTCTGACAACACTGTATCAGCTGGTAACTCACCCCTTAATTTTACCAGTAGGGTTAACCTTTAGACTCAGAAAACTAGGTTAATTTACCTAAATGTAAGTGTCTATGAGTATGCTAATGACTAAACGTCTTTAACAGTATAAACCTGGGGTACAGCTCAGATGTTCAGCCATATTCAGCTAATGACATTTAGTCATCCTAGAGTACCTAAGATATCTGCACAGATAGGCTTGACAGATATAATAGAGGAGTTGAGGTCTACTGGACTAGTAGCAACTGTCCAGGAAAGCTATCAGGGCAACTCAAATGCATCTGTCTAGGCAAATAAACTGAGCTGTTAGTCAGTAAGGCTCAGTTAACTCAGTGTAAAGGAAACATCTCATTTGGTAAACCAGAGCACTCTCTAGACTCACCGGACAGTGTTGACTAGGCTTTGAATTAATATTGGAAGACAGTCTTCTACCTCACATGCAGACAGATACTTTTAGACCTCTAAATGTAGGTCTCTAGATGTGGAACTGAATCAGACTTTGAGGATCTATAAAATTTATGTTTTCTTGGAAACAGCTTAGCAAATTAGCAGGCCAGAAAATTCTAAACCGTACATGTGCCAAACCTTATCAAGACACGATATTCTTTCAGAATTCTCTGGTGAGCAAACTCTCACAGGCCCACTCAGATGCCTGTGGAATGGGACCCAGTATGCAGTGACAGCTGGCTTTGTTCAAAGAACAGTTGAAGAAAAATATGTGCTGCTACTACTGCTACTACTACTACAACTACAAGAACTACTACTACTATTACTACTACTCCTCCTCTTTCCCTCTGTATAATGTACAAGAATGGTCACAGCGTTCATCCAGGGTAAGGAAGGACTGGGTTTGAAACAAAGCTTCTGTATAAACTGAGGTTAGTTAATCTTATCATAAATGTCAGGTTTGAGGCTTCACTTCTGATTTATAGCAGGGAATAGCTCTGGGATTTTGGTATCCAAATTCTTCAGGCTACCACCTTTACAAGAGTATGCACTCATGACTTAACATAGAAAGAAGGGTTTACCAAAGCTTACACAGGAATGTGCCTGGCTTTTTTATAGAGCTTGGACCTGGGAAAGCTTTTAACCTGGCCTGAGGAAATTTCAAATTTCTGAGTCTGTAGCATGAATATATCCAATGCAGGTCCAAAACTGAAATTTACATGTGTTTCCACTAGCTCATGAAGTTGTCAGATTTTAATGACCCACTATTTTGTCAAGGACATCTCCAGGCTTTCTTTCTTCAGATTATATGAATAAGTTACCTGCCAAAAGCAATCAGGATAATGTTGTGGCTAAATGCGCCATGTAGTAAAGGTAATATTTACAATAATACTCATAACTATGACAAGAGCTTTATATCCAGACTATGAACCAACAAGAATATCTGGTGAACACTTTGCAACATTTTTTTTGTGTAACTGCCTCTTTAGTTATGTAATTCAGAAAATTAAAGACAATGGCAGATTTGCATAAAAAGTAGACATATACACATTGATAATCTACAAAGGCCTAATTAATTCAGTATCTCTAGGGTATGTCATAATTTACAGGTCTAAAATTATGAGAAATTATGAGAAATGCCTTGTTAAAGTCTTTTGAATCTGACTACAGGTGTTCTAGCATTACTCCAGTAAGAGAGTTATTCAAATCCCATTCCCTTATCTGGTGGAATTTTTATCATTTGTGCTGCTATGTTTTGCCAACAAAAAATGAGAAAAGAGAAGACTCTGTTCACATTCATCTGTGGGGATTCAGCAATTAAATCAATTTGATTAACCAAAGACCCATTCTGCTGTGTATTTACATACTGTAATTACGAATTGGCAAATAGCGGGAAAAGTGGGAGCGTGGGATAGCGTGTTTTTATATCAGTTGTTCCAATACAACGCCTGTAATACTTCTAAATAAGCAGTCAGATCTATTCACTGTCTCAGCAGTCCAAATGGGTCGGATGAAGCAGTATTTTTAATGTGATTTGGGCTGTCTGACATGACACATTCTTTTATATGTAGCAAATGCTTAAAAGCCAGTACTACAGCTCCTGAGAATTGTTCTGTCTCATCTTTTTTAGTCTATATTTTCTTCTTCTCTACTACCAATATAACAGTCTGTTTATTTCAGACTTGCCAAACATCCAGGTTTGATCAAATCAATTTGATTTTCAGAGTGTTTGGTTGAGCTCAGATTGTAGCTTGGTCTACTGAAAATTGAGTAATGTCTATGTTGAAGGTGGCTGTGAGGAGAAAAACTGACAGGTTAAATCATCAAGGACTGCATTCTGGAAGCTCAGTTGTCAGGCTCTGACTGGGTGGCCTAACATGTGCTTCCAGTCCAAGCTAAGGAAGGAGCATTTTAGGGCACCAAGGGAACATAACTACTCCATAGACTGAACAGTCCTGTGGCATCTCAGGCTACCTGCAAGGCTCAGACACCACACCTTCACATATGGATAAAAATGTATGGAGCATTTTAATTTCCTCACAGCTACTTGGATATTGATCTTGTGTAGCTGCTGAGAGAGAAGGAAAATATGGACTGGTGAAGTACTACCATGCACACCATGCAAATAAATGATCAATAGAGCTGCATCATGCCAAAACACAGGAGTCATGATTAACCCATAGCCCCTAGTGATTGAAACAGCCCTGTCTTTTCCACGCAAGACAGTCTTTCTGTTCAACCCTGAACTGGAATAAAAATGAACTACATTTTGAATAGATAGTACTAACACTGATATTAATGTAGAATTTTGTATCACCCAAATAAAAAAGTGGCAATTCTCAGTGATTTTTGCATATAGTCCATATCAACAATAATTTCTAATATACTATATCTTTTCTTACATATATATATATTATTTAATTATTCTACTATTTATGTACCATATGAATTTATATATGTGTCTAGATTTAAGATAAAAATCACAATATCTATTTTGATTTTAAAAGGTTCCAGAGAAACCACCACATCTGCTCCAAAAGGTAATTTTCATTTACTCTTAAAAATCAGAGATTATTTTCAGTTTGTATTTATGTAGCTTCAGTTCCTTCTTATTATGCCTTTATCTACTAAATTAAAGACTCCATTACAAGAAATAATGCAGGTAATTTTAGACTGTTGTCATGTCATTTCTTAACCTTTTTATGTAAAGGAAACAGATTTACCCCTTTACTATAAGGTAGGTTTTCCAGTCCTTAGCTAATTTCTTTTTTCAATCTTTGTCAATTTAACAACAACCTTTTTTTAATGAAGGTGAGAGGTCAGGGCACAAGCCCTTCTCAGAATCTCCAGTTCCCACTGGTGATTCATCTGGAAGTCCTCACTCCACATATGGAGTAGGCACCTTGTTTCTGAAAGACTGGGCTTGTGCCAGACTTTGTTAAGTTTCCATTTATGCCATTCAAATGGACCTGCTGCTCAACATGCTAATGCAAGTGACCGCTTACATTAGCATCCACTTATCATGTAACATGTCATTTTTGTATCTTCTGTTCAGTTTACAAGAAATAAGAAGAAATTTATAAAAATATTGGAGTCTCTGAAATCCCTGAGCTGAAAATTTCCCATTTCCTGTTACTTGAATATTATTTTCTGATAGTTTGTCTTGTACTAAATATTTACTTTTTACCCTGGTTTCCAAAGAAATTTAATGTACACCTGTGAGAGATCTGGAAACATACAGTAGACTTATCTTCTTATCTTTTTTATTCCTCTTTTTCTTTCATTGACATTTTTTCCTGCCCTGTGAGTTCACAAGGGAATGCTTATGATTGTACACAGGTATTGCAATATTTCTACCGTGTAGGCATAAGTTTACTCACAGAACTACACAAAACCCTTGACAGAAAAGCTGTTATTTTCCAGAGCAGAGAAGTGGGAAGGAAAATCATTACACAAAGTCTTACATAAAAGTGTCTTTCTGAAATCTGATCTTTCTGTAGAGTCAACAAAGAAGCTCAGCCTTCTATTTCTGAAATGTCGTGGTTCATTTTAGGAACTGAAAGAATAAAACATCTGCCAAATATTCAATGGGAACAATATTGTTCTGTTTTAAAGGGGGCAAGATTGCAAGAAAGTAATCTACACCATAGGCAGTCTTAAGTAAAATAAATTATGATCCCAGGCTTGTAGATACTGTGCTTCCTAATACATCAGATTAGTGTTCATATTTGGTTTGTTACAAAAACGAAATCTGTCTGCACAGTTGAAGTCAGGTGCTGTGTTTTGTTTGAGAGGTGGTTGAAGAATTTGCCACTTACCTCTCTTTTATCATCCCATGTGAACATTTCCTTCCTATCTGAGCACGTATTCTAGTGGCAAGTGAACTCCACCAGGTTGCCTTTGAGCAGACAGAAAGCTCTCCCACTGCCATTTATAAAATGTGAGGGACCTAGGACAGCTATTCCTTAAGATCTCAGCCATAATTACTATCTCACAATACAGACCTGATAATTAACTCCACTCATTCTAGTTTTCCGCTCTCTCTTTTAAGGCATAAAGCTCAGGCTATCAGGAGCCTATCAAACCTCCTATTCTATATTATATCGGTTGTGGACGTAAGATATTTCAGGGCCTTAACAGTTACCAAATCACTTGTTAACAGGATGGCAGAGATTGGCAGGAATCTCTGGAGATATTTGGCCCGGCTCCCTGCTGAAGCACAGCTATCTAGAGCTGGTGGCCTAGGACCCTGTCCAGATGGCTTCTGGGTATGTCCAGTCTGGAAGAATCCACAAGCTCCTTGTGGTATATTTGCGGACGCTTTCCCAGTGAGTTCTTCATGGATCTGCCAACTGAATGAGAGTTAGTGGCTCACCAGTGGCTCTTCCCGGAGGATATACATAGAAAGTATGCATCCTTTGTGTGCCTGCTAAAGGGCTGAGGACAGCCTTGTCTTTGAAGATATCAGGTCTAAGTAAACAAAGTATTTTTCCCCCTAAGTTTTTTTCTTGGTCCTGTTCAAGGAAAGATGTGTGTTACAAGCCATTTCTTAAAAAGCTGTAAATATTTCCAGGATGATGGAATCTCTGTAATTTTTATGCTCTGTATTTCAGTGTAAGAGTAGCCTAATTTTCCTATGACCATGTTCTTGTCTAGTTCACTATTCATCCTTAAGCCTACAACAATGGCAATAAGACCATTGTAAGAATTTCTGATATTACCAACGGTTTTTAGGATGTACTACTGCCCTTTTGTTAAAATTAATTTACAAAAAAGATACTGTATAGACTCTAGTAAAATAAGACAGAGCCATAATTTGAAATTATGTAATAACTCATAACAAAACAAATTCAGATAGCAGTAAAAAGGCTTAACTTTTTTTGATTCAGAAAACTGCCAGCAAGGACTGGTAGATTCAGAGAGTAAAACATGTGGCTAATGCTCTGATTTTTGTTATGCTGTCTTTTCATATAAATTTTATATATATATATATATTCAATTTGTGGAGTTAGAAACACTATATTTGGCTTTTTTTCCTGCAGATCATAATATCACATGAGCTTCTAGAAAGACCTCAACTACTAAATAGCAGTGAGTGTAAAGATGCAAAATTATACCATGTGTAAAAATGTACAGAAATGACTGGAAAAATCCCAAACAAACAGAAAAGCAAGGTTCATGCCTTCAAGACTCTTCATCAATTTTTCTGTTATATGCAGTAATTTAAACAAAGCATATTGAATAATTAATTTTGAAAAAAAAAATGAGCTTTGTGATTAAAATGCCTTTTTTATCAGAAGATTATCTAGGTCACTACAGCAAAAAAGTGCATCAGCAAGAAGGAGTATTTGCTGTGTTGATAGTCCTCTGAGCATCTTCAATGAATGCCTGACTGGAGAATGAGAAACTGTTCTCTTGCCAGTTTTCAGTAACCATATGTTGTGTGTCTCCTGAATACTGACTGCAGAGAGGTGTTTTGGATCTTCTAGACACCAGTGAAAGAAAATATTTCTAGTTTCAAGAGGAAAAAAGAGAAGAGAGTAGACCTTTTTGGTCATGTTTAATTGCTCTGTTACCAGAAAAACATGTTGGATGCTAAATCTAGCATCTTCTTGTATCCTTCATAAAAATCAATCTTTTTTTTAATTAACATCTATTTCTTCTATAATAATCAGATAAGATTTTATTTACAGTAGTACTTCTGTGTGTCTTGGATGCCTTTAATAGGTCTTTTGTCCTATATCCCAATCGTACTCACATGTTTTTTAATGTGGGTTGGTGTGTTTGTCCTCCACCTGGTCTTGAGATTCAGTGGATAGTCGATAAGGACAAGCCTAAAAATTTTTTAATTCCTTTGGCTAGAGTGGTCGAAAACATGTAGTTTAACATTACATTTTATTATTTGTTTCCACAGAACAAAACAAGAAAATTTCAAGTGCCTCCATTCTTGGGAAATAAAAAAAAATTCTAAAAGCCTGCAACAGATATTCTTTTTTATTGTGGCTGTTGACTTCTGAGGAGTTATTGAATTTGATCAGGTATTAGAACAGATCTCACATTAAAATATAGGGTTAGAATTTTCTGTGCATGAAGCTCATTTTGTCAGACTGGTGGTATTCCCAAATGGCAATAATCAAATGATGTGAAATATCTGAAACTGTGGCTGTAGCTTGTGGATCAGGAGATATAAAAGTAACCTCAAATGGTTCGAAGTCAGGACAAGCTAGCATCTGCTATAATCCTTTACTGAAAGCTGCTACTTCTCACTGGAGAAAATAGCACATGTTTATGCTCAGGTCCCATTAACTTTCACTTGTGAGAAAATAATTCTTTTAAGGAAGTAATATATTTCAATATATTTGTGTTTGTGAGAGTCCTGTGGGTGAGCTATGTGAATAGATGGATACCTACACACACTTGGAAACTAAACATGTTTAATTACCATTACACAGATGGTAATTAAAAAGGAGGGTATAAAAATACATAATTAGATACCCTCCTTTCTAGTTACCATTTTTTTAAACAACAGACTATTTTAGAAGCATGAGAAAAAAAATGATAAAAGATCTATAATGTAGCCCAGGAGCAAATCAGTAGAGAGGTCTTTCTATTAAGTTGTCCAGATATCTCGTCTGATGACTTGCTTCTCTGTTTTGAACTTTGAATGTTAAAGTTCTCATACCCTCCTTCTAATTACATAGTTCTAGAAAATACAGTTAAATGTACAAATATATATATATATTATATATATATATATCACACACACATACATACATACATACGTATATATATGTATGTATGTGTGTGTATATATATATATAGGTATATATATAGGTATATATATAGGTGTGTATATATATATATATAAAGGTATATATAAAAGGTACCTTTATACCTATTTATATATTGTACAAATGTACAATCAAACCTTGCTTATTTACAAAGTAAGAGATCTCTTAACAGATGCTAAGAAAGTTTAGCACAGTGAGAGATGGCTTAAAGAGTTCTAGGGGGAGTTAAAAAAAAAAAAAAAAAGACAAGAGTGCTTTATTATTTATGTCAGAGAAATACAGGGTAAAAGCTAATTTGTGAATGTACATTATTTTTTTAGAATACCAGGACAGAATACTTTCTGTTCACAGAAGTATGTTCAGTGCTCGTAAGTACGGAGTATGCAATAATCTAGGCACACTGCTGTGGAAGGCCATCTTAGCTGTAATCATTCAACACAAATATTTGGCTTTATTTCTTTAGGTGATGAATCTCCTAAGCCCACTGCCAAACAATAGCATAGCAAAACATATAGTGAAAAGAGAGTGAGACTTCTCATGAAGAAACTCCTGCTTTGGGTTCTGGAAGTCTGACACCATTGTTGTTAAAGCATCCAGTACTGACACTGAAAACGGCATTGCATCCATATGGCTGGTGAAGCAACTTGCAAGATTAAAAGTTATGCTAGATGGAATTTTCACAATAAGGATTAAGAGACACATATTTGAATCAGTTAAAAAGTTTTTTGCTTCACTTTCGTAAAACAGACAGGATAGACAGTGGCACAACTCACCACAGCAAAATTTCTCCAGACTGAGACTTCATATCTAACTCAAAGTGAAATTTTTATCCTATTGCTTCACTCTGCATCCTCTGCTTAGAAGAATGCTGTGATTTTGGTAAGCAAAAAAGGACAAAAACTTAACTTTCTGCTGTCCTTTTGTACTCCCTTGCATGATTCCATGAGCATAGGATGGTAGTCAGCTCGCAGAGTCTTAAACAGTCTTGAAATAGCAGACTAGAGAAAACCAAAAGTATCTGCAAAACGGCATGATACAGGCTCTGTTGCTGAGCTAGTTAAAAAATTATCCAAGTCAAAATGGACCACAGAGGAATGAAAAGTCACAAAAGCTGACTCCAATGTTGTGAATCTGAGTCTCCTACGTTTTCTCCGTAGCCAGAAGATTCCTCTAAGGTGCAGTTCAGATCTGGTATTTGAGCAGCTATGAATCTCTCCTTACAGAAGATTTTGTTCTCAAGAAATAGCTTAGGAAAGTCGTAGATTGGGTTAACTTGATAAAGATGAAGTCTTTGTGAGCCCTTACATTCAATGTATCTCCTAGGTGTGGAATCCCTACACTTTGTACCGCATGACAATTAACTTTAATTTGGGCTCCAATACAGAGCAGATAAAATGATTTCCCACTGGGGACATGTGAGACTGGCATATGGGCTGCAGCACATCATCATTTTGTATTTATACAGAAACCAGATTTGAGCTGTGATTTTACTGGCTTACCTCACTATATCATCCCCAGCCCCAGCCCTCTCTCCCCCCCACCTCAGCCCTACAAGACTTGCTTTTTGGTGTACCCCAACAGGCCTGGTAGCCACAGATATCTGCCATAACTTCATATCCTACTCTGTATAATGCACTCTTGGCACAAGAGTACAAAATACATTGTGAAAAGGCTTGAAACAATCCACTTCCTAAAATGCATGCGGCTTAGAGAAGAGCATGACTAAGGTACAGAAAACTATGACCTAAGACTTGGAAGAAGGAAGGGCTCCAGACAACATTTCTGTACCTATGCCTTTGTCCTTGGGAATATCTCTCAGCCTTATGACAAAATGATCAGGCATGTGCATTAGAAGAAAACTAGTTTTTGGAATCCATGTTTGTATGTAAAGCATCCAGCCTCCCCAGCACGTATAAACTTTATTTGGAGCTGTGTGGGAACACCACCTGCTCACACTGCTCCAAGAAATTCCACTTAGAACATTCAGAAGCAGCTGGGATGTGAATATTTGATTCATCTCATCAGAAGCTGAAATTAGGATTGAAAACATAGATCATGTATTCTACTTACATTCCAAGAAAATATTTATTTCTTAATATTTTTGTTCACTGAAATATCACAAACTGCTTATCATTTCAAGCTTGTTTATGCTATGGGTTGATGTGGTTTATATTAAACTTTGCAAATGACTTCAAGGGGTCAAATTTGCCATGATTCAAGCCAGTTGACCTGCAATCTGGAATCAGTAGTTTCCATTGTGACCATCAGTCATGCAGCATGTAATGCTCTACAGCATGGCGTGCATGGGAAGCAATTTCCTGGGCTTTATAGTTGTATTGGTCATCTATTCCTGTAATTTTAGAAAACATAATGCTACAAAGAAAATTCCACGTGCTCCAGGAGGGATTAGAGTGAGGACTCTGCAACTGATAGCTCTAAGTCCAGTGAATACATTCTTCAGTGGGTGAACTAGTGGTACATTTTTCTTTATACAGACATAAGGGAAGCAGGATTCAACAAACAGCAAATTTTCCTCAACTGAAAAGAATTAGAATGCCTGAGGCTTCTTTTGATGTCTCTCAGTTTCTTGAAAAATTTTGTTCTTGTTCTGGTCTGAATCTTTTAACCTTTTTCTAGTTGTGCTATATACCTTGTACTATTACTTATTTTCAAGTCATAAATTAAAAGGCTAACTGTAGCAATGATCTGTGGAACCATTTTACTGAAATATCCAATCAGGCAGGGGTAGATTCCCATTCCTTCACTTATGAAAATTTATTTTATTCCTACTTTGATGTTATAAAAAAAACAAACCAAAACGCACTTCCTATAACTACCATCTGTGTATTAGGACACACAGATAGTTTTGGACCAAAAAGGTTTGTTAGTTTTTTTGAAGTGGCAATAGCAAGCAGAAAATCCAGATCATAAAAGCACAAAAGCCCCTTTTTTAGTAGCTCATTTGAGCAGGTCAAGCTGCTGTTGTGAAACCAGATTCTCTCCAGAATATTCATTTACTAATTCCTGTGTGAATAGGTATCATTGATTTGAGTACCTCATTAGAGTAAGTGCCTCAAAACCATTACTTCTTCTCACTGGTTGAAAAATGTAGAACTAGAGATGTAAAATTAATTTGAGATTTTCACCTCTCCACCTTTTTTTCTGGCCTGGATGTCTAGCTCCATGTGCCTATGTATAAAAATTTCCACCCAGTATATCCAAGCCAGAGCTAGAATGACAATGTTTGGAGAGGAAGAGAAACTTTCTCTGAGGAAACACGTGACTTTTAGTCAAAATCAGATTTTTTGAGTAATCTATTCTACAAAACGGGTAATGTTGATGATAACCAGGTCATTTGTTTACCTTGCTATTAGTTGAGACTTTCAGCTTCTTGCATAAATGTTTTCTAATTTGCAATTCTCAGATCAATGTTATACTATGCGGTCACCCTGTTCTGAGCACCTTATGTAGTCCCCTTGCATTCCCTCACTACCATTTACTCTACAATGTACTTGTCTTCCTGTTTCCTTTGAACCAAAGTGTAATTTTTCACATTTTATTTGTGGGACACTAAACGCAGGGAAACACCAATTCCCAAAAAATATGGGTGGTGTAGCAGGAATTGTTTCTTGTTCCATGTGCCCTAATCTTTTTAGTGTTTATGAAAGGGTAAAGGTAAGGATGGAGGGTCTCAAAGACTGCCCATGCTTTTGCATAGAACAGGAGGAGCCTTTTGCTTTTTTATACCTGCCCTACCCTGCTTTTTGTAGTTTTTTTTCCCAGGGCAGGCCCAGAGGGAAGGTGGTGGAGATGAATTATGTAACATACACTATAAACTAGCATCATGGACACTTGGACAATTTCATGTCTACCTTCTGGAATTTCACCTGTGCCCACGTATCTTCAGTTCCCTGTTTGCATGTGGCAGTAACCAGTACCATAGGTTGACCTTCTGTAGTGTAATTAAAATCATCCTCACAGACTCAGAGTTTAAACAGAGTCTTAAACACTCTCGCAGTGTTTAAGAAGTCTTTGGCATTGGATACTTCTGAAAACACTTGAATGTCGTAGAAACCCAACAACAACAAAAAACCCAGTAACTTCCCTCCTTGATAATTATCAGTAAATTGTGACTATTATTAAAACAGCATAAATCCATCAAGAGTTGGAAGCTGCCAGATCTCATCCAGCCAGAATTTGAGTGTGGGTTCCAGGCCTCCTGTATGGAAAAACTGCATGTGTAGCGTGTGAGCATGCACTTCTCGATCTCTTTTAATCAAGAGAAAAATGGATAATGTAATAGCAGAATTTTGAGAAAGAATGAAAATTGCTGTGCATTGCAATGAAATGTTTTCCCTTAGGATTAGAGTGCCTAGTAAGAGTCCTCAGCATGAGCTGGAGCTGATATATGAAGCTTTTGCTTGTATAAAGACAGACAAGTTAGAGCTCAGCTGGGCCAACCGTAGGGCCTGGTTCTCCAGCATTTAATCAGGTAAAGCACCTGCAGAAGTCAGAGAGGTTTGCCCCTTAATGAGAATTACCCAGCTAAATCTCCCTCTGCAGGGCTGGCAGTGTAATCCTGCAGCAGGAAAATGATACATAGGGGTCCCCTAATAAAAGTTTTAATTTGCTTTGACCACTGCTAGCAGTTTAGGTCCATAATGGCCTTGGAAGTTATCAGTTGTGCTTTGTTGGCCAGCACATAACATTCATAGATAATTCCTCTTTAGAGCTCTCTGCTTAAACTCACTCATGTCCTTTCTGCACTATGCAGCCTTTCTTACACCTCTGTAACTCCTGTGGGGTTGAAAGGGTCTGGAATTGTCTGCCTTTTCCTTTTTTTCTTCCTGTGGAATGATAATAGACAAAAAAATGTAATACTTCTTTACCAAGAAAAATTAAATCATGTTACAAATTAAACAGAAATATATATTACAGAAATACAATTAAAGACTTGGACATTTGATCAAAGGTACTGCATGGCAAAAAGAGTTAGTGTGGCAGCTCAACCACGGTAGCTTTGTGATCTTGCTCAGCCTTCAACGAAGGTGAGAAAATGTGTTCTAGAGCATCCTCCCAAGTGAAAATGCCTTACCTTTATTATTTCATGTCCTCCTTACACTTAAAAGATGATAGTACCATGGCTTATCTGAGGGTAAGTAAAAAAACAGTAAATGACCACAAGGCTGATACATATAAATGGGAATGGTGTGAGGAACGCTGTTAAAAGCACCTCATGTGGCTTGCAAGTTGGTTTAGCTCACATCTCCCAGGTGTTTTCCTTTAATCTTCTGTTCTCCTAAGCCATCACCGAGATATCTTACTGGTTCAGAAAAAAAAAAAGAGCAATAAGATAGATGATCTGTTAAAACAAAGGCTGCATTTTTAATACCTGTAACAAGAGAACTAGGGGAAGCAATAACTAAGTAGTTCATCCCTTCACAAATCTGTCAGGATACACTCTCTGCAGCTGCCAAAACACTGCATAGTAATGCAGAGAGGTGCTTAATATTGTTAATTCTGAAATATAGATGCAACAATTATCAATAGTGGTACATAACCCTACCTAGTGAGGCCTCCTGGAAAATCTGCTTTTATATTTCCACCACAAACACAAATGGATAATGTGTAGAAAGTCTTTTCTAGCCCCCTAAAAATGAACTAGCCAGAATGCGATGCAAATAGAGGACTCTAGCAGGAAGAAACAAACTCAATGCCTATAAGTAAAGTGAAATGAAGTATGAGTGAAGCAAAGAAAACAGCATTGACTGATCCATGAAAATGAGTAAGACCTCTAAGAATTGCTTGAGCTCCACCCAGATGTGATGCTGCTTATGTTAAAGAAGTGTATCTCCATTCCTTCCTGTGACTGCCATGTGCAAGGTGATCCAGCCCACATGCTCTTTGGCACAGGATGCCTACTCCTCTCAAGTAAGCTACAAGAGTCTTTATAGAGACATTAGGACTTTTTTGTACAACTATATATGTACAGGTGTATTTTAAAAATACCAAATAAAGCTAGCCACAAATGTCAATTATATAGCACTTGGCATACTTTAATTCGTTTGATATAAAGTGGGTGGCATAGCAACCTTTTTAGTGTTTATCACAGAGATTTCAAAGTGGACACAGAATTAGAATTTTAATTCGTAAGTGTAATGATTCAGAAAAAATGTGTTTACCTATGTTGACTTTAAAATAAGTATTTAGAAAAGTAAGACTTTTCTTGTTCATGGGGAAGAAAGACTGGTTGTCAGGGCTCCAAATTTAGAGATCATTCCTCACATCTATTGCTCTGCTGTCAAAAACTTGGATTTATTTTGTAAGCATAGACTGTATTAGCAAATAAAGATGCTAAGCTTAACTCCAGTGAATTTTTATCCCTCTTTATCCTGTCCCCCTGTTCATCAAAATCCTTGCTCCAGCTTGCTGAAGTTCACCTGCATGTTTCCAAACACTGGAAATGCAGAGGAAACTGAAGGGATTTAACAACAACAGCAACAAAAATAAACAACAACGACAACAACAACAAAGGTAATCTTATATATAAAAATTGTTTTATGTATGTAACTATAATACTAATTTCCTGAATTCTTTCTTGAGGATACTCTATTGCCTGCAGGGGTCACTGTGACTTCCTCCGACCTCTACTGCAACTGAAATCAAAAAAGAACCAAAACCAAGCACAAAAGTGTCTAAATATAAAAACAGCTATCTTAATTTTTAATTTGTCTTTTTTTTTTTTTTAATTATAGAATTACTATCTTATCCTCAGAGCTTGTTATAAAGACTTTGCCAAATTAAAATAATATTTTTTCCTTTATATTTTGGTGTATGGGCAACTGCATGATTTACCAACAAACCTAAAATTTGGTCCTCTCCACTTATCCTATGCTTTGCCTGTGGATTTCAACAAAGTGGTCTTCAGTGTATTTCAAAGTAATCTTGGAGAGAAGTATTGAGTAATCTAGGGGATGCCCAAAACCTCTGCCTTCCCCCCCATTCTGGTGCTTGAGCAAGCAGTGCCTGTCAGACCCTTGCAGACTGATTGCATATGTCACCCTCCCGTATGCTAGTCCTCCTTCCACTACTTTTGTGCAGTAATAGTACAATAACTTTCCTGTACAGTGACTCTCTGTATCCATAAAAAGAAGGGGTTGGGTTTTTCTCTGAAGATCGCATCCCAAAGTCTTTGCTCAGCCTTTACCCTTGCAAAATCTCATTCAAATCAATGGATATTTGCATGAGAAAGCGATCACTTAAAATTAGACCTGAGTGAAATAGGGCTTGGTGAGGGAAAGGGGGAGGTAGTGGTGGTGGGTAATAGGTGCTTTTATTTTAATGCAGCATAACATTTGATGCATTTGATGTGGTTTGTTATAATTTCTTCAATCAGATTATATAAGTTTTTAGATTATTTGCCTGTTGAGATAAATCGTACTTTTAAGAATTTTATTATATATTTTATACTTTCTTGAGATTCTGTTTGCAAGATCAATATTTTTTGTTAATAAAAATAAATACAATCAAGATAAACACAATCAGGCAGGATAGATCACTCAGCCAGAAAACAAACAGATATGATTCAGTTGCCCACCCCAGATCAACACAATTCTCCATTACTAAGGGTGCTGGACAGTTGACTTCATAGTGAATGATCCAGCTGATGAGAATGTACCAGTAAGAACTGAATAAAAAATGTAGGAGGGTGAGGGGGGGAAAGGAGAGAGAGATAAAAAAAAAAAAAAAAAAAAAAAAAAAAAAAAAAAAAAAAAAAAAAGAAGCCTAAAAGTTTAGGTCCAACACTCTCTGTTAACTCATAAACGTTTATTTGTTGTTCAAAGATGCAAGCACCCAATATTTAACATTGACATTTAACAAGGTGTAATATCTTGAATCTAACCTCATCATGTTCTGCAAGTGACAAAGGATGACAATGAAGACAATTTATGTAGGGACCAAAGAAGTCTGTGCTGGAGCCCTTTTTCTGGTTGAAGATCATGCATTTTATTCTTTATCCACCTAAAGCTTCCTGTTTATGCTTTATGCTGATGGAGTGAATTTCATCCTTCATAATTTCGCCTACCCTAGCTCAAGTCACTTAGGAAGCCTTTATGTAGATTTTACACTTAATTAACATAACCTCATCAGACTTGGTATTTTCTGGAATTTGTACGAACTGGATGTGTTAAGAAACCCTGGCTGCAGACAAAGTCGTAAGGATTGCTTTGCTGAGAAAGAGGAAGAAAAATATTGTGTACAGCAAAAAGACGAAGAAATACTTGCATTAGAAGATGGATTTAGTGGGTTAAGAAGTCACAGAACTTTGACAAAGCACAACTTTACTAATACAAATAAGAACCCTGAGCTGCATTTGAATTCACATCACACCACACCTGGTAAGAATTAGTCTAGCACAGCATCATCAATCATAGTGTGGTTGTCAGTTTTGACATCCTTTAAGTCTACGTTGTATGCTTAATGACTACATTACAGAAAATGTAAACAGACACCAAACATACAGGTATGCCCTATATTTTTTTAAAGTTGCTGTATATTTAAAAATAAAAATAAAACAGCATAAACAGTGTTTTATATAAAAAGTGAATTAGTAAACTGTAAAACAAGCTGTTATAAAATGATCAGAAAGGAATTTTCTTAAAACAAGAATTTTTTTAAAAAATGAACTAAACAAACCCCACAAACCAAAAAAGCTTGAAATATTAAGGAACTTTGATTAACCCAATTAGAGAAAACAACAATTAATATTTAGAGGAAATAGACACTCTCTTATATTTTGCTATTGTATATTTTTTCTGTCTCAAATATCATTAAATATTTTCTTTACTATATGTCCTGTGAATTTTTCAGTTTGATATTGTGACCATGATTTACTAATAAGGACTCTGGAGTCACTTCTGAGCCAATTACAAGCCTTGTATTAATAATTCATAAGGGAAAAACATGCTGAAGAAGTACTTGGGATCGTGACCTAAGTGAAATGCTTGAGTTCAAACTAAAAATTTCCCAAATTCCATTTTTATTATTAGCAGATTTCTAGAATTACAACACTTACAAGAAAGCTTTCAGTTCTGCAGCTCAGAAGGTTGACTAGGTATTATGACTATAAAGCCCCTTGTCTCATTTGCTTGTGTGATTTGTGATTAAAACTTCCACAGACTTCAGCGAGTGCAGGATCAGGTCCCTCAACAACTCGTTCAGGGGAAGCTTAATTTGAGATTTTAGTGAGTGTTTATTTTCTGGCTCAACAGCAGTATATTTGGAAGTGTGAAAAATGTATGCAAAGAAGGGTCAAAATCCAGATGTAAGAATGAATAGCAAGAATACATTCAAAGGGTACAGGAGGAGTGAGAGCTGTAAATACATCTGTGATTTGGTCTGTGAAAAGTAATGCTATCTCTTTACTGAAGCTGCATTGTACGTTCTTGTGGTGTGTATGTAACTGCCTCTGCAAAGAAGTCTAAAAGGTTTTAAAATAAAAAACCCTCGCTTTTTCTTTGTAAATTAGTTTTGTTAAGTTTCCAAAGTAAAAAGAAGAGCCAGAAAACAATGTTTTATTTTAATTCATTTGAATAATCTTCCTCATTTCTGTGATCTCTTACTCACAGATAAGAAGCACCTTGCAGATTTTATTATTTCTACAAAATAGATCTTATTCCATTAGAAACTGTTGCTGAAAAAAATAGACAATAAACCTCCAGATCTGATTAAAATGGAAAGAAACTTTGAGTGAGATGCATGATATTGAAAACTGTTATATTTCTTTGAAAATGAGCATCCTTACAGAAAATACTTTCAAAGATTTACTGAGCATGAATCAAAGACCCAAAATTGGTTTAATTTTAGTCATCAGGAACAAAATTTGAATTGGGAACTGCCTCAGATATCTGTAGTTTTAATTTAGCTATTTGTTTTAGGAATAATAATATTTCAAAGCTTTGAGGGAATTAATGTATTTTTTTGAGTTTTGATTTATTCCTTTAGGACTTCCATTCATTTCTAGAACAAGGAAAAAAAAAAAAAAAAAGAGAAGCACTCTTTACACACACACCCCAACTTTATTGAAACTTATCAGCCCAGAGAAAGAAACTTTACATTTTCCTATATCTCACTTTGTAAATAAGAATTTTATTATTACAACATAAATTATATAAAATAATACAATTTAAAAACTTCCCCGTTTAATCACCACAGCTCTGGATTATTATTTAAAGTTGACATACTTTTACAAATATGTGTGTGGGTGGCACAATAACAAAGTTTTGAATATTAATTACTATTTTTGTAAATCAATTCTCGTAAGTCTTTGGTCTAAGCCAACAGTCCTTACTCAAGCAAAACAACTTGAATGCTGTGGGAGTTTTACCTGGCTCAGTACTTCAATCTCCTTAGAGATCAATAAATAATTAAAAATTTTATCTTGCAAGCCACTGTGTTTTAAAATTGACTTCTTTTAAATTAATCTTTGCTTTACTTGTTAGAGAAATGGTAGAGAATTTCTCCCCTGCCTTTGTGCCTGCACCCCCTTAGAAAAGTCTGTGCAGGCAGCATCCTGCAACGCTATATCCAGCCCTGGTTTGGTTCTGAAACAGTCCCATTTTTGGATTGCTTTTCCTTTTACAACCTGATTACACTGCACGATTTACTTCCACAGTTCCAGAGCTTCTCATTACTAATTCCAATAGCAAAAACTTGCCAGAACCCCTGAGAAGCAAACCTTCAAATCCAGAATTAAATAACAGAATATATTACACATTGGACATTTTCAGGGAAACTTTACTTGAGGGAAAATAAATACAAACATCTTGTTCTGTGTTCTGTAAGTAAACTGCTTCAACTGCTGTGCTGCTCCTAGAAAAGCTTCTGACAATTATGTCTTTTAAGCCAAAGTTTTAATAGTGTGTTTCTGAGGCAGGCATACATACTTCATACAGTATTAATAAAGGGTTTCCTGAATTAATGAAAATGTGCCGTATTCACATATAATGAATAAGCACCTAATTAAAAGCACAGTAAAACCAGGAGCACAGATATTGGTGGTTTGGTGGTTTTGGGTTTTTTTTTGTGTTGTGTTTTTTTTGTTTTTTTGGGTTTTTTTTAAATATTAATATCTATTGTATTACTTTAGCCTTTAATGTGAGCCTCTTCAGCTGACTGATGCCCAAAGGGGAGCTAACAAATCGCTCAGCTGGTGGCTGACACTGGTCCTGAAGAAAGCTAGTAAGGAACACTTTGCAGTCTTTCAGAGCCTCTACACCAGCTGTCACCCAGCTATGGGTGCTGAAAAGCTCCTGTCACTTCATCCAAAGGGATTTACTTGGTCAGAAGGAAAATTTAAATACAAAGCATGCAGCTAAGAAGCTAGTGAAAAGGATTATGAGTGCACAAGAGCACATGTGTATAAGACACTAATACATCTTTAGGAAATTTCAGATCCCCAAAGCCAGGATTACTGCCAGAGGCAGGGTGGTATACGTACGCTGGGACCTTTACCATTAGAGTTATTATCTCCCAACTATTCAACTTTATAGGTCTTTCATCATGTGTGTGTGTGTGCGTGTGTATGGGAGGGTACGGGGGGGGTGTCTTGGTGATTGTGAGGAAGACGAGCAGGTTGTTTTAAAAAATGCTCCCCTTATCTTCAATAGGGGAGCAAGAAAAAACATTAATGACCTATTGTTCTGTAGAATGCACCTGCATTTAAAACACTTTATAGCTTTTTATTTCTCATCTGCTACAAAACTTGCGTGTGTGTGCAAGTACCGTTGCGCAAATGGACCCAAATGTCCAGCCTAATTGTTTAATCATGACTAAAGCAAACAAAAGCACGGCGGCTTACGCTCACCCTCAGAGCTGCTGAGTGGAGGAGTTGAACATGCAGGAGAGGAGCAGAGCAGGAGCGACCTGCCCAGACAGGGCGAGGTTGATCTCTGTGATCTGGCCGTCTTTGCAAACTGGCACTCAAGAAAATGGCACAGTAGACCTGCTAGCTGAGGTAGAAGGAGAATGACAGTGGGAAGAAGGCAGTGCTACAGAGATTTGGAAATGCTGTGCCGGAGTTGAGGGAGGGTGGTTCTATCTCAACTCTAGCCTTCTCTTCTCGTTCCTTTTATTTTTTAATTTTTTTTTTAAATTTTCTCTCATAAATGAAATTTTAAAATCACCGAAGGGAAAAAGAAAGGAATAGAAAATGTGAAACAGGAGAGTAATGTCTATAAAAACTTACATCTTTTTTAGCCAGTTTAACAGTGCAGTCACACTCGACTCGGAGCAGCACCCATGCTGGCTGGCCTGTGGCGAGGTACTGCTATTAATGTTAATAAAGCCCCTGGCCTGGCCTGCTGGATGCAGGAAAGTTGATGATAATGCCAAGTTGTTTAGAGGAGGAACGGAAGGCGAGACCGAAGCAGGAGATGCCGGCTAGCGCTGGCGAGCCCCGGGGAGGGTCCACCCTGCGCGTGGCGCGTCGGGCGGTGCCCGCAGCCCGGGCCGTCCCGCAGCCCGGGCCGACCCGCATCCCGGGCCGTCCCGCAGCCCGGCCGGTCCCGCAGCCCGGGCCGATCCCGCAGTCCCGGGCCGTCCCGCAGCCCGGCCGATCCCGCGCCCGTCCGGCCCGCATCCCGGGCCGGTCCCGCAGCCCCGTCCGGCCGCGCAGCCCGGGCCGATCCCGCAGCCCCGGCCGGGTCCGATCCCGGCATCCCCCCCGGCCGGTCCCGCATCCCGGGCCGATCCCGCAGCCCGGCCGGGTCCCGCAGCCTGGACCGATCCCGCAGCCCGGGTCGGTCCCGCAGCCCGGGTCGGTCCCGCAGCCCGGGCCGGAGCCGCGCAAGCCGCAGCGTGACCGAAACGGGGGGAGAGCAAGGCAGGAGGGCGGGGGGCGAGGGAAGGAGGGGATGCAGACAGGCAGGAGGGCTGGGGCGCGGGGTTCACCTGCAGCTCCTGCGGACAGTGGGGAGGAGTGGGAAGGTGGCAATGAAACGTGGAAGGTTTAATGGAGAAACCATATATATATATATATATATATATATATATATATTTTAATTCTCCGCGTAGAGCCTTTAGGAGCATTAGCATTATGTGCCTTACAAAGCAGGAGGGTTAACAAAAAGTGCTACACAGCGAGAACCAGCTGCCTTTAGAGGTCACTAGAACATCACTGCAGTATTTACAAATTTTTCATGAAGGATTAGAAGTTAGTCTAAAGCCCTATATACACTATATACAGTTCCAGTGGATGCTGTATACTATTATCTAAATTTCTTCACATAGACTATCATGTATCTGCCCCAGCAAAGCTGATTAGTGAAGCAGCTTGACTCTGACATATCCTTTATGCCAGCCACAAGCTGCCTTGCACAGCCACCTTATTCACTGTGGAGACAGGCCTGAAGCAAGATTGTAACACAACAAATGCAAATGAGACGAGCCTTACACCACTTAAACTGAGATGGCTATAATATGTAACAGCTTAATGTGCCCACAGAAGTGATTGATGCCCCCTCCATATCTCTGAAGAGCTTCAGTTTTGATTCACCCTGTTTTTAACTAATATTTCTTATTACTCCTCTTCCTGGCAATGTCTTTCTTTTTCCTCAGTGTAGGGAAAGGAGGAAGGAAGCAAAATGCCAAACAACTTATCAGTGCTGGTTGTCTCTCTCATGATCCTAACTTACGAAAACAAAAATTTGAAGGATCCCTTAATCAGCTCTTAGTAGTTTGTTTAGATTATTCCAGCAGAAGTTTGGTCCTTTGTAAATCAGTTATCCATGATATTAAGCTGGAAAGAAGCAAGGAAAGATTTTATAAAACTGCAAAGAAACAATGTTTGGAACCTGACAAATCGTTTGTCATGGGGTAACACAATCTGAGGGTCTCAATGAACTATTGCCATTAATCCAAACAGTCCACAGCTCCACAGTCACTCTGCCTGATTAGCAGATAGCCATGAATTTTGGGAAAATTTCAGACAAATCTAACAACTTCTACTAACCTATCTGGCTATACATTTCTAATCAGAATTCATTCTCTGTCCTTAAAATAAGCAGAAAACAGATTTCTCCATTTCCCCTAAAATCAATCTTCCACTTTATCTGTCAGTTGCTTTCTCCCAATTAGTATTCCAAATTAATTTATTTTTTTATAAATTAATTTTTTTTTGCGTACCTTGGCACGAGTTTTTTCATTCAATACTTGTGAGTAATGTGACAGACTTAATGTTGTGTTGCTTAGCAGTAATAATAATAATAATAAAAAAGCAACTTTGTTAATGAATTGAGATGAATCAAAAATGCCTTATTAATTATTGCTTGCCTAGTAGGCTAAGCTTTGGCTCTTCACCTCACTGGCCCAGAGAACATTTCTTGCCTTTGGCCATGTCGGAGGGGCTCATTAAAACATCTCTTGGGAGCAGATAGAAATTGTTAGTGAAAAGCAATGGTCAGTGCCTCAGCTAGAACTCAGAAGGGAAGGGAATCCCTCATCACTGAGAGCTAACAAGGCTGTATGTATTACACCTGTAATCAAACTGCTCCGAAAATGCCAGGAGACCACTGAGCTCTCTTTGTGATTGGTGAAGTTATCTGAAAATGCTGAATCCAATCCATAATTGATGTGCACACATACAATTACAAGCCTCCAGATATCAGTTAAAATGTTGCAGTTGCAAGCCTTAAGGAGTGGTAAACCTTAGCATGCATAGCATAAAATAAGGTGTTTGACATAATAGAAGTGAACCTGTTTTGCTTCCATGCACTGCCAGTTAAATTTTAATTGAATTTGCTACATTTGTTAACAGATGTAATTATAGAAAACCTTACTGAAAAACAATGATATATGGATGGGCTTGGGTATCTTGTAGATATTTTGTGAATCAGGGCTGGGGCATTTTTTCACTTTCACATTTTGTGAATTAATTTGTGTGTTTAATTAAAGATCTACATCACTGCTTTGCCTAAGGTAAGTAAAATTTGCTACGACATGCAATGTGACCTTGGGATATTGAAGTTTGAGAATTTTACATGTCCTAAGGTGAAAACTGGTGCCTTTTTAAAACTTGCATTTGTTTCTAGCTTCCCTATGATCTCCTAGAATAGTCAGAATTGCAAATTGTTTTCAAGATTTGGCTTCCAAGTAAGTCACCCTCTAGTAGATGAGATGCTGAAATGTGAGATGTGGCTTAAAATGAGTTCGACAGATAAATTTACAAGTCAATGGCATAATATTCTCCAAAATATTATATATACTTACCACAGCTCATCCAGTCAGCCTCAGAACTAGTGTTTTCCTTTAATTTTTATATTTGTTTACTTCTTAGTTATTATATGAGAAACAAACCATCTTCTGATGTGGTGTATAAGCAGATAAGGTTTAGAGAAGCTGAAGATTAATCACTCTGGGGAGAGGATGGCAGGAGAGCAGGGAAGCTGTGTAATGGTAAACCAGGAAAAAGCAAGAGGAGAAGAAATAATGTAGAATTAATCAACTACCCAACATAAATGTTTTTGGTATGTACCCGTGGTTTCAAATGGGACCATTACCATGAGTTTAAGATGGGACAATTAACATTGCTGCTCAAGAGGGCTTCCCTATTTTGTGAAGTACTTTGATGTAAAAAATAATAATAGATAGATAGTTAGATAGACAGACAGACAGACCCCCGGATCCACCGAAAATTAACTACAACATGAAGAGCATGGTCTACTGTGCTTTGTATGGTGATACTGTTTATGCTACATCTGACTCTAGGGTGTTCTAAACAGTTACAAAAATAGACTAAAATATATTGGCCATTAATGAACAGGAATCACAAAATGTGTCTTTCCAGTGCATCTTCCAGTGTTTGGAAAACTCTCTCTTAGCCTGATGGGGAAGCTTTCTACTGCCCAGCCTTAACAGCTTCAAGATGTGCTGCCTTAAGTCAGGTGGACAGGCTGCCTCTTTAGATGCTGGAAAGAGAGAGACATGCAAATTGTTCCACCTGTCTTAGAGGGGCAGATATGTGCTTCAGAGGCAGAGGGAGTTCAGTTGAGACTGGAGAAGGCAAAGGCTTAGGAGAGATGAATCCTGCCTAAAATGGCTTTTTTTTTTTTTTTTTTTTTTTTTTTTTTTTTTTTTTTAATTTAAGATTTCATTTGTAATCTTATTAATGCCTTCATCATTAAAATATTTTTCTGTCTGGATTTTTGTTTCAGCAAAACTTCACATTATCTTTTAATTGTACCTTTTTAAGTACTGCAGTGAACTGGAAGGTGTGAGAAGAAAAATTGCTGATCAAATACTATCTCAAAGGGCTGGACTGAGAGGAGTAGATGGAGTTCAAATACCTACTGACATTTATTTGAAGGCACATTTAGTTTTCCATTTTATTTTTATATGCAAGATTGAAAAGGGGAAAATATACAAAACTACAGATCCTTGGAACTTTTTAAATAGAATAAACCCCTTTTTTCTTATTATTCCTAAACTGTTAGGAAGGTAGATGAAACCTGAACGATTTTCAAACTGATGCCACTCTGAAATTTCATCCCACCACCCAAATTAGCAGTATAAAGGCCTGCTTGTGAGAGGATTGCATGTGTGACTGGAAACACCATTTCAGTGGTAGAAGTCCTTTCTACCAGTTTCTGTAGAAACAGAAAACAAAAAAGACTGTCACCATCCTCTAAAAGTAAATGGCTTAAAGAACTACATGAAGTTTGTGGCAACACATCTGCATAATTTACACCCTGTCCTATTACTAAGAGAATATAGATACTGAGCCAAATTTGTCCTCCAGAAGGCCCTGGCTATGTTCAGATCACATGACATGTGAATTTGGCCTGTGGACTGTGGTGATGTAAATGGCAAATGCTGAGGAAATGCAGAAAAGCAGATTTTCCCCACCTTTGCCCTGTCTGCATTTCAGGGCTGATAGTAGCTCATCTGTGTAATTCATAACACCTTAAAACTGCTCTAAGCTCCATTGGCTTGTAGCATTCTCCAAGGTGGTTTTGTGCCATGGAGAGTGTTACCAGCATATATGGGCCCTGCAATGGGGGCGGAGTGGAAAGAGGTCCTTGGCTCTGTTGCACTTGAGGAGTCCCTGGCTCCAAGGTAATCCTCCAGCCTCCATTAAGGGCAGTTTTCCAGGATCTTTGTCCTGCTGGACTTAGAGCTGTGTTCTGCTTGTAAAGTCTCACCCTTGCCATTACATGTTAAAAATATGAAGGGATGTTAATTTGTCACACAGTTTGTATTTCCAGCTCATGAAAAGATTTCTGCCATGTCTGCATTTGGCCTTGGCATTTACAAGGTACTTCTATCCACTCTCTGTTGGTCAAATTTTGCCTGAAGATGTCCTTAGCTTTTGAAATATTGCAAAATATATGTATGTAATGCTTGTGATAATTTAGAAAAACCTGTATCTACTAAGTCTTTTAATCATACGAGGGATCAGCGATATAAGTAATCAGTGATTACTAGTATGTCAGTGTACCAATAATGAACAAAGCAGCAATTAGAGACTTGATAGGAAGAAAACTGGCAGATGTCAATTATTACCTTGGACTCAGTGATTGTGGATACCTCTACATGTAATGCACATGCATATGCATGTAGCAGGGTACATGCAGCTCTTGTCCAGGTGTAACAACCCCTATATACATAATGACGCATACATGGTACAGTTTCCGATCAAAACAAATAGAGCCCCAAAATGACCATTTAAACTGCAAGCAAATGGTGCTTCTAGCCTGTGGTCCCTGCTCTGAATACAAGCAGGTGAGGAATGGTGCTAAATGCTTTTGATGTTGCCAGCTCCCGTTTGCCACCCAACTTTTTTCTCTTCCAAAACCTCTTAACAAACTTCAAAGGCCTCCTTGCTTCTTGCCTTAATCCAGTGCACTGAGACCTCTAGTTCAAAGAACTTTCCTTAAACCCTCTTCTTAAACTGCAACCAAAACTTTTTCTTTCCTTTCCACAAAGTAGCAATTACAGCTCTGTTGCGCGGCAATTGGGCTTGGGCCGATCAGCTCCTGCTATTAATTAATCTCACAAAAGGGGCTCATTTCCTGGCATTCAAATTGACAAGAGAGCAGAGAACAGAAAGCCCTTTCAAAGCAGTTCCAGTGCTGAGGGAAGAGGTATCAGAAGAAAGAACCCCACAGTATTTGAGGTAGAGGGCACATTTGATACTACCTATGCTTGCTACTGATTGAGTGATTTTGTTAAGGAGAGCTCTTTACTAATCTTTTACCTGCAAAAAGCTCAAGAGCAAGTAAATGCAGCACAATTATTGCTAAATTGCGGCAAAGAGGCTTCACAGGCCAGGCTTTCGGTTTCACTCTCCCAGTGCATCTTCTGCAGCATTACACTTACTTAAAACAGAAAGTGTTCACTTTACTAACACAGAAAAGCTCTTGGAAGAAAGGGGAGGGGGGCAGAGGAGGTGGGGGGGAGATGAAGAGGCAAGAAAGAAGAATAGCAGACAAGAGATTAAAGCTTTTTATTCAGTATCTCTTTCGTATTCAAATTGTGCTAAGGGCTCTGTGAAAGTTAGAAGCAAGCTTGTTCAGGAGGGCTTCTAAAGTGTGTACATGGATTTCATGGGAATAGAAAAGAAGCCACGGACTGGGTAATGAAAGAAAGATAAGATGTCCTATATAAAACAACTCAAGAGTGGTTCAATTACTTCAGCAAACCATCAGGCAAGCTTTGAAGATTTGAGGAAACACTGTTAAAATGTAACAAAAAACTCATGTTGCAGGTTTTGTACCATTACATGTTTGTATACTGTGTGAATTACTTAAACTATATTCCCTCTGTGAACGTTGTTTACCTCTTTGGGGTTTTTATTATTATTTTACTGGAAGAGCTATGTTTGTAGGGAAGAGTTATGGAAAATGAAACATTCATGTTTGATCTTTATATCTCTGTGAAAGGGAGTGTGCCGTAAAAATATGGCATCATTGTTTACAAAAATAAGCCTGGGAATTAAAGGTCTGTGGCTGACAGTTTCACATATTTCTCTTTGCCGTTAAAATAGCCCTCCTGACATAGGCTAAATTGTAAAAGAAATAACCAACTCCTTTCACCCTGGGAAAGGTCTGAACTGAGGAATATACCCACTATAAAAATAAAAGTCTGCAGTTTAGAAAACACCTATTTTTAATTGCATCTCTCTCTTTCTCTCTCTGTCTCCTTCCTCTCCCCAGTTCTCTGTGTCTGAGACTTGACAAGTAACATCAAACATGGCCCAAGAACAAAGCTATCCAACCATGGCCTGCAGCATCCTTCAACCAGAAGTCATCTTTAGTCAAGCTTTGCTATCTAATTTGTAGTGTTTCTGTTTGTACTCTTCAAGCAGAAGTCCTAAAACTCTCATGCTATAAAGCTTTCCTGGTTTCTGTCTGGTAAGATACAATGAGGGCGATGGAATGCTTTAACTCTTTTAACAATTGTCAGCCACCACTGCCCTAGTTCTGTGGCTTCAGAAACCTAGAGCTGAGACCACTATTTTATTCCTCCTGAGATTATATCATGGTTTTTATTGTGTTTTGTATAGTATGTCTGTAAAACTCCAAACTTAAAATGCAGCTCAATCCCCTGCTAAATTTCCTTCATAGGTTAATGGGCTTTTTTTATTTAGTTGGGTCAAATAGATGGCAATTCTATATCACATCAAGAGAAAGACAATGGTGTTTCTTGAATCAAAGCAAACAAAAACAGTTTACAGGTCTTTTTCTCACAAGAGAAAAAAGGAATGTCGCCAACAAAACTCATCAGTTCATGAGATAATGAAAACAAGGAAAAAATGAAACATAGAAAACAAAGAAATCCTGCATTTTTCAGTCCATGATCAAGGAAAGTCTTATAAACTAATTCAAACCCAGTATTTTTTTTTTTTCAGTGGACTGTCAAAGATCTCATGGCTCTCTGAAAACTCAAAGAATTAACTGGAGACCTCAGATGGTCATTAAAATACAATGCTGCTCACTTTACTCAGTATTTGGTAGTTCTGTTGCTTTCACAGACACTCAGAGAAAGGTTACATAAATTGTGTTTTGCCCTTTAGTGATAAAAACTCTTAATGCTGCATGATCAAACCACCTGTTATAAGCAATTCCATTCTTCACCGGGTCTCGGAACGTTTGCTGGCACTGGGATGTACTGGTGCTGGTGTCCCAGTGGTTGGATCCTGAGCTTTTCCTTGAATGACTGGCTGCTGAAAGGGACTGTGAAGAGAACTAAGAGAACTGAAATATTTGTCAATCCAATAAACAAAGGTGGAAAACACTTTGATACCCAAAAGCAAATACTAGTCGTACTTAGTCATTTAAAAGAAGCATTGTTTAAAATAAAAATTAACACAGAAATCAAAATTGTATTCAAGCATTTTCAAGAATTTTTAATTAACCATATGATTTTAAGCAGAAAAAGTTTTTAGTTTTCTAAAAAGCACCAAAAATCCTAAAAATGTATAAGAAAGAAACAGCTCTCTTTAGACATGCCAGGAAAAAAAATCATATTTTGAATGAACTGCAATGATCATAAGTTAGGACTCATGAATTTAACACCATCTACTCTTCTCCATCCCTAAAGGAGGTCCTGTCATCCACAGGGATAGGACAGTGAAGAAATTAAGAGAAATGACAGTTTCTGTGTTGTAATGAACTTTTTTTCCTTAATTTTTATGATGGTCATTAAAATATGCTGGTAAGTACAGATGCAATTAGGACTGTTCTGCTGCTTTCTTTGTTCAGTTGCCCCTATTCCCAATGAAATTTTCTTTCTTTCCATCTCTTATATATTAATATGTTCACCTTTATACTTTATTCTTCAGTAACTTAGGTCCTAACAGAATTACATCAGCTCATCCTTGATAGAATAACTGTTCTATCATTCAAATAATGACAATATCTATCAAACCTATCAACTTTGTAGATTTCATATGCCTGCATTTTATATACATTGACAGACATGAATCTTTTAATGGTGTGTTTGGAGTTCTGCTCCATATATTACCTTTTTCATGGAGAAATATCTTCAGTGTACTTACAGTGTTGCAGCAAATAAGAAAACTACAGCAAACTTTAGGAAAACTAAGACTTCACTTGCAGTGGCATTCCACTTGTTTTGAAAGTCTTAGTAATTCCTGTCAGTACCTCTATCATGTTCACTGAAGAAGTGAGAGATAATCTTTAGTTACATGTACAAGAGAATTGTGTTCCCTTGGCTTCTATTGTCCTCGTGCCCTACTCCTTCTCTCTCTAGTCTTCTCCTTTACCTGACTAATTTAGATTGCATGTTGTTGAAGTATTACTCCTGTCATTTTCTGGGTACTGCTTAGCTAGATAAGCAGAGAAGATAAGCAGATAAGATAGATCGCATAGATAAGCTCCAATCAACTTGGATTCCTATGTATATGCATACAGGTGATGCGTAACTCCAGAATATACCTGTCTGCTTCCAAAGAATTGAAGTATAGAAGTGTTCAGAAATCCAAGACCTTTCAAAACCCTCACCAGAAATGTGGCTTTCTTGAGTTCCAGTAAAGTTAATAACAAGTTTTCCATTTATATGAGTTAAATTAGGTATCAAACATAATGGATTTTTTTTTTTTTTTTTTAATAAAATACAAAAGCCTGTATGGAAAGGACTCAGTGAGTTCTCTTGCAGACACGCCAGAAAGCAAAGTTACTCTCAGATTGTCTGAAATTCTTTCTGATTTCTGAAAAAGAAGATTTTTCACAGGAAATAAATAAGGTTCTGATTAACTGACAAACAAAGTAAAAGCCCTCTCTTCCTAAAATGAGCAGTTCTTTATCAGCTTAATAAAATTGTCTGGGGCAATTTTACTGGTTCTGAACTTGATATAAAGACAAATACCATTCTTGAGACACTATAAAGCATACCTTTAGATCAATAGAGCATAGGAAATCCTCCAGAGATACAGTCTTGTTTGTGGTCAGAGAAGCCTTTTTGGGGATGGAAAGGGAGAGTTTCACAGTATTCAGGCTCATTAGAGTAAGTATCACCCTAGAGGAGCCCTAATTTCTTTGAGACTGCAAAAGAGATTCAATTGGAACCTAAGCCCTTTTTCAATTGTGGTACTGAAATAATAGATTCTATGGCAAGTATCTTGGAGACGGTGGAAACGGCTGCTCCTTTTTTTATGCATAGTTCACTGATTAACATCTGCCTGATTGAACCCTTATAAACTTGGAATGGACTGAAATTTTATTAAGTAGGCTTGCTGAAAGGTCTCTGAAATACATGTATACGATGCCTGTGGGCATATAGATGGGCAAATAAGTGCAACTTCATCAGGCATTCTGCTATCTGAGGGCTATACACAGAATTTAGTAAAAACTAGTCAGAGTCATGGTATCAGGTGGTAGGTGTCCCTCAGTTCATTTGCTATCCCTTGCACTTGGACAGCAAAACTGACTTTAGAGATTACAGGAGCAATAAACCTGTGATTTATCATTGAAGATTTTTTGGCTTTTACAGAGGGCAAATAAAATTTTAAACTTGGAAAGCCTGTATAAGTCCTTTTTGAGACAAGGAGGGCAGAAATGGATATATGACTGAAAGTTTCTAAAACAATACATTAAAAATATGTTCTAGTAACTCAACTATAGTTAAAGCTGAGTTACTCTATTCAACGGTGTAACTACTTGCCATGTTCTGCTTTACAGCACCTTGAAAGTAAGCTCACTAGCAGCACAGTATGGGATTCCAATGTCCCTATTGAAACTGATTGGTATCTTACTGAATTCCAGAGGATCATCATAAATGAAGTGAGCAACAACTTTTAGAGTGTAAAAAGAGTTTGACTCTACTCCACCCCTCCTGCTGAGGCCCCCATGGCTCATCATGCAAACCACTCAGGAAAGCTAAGGCCAGGAAGTACTAGTTATTCACTCAGCAGGATACAGATGCTCACTGTATCAGTTCAGCAAAGTAAGTGGGTGTGTTTGAATACTTGCCTGATCCAAATTCTTCAGTCTGACTAAATAAAAATGTTCAGGTTTGGATCAAATTTACCACACCACACTACACCATCGTGGATTAATGAAGATAAAATACACCCATGGAAGTCCTCTGGCTCAGGAGAGATATCTGAAGAGTGGGAGAGAACAGAAATGATGCATACATAAAACCAGACAATGTAGCTAGCTGAATGGGAGGGAAAACGTGAAGTGACTAAGAGAATCTGAGAAATGAGGTTCTGACCTGGCTTGTTTTCCTGTTGCCACCCATTGTATAAATACTGCATCATCATCACAACTAGACTAGATATTTGGATGGTGATCACTAAATATTGAGAATATTATCAGTGTGTGGTAATTAAAGAAGCACCTATGCAGAATATAAATATGATGGCATACAAAAGTTTAATAGCCCTTAGAATTTCTCTATTTTTCCTGATGATGGAGAGGTTTATGCTATTGGTGTACAGTGAAGTACACAGCACAAGCAGTGCTGCATAAGTATGTACTTCTGTTTATTTATGTAGTAAGATTCAACACTTTGTTCAACAGCACACAATGACTTTTGTGTCTTTACTACTATTTGAATAACTTGTAGATCTCACTTATTACTATCATAACAGGACATGAATAGATGTTAAGCATGTAGGAAAGTGGTAGTGACTTTCTTTCAAAGCATAGCCAATATATATACCTCTGAGAAATATTTGTACTGTGACTGTAGAATTAGAGCTTAAGTACTTATTGGATAAAAAAACTAATTGATCTTAAAAAAGGGAAGTTCATGACTTAAATCTGAAACAATATTTACATCTGATATCTGGGGGAGATTCTTCATAGACCTGGACTATAAATTTTGATTTTCTAAGAGAGAGGTAAAAAAAAAAAAAAAAAGATAAAACACCTACAGAAGACGTATCCATGTTACTATTATTTATAAAGTCACAGAGAAAAATGAACTGAAAACCACACAGTTTTGAAGTTCCATAGGCAAAAATGTTTTTATTGCACATGGTTTAGGCAACTGATGCTGACAACTAGGACTGCTGAGAGTAGAAGTGTTCAATGTTTATAAAGGCACATTTATTCACTCACTTCTAGAACAGTAAATAAATCAAAGCAAGAACCTAAAAGACCTTTAAAATAGGGAAAGCAAATGCTCTGCCCAGAGATTAAAGAATTTACACTGCTTAATTGTTGTTGTGATGTTTTGTTTTATTCACTGTGTCTACATATTGCTAGGATTTACTGCTAGGATTTTGTCTGTTTGTAAGGTATCAACCTCAGAGTGTGGTGTTGGGTGTTTGCCTTGCATACCTTGGCTTTACTCATCTCCCTGGCCTCAAACAAAGCAATAAACTGAGTAAAAATGATGACACCACTTATTTACCTAACTCAATTAAGGAAGAAGCATAAGGAATATGGGAGAAGCAGGAGAAGCTGGTAAGGCTTGTGAAACTTAATTCAATAGCCATGCTGTTTAAACAGGTACCATATTAAGAGTTCACCCTAGAAAAGCAAATTGCTTACATAGCTGTTTAGCTTTAGGTTACTCTGGTCTGCAGAATCTTTAAGTTCAGTGATACTTATTGTGTATGATGACACACAGGACACATACAATGTGATGACACACAATGACACATGCAAGTGATAGACTAAGTTCATTTGGTTTAGACCAGTAGGGATGGCAAAGTTGCAGCACACAACAAATACTCAGGTTGTAGGTGCTTGGTTTAATTGGTTTAGTAGGTTTAGTTGGAAAAAAATTTGTTCTGGAAAAATGTGTATAAGCATCATGATTTGATTTTCCAGTCTCACAGGTATTGTTTGTAAACAATGTTCAGGAGATTGAAGAGGAAAGCACAGTTTGAAGCCAGCTGAGTCTGTTTCTAGTACTGCTGAGGAGCCTTCAGCAATTTTTGTATTTAAAGAATTTTAAGTTATCATTAAAGGTAAAGCACAAAAAAAAAACCCAAGAACAAAAACAGTCTAGAAGAAAACAGACCTTCCAATGGTTTGCTGTAGAAGAATGCACAACAGACACCAGCATAAAATACTGAAAGGAGTACACATAATTTAAAATTAACTAAATAACAATACATGAAATAATAATAAAATAATTTCTAGTTCAACAATCTATATATGGTCTCTGATGTCTCGTACTGGATACACACTAGTGACAAATAATGAGTGTGCTCTATAGTATACACACTGAGAGGAAAATATCTTAGGGAAAATGGTTTCAGATGTATTTTTCATCTGTATTATGCAGTAGAAAATTCTGATAGACTGCCAATAATCTGAAAATCTTTGAAATAAGCAGTGGTTAATAAATTAAAAGCAAAACTAATCTATTAAAAGGTAAATACATCTATCACTTGGTATGCCATTCTATTTTAATGCAAGTTTTCCTAAGAGTTCTAGATAACCATTCAACTCTTTATTATGTTTAGAATGGTGAAAAGAAATATAGTAGTCTGCAGTATACTTATTTCTAAGGTACAGCAAGACATCCTCCTCAGAAAGGGGTTACAGCATAACATAAATCAACTTCAAACTCATGAAAGCACTAACTTACACATATTTTATTTCCATAGGCACATTTATTAGTATTAAAATTTTACAGTACCATAATACCTCTACTGGCTCATCTTAAAATATTAAAGTGATAGGAACACTATTAATAAATACAGATCTTACAGCAAGTATTTTCTAAAAAAGTGTGACTTTGAACACCAGATATCATACATGAAGAATTTTAACTGCAGTTCAATACTCATTCCTAAGTCACAGACAAAACTACAACAAACAGGTATTCATTACTCACATAACTTCAGTGTTGCTCATGATAACTAAATATTTTTACTATTTTTCTGTCAGAAAGACATTCTTCAGCAAAACATAAAATCTGTATGACATTGGTCCTATCCTTGCAAATGGTTATTCTGAAACATACCCTTTCATGTTCTGAAAAAAATTTTTTGTCATATATTCTTTCCGGCATGTTATTTTTAATGCATATTTGAATTAAAAAAAAATTATCAGTACTTCAGACATTGAGTCTTCAATATTGCTAATCATCAAATCTATTGTCACAGAAATATCAGATATTATTGGAACTTAAACAAAAATAACTATATTTTCAGGGTTTTTCAACTACAGAAATAATAGTCTGGAATTTGTCAGCTTTCTTTTACTTTCCCTCTTCTCTTTTTTTCATCTTTTTTATTTTGCTGCTAGCAATTCTAGCTCGTTGAATTACATTCAACTCTATCAAACCTCCATCAAATCCTCTGTAGAACACTCCAGATGTTCTTCACCTTTATGTAACATGCACTTTTCCAGCTGTTCATTATTGGTCTTCATGACTGCATTTTGACAATAACACATAAAGTAAAGGGCACTTCAGGGAGGATGTTTGCTACTAAACTATAGCAGTCACCAACTTAATATGTTTTGGGAAATTTTGATACCATTTGTTTATCTAATACATCACTGTGGGTGGGATTCATCTCACCTAACTTCTAGTCATATAGTCATGCCATGGTCTTCTGGAGACTAATAAGCACATTTAGATCATCAATCACTCAACAAAATTCTACTTTGGGAGGAGATGAACCATGCCCAAAAAATTCCTATCCTACCCACTCACTGATTATAGAGGCTAAGGTGATTAACTCAGATACGGATGTCGGATTTGAAAACATATACATTTTATCCCCGTGTCTTGTGAAGATATAAGAAACTCTAAAGCTCCTGTGTAGATATTTTGGGATTAGCATGTCTGGAGTGTGAAGTGGTGCTGACATAAAGAAGAAAAACAGCAGAACAATCTGAACAGTGGCACGGCTCAAAATTTTTGGGGGCATTTATTTGGCTAAAGTAATTTCAAGTGCTTTCTGAAATGCTGACATTTGTTCTTATGGATGGGGAGACCGTCTGTTACAATTGCATGTGGCAGTGCAAATGCACTGCTACTTGACTGGGGTTTGCCGTTTTGAGTGGAAGATGGGAGTAAGCAAGCAGGGATACAGGAGCCTTGCTCTTCCTGGTGAGAAGAACCAGCCCATCTTTTGTGTAAATTGGAACAAATGTCCAAAGAGTCCATTCTTCACTGGTCTCCTGAACAACCAGCCTTAAGTCACAGAGTATCAATCTTCAGGTTCTTGCAAGTCTGTCTGCTCTGCAAACATCTTTCCAGAGGATCTGCTGTAATGATAACATTCTGTGCCTCTGGTCACATCTTAACACTGATAAAGTCCTCTTGCCACCATCTCCCTCCATGCTGTAGAAGAGACCTCTCTATTGGAATGGAAATTATGGCGAGGCAATTTCTGAGTGAAAATAAAATGCAAATATATGATACTGTGAGCATTATCTAGTGAGTATACAAATAAGCATCACCATCTGTGATAGTTTTTTCAAATGTGATTTTTAGGATCTGTTTTATTTTCTGTTTTGAGTGAAGCACAAAAACTGAAAGTTGTAGGGAAATCTGGCCTGAAATATTTGCCATTGGTATATACATTTCTTCTTTATAAACAACATTCACTTATATTGCATTTAAGCACTTTCCTCTTCCCATTCCCTTTGTCAAAGAAAATCAGTTGATTGGAGGGAAAGGATGCTTACCGTGAGAACAAATTGGCATGGTATTTTGCAGATCAATATTTATTTTTCTTATTCAATGCATATTTTATTGTTAATTGGATGTTGGGCTGTTCCTGTTCAGAAATATGCAAATATTTCTGAACTTTTTACAGAGAAATAATAATAAAACCTAATTTTAAAAAATGCATTTCAATATATGTAGAAAAACAAATCTAGTTTAGACTTTGGACAGATGGTCCGATTTGGTGCAGCTGAAAAATAGCACAATTAAAACCTAAATATTGTATGTTTCCACACTGAATGAGTCAGAGGTCAAATGTAGGCATTTATTTTTAATTTTGCCAGAAGATCTTGTCTAGTGTACCATATAGAGCAAAACTAAGGAAGATTAATGCATATTCCTGACTAAGTATGATTGGAACTTTCTGTTGGCATTTATACATAGGTTTAAATTCATTAAAATATAACTATCTAATATTTGTTTTATATGACTGAATTAATTGCATTTGTAAATGTTAACACTCAATGACAGGTCTACACAAATCACCTCATTAAAATACAAGTACACTATGTGCCTGAACTCTTAATTTTAACTCGTTTTCAGATAACATCAACATAACTGCTGATGTTAAAAACATTAACCTGTTCAGAAGTTCACTTATTATTTCCAGCATATCCTTTGTTACCAATAAAGAAATTATTAAAGAAACAAAGAAGACAGTTTTTGAGACGACAAACTGACTGGACTTTCAATGACAGCTGTCTGCCGTAGAAGAATGTGAAGATAGAGTTTGGGAAATGATTTATCTTGTCCTAATTGAGAAAAGAATACATATAGCATGCAGAAATATAAAGGTTTTCAAGACTGCAAAAATTACCAGGAAAAAATATGAACATCTTTCTGTTCACTCTTTTTTAATCTTTAGACCAAAGAAAGATAATCTAAAGGAGGATTTAGTTACTATGGCATTTCAGTGGCAGCACTTCTTATGAGACACCCTCTCTTTGCGCTTGCAGGTGATTCCTGCTTTTCCACTTTACTGCTTTCCTAAGCTGTGTTTCCGTTGCACAGTCTGGCATGTATAAACTACTCCTAACATGTTCATTTGGTTGGTTTTCCCCTCCTTTTTTCCTTCAAAGGCATCAAAAATATCCCCAAATCCCACCTCTCCTTAAATCTCACTGATGTTTCCAACTTCATTGCTTTCTGATTATCCTAGAAGATTTTCAGATGAAAAACTGTGTTTTCTCCAAGTATGTTAATCTTTTGTCTTGAAAGAAAATACAATTGATTCTAAACTACAATTGATTCTGTGTCTCCTGAGGCAGGTTTGGTAAAAGTATCAATAAGCCCTCTTTCCCCATGTGAGTGATATTTACCAGTTAGGCAGATGATCACATGCTCTGAATAAACACAGAAGAAAAGCTGGGTATTTAGGTTAGCAAAGGGAGAACAGTAAGACTCAGATTCAAAATTATTAGCCAAGCCCTCGTTCTTAAAGAAAATGCCTAGGGAATTGTAATGCCCAAAAGGTACATGCAAACAGATTTCCAATTGCTAATTCCTGCTCCAAAGAAAACCACTTTTTTATTGCTTGAGACTCAAAATACCTAGCTTGAAACTTTGAAAATACTGGGCTGCTTTAGGGCTTCAGACTTTATGGTATTGTTATTTCTAACCTTACACTTGGATTTTACAAGCCAGATACTTTGCATCGTGTCCTCTGATAATACTAAACAAACACACTTTAAATGATATGTGTGAAGTGTGATGTAGAGAAAGCAGTTATAGTTCATTATTACTCTCTCACAGCTCTGCTTTAAAGCTAAATAGGTCAGTGTAGACAATGTGCTAATTTAGATTCTACCTACATATCTACCAAACTGCTTAAAATTTGCAGTATGCTTGCTTGTTTTATTTATAAAATTTTCCTGTCTAAGGAAATCTCTTTGATCAGCTGGAAAAATGGAATAAAAGATTCAAAAAAAATGATTTGTGGACACAAAATTTTCAAAGAATTACTGTGTCATTAATTTACATAAAATTTCAGATTCATTTAGAAAAAAAAGGACAAATCAATGCTGAAGGCACGTTTGGTTAAACTATTCAAAAAACCTACTGAGATAGATGCAAAGATCAAAACTGGTGTGCCGCAATTAAAAAAATTTCAGACATATTCTTAATAGGGCAAAGATGCAAAGTTGTCTTCATATACTATTTATTTTAAACTGTAATACCTAGCATTATTATTTATATAATTCTTACAAACGCCAACAAATATTTGTTTATAGACAGTTTTCTTTTGTTTCCAAAGCAAAAAATGTGAGCTAAAATTTTACAACAGTCCATGGAAAGCAGAAAAAAATCACTGATGCATGTGATTCTGCAAAACTTCAAACTATGTCAAACATGATTTTCGTGAAAGATTATGAGTGATCAGTTTTGAAAATCTAGTATTCAACACAAATATTGGGAATTCTAAAAATATTCAATAGGTTCCTATTGTTTAGAATCACCACTGAATGTTTTCAAGTGTTATATACAATCCTGAATGCTAAGTCTGTTCAGAAATGTTTGGAGTGGCAAAATTTTTTAAAAAATGAAACAACCAAACAAAACACACAATAAGTCCAAAGACAGAACTTGTGAAATATGTATCTGTAGGGAGAAAAAGACGCCCATACATTGCATATTGTATTGTTGGCAGCATATCCCTTCTTCTTTAATGGCCTCAAAAGAAAAATAATTCATTTAACTTTCTTGTACTGCCGTGTGTTAGTTAATGTACAGTATTGCTTTCAGAACAGACTCTTTGTATTAGCTTATTGGTTTTCCCAGATTACAGCCAAAGGGATATATATGAGAGAAATAACCTTTCATGAAGCATTATGGCATTTTCAGTTAATATTAAGTTAAGAAGTTAAAAAGACACACACAAATTTAAAGATATTTTTCCATTTATGCAGAATTATTTTGATCCATTTTGAAGCTGAAATACTTTTTAGTTTATCTCAGTCAGTTAATTCATGCTTATTATGCTAATTTCCCCTTCTGAGTACTTATTTACATTTGGACCACTAGGGCACATAAACCAGATTTGTGATTGTTTTCCTTTAAGAGATAGTTTATTACAGCTTTACTGCACATGTTTTCATACTGAATTGACTGTAAAAAATCAAAGAAATCTGAAGAGTTTGGTTTGTTCATAAGAAGCAAAAAGTTGTTGACTGATCTCCTAAAAAATAATCTGCATTTTTTGAGGCATGTTTTGTAACCAACTTGATGGAATAGAGCAATGGCTTCAAGTGATGACATATATGACATGTCTCGTTAGGTTCCTGAGATTACCTAATATCAACTCTTTTTTCCTTTTAAAGCTCATGTTAAAGAATTAATTTCTCCAGAACCTTGTAAGACTACTCTGTATTTCACTCCCCATTTCCTGAATCAAAAGTTGCAATGATCAGTGTTGAAAAGATTGATTTTTAGTGTGACAGAACTATCACAGAAGTGTTCACCCATTCTCAGCCATTTCTAAAAAATAATGTGAAAACGTCCCACCATTATCTAGTAACAATATAATAAGGGGATCATTGTGTGAGATGAGCATGTAGATAGTTGAGTCCAATACCAGGTTTTTACTTGCTTGGTCTGTTCTTTAAGTGTGTTACCTGTGTGCTGGCTATGATGTAGATGGACTTCTGGGTATACTTTCTGACATTTTTCTGACTTACAGACCTAAGCCATCTCATGACTTGTCAATATGAATGTAACGTGTGAAATACAAGATCAGAGAAATCCCGTATTTTGTTTTCCCAAGAATGTTATCCCAACCTCCAAAAATTTGCAGCTTAAACAGTTCCCTGGGTTACAAGTCAGACTTTTCAATTGTTAATAACATCATAACTTTAAATTACGTTTTGTCTTTCACCTGAAAGGATCCTACTGTACCATGCTAAATTAAAAATTCTGCCACTGGCCAAAGCTGTGCCTGTCAGCAATGCTGGTAGCAGCTCTGTGGTAACGTATATACAACAGAGTAAAAACTGCTGCACAGCAACTGTGAGGGAGGACTGAGTGTGAGAGAAACAACTCCTCAGACACTAATGTCAGTGAAGAAGGACAGGGAGGACTCCTTCACATGCTGCAGAAGAGGTTCACGTGCAGCCTGTAGAGCAGATATCCTGCAGGTTGATGAGTGCCCCATGCCAGAGCAGAAGGATGTGACCTGAGAGGAGCTGCAGACTGTGGAGAGCAGCCCATGCAGGAGCAGATTTTTGACAGGACCTGTGACCCCCAAGAGCAGCCCACATTGCAGCAGTCTGTTCCTGAAGGACTGCACGCTGTGGAAAGGCCTCACACTGTAAGCAGCTCTTTTGGAACTGCAGCCTGCAGGAACGACCCATGTTGGAGAGGTCAGCAAAGGACTGTCTCCCATGGGAGTGATTCCATGATGGAGCAGGAGGAAGAAAGAGCAGCAGACACAAAATATTGTGAATTGATCCTAACCTTTCTTCTCCACCCTTCTACACTGCTCAGAGGAAGGTGGTAGAAGAGTTGGGAGCAAAGTTAAGCCTGGGAAGAAAGTAGTAATTGACAAGCAAACTCCCTGTCCTTATCTTGACCTATGTGCTTTGTGTAGCATTTCCTACCCTTGTCCTGTAGAGGAGGGGAACAGAAAGATTGGCTTGATGAGCACCTGATTCCTCTCCAAGGTTAACTGATCACAAGCCGCTTCTCTTGCTTCATTGTCTCCATGTTAAGTAACAGATGTTTTCTAGATGGTGCTATAAAAGTGGGAGAAAAAGAAAAACTTAGAATAAATTAAGTTTTGCAAAGCCTTCCAAATACAATATTGAAGTTGCTTATGTGAGACTTAGACTTCATGGGGTTTTACAGAAATAACAGTGTTGTGGGGTGAGGAGAAGATGTTATCTCCAAACTCTGACCTTGAAGATCCTTGGCTCTGGAGCAAGATGACAGAAGCTACTATTTACATTTAAATTAATCATGTATGAGAAATGAAATGTCAGTGGACATTGTTTCTTTCATGCTCACTTGAAAAAATAATGGCAGGATGGTGTTTTTGCCTGGAGTTTAACTCCTGACTTGTGTCTATCTGGGATGATGTGCAGAGTTCTTATGTGACTGTTGACCTTCCACCTCTAGAAAGTCACAGGTCAAATCACAGGTCAAATCACAGTTCTTAAATGTGTGGAGTTGAAAAGCACTGCACAAGACTTTTGGTACCATGTAGGAGAAGACTAAACTTGTGCAGACCTATTGTTTGCTCCCTGGGAGACAGCCTGACTAACCAAGACACACAAGAATAATAATCTATGTGTTTCTGCATTGCCCTAAATGTAAAGTATCATAGGGCCAGAGAATGAGAGAATGACATGAAACTTCTTTTCTAGCCTAATAGTGAGTATCCACAGCTAAAAGACTTTTTCTTGAAGTTCTGCTCTTTGTCTTAGAGGTGTTAATATATTCCATATACTAGTACAAAAAGCAATTGGATGAGAGTAGAAGCAGTCAAGCAACTATAACCATCTCTCTTTGAACTTAAGGACAACCAAAAGATGCTCCTCTGCACTTGTGCTCCTGCTGAGGCCAGCAGTCTGTGCATCAGGGTTTGCCAGATTTGCCATGGGTTCCCCAGCATGTTTCCTGTATCCAGCCCTAATTTACTGGCTGTCATATGTGAAAGCTTGCTAAGTGAATCCTGCTAAGTCCTGTTAAGTATCCCTAGCATCACTGCAGGCTTTATGCAAGAGGTGCACGGGTGAGATAAACACTATACAAACTATTTAAAGGTGCTTTACACAATGCTGTCATACTGTAGAAGCGACCCAGCACTGACAGTAGAAATTATTACATGTCTCAGTTGTTCTACTCCTTTGTTGGCAGTTCTTTTTGGGGATGTATTATGAAGATGTTTTTACCTAGAAGAGGTACAGCCTCTTCTGCCTTCTCTTACTGCAACCATAAATTTATTTTCTGCATGGCTGCAATCTTTACTGAGAAAAGCAGCTTAAATCAGTATCTCTTCCTGTAAGTCATGATCAAGCCATACCCTTCCTCTAGGAAGAGGCAATCTGTCAGAAGAAAATATGTGAATAACATATATGAACTTTATTTTTCAAACATTCCTCATATTCTTTAAATGTTCAAACCTAAAATAAACACCATGGCACCACTTTTCAGTTTGCTATTTCAAGGAACAGCCCTAATTGCGGTGACAAAATACCACATCAGAAAGCATAAGATTTGTTAAGGAAAAAACATAAATTCCCATTTTATTGTCTCTTCTGATAGCAAATCTAATAGAAGTCCTGGAGAAATTCTTAAAGCACCTAAATTTTATGTGTGCTCCAATAGCTTTTCTCTTCCCCCAGGGAGGAAAAACTACCTCAGTAAGAAATAGTTGTGGGTCTTGAGACTTATTCTTAGTTCAAATATAAATCACCTTTTTTTTATATGAGATGAGAAATCAAGTTCTAGTCATTTTTATTCGTGAAGTTTTGAATTTGATAAGTGCACAGACCAGAGTCCAAGGGTATTTTATAAACTCTTGCTTTAATAAGTTGAATAAATTGCTTTATACTTTTAAACCAGTAGAGAATTTTGATGTATCAAATATGTACTCTATCCTTCTTTTCCCCCCCATCATTGCTTTTCTTCCTGAGTATTATGGTTTCTGTTGTCTTCAGTACACCATTAACAAATTAACAGTATTTTGGTAAGTGTACATTTTTCAACAAGCAAAGTTAATCTTTTATTTTTATTTAAAAACTTTAGTTTTACCTGCAGCTCCCAAAATACCTGTGACATGTTTATCTCTACTTAGTTGTCTTGGAAAGTTAAACATGAGCCAGCAATGCCCTGGCAGCCAGAAGGGCCAGCTCTGTCCTGGGGGCATCAGGCACAGCACGGACAGTGGGGCAAGGGAGGGGATTGTCCTGCTCTGCTCTGAGCTGGGGCGGCCTCACCTCGAGTGCTGGGGGCAGTTCTGGGTGCCACAATGTAAAAAATATGTAAAGCTGTTAGAGAGTGTCCAAAAGGGGGACACAAAGATGGTAAAGAATCTAGAAAGGAAACCTTATTAGGAGTGTTTGAGGTCACTTCGCCTTTCAGTCTCCTGGAGAAGACTGAGGAGAGACCTCCTTGCAGTGTACAACTTCCTCCTGAGGGGAAGAGGAGGGGCAGACACTGAGCCCTTCTCTTTACTGGCCGATGACAGAACTCAAGCGAATGGCACGAAGCTGTCTCAGAGGAGATTTAGGTTGGATATTAAGTAAATATTCTTCACCAGAGGGTGTTTAGGCACTGGAACAGCTCCCCAGGGAAGTGGACACAGCACTAAACCTGGCAGAGTTCAAGAAGTGTTGGGACAATGGCCTCAGGCACATAGTGTGACTCTTGAGGATGGTCCTGTGCAGGGCCAAGAGTTGGACTCAGTTATCTTTCTGGTTCCCTTTCCACCCAGAATAGTCTATGATTATATTCCCTTAAAGGTTAGGGAACACATCGTCACTTAGTAATTGACATTATGCTAAAAGGAATAGGAATCCTTGTCTTCTGTTTGGTTTTGGTTGCTTGGGTTTTTTTTTTTTTTTTTTTTTTTTTTTTATATATTTCCACCTCATTTCAGAACAGAGGGAAATATTCTGCACTTTCTCTTTCCTGGATCCTGAATCTTGATATATTTGATTTCAATCAAAGTGCAGGATATTATCATGACTATGGAATGATCTCATGGCCACTGAAGATATTTGCAGAATCAGGCTGCTGTCCCTGTGGAGGGAAGTCTGGATCTGACCAGCATAAGCAGTAGAAACAGCAAACCCAAATTTTCATGGCTCACCAGCCCCTCTCTTCCCCTTCCATTCATAGCACTCTTTTTCCTCTTCCATGCTCCTTCTCATGGCAGACACAATTTAATTCCAGCCCCAGACTGCCTCTTTATCCTTGTGTTATCACAATTTGTGCTTCCAAGGTGTAACCTGACATTCCTGTATGGGGATATACAGGTGGAGGTGGGATAAACATTCAGAAAATATGTCCCTTTACATCCCTCTTCTACCAATCTTCCTCTATTTCTCTTGAAGGATAAAAAAACAAGTAAAAATTAAACAAAATAAATTATTTTTGTCTCAGATGACTAAATTTTCTGACATTCCCAAGCCAAGTTAGAGTAGTTACCTAAGTGTGATTTACTTCCCCCATACAGCCAGGGACCTCTGCTCTGATCTGCAAAGACCACCCTCCACAAAAACAAAAGTATAATTATACTTCCCTGCTACTTTGGTCACAGACAGTTTATTTTGACATTATATTTTTGTGATCTTGTCTGCTGTGTAGTTGGAAGAAGGGAAAAACTTTAAAAAAATAGAAACATTTTCAGTTCAGTTCGGTTTATTCAACTGCCACAACAAAGTGTCTTGAAAAGCTTATGATGGCTCTAAGGTTTCCTGTGAATCAATCCTGTGTTGTCAGTAGCTTTGCTTCTATACTTTGAGATATGGAATAATATGCATGAATTGTGAACTTAAGGTGCTGTAAACAAGTGATAAACAGTTTAAATGAAGGGAGTAAAGATGGCACACAGATTCTGCTCTTTTCAAATGTGGAAAATATTGCAGGCCGGACTAGATCTACCTGTGAGCAGCTCTAAGTCACTTGGTAAATCTGTTGCCCTAATATACCTGCATCTGGGCCACTTTTGTTGTGACCCTTGTCAATCTTGTTATTTATAAATTTAAGTGTTTAAAATGTACAGGTGCACATTGGACTTTGGGTCTCTCTTCTGCAATTAAAGACATAGATAAGTAAAGGCGTTACAAAAGTTCTTTAGAATCTACTACATTTCTACATATTTTTCATTTTCAGGTCATTGCAAGATGTAATGAACACCAATTACCTTTGGCAGATCTGGAACAACAGGGCAGTCTGACATCAGCTGCAGTAATACATGACTGGAGATGGATGATAACAATCTCTTTACAAATATTGAAACCAGCTAATATCACAACAAATTTTAAACTTTACTGACTTACTTATTTTCTTCAAAAAGCAGATGCTTACAGGAAAATGTTTTGCAAACTTCTTTTCAATCCTTGCTACAAAAGATTCCAGGTAGTTCTTCATTTGAAGGCAGATAACCACCTAATCGCAAACTAAAAAGTATTGAATAGATTCACTGGTATGCTGAGCTGGCTTTTTGCCGTTCCAATAAAAAGTCTTTCATGGAGGAAAATCTCTTCCAATAGAATTTTTATTAAGATCTTCTAGAATGGGAAAGCACAGTTCACTCTAAAAACTGAGGTATTGTCTGGAAACACTACCTGCTCCAAAATGAGTAGAAGATATGTGTGCATGGTAAGAGCCCATGGTGGGTGGGAATTGCTTCCTAGACAAGCAAACGGCTGCCAAGCAGATCAGTATACCTTAGCAGATAGAACATTTTAGAAGGTGGCTGAATTTAGAGACTTTAATCTGCACAGAAACAGCTGAAACACAGGTGGGTTGATTGGCTGAAAGCCATTGTTATTACTTTGCCCTACTACAGCTGTTATGGTATGTAAAACAATTTTGGCAGCTCCAAATTAGTTCCTAATGTAAAATGTTACATTACAGGAACTACCAGTAGTGTTGCTCTGTTGACACCATGCTACTTCTTGGCAGTCACTTCAGAGAGATGGAAGAGGGAAGGTAAATTCAATATGCTGGCTTTATTTTTATTTATTTATTTTTAATTAAAAGGTGCTTAATCATCCTGGCCAGTGCTGAGGAAAGCTGAAATGGGTATCTGGGAAATTCTGGTGACCTGACATTTTTCTGTTACTTCACCTCTGAACTGACCATTGACTGAGTTTTTACACCATCCTCATGCTATCCTTTGATATATGTTCTATGCCTGCCAAATTAATGAATGTTCTTATTTTTTTCCCATCTAATCTCTGCTGCAACTCTCTTGTTAACATGCAAAATGACTAATTTTCAGTGACACCTCAGTATACAAAGATTGTATTGACACATATTTTAGCTTATAACTTTATGCTGTAATTTCAACATCATTGCTTTACTTGCTATTCTTTCATAGCTCTTGTATTATTTGTACTATTATTGTGAAAGACTGACAATTTTATGCTGAACATAATTATTAGTTAATGTTCATACACTGTGTAAGTGAAAACATTTAGTCCTACACATTCTTTATATAAATAGTTTTCATTGCTGAAGTAAGTTTTAAAGTTTTGAAATGGGACTTTTATTACATGTGTGTGTCTCAAATAGAGACTCCTGCTGGTAAGAAGGAAGCTGATGGTGGCAAAAGGTAAAGAGTTAAAGTAGCCCAAGAAATCAAGGAAAGAAAATCCCAAACTCTTCAGCTTTGAAGCAAATTGGAAAACGTAGCACACACTACCTCATGATGCTCAAGCAGATTGGATGCACTTGTGAGTGATACTAAAAAAGATGTGTTTCTCTATTGACTAATGCTCTGCACTATACCTATTAAGAATTCTACCTTCAAACCCACACTACTCCTCTTAAACCTGGGACATCAAACTCATTTGAGAGAGAGAGATTAACTCCATTTTTATATTAGGCACATGGGCTTTGAGACAGATATGTTTTATGTGCTATTTGTATTGATGCTGAAGCTAGGATAAAGTATTTCACTTGTGGCTACAATTAAGTAATTTTCAACATGCATTTGATTAGTACAATGTTGTTCATCTTCGTAAAAAGCAACAAGGAAAAGAGTTCCTCTGGATGACAACAACATTTTTGGCCTTTTTATTTTCTTCCCTCATTTTCCAAATAATTGACTTATTTTCTTCCCTCATATTTCATTTTCCAACTTCTCTACTTATTTTTTGGACTTATATGGGTCCCTTTCATTTCTTTGGCATTTCCCAAAAACTTTTAATTTTCTCCTACTTCCTAATCACTTACCTAATCATGAAAGCCTTGTTTATATTGTCAGTATAAACATAGTGGAGAGGGTTAATTTTGTCTAACTTCACATAAGTTGGTGTAAAGAATTTTTTATGAGTAAGATTGTCCCTTTCTACTCAGAAGATTCCCATTATAATCAATGGACAGAATAGGACACTTTTAAGAAATTATAGGCCCAGTTCCGTTGCCTGAACATTAGTGCTTGTTGACAGACTGATAGAAATAAATGAGACTTTATCTTTCTGTAAGAACAACATAGAGCATGAAAAACTGTGCCTAGGCATCTGAATTAGCCCAATTCAATTCATCCTACAATAAAAATCCAAAATAAGACAGGTACACTGTGCCTGAGGTATCCCACACAAATGTCTATGTATGAATTAATTGCCCAAGATACTTCTACAGTCAATCCATCCATTCAGAACACTATGAGGAGCTAGCCAGCTCCCCTTCAAGCAGGCATGTATGTTTGGACAGCCAAATTGCTTCAGAAACTCTCTAGGATGAATTAACTAGACTGAAGATAACTAAAATCTGACTTTGATTTGTTAAATTTACGCATTTGAAATTGCTCATTTGCAGTACATAGGACTTGTCCAGCATTACACTTGACTGAATCCCATCCCTGACATGAAGTGATTTCAGCCAGGCAAGATAAATCGCACCCTACTCCACCATGAGCAGCCATGGAGCCCAGGGAGATGCATAAAAGGTAAGGGTATTCACATCTTTCAGAACAATTGCTTCAGTATTCTCCAGACCAGGAAGACAACTGCATCAATAACATTTGATTCAATAAAGGAATTTGTCTTCAAAACCATAGGATCATTGAAAGGCCCGAAGAGATATTAGAGACCACCTAGTTCCAAACCCCCTCCACCAAAAGCAGAGAGGTTCTTTTAAACCTCTGTCTATTTCTTTTGAAATGACAACAGGTTTGAGAGTATTGTGACCCCAGCCAATGCATCATATGCAAAGGCTTCAAAGGTCTAGGTGTGACTAAAAGAGGGAGCCTTGTCAACATCTAGCACTGTGCTCCCATTTTATGATTGTCTAGGTAAGTCTGAAGAAGCTATTGAATCAGTGAAATTTAGAGATAGAAAGAAATTCAAGTTATCTAGTTCACTTTAAAGTGGGCTAAGATTTCCTTGGACATTCCTAATTTGTGTTTTTCTAGCTTGACTTAAAAACCTCTAAAGGGAGGGATTAATCAAACTTCATGGGCAGCCTTCTCTAGGACTTTGTCACAATAACAAGCTTTTATCCTAATATCTAGACTGACTTTTTAAAAAAATTAAACTTTTTTGCTCTACTTTTTTCCCTCAATAATATTGTTATAACTGTCTTTTATGTGGTAGAGTATGGCTGTCATGTTCTGCCTCAGTCTCTTTTTTTTTTTTTTCCTAGACTAAATTAATTCTCTAAACCTTTTCTTGCAGGTCATGTCTTCTAAACCTTATCTCATTTTTCATGCTCTCCTCTGGGTTTCTCCCATTTATCTTTCTTAAAGTGTGATGTTCAAAAGCAGACACAGAATCCAGCCTTGCCGGGGTAGGCTGGACAGCATTGTGTTATGTATTTTATGTGTGACAACCCTGCTAATCCCCCACAAAATAAGAATAGTTGGGGTAAGAAAATTGTGTTATCAATTTACATTTAATTTTCAACTCACTATGAGCCCCACATTTCTGTCCTACTTCTGCATGGCCAGTCATTCCTCACTTTATAAGTGCACATAAAATTTTAGATTAAAAAGAAAAAAGTGCTTCCAAATCTCTAGACTTCAACTGATTTCAGAAATGAGTGGGCAGACATCCCCACAGGGTCCAAAATTTGCAAGTTTTCATTAAAAAAAAAGTTTTTCACTTTTCAGTAAGAAGAAGGGACCAAAGATCAAAAGACAAATTCCACTTACTACAACCTATTTTTCATCATGTAAAATTTTCCTGCATGCTAAATTACTTTTGGACTTATAATTCATTCTGGAAAGAAAAGATGGGACAGAATGGGATCATTTGACCACCTTAGGGACAGCTACTTTAAAAAAATTTCTGTGGAGCATCCATTAAGAGACAAAAATGTTGTCTTCCACTTCATACTGTTTTTCACTTTTTTTGGATATGAATCAAAAAAGCAGCATGCTGCTCCAGAGCTCATCTGGGCAGGCAACTGGAGGATAAGAGCATTGGCAGATAACAGAGGCACTGAGCATAATAATAAAACAGTAGGCAAAAAGAACAACAATAGGAGGTAGTAATGGGAAAGACAATATTCTAGACCATCTACTTTCATTAAAAAAAATCACTGAGGTCTGAATATGGAGTGAAATTTCCAGACATACTCTTATTTTTCAGAATTCTGCATGTTTAACTATTAAAGAATCCTCTTAAGGTTCATTATGTATCCTGAGTGCACCAAAGTCAATGACATTTTTTTCAATTGACTTGAGGAAAGATAAGATTTTACTTCGTGATCCACAGCCTAGAGGCAGCACAAGGTTTTTTTTCAATTACGGGAACTTTACTGGAATTATAATGGTCACTGCCTTTCTGTTATGCTGACAGTTTCCTAAATGCTGTGAAACCCTCTCTCTTCCCATTTTTTCTCTCTCCTACCTTCTCTCTTCTCCCTCTCAGCATCCTTCCTCCTTCCAACAGTCATCTTCTCAGAATGAAGGGAAAAGCTAAGATAGCTTTTGAAAACAGAAGAAAGGGAAGGCGGAGGGGGGGAAGCTGAGGTAATTATTTTCCTGCATTAACGCCACACCCTTAATGTACAGCAGGTAGTCAATAAGTGGATGTTTGGGCTTTGCTTTTGAAGACCCTATTCTTTGAGACATCTAGATCAACTTAAATCAACAAAAGATTGCTTTGAAACAGCAGAATTCTTCTGTCCCAGGATAAAGGAATGAAAAGTCAGGCAAGGACTTCTAAGAAGGAGTAATTTTGTACTGGCATTTTACAGTTATATTGTGGCTCATTTTTCCAACAGTTGAATACTATGAATTTCTCTCAAGTTGTGGGTTTAGCTTGCTTATTTTAAACGCAGAAGACAAAGTTAAAGTGCAGGAGCAAGGACCTTTCCAGGCTTGACTGGTTCAGAATTGGGAAGAGTGGTGGGAAGCACAACACAGATCAGTTGTCTCTGAGTTACTGCTCTGTGTTTTTAACCAGAAGGACCAGTCTCATGCCAGTGCTCCAAAGCTACTTCCACTGCCAGAATTAGCAGGTAGGCTGCCTCTTCTCCTGAGTAGTCTGCAACACTAGCAGCTATTAAAAGAAATATGGAAATTAACAGTTAAAGTCAATGAAGTTGATAGCTCCTACTTACCAAGTTGGTGCCTCAGTGATCAGCTCTAACGAGGAAAAGCTGTAGTCAACTCCTTATCAACAGCTTCAGACTTGGCAGAGCTGGATTTTGAAGTGAAACCAAAAATCATGAGAAAAGTGACACATAGTTTAGTGTGACTTTACTTGTACTTTAACCTGAAAAGGGCTGAAAATAAGTTGATGATTCAGTCATATTGTGGTCCTCTTACTTCTTTCCCAAAGATGCTTTTTCAGTATAAAATACTGACAGGCTAGAGCCTAATACCGAGCTGCATTTAAAAATTGTTTCCTTGTATGTGTGTTTGTGCATGAGGGTTCACAGGAATTTATTGTCATTCCATCATTCACAGTGACAGGCATTGTAACTTGCTGTCATGCCATGGCACCTTACAATGATGTGAACTTTAATTTTTTATTAAGATTGTAAGTTACAGTCGGTTAAAGATAAATGCCTTAGTTTAGTCAGAAATGGAATAAAGGCTGGCATGCCTGCAGTACTAACAGGTTAGCAGGGTTGATAACAGCCTTTTGGGGTAATTCTCCATTGTAACTGGTACAGTTTCACTGGTTGAAGTGCTCTTGCCCCCTAGTTGCTTTATCTAAAGCTAAGTGATATTAAGGATATTAAAAATCAAGAAAAAAAATGTTCATTATAAAGCAGGAATTCAACCCAGATTAGTGCAGATGTTTCAAAATTTAGAGATCTAGGTCTGCTGTAGTAATATGCATCTGTCTTTTATAATGTCTTTCTGAATAACTATTGAAGAATAATGCATTATAATTACAAAGATGCTTAATAATTTTAGTGTAGAATGAATTGAATGCATTATACACTGGAAATGCTTATTTTCCTCTGTTCGCTATAAAAGGGAACCTGTGTCGAACTCATTCAGGCTTAAATGTCTAACTTTCAGAAAGCTAAGTAGATGAGTGCATTTTTATGTGTCTCAAAGGAAAAATGCTTGTTTTTCACCATTTTTTTCTCCATGCCTTGAGCTCTTGGATTCATAGTCCTTTACATTTAACTTAACTACATAAGCAGATGATCTAGGGTGGAAAACAGATCCTTAGACCCTAGACACACTCTGAAGGAAAATGTTTTTGTACACAAGAAATTTATTCACTCAGTTTTTGCTGCAACTCAACTACTTTATTTTTTTTCTTCTTGTTTAAAAGCTTCTTGGTTTCTCTAAATCCTTTGTTCTTTAAATTAGAAATATGTTAGAAATAGGGTATATAGCTATTTCTTTACAAATGGTCCTCATAAAAAATTCTAAAAAATCCAAATTCCTAACTGAAATGCAAACTCAGCATTATTTAGGACAACAGCACCAGCAGGAAATGCAAGCATGTGAAGCAGGGGAAGAAAAAAAAAAAAAGGAAAAAGAAAAAAAAAAGAAAAAACTGAAAAACCAACTCCCTTTGCTATAAATCAACCTTACATTCAATATGAATCATCAAATTTAATATTGCCATGATCAGTATTCATGGAAAATAAATGATGCCAAATATGCTTTAAGAAAAAAGAAATCTGTTTAAATGGTATTAATGGTAAGGCATACTACAGCAAGGTGAACAACACTGATAATATTAAATTAACCCAAGAGGCTCCCTAATCAGGATCCCCATGCAGAAATCTGCTTGCCAACTGTCGTTCTTTTTCCCATTGGTTTAGTTAAGGGTTGAAGTTCTTCTTGAAGTTTCTTTTTTAATCATTAGATCCCGACCTTACAGTTTTCTCTGACTACTTTCCTTCAGGCTGTCTTTGCTCCTGTCAATTTAGGATTTCCAGGGAATTATTCTTCTTTGAAATGCATATTCCAGGCTTGAAATACTGGCATATGTACACTGTAGAGTAATTGTGGAGGCCAAATGTTTAATTACACATGACAGCTGGAGCTGTAGGAGTCCGAGGCATGCTTGAAAACAACTTATGCCCTATGCAGTCTTAACGAAAAGGAACAAAATAATATATATTTAGGTTTTGTGCCACATGGTAGCCGCTGTTCTCTCTCTTTTCACAACTGAGGGTGGTTTGCAAGAAGTTCAGCTGCTTTCACTTCTGTGTACTGTCTCTCTGAATATATACTTTTTTTTTTCTCCTTCTTACAGTCTAGGCACAAACTTTTAGGCCATGCTATTCTACAAGAAATGTTTGGAAATTTTGTTTCATTTTTTCCTGGGTGACAGAAAAAAGCTTTCCAGGAGGTTTTCTAATATAGTGTTCTTGATACAATTTCACAAAACCACATTAGTAGAAATGCCAGAATCAATTAAAATTTTAATTATAAAAGATATAAGCAGCATTTGTATTTTACACTTAGTACATGTGATTTATTCTGAAATTAAGCAAAAGAAATAACCTGATTTCTGAGGCTTCAGAAAATATTTATTTCAACCAGCATAAATATTTTCCACATTTATAGACCGATAGATTTAAAGACACATGAAAACACTTATTTAATTTTGCTGCCAGAAATTTTCTGTTCTTAGTAAAACAGGAGTTAAAAGTTATTTCCTGTTATCAATATATCTGTTTTCAGCTCTTCTTGACATAAATTGATCTAGTTCTAGTGAAAAAATGCCTGTGTTAGTTTAAGGCAGTTGTGAGGTTTGACTTAATATTTGACACACCTTTTTATATATATACACACACACATTTTAAGTTATTATTACATTGAATTATTATTGTACTTACTGTGCAAAAGTGGCCAAAATTAGATTTTGAAACTTTGGCAAATAAGATTTTCTTTATGCATTGTGTGACATAAGCACATCTTCAGCAAATTATAACATATTATGAAAGGGATATCCTTTTTATTTATTTATTTTCTTGCTCTATCCCTCCTTTATAGAGGACTGAGGTAAGATTTAATTTAGTGGTACTGCTGTTAATGATGGCAAAATACATCACCAGTGCCCAGTTGAAAAAGATATTTCACTCCTTGCAAGGCGGAGTTAATGAATTTCTCTAGCACTTAGATGTACAAATAAGAAAATAAAAAGCATTACTATATCCCAATGTCTTTTATGTAAGAAGATTAATGAAATTGAATTGAGAAATTAACTTTATAGGAATATTGTTCAGTATTGTTTGCAATTAACTGCTCTCTGTGGTAGGTTAAGAATGAACAATGCTGTAACTGTGGAAGTTAAAATGAAACTTGCACCAGCAAACAACTGAGCACTTGACTTCATTGACGTGAAGCAGCAAGGTAACTAAATCTCTCTTTAAAAATGTGAAGCAGAATTTAAGTTTAAACAACTTTGTATTTCTTGAACAATGAAGGCTTTCTTTGAGATGAGCCTGCTTGCTTAAAATGTGAACCATTAAGCATCACATAAATTGTTGTGTGTTTTTTTTTACCTATTTTTTTGTCCTCTGCAGTTCTTGTGCCCTTATTCTGAGAATTTGAAACAAAGAAATTTAGTTAAAGTGTGCTAAAATTATTTCAGGTTTTAATGATCTTTGATTACTTCTATGTTTAGAAAATGAGATGGGAGATGTGACTCTGAAATTCCCAACTTGATAAGGAGAAAATTAGAAATACAGCCAACAAACAGTGTCACCCACTATTTGAGAGCCCTGAAATGAGATATGTAAAAATCAGACTGTAAAACCTAAAAGTGAGCTGTGGGAGGGAGACAGGGAAGGATACCATGATAAGCCAGAAAAATCATATTGCAAAAATGGCTGCTCTCAAGCCTCTGCAAATGCAGGCACAAAGACATCCATCAGTCAGAAGTTTACATTTAGCAGGCCATGTTCACCTGTACCTGCATAGATGAATACATACACACTTGCTTACACTCATAAATACCACAGCTTGTGTGGTTTCCAAAATTGCTCAGTGAGCTGAGGTGCATCAAAGGGCACCAAACTACACCTCAGAACATAACTGTGATGACTGATCTCTTAATGCTCTATACAAGAAACACTGAGGACAAGTGATCTTATTTCTTGTCCTTTCTGCACCATTTCTGTAAGAAAACCCTCCACTACTTATGCTTCAGAAAAACACATTTTGCTAGGTCTGCCCTTGTCCTACTTGCTGCAGTGAGACTATTTTATTTTACTTATGTAGGAGGCTGAGTTACTTGTTGAAGCTGTGTCTCGTATAGCCGAAAGACTTCAATCAAGATCAAACAACAGTTTTTGGCATTTTCAGCCTGACATATTAATACAGTAAGCTCACATGATACAGAATGCAAGTGTCAGACCAGAGTCTTTTCTCTCTTTAGGAAACTCGAAGCTAATTAGTTACAATAAAAAGTAATAGTTTTTACCTGGCTTTTTGTGCTCCTTTAAATTTTCACTTAATGAAGAATAGCATCAAGACACAAGGTTGTACAGTACAGATAGAAATATCCAAGGTTGAAAACAAGGGAGATGGGAAATTCTACCTTCAAATTTTGATAGAGGGAAAAATGCTTATATTGTTAGTGGTGGAAGAGGAAGGCAGAATGTAGCTGCCTGTGATTGATGAACACATTTGTACCAGTTGGACTGATTTTCAATAGATATTTTATTTCACTGCAGTCTTCATGAATAACACATTCCTTTGTAATATTCCTTTTCCACTTTTGTAGATAATTTGAATGCTATTTTAAGTTTCCTATTTTAATAATCAAGAGCCACTTATGGATGTAAACAAAGCTCCTTGGGAAATACATGACAACATAAAGACACTGTGAAATGTTTTACTTCTAATAGGTAACATTATCTGGAGTTGGGGAGCGAGCAGCTCTAGACTGGCTTTTAATTCAAACCAGGCATAAGAGTACATGTGTTGACCTAGGGGCTTTGCCAGAACCAAATAAGAACAGAGGAAGTGATGACTAGAAAGTGAGCTCAAACACCTGTACAGGTCACTGTTGGTCCATCATGCTTAACTAATTTTCCCCTGCCCTCTGACCTAGTTTTCCACAGTGCCATTGAGATTAATATCTTTCATCCTGAAAACCCTACAGCTGCCTGCAATTAATGAAACAAGCCTTAACTTTCTTATCTGATAAACTGGAGGAACAATTGTTTTATTACTGTATTGACAAATTATCCTATTAACGAGTGGCTACTGTGAAAATCAATTAAAATCTCAGCTGAAATACTTGAATATCACTGGAGAACATACAAGGGGGAATTAACTACTGAGTCCATTAACTGTTATACTATACAGTTCATAAATTAGGTGTGACCAGCACAAAATCTGTGATTTGTTTGATAATTAGAACACAAACTTATTGGATGAAATATAGAATGGCATCATATGGATTTATTTTTTTTTATTTTACAGGGGCTATGCCTATGTGAGTTACTTGTAATGTGTTTAAAATATATCTCACTAGTCTCTCCTTCTTTCGCTTTCTTGCAGATATTTTCATGCGTTTTGGATGGAAATGACAGCCTCTCATCCTTCAGACACTGTGAGAAAGCAGGAGTGGTATCTTGCATAGCCAGGATGGTCTGCCTGAGTGTATACTAAACTGGGATCAGCTTGTTACAGACTTCCTGCATGAACTCGGATTAAACAAGCCAGCCTTTTCCAGAGATGTAAATTTTATTTTAAAAGGAGAGTTGGAAGATCAGACCAATTTCTGAAATAAGGTCATGTGACCACATGTTACTTGTCTTAAAGAGTAAAAATCTGACCTGCAGGCTTGTTGGGTTATTAACGAGCAAGCTTGCCATTGTATTAGAGTTAGTTAAGATATTTTTCAGAGAGCAACACAAGCTTCTTTTGATGCAAGGAAGGACTTGCTGTTATACCCAGGGAAAAAGATCTGACATCTTTTATTATAAGAAGAAGTAATACCTTTTTGAAACTCTCTCAGTTGATAATCACTTGTACAATGTCTTGGGATTTAGTTCTACTCTCTTGACACCCCTCACAAAGTATAGTTTAAGAAAAAGTAAGTAAAATTTTATGTACTGTATAAAGTATACATTATACTTCAAATAACCTTAAACTACACCTTAAACTGTGCTTTGGGGAAACATAATCAGAAAAGGCAGCACCAGAGAACGAGACTTCTAAGGAAATCTATACTTTTCTCAAGTACATTATACTTAATGGAGTTAAAGACTTCTGAAATCTTTAAGTAAAATCTTTGAAAAGAAAGGTTTTACTTTGTCTGCTTTTACTGATCTACTGCACTTGAAGGTAGTGCAAGAAGGCATGTACTTGGGTTATTTGGGGGAAGAAGAGAAGGGGAGAGAGGTTAGAAAATCAGGCAGATTTGGATAGCTGAGTTGTTTTTAAAGCTTGTCTCTCTTGGAGGGTAGCGCACGTGGCAGAAGCTGGGATTTGCTACTCTATATGGAGTGAAAGAGAGTTAGATACACACATATATTTATATGCATGTATACATATACACACGCATGTACACACATTTTTCTATACATATAAATACACATGAAATGGTCTAAAGAAACATACTGAATAAATTTTGTCCTGTTCTACTATCTCAATTAAACAACAAAGACTGTTTCCTTACGAAAAAAGGAACAAAGCAGTCCTGGCACTGGAATATCAGAAAATGAAAATGTTGAGAGACTGAAAACAGAAAGAGGAAATTAGAGCTATCGTGCACCAGTGAATCATTATAAGTCTCTCAGCTGCTCTTTGGCAATGGTTGCTGCCGGGAACTCTACATGAACATGTCTCATTCGCCACCAACAGCTTATGGGGGCTAACACTACAAAGAAAGCAAGGAGATGGGTGGGTGGAAAAATCTGCTTACTGACAATGCTCACCGTATGAATGACAAACTTCTCCACCTAGAAGTGCCAGTAGTCCATAATGTCACAGGGCCATGGAGTATGGATAGTTGCAAAGTATTTTATACTCGAATGTCTGCTATTCACAAGATATTGTACTGTAAAATGTTTTTGGCCTTTTATGTACTACTACTCTTATCATCACTTTATGATTATAACCAGAAGCTCCAATGAAAACCAAATGCCACTGTGCTAGGTGACATCAAAATGAACATAAGTCATTTTTTTTTGAAGGTCTTGGAAAATTCTGAAGAGTGGATAGTATTTCTTTTGGGTTAAAGGTAATATGTGTAATTCATTAAAAAAGCCAAAGTCTCTCCTTTTTTTTATCGAATGCTTTTCGGTAAGCATAAGACTGTTATTTGAAAACTCATATGTAAAATCTGTGCTAGATCATAGTGATCTTTTCAGGCAAATGTAATCTGCAATGGTGTGGAAAATTGGCACAATAATGTGTCCTGAAAATGAGGGAATGAAAGAAACTTCTGAAGCTAATACAGGGTAAGAAACATTTGAGCCTAGAGAACAACATGGACAGAAAGTCAGCTGACATAAATCATGGTAGCTGCAGTCACTTGCAATAATCCTCTGCATAAGGTCCTTCAGTTTGATCTTAGGAGCTTAGTAAAATCTCCTGACCTAACTAATGCAGTGAAGTTACTATTAAATACACTTATTTCACTGTGGTGGTGAGCCATACAGATTTATAAAGAGCTGGTGTTCTTTTATAAAGTATAGAGAAATGTTGTCTTGTTGCAGAGGATTTTGTACATTTACATAAATCTGGTATGAACCTATGGACATTGCTTCTCTAGTTGATCAAGTGCTTGCCTCTCAGCACCATTTTATTTTTCTTTTTTAATGCACTTTTTAAGAATTTGTGAGAAAGTGGAAGTTCTTTTTCACACAATGAAGTGGAAGCTGTACACATCTTTTTCTGCAAGGTTATTGACTGGTAGTAGTAATAATGAACAGCTAAAGTTGTAGAGAGCAGGTTTTTTTTGCTATCGACATGTCTGAAGTCATTTGGAATATACACAAGCCTCCCAGTAAAGAATTGTTTGGATGGTTATACTCTGAGTTGCAGTCAACAGCTTGATGTCCAAGTGGACACCAGCGATAAATCACAGTCCTCAGGGTCAGCATTAGGACCAACACCGTTTAGCATCTTTGTCAGCAGCATGGACATTGGGACCGAGTGCACTTTCAGCAAACTGGCCAACAGTATCAAGCTGTGTGGTGCTGTTTGCCATGTTGGAGGGAAGGGACAACATACAGATGTGGGGTGGGCCTCTATAAACCTCGTGGAATTCAACAAGGACAAGTGCAAGGTCCTGCACCTGTGTTGGGGCAATCCCAAAAAAAACTTCCAGGCTGGGTGAAGAATGGATTGAGACTAGCCCTGAGGAGAAATGTAGTCTAGTTTTCTAGACCTGAGGTTTCTGAGTTTCTGAACTCAGTTTTTTCGTAGTGTTTGAGTTTGAGAAAACCTTGTTCCTACAGATTTGACATAAGCATTCTAAGTGTTATTGTAACAAGAGGGATGTTTTGGATTCTTTTCTGTGAGATAGACTTGTCTCTATCCATCAGTTTAGGCCAATGGGAAGAAGAGTTCTAGCACTCTTCTAACCAATGAGAGTAGCCTGTTCTAAAAAGTATATAAGGAGAGCAATTATTTTAATAAAGTAGAATCAGATACAGTTTTTATAACGAAATCTCATGTCGTCTGTTCATCACCCACAGCGGCAGAGAAACATGTGAGTGGTGGTTGATAAGAAGCTTGAAAAGGCCCAGCAGTGTGCAGTCCAGAAGGCCACCTTGTCCTGGGCTGCATCTAAAACAGCATGGTCAGCAGGGCAAGGGAGGTGATACTATCCCTCTACTCTGCTCTCATGAGACCCCACATGGAGCACTGTGTCCAGCTCTGGGGCTTCCAACACAAGAAAAATGTGGATCTGCTCCAACAGATCCAGACGGGGATTGCCAAGATTATCAGAGGGCTGGAGCATCTCTACCATGAAGATAGGTGGAGAAACCTAGGAACAACCTAGTTGTTCATTCTGGAGAACAGAAGGCTTTGGAGAGATCAAACAGCAGCATTTCAGTGCTTAAAGGGGGCCTACAGGAAAGCTGGAGAAGAACTTTTCAAAATGACGTATAATGACAGGACACGGGGTAATGGCTTTAAATTGAAAGAGTATAGATTTGGATTACTTATAAGGAAGAAATTCTTTACTATAAGGATGTGAAACAATGGAACATAATGCCCAGGGAAGTTGTGGTTGTTCTACCACTGAAAGTGCTCAAGCTAAGCTGGATGAGGTTTGGAGCAACCAGATCCAGAGAAAGATGTGCTGTGCCCATGGCAGGTAGTTTGGAACAAGATGATCTTTAAGATCCCTTCTAACCCAAAGCATACTATAATTCTGTTATTCTATACTTGTCTCTCTGATTGGAATGGACTGGCTAAAGACATTTCATCTCTTTGGAGGAAAATGAACATTTTATTGTACTGATCCCTATGCTTAGTCTAAATGTGTTCCTCCATGGCTCTCCTTGTGCAGTCAGGGTGGATCATATCATCATATGGATGTTAGAGGACATATTATCCTTTATTACAATGCATTTAGGTTTTCTCTGTTGGAGACTGATCTAACTTTACATTTTTCAGCCCTAATGAAAAAAATCTACTTTCATGTCTTTAACCTAACAGTAGTGTGGTGTTGCCGTTGTTTAGAACACAGAAAATAACAAGGGATCTGTAACAGAGCAGAGCAGGCAATAATAATTAAATATAACTTACATATACGCTTGCAAATGCATGAAATGATTCTGGTTTATCAACTGTTTCATACTAGACACTTCACATTAGTATCCAGGCAACAGAAAGTTTATTCAAGGAAAACTTTGCAGATCTCAAGATTCTTCCACCATGCTCATAAGCAGATGGACTAGAAGTGTGTCATTCATTGTTTTGCACAAGCTACTTAATGCTTATCATTCTCCTTTCTCTGTTTCCAAAAGGTATCTCCCCCAGCTCCCCCAGTCAGGGATTGAAAAAATACTTGGAAATGTAATGTGTTCCCAAACACACAATTTAGTGAAGAGATCATCAATTTTTGATGATTTGTAAGTCCCTCCTAGATGTTAGTGGAGGATGCAATCCACTCTGTGATTGTATCTACAGAGAAGTTTTTACAGTACCTTTACAATGAAAAATACTGGTACAGAGGAACCAGTGGAACTAGGAAGTAATTAGTGAAACTTTTGGCCTCACTCTTTTTGAAAGCATGTGCAAACATATCAAAAGATATTAAAATTGACAATTTAAAAAAAAATCAAGACAAATACTAAAAGTACTAGAAAATTAATTTATACCTTTAATGAAACGATGTTGCAGGCTTCCTCAGTTGATGTGTATTATTTATTAGTTCCTTCTTTGTGGCCAGTGACTGCATGAGAATCACCCTATGCCTGTATATTGGTCTCTAGTTGTATTGCAAGCCAGATGACTTTGTCCAATATGTAGATGCAACTACAATTTGTGGTTCAAGCCACTGGAGAGAAAAGTGACTTAGGAATCTTGTGGTGGCATGTGCAGATATAATTTCATTTTTGCCATAAAACAGTAACAAGAAATAGTATAAATGCTTTCTCCTTTCACTGTGTCCCTTTGCCAGGTGGAATGACTGTTGGCTAAGTCTATTAGAGCAGTGCTGTCTCCAGATATACACATTCATGCTACAAAAGTTTTAGGCCTTGTGTTTGACTAGTTTTCCTGGGTATTTATTTTTTTTTATTCCTACTGACTCTCTTTTTAATCACTTTGATAGTAATTTTATAGCATGGATGTGTCTGTGTTTGCTGACCTTTTACTGCATCAATCATTTTATATACACAATTGTGAATTACATATGGCATTGTACAATGCATATTTAATTTTCCTATAGGCACCATCAGCACCATAAGTGAAATTTACATTTCACAGCTGAAATTAACATTTCCTTCATACAACCAATCTGATAAAATATCAGAAGAACAATTATATACTTCATCCACAGAAAGAAATTCTGTGCATTTTCTAAAACTTTGGATAACGATGGTATAAGGAATGCATAAGCTGTAAAACTCACATATTTTTCATAACGTTTCCCTCTGTAACTCCAGAAAATTTAGTGTAATAACAAAAATGGGTAAATTTTTTTAATTCCTATGAGTTGTGATGGTGCTATAACTAAACCTGCTGCCCCTTTGCTGGGAGCTCCTTATGTGGCTCTACTCGGCCCAGACCTCTTTGACCTCTGTATTTGGAATTTTTCAGATAGTATCATCTGGCATCCATACTACTTTAGCAGGCCAAAGAGTTTCGTTCTTATCTTATTCAATCACTCTGACATACTTTATATTTATATGACACCTTTGTCCAGAAAATGTAACCTTCCTTGCAAACTTTAATTAAGTTAGGTATCTACCATCCCAAGGAAGCAGGGAAATGGGATCTCTTTTTTCTACAGAGGAGGAAAATGAGAGAAATTATGGATGAGCGTCGTCTTGCCTAACTTTAGATGACTAAAATATAGCCACTTAAACTTTGGAAAATCACTCTGGGCTCTCTTTAAAGTTGTAGGAAAGAATTCAACCAGCATCTTTCATACACTGATTTTAGGATGAGACTAGTTATCTTATGAAGATGTTTTTGTGGCAAGGAATGAAGTCTGGATGCCTTACTGTATACTTCTAAATCTAAGCTGGAGAAGATGACTCCTATCCAAAATGACTCGTCAATGAAGACAAAGCCAGTGAAGAATTCATGTGCAATATTCATATCAAACTAAGTTCTGAGAATATAATGCTTGAGCTATGATTTTTGCAAAGAAGGAAGATAGAATGATTTAGAAGGAATATTTTTATAGTTAAGGCCTTGGCCTTTCTACTATAACAAGAAAAATCTAAAAGGGCTCTGTTCTTAATTGTGGAAAAATAAATTTTTAAAATTGGTGAAATTCTTTTGAGAGGAAAAAAAGTTGAAAAAGCTTATTATAATTTTACTTGAAGGTGTTAAATATTATTTTTTATTTTTCTGCTTTTCTCAACAACAAAATTATGTTCTGTTCCCCTTCTATCTTTTCTTATTTCTTATGTCCTTTTGTCTTTTCCAGTTTCCTGTCCTGACCTTTCTTTGCTAGTCCAAAAGGGAAAATATGAATTAACAAATAATAGAAAGACCCCAGAGGAAAAAAAAAAAGTCATAAAAGCAAGAAAAGTCTCTTTAAAAGTGACTTTGTAATCAAGGTTCATATATTGTTTTTCACTGTTTCGTTTTGTCCCCTTGCTTTAACTCTTACTCATGCTTTGCTTTCCTTGGAGATATTTACTCCAACTAGATCTTGCCTTGAAAATTGTGTCCAAACTTTTCATTCATCGGAGACATGTTACAATGTCTCTGGAAGGAAGCCCACAGCCCTTTTGCCTCCCTCTTCTATACATTAATATGGGACTGAAAGAAAATTCATTCAACATCCTTCTGTCTGTGGCAGTGTGATTGTTCTCCAAGTCCAGCTTTTTCTAGGGTCATCCAAGAAGGAAAATGTCCCCCTTTCCATGAAAAGCTGTGAAAGCTTATATCTAATAGCTAATTTTAATGATGATGCAGGGCTTTTCCATTATTTTTGCCTAAACATTTACCAGAACTACGAGACTAAGCAAGACAGGACTGCCTTCAGAGCTCCCAAGGAATCTTTAATATAAAAAAAGATATTAAAATTAAGATAGATGCCAAATGAGAAAAAGGAGAAGCTCATACACTGTTTGGGGAAGGGAGGAAAAACCTTAAAAGTTTTTGACAAATAACAGAGCTTTTATGCATATCAGTTTTTACCTGAAGAAAGTGGCACTGTTCAACTTAGGGAATATGTGTGTTGTAGCTTTTAATAATAATAAAATAAATAAATTTTATATAATATAAATAAATACAATATAAAATTTATGTTTTTAAAAAGAATGAGGAAAATTAAGGCTACAAGGTGCCCCACAGCGCATTTTAAATTTCTCACCTGCAGTTCAGTGGGAAGGGAGGACACAGGCAGGTCGCCTCCTGCCCCCAGCCCCTGGTTTGCATTAATTTATGTCACTGGCAGAAAGTCCAATACAAGGGATGGTCTGGACATGGCAGAACACTGCCTTATTTCAGACATGCTTTCTCTTCAGCCTAACCAAATAGCTCCCAGTCATCTCCCTACAGATTCTAGGATGCAAATGGCATTGGTACTATGTATAAAGCTCTTCAAGCCTTGAACAGCAAAGGCTCATCTTGGAAACAAAGGCCCTCTTAATCACCATGTTCCTTAAGCAGAAGGTTATTTCCTCAAGTAATGCTTTCTAAGTGCTCTTGGAGCACTTTCCCAAAGTACCTTGATACTAAAGAAGTAAAATTATCCCAAGGAAAACCAGGACTTCTTCCAGGTATGAACTCAAAGAACTCAATATGAACTATTTTCCTTTTTCATTTTGAGAAAATTCTATTATATTTATCTTTTTGGTAAATTTTAGCTCTTTAAAAATGGAAAGCCTCTGTCTATCTTTTTCAAGTAAAGAAAATGCAGGAGAAATAATGGCTGAATGTGCCTTGTAACTGCATACAATATGGTATCATACACTCCAGTCATTAAAATGAAAGTAAAATGGGTTTTATTATTATTTTAAATAGTTTTTACTCATGAAAAGTTTATAATATATGAAACAAATAATTATGACTAAGACATTGTCTAATAAAGATGGAAAAGATGGAAATCCTTATGAATTTTTAATCTGAAACTAAGGAACTTTAACAATCCTTAACTATATAATCAAATATTTAAAATTACCTTCCATAATAAATTCTATTTGTATTTAATGTATTTATTTTTTAGATAGTTATAACATTTTTATGAGTAAGTACATAAAATATCATCAGCTGTTGCAAGAGACATCTTGAATTAATGCATACATCATCTCGATCAAAATTTCAATTTCTTTTATTTTTAAGATAAATCAACATTTATAAAATATGTAAAAATTATATTTTTCTCAGTGTAGTTGGATACATAATTAATACCATTACTAGTAAAAAAATTAAATTGTGTTTGTTAGTAAAAAATGTCATGTAGGTCCAGATTTTCAGATCCCTTTTAATCAAAATGCTGATTTAGTTTCCATGATTCTAATTAACAGAATAAGCTTCTGACTTTGATATTTATTTTCTGCAATGATCCTCCTGTCACCTACCACTGCTGAATCTTCTACTAAAACAGGTAGAAACCAGAACACCCCTATTGGCCTTCAAACCTTTACCTTCAACTCATTCTGAGAAAAATTACCTATTTAGTTTCAGTTATTCCAAAATGAATTGTTTGCTCTTTTATGAAAATCAGGTTCCCTGACGGTCATAAAAAAAATTTGGGTGTATAATTGGTATAAATTTTTTTAAAATGGATTAGAGAGCTGAGTACCACACTGGGTGAATTTCTTTAATGTCTCTAGCATGATTTCTTGGGAACATGAAAAATTGTGCCACTGCCTTTTCTTTTCTAGTTATAATACTGAGTCCTCTTCATGATCTTTCTCATAAAAAAATTAAAATCTTGCACTGGACAGATGACAGTCACTTGACTTTCCAGACTATTGCATCTGTAAACATCTCACGACCTTCTACAGTGGCCTCTCTTATTTGTTGAAGATGTCAGAATAAACATCACACTAGACAGCCAAGGAAGAAATCGCCTCTTACTACCACTGAATAATGCAATGTTGTGGTTATATTGTCCTCATCCCCCAACAGGCAAATGTTACTATCTATTTAATGTTATTTTTCATTAAAATGAAAATGTAACTTTGCGAGTATGGTAAAGCTATTCTGGGTGCAGCACCTTCTTTGCTCTATTTATATATTTTACATGTACTTAATTTAAAATAACTTCCTCTTTCTAAATATATTTAAGCTAAAAATAGAGAAGATGGGATTTTTTTGAAATTGGGCTGGCACCAGGGTTTAATGTGATAACACCTTATCTCTGAGAATTGGGTCAGAACACAGCTTAAATTATACAACTTTGATTACTTTATAGGCAGCTGTTTTGTTGATCTTGCTCTGGTGTCACACAGAAGTCCCAGGTATAAATTGGTATCCTAAGGAAGAGGGATTGAACCAACAAAGCCCACACATTTTCTGCCCCACACCAGCTGTCAAACATACAATGCAGGGTTGCATAGTCTGTTGCAGCTGTGTGCGTGCCCCGGCACAACTGCTGAGTGGGTTAGTGGGAGCAGGCTCCTTCAGAACAGGTACCTCGTCTGACAGACTTGCATGAGGAACTGGAGCACTGTCTAATCAACTCTGTGTCTAGTTTTAGGCAATACTATTACTCTCTGACTTTCATGAACATCCCTGATAATTTATTAATTAAAAAATGGAAGACATACAATTTGTGAAATTCAGAAAAAAGAAGTATATTAAAACATTGCTCCAGGCACATTTTGCTGCATGTAAATCTGATTTGTTGACATCCTATATAAGATACTAAACCAATGTACTTCAGCCCAATGCTTTGCTATCTTCCAGCATAATTAATTTCCAGTGATGTGTGTGCATCCAAACAAGAAGCAGAAAAGGATCAGAAGGAATGAGCTTGTCTGAGTGTATTCAGAGAGTATACATGAAAAACCAAAATCAGTAACCTTATGTTTCCCTACTACCAAAAGTTCATCAAGATTAGTAACTTTAGCAGAGCTTAATTAACAGCTAGGGAAAATGTAACCTGGGGTGAGGGGAAGGCAAACTGATTAACAAAAGCTTTTTGTTTCTTAATTATGCATTGTATTATTGTCTTTTAGATCCTTCTCACCTACTGATGGGCAAACTGAATGTAGTTTAGCATTCACATTGTGTTCAAATAAGGCATACAGAAGCTTATTCCAAAACTGCCCTAACATTCCTACACAGAAAAGACTCCAAATTTTACGTAATAAAATTTAATTTCCTGTAACTTTTTTATGTGGTTTGACAATTTAAGTGCAGCTATTTTCACCCCTTTTCAGGAGTCTTCTTCCATCTGACTTAGATTCCTAGAGCAAAGATGAAAAATGATAAAAACGGATAAAAGCCATTCGAGATGTAAAAATGTGGGTGTTTCAATTGAAACTGAGGTAAGTACTCACTAAAGATTTAAGGTGATGTAGATTATTTAAACTCTTTGAGGCAGTTATTCAGAGCTGACCTTCTGGCTTCCTTCACCCCTGGGTGTGCAAAGTGCAGCCACGGGTGTGGAGATGGCAGGCCTTCGGCTTTGCACTTACCAGACATGGCTGAAAGAAGAAGACAGGCAGAGTGGCTCACCTGTGGTGAATAAATGGAGAGGGTGATAATGCTCTTACAGCAGGACCAAGATCTGAACCAGCACTAGGTCACTGCAGCTTTGTTTTGGGAACCATTAATTTGCTGGAGCATCCCCAGGTGACACTGGAGAATGCAGCGACACCATGAGCAAGAGTGGCAGATGCTTGCTTCTCATCTGGCACCACACATCCAGTGAAATACTTGGAAAAGGATCCATAAGGAAGGCATGCTCTCTCTCTTCTTCCTCAAGTTGTATCAGGAGACGTTTAGATTGAATATTAGAGATAATTTCTTAATTGAAAGAGTTGTCAAACACTGAACGGGCTTCCCAGGGAAGTGGTGGAGTCACCATGCCTAGAGTTATTTATAAGACCAGTAGCTGAGGTGCTTAGGGACATAGCTTCATGGTGGGTAAAGAGTTGGACTTGAGGTCTGAGAAGACTTTTCCAGCATAAATGATTTCATAAATCTATGATTCCATGGTTCTGTTCTGCTTAGTTGTGTATTTGTAACTTTTTTTGACAGTAACTTTGCAATCCTTCCTGCCTAAACATATGTACACTTCAACAAAAAGTATCCCCAAATATGTGGGAAATAAAGAGATACATTTGCAACTTTATCTCTCTCCCCCTTACCATGAATATCTCACAAAACAAAATATCTATCAAAAAAACAACAGATTCCTGTCCCAGTCCTTCCAGGTTTCATGCACTGTGACCTGGCTCCTGCAAAAATACTAACTTTTCTGTGGAGGAGTGTCATGACACATTTTGTTACCTTTCCTAAAGTCAATCCCTGCTGCCTCCTCTTAGTAGATCCAAATGACAATAGAGAACAAAAAAAGTTCAGGGGTGAAGCTGATTCACAATCAGCATGTTTAAAAAACTAATAGCTACAGGCAAAACAACAAAATCAACAAAACAGTCATAATAAAAAAAGAGCAACCCAGGTTGTTCCTAGTCTGGTTTTAGAAAAGCAAAACCCTAAATTCACTGTATAAATGGGGGGGATTGGTATTTGCTCATTTCAAGAAAGAAAAGAGGTGTGGTGGTGAGTCTGTGACAGCAGTATCTGTGGGCACATCTGGTTAATGCAGGCAACCTGCATTTACTATTGTCTTATACTCTGAAACCTGACAATCATTTACTGATTAGAAAATAGTCTGATACTATGGCTGTGGGTTTGTTTTCATTAGATGCTTTTTGTTTTTACAGGAAATAGCTCAAACTTTCTAAAAACTCTGTTTATTTGCTTGTTTGTTATTTTAAAATTAAAATTATAGTTTTTAGAGGAAAAAGGTACTTCAAATATATTCAATGTCTTATCTAACTAAGGTAACCAAGTAAGTTTTCCATGCAAACTTCTGTTTGGGAGCTGGAGCTTCCTAGGAGAGCAATGGAAGCTGTCTTTGCTGTATCACCTTAATTAAATGCCGCAGTGCTTTTACAAGAGCCAGACCAGGATGGCAGCAGAGACGGGCAGAGACTTCTGGATTAAAAACTGTCTCCATAGTTAATTAATGGGATCTGCCAAAAGCACTGAGCACTTAGCCTCTTGTCGCAGTAGAGCTGTAGCTTCTGTGAATGAAGGACTAAGTAAAATTAGGGACTAACTAAACCAATATTTAAAATGTGTGAAAAGTGTATTAATTATATTTAAGAAAACCCTTCCACAGTTCAGAACCCTGCCTGATGTGATGCCATTGTAGGTCTCTGAATAGAATAATCAAGGTCTCAGTTATTAACTTACCTATGCTGGGATGCTTTTAACCCAGGAAGACATATTTTTAGGATGACTTGTAAATTCCCTGGTGAGCCCGCAGGTGGGATGGAAGGGAAAGACTCCCTATTAGAATTGCTAGAACTTACGTTTTCATGCATATATATCTCTCAGCCTAGAGGAAGAAGGAGCAGTTCAAACAAACTCTTCTCTGACTACTTTATTTCAGCACGTTTGTGACCGAGATAAGATCATTATCTAACAGCTTGGAGTGAAGTTGAAGCTATAGAGTTGTTTTTAATAAGAAAAAAATACTTATAATTTAATGTAATCTATGTTTTTGAAATTGCTGTGGTATATTTCTCAAACTCTGAGCCATAAGGCAGAAAGAAACCCTTTCAAGCAAATTATTCAACAGGTCAGATAAAATGGCCATTTTAAATTGCACTGCTTGGGGAGTGGCACTGTTATAGAAGGAATTTTAGAGTACTGAGAAATGGTTATTTTGAGACAAGAATAATTAAACAGCTTGCTTAGGGTAGTCATGCTTTTTATGTCAAGCAAAGTTTTAAAATCAACATTGAATATTTTTTCCTGAGGGCAGGTTGTAGGTCAAATGATTATGCCCTTGGTGCCAGGAGTTTCTGGTGAAAATGGTGAAAAAATTATGTAGTCTTTTTGTGCTTTGCTTTAAAATTCCCAAATAGATCAGGAGACAATGACAACTAGAGCTGAAAACTACAACTAAGCATCCCACAGGTACAATTCAGACCCTTTTGTAGTCTAAACCCAGAAAATATCATCCTATCTGCATACTGAATGTAACCTTGACTGTGTAGATCTCACCATTTTGTCAATAAAACAATGCTGTTGTTCACCTTGCAAAACAGTCTCCTCTTGACAGGAAGCAGGGACCAGCTCAGAATGGATAAGCCTGCAGAGAGACTAGATTCCAGAAAGCTCAGGATAGGTGTAACTGTGTCCATGTCTGCATTATTTTCTCACAGCTCTCCATATGATCTTGTGCGTCTCTGCATGAGAAGCTTTGTGGCAGCCTTGACCATGCCTCATGGAAACCCTGTCAGTGTGACCTAGTACACGGGATGCAGAACAAAAAGAGAGAGAAGGAGAATTTGGACAAAAATATCATCTTCCATGTCCATGTCCTCCAGATGCTGGGAATCATATTCTGGCTTCATGGTGTATTTATGTGTGTCACAGAAGTGATGGGAGATTGCACCAAAACCTAAACATAGTAAACCCAACATGATTTAAAGATAGTTGCTTTTCTTCTTGTTTTCTTTTTCTGCAGGATATATTTTTGCCCTTTGGGAGATGAAAACCTGGCCCTTGAGCATGAAAACTAAATTCTAAGTTTTAGTAGACATTTTTTTGTTTTGGGTTAGTACCCTACTCTGTATGTACCACAATTGCAACCTCTCATGCTCAGACTTGTTGTTGAAGCACTAGCGTTTCATATTTTTGAGTCTTTTGTTTGGGATTTCCCTTCCAGGACGAAAGGGCTGTAAGTACTTAGTGCCCCCTGCTGTATTCTGGCCTCATACTTTGATTTCTTTACTTTGCGACCTTAGGGTTTGCTTTGACCTTTTGCCCTTTCATATGGGAACTTCTCTGCAGAAAGGGTCGTGACAGGAATGTAATTAGAAGACAAGGCCAGTCACCAATTTTCTGGTTAAAACTTCCTTTTTGGTGGCTTCCAGCAATATCTTGACTCTATTAGCTTGAATATATGAACCTTGGAAGTAATGGTGAGTGTCCATAGGCAGATACCTGAATTACTGCCGGTTATTAACTGTTTTTCTGAAATGATTGTGAGTCAGACATACTGCTTTTGACTTCTACGGTCATGAAAGAGAACATTATCTGGCACCCCTAATTTCAGTTAGTAGTGATCTAAAATACTGTAGGTGAGGTCCAGATGATGCCTGATATAGGTTTTTTGCTTGCTTGAACAGATTAGAGAGTAGCACTATGGAACATCTATTTAAAAGAGAATCTTGCATGAATATATAAGCAAATGCTGCACTGTGCCAAGCCACACCCACCTCTCAGACACTGTTAAATAGTTTGGAGGGGACTGTTGGTTTTGGGGTTTTTTTTGAGAAACAATCCATTTGTCCTTCCACATAAATCACCTGCAGAGGAATTAAGAAAAAGGAAGAAAAGAAAAAAATACCTCTTGAACAAAGCAGTGTAAGCCCTATATTAGGCACCAGGCTGGCTAATTGCTGCTGAAGTATTTCCCTGAGATATATATATATTTTGAGCAACCACCAGAAATATGAGAACTTAATAAGTAACGAGAAGAGAATTTATACAAAAAACAGACATAACAAGGCAAAGTTAATTCATCACAACTTTCACATAAGCCTTTGTTGGGCAGTTGGCCAGGCCCATCACATTATCTGTTTGACTCAGTGAGTCACTCCAGCTAATAGAATTTTGCCCCGTGTTTGTTGTTGCCATGGCAATGCAATATTATCAGGCATGTCATGTTCACAGATCAGTAGCAGCGGCGCTGCTGCAGACACACAACAGCTTTCAGCCTTTGACCATAAACAGGAATTCACTCCACAGTCAGTCTGTCAAAAAGGAAGTCGGCTGTGGTGAAGAAGCACTAGTGCCAGTACTACTAGCCTTTTCCTTTTTCCTTTGTGAGAACGTTGCCATTATCATTAAAATAACCTTGAGTCGTCATGAATTCATTCATTCACAAACATTGTCAAAGAAGGTGCAATAGTTCAAGAGAATCCAGAGGGTCAAAGAGAGGACTAGTTTTAAATCTGTGCCTATTGAACCTGGAAATGACATAGTCTGTTAGATATAATCTTATTCTTACCATAGCAAATCAAGCTGTGTTGACTGGCACCAATGTCCAAGTCAATTCAGCACCATGAAAGGTTACTAGGAGTAAAGAGGTCATATCCTTTGTGGTATTGCTTTGAGAAATAAACTTAGGCATGTGTGGGAATATTTTACAAAGAATAGCTTTTTCAGCAAAAGTGAAAAACAAATCCTGTCAAGAATCTATAGAGACTGCAGGTATTTTCTGACATAGCCATATTTTGTGTTTAAACCAAAGATATAATTGCAAAGCTTTTTCAATATTTTAAATGTTTAATTGAGTCATAAATATTCCACCAGATATTTTAATTGCTTTCCAAAAAAAGGCGGTTAAATATCTTTTTGGAACTGCATTTGAAGCTGAAAACGTACTCTGTCTTGGGGTTTATAAAGATTTTAATTTTCTTTCTAACAGGCATATCAAATAATACAAAAATACATGGGGAAAGTGTACATAGATGCACTGAACTTGATTTTTTGGATATATTATGTGAGATTTACCCCCAATGTAACTTCTTTGATATCAGATGAGCTGTTCTGATTTACCCTGCTTTGAAAGGAGAATTAAGATTCTTGGATTTAAAGCACAGGAGAGAATTTTTGAAAGGACATGGTGTTTTTAATGCCTCTGTTGAGTGGAAAGACCTGTTTAAACATTTGTTGTCACATATGTCCCAAAATGTTGTTGACAAGCTATATTGGCATTGAGAGACCCTACACAAAGTTTAGGAATGCATTTGAAAATTATTATGAGCAATAAGGGGATGATTATGCTTTTCCTTCTGTGGCTTTAGAGTGGGATAACTCTATATGTGATTTTAAAGCAGTTGCTGCTGAAATGCTGAGGGAGGTTGCTCCATTCTGGTAAGTGCTGTTCCACTTTACTGCAGCACAGATTCTTATGTTATGCATCTGAGACCACCAAAGTGCTCACATTTACTCTGGTGTAAACAAAAAACAGTGTTTGGTGCCTAATATTTAAAGGTGAACTTTGGGACCGGTCTTAGGCTATCCTTGATGAATATAGAGCAGAAGTCCTGAGAAATCAAGCTTTTGCCCACAAGCCTTTTCCTGTTGAACAGAATGTTTCCTCTCAATGGAATGGATTTATACTTGTTATACATTGGCACGAATCACCCTGTGCTCACACCATGGCACAGATCCTGCAGCCTGGATTTTCTTAAAGTCATGTAATGGGCTGTCTCTCCCATGTTTTCCGGAGAAACACTAAAATCTATTGACTATGTGGTATATGACCAAGAGAAGTACCAGTAGCGGAGTTCATTAATGGCCATGCAATTAAAGTAACCCTCCTCTTGAGCTTGAGACTTGAAACAGTTTCTGATGACCAGGAAGGAGTTATGGTAGAATTAAATGTTTGCTTTCAACTCCTGATATGAAAGGGCGGGCACAGGTTGATGAAGTTCCAAATATTTGTGATAAAGTGAGCTTTTAATCAAATTCCTTTTGCTTTAATAGTATTACTCTTGTTTTAATATTTTTACTATTTACTATTTAATATTTTATTTAATAAAACTTACTTTAATAGTATTATTACTCCAGGGAAGTAAAGGTCAGATCGAAATGCAAGGAGGAGACAATCTCCACTAGTTTTGGGGAGGAATGAACAGGAAGACTTTGGAAATCATGAAATGGGGCATGACCAGTGAACAGATCTCTGCGTTGTGTAGGTGATTTTCAGTTAGCCTGAAACATAAGACAGAAGGAGAGAAAAGGAGGAGGAACATACATCTATATCTGTGTTTTGCCTAGTCATAAAAGTGATAACATTAGACTTATGTTAATTAAAATCTATCTCAGTGAAATTGGCGCAGCTCCTCTGCATGACCATCCTTTGATCGAGTCCAGAACAACAATTGTCAGTCTGGCTTGAAAGGGCTCTGAACGTCCTATGCAGACTTTGTACAAAGTAAAATAGAGTGTTAAACAGTGAAATGTCATCCAATTCAATAGCATAATTAAACAGGTGCAGTTTTAGTGTGTTGAGAAAGAACAAAATACACAGAATCTGCTCTAGTTGAAATTGTGGAATAAACTAGTTATGGTTTGGATCATTACATCTTAGAGTAATGGCTTTTCTGTTTACCCCAAGGGTCAGCAGATTTCTGCCATTCAGTGGCAATCTGCAAATACATTATAGCTAATAATTCCAAACTGGCAAAGGAAAATAAGTCACTGACATTTTAAAAATGTGTTTTTAACACATAACTTTTTTAAAGACTCTGTGATCTACGTTTGAATAAAAAATTCCACTCTGTTTGCTAGTTTTCTTCTATTACAATGAAATACACATTTTCCTGTAACTTGGTTCTACTGTAAACACCTTCAATTTTATTTCTTACATCTGCATGTCACTTTGTATTATTAGTCCCATATTTTCAAAGAAAAAGAAATTTTTTATACCTTTTTCTCCCTTTGACTCTAACAGGAAAGGATCTTACTGAAAAAGTAAGTTTAGAAATTCCACAAAGGAGGTGCATCCATTTCATGAAGAAAATTCTTGTTACACTTTGTGAGTAAAGATTTAGTGAAAAATATATGTGATATCCTATGGATATTGGAATTTGCAATTGTATCATCCAGGTAGTGTGACGTATATTAAACAGAATCACAACTATGTGCTTTTATTGCTAGGTAGATGCTTTTAGGTACATGTGGGCAATGAAAAAATTACATTCCAAAGCCATTTGCAATGGTTCATGTTTGTCACGTTCATGACAGAAGACATTGACTCTGAGGAAAGGAAAATATTCAGTAAGCACTGAGAGGTTTTTATGTAAATCTGCTTATACATCATGACTCCTATCCATCACTTCTTCCCTTTAGTCTATCTGGAAAGAGAAGTTTCTTGGAATTCCCTCAAAAATAAGAATTGTAAAACATTTAATTTTGACTGCATCAAATGAACTTTTCCAAATACCTGTGGTGACAAAACAAAAATGAGCTGAAAAAGTGGCTTTACAGAAAATGATAATTTGGGGTTTGAAGCTAATCTCATTATTATTACTTTGTATAATTTTGGAAACATTTGAATATGAAGAGCCTTCTAGAACTGAAAAGGAAAAAAAAATATTATTTTTTTAAAGGCTTTTTCCTTGAGGCTTGATACTTTATGAGTTTGAATTCTGACAGTAAGATCATCTCCTAATAAGAAACTTAAATTTATGAAGGTAAAGAAAACTTCTCGAGACACTTCTAAGAAATGCAGAAAAATTCAGATCCAATTATCTTAAAAGACAAAACAATGTCCCATGAGTAACTGGCTAAGTACAAAAAGTCACCTCTTTGTCTTACTTAAGTAAAATAATGATACACTAATCTGATTAACTGTTACTTGGAAATATTTTCCCTGTGTGTCAGAGGCCATTAAGAAAGCATCCTGAAAGGTGTAAGTGGTGGAAGCCTTAGGTTAAACTCCTACTTCATAAGTCTAATTATGCTGAGATATTTTGATATTTAGCATATAGTATGACAGAAAACAATATATTTGTGATCTAGACTTCAAGGATCTTGACTGAGGTCAAAATGATTATCATACCAAGTGAAATCACAGTCTTATTGAAAACTATGATGAAGTTCCCATTAGCTCTAGTGATCCCACAGTTTTCAACCATGCATTTTAACCTTGAGAACTCTGGTAATGCCTCTGCCACCTCTAGTCATGCATGTGGAGTTCCTTGTTTTTCAAGACTTGGTGTTCTTATGTTGAGAATAAAAAGTGAAAACCACCAAGAAATGACAGCAGCAAATAGTAGGGGGGAAAAAAGCATGAAAATTGATTGGAAGCAAAAGATTTGAGAGAGAAAACACAATCAAAAAACTTTGGCAAAAAAAGTGAATGAGTAAAGAATTAAGAAATTTAAAAGGAGAGATGTCATGAAAACAGTAGAGAGAAGATTGAACCCTGGAAGATGGAAAGGGGCTCTAAAGAACCCTTGAAAGCAGGCAGGGATGGATGGATAAGAGCTAGTTGAGCATTCAGTTCTCATGCTGTGTGTAGGCTGAGCATTTAAAAATTCTACCCCTTTAACAGGTAGAGCCATGGCACAACAATAGTAAAGTTTATGTTCAACTGTTCTGAGCAGCTTTTTAACATTCACAGTGGCACATCTAAACAAATCATCACACTTTTAGTGAAAATCACTGTGATGTCGATCTGTGCTTTGTTTCAAATGTTCTTGTTAGTTCCTCAATCAATGTACAAGGCAACATTTTCAAGTGCATTAAGATGATGCTGTTTACCACTGTTATGATAATAATGGCTCTGTAAAGCCTAACAAATATTCATCCAGTTTATCTAAATTGGTCCTCACAGTGACATTTCTAAAAATGTTTGTATGAATTTTATTAATAGGGCCCCATATTGTATGCCATCTCCTTCAGATTTTTCTTTAAGCCTAAACTGGGGCCCAACTATTGCTCAAGTTGAACTGAGGTATGTATTTTTTTTTATGATTACATGTGCATGTTGTTAAACAGTTTAACCTCATTTTATATCAGAATTTCACAAGATACAGCTGATTCTATAGAAACAATCAACTTCAAGGTTCACAGGACATGTAGTACTCAATTTTGTCAGCAGCACAGAAGAGATCATACTGATCAACCAAATGACTAACCCTTTCACTTTATTTGCACCGAATTGAAAATAAGAGAAATATTTGGTATCAGCCATGGGGGACTAGAAGTGGAAGAAATAGATGTATGGACAACCTCTTCATAAATCATAACATCTTCATCCTCGCAAAGAACTGTTGTCTTAACACACACGTTTTGTGCTTAATTTATCTGCTCTTGAGGAATATGTTGGGGAAATTAGTGAGGTCTGAGGTCTAACAGAATGATCTATTTTTAACAGAATTTCTTTTTTCCCTCAATTGCTCTGTTTTGTAGTATCCTTCATTCCAATGTCTGTGGAAAACAGTCTATTAGGAAAAGAAACAAAACTGTGTTTACAATGTCATCAAGTATTATATCAGTTAAGTCAACACAATTATGGTTATAACATGGTGAACTGCCAGAGAAAAGCAGTCTACTTATTTACTACTAAATTTGTTGATTCAGTAAATGCTGAAGCTATTCATTAATTGTTCAGCATATTTCTTGTGTACTTTGGAATATGTCTGAGAGAAGGGAAAGACAGGAAAGAAATAAAGAGCTAAATATAACTGCTTCTCCAAAACATTTTAATCCTAAATAGTATTTTCACTGGAAACCAGGTATATGTGAAACTTGTGGTTTTTACACGATTTGCCTACACAGAAATGATTCTTCATAATTTTATCTGAGGTCAAATGTTCTTCTATTTGTTTTATTGTTCATTCTATACCTTGCCTTTCAAAACTTCTATGGTTCATCTATCACTAATAATTCCAAATTTCCCAACCCATCTTCCATAATCATCTTACTTTAAAAGATCCACCAATCTTTTCCAAAGTCCTTTTTATTCTCCAAAACAAACAGATTAAGGTTTGGATTAAAGAAAGCCATAGGCAGGAGATGTTCTGTCCTTGAATGTGATTTCATGTGGGGCTGTTCCCTGACTCTGACCTGTCCTGAGCTGAGTCAGCACTCCCCTGCCACATGCACTTTACCGTTGTATCTCTAGACCATTTTCCAGACCCTCATTTTAGCCCAAGAGTGATAGCAGGGCTGCAGCCTGAGGTGGGTGAGTGTACTGCTGTGCTCTTTCACCAATACCTCTTGGTACTCAGAGATGGCAGTGTATCATGCTCTGTCTGATCTGAGTCATTGTTTTCAGGCAAAAGCAGTACCCTCAAGTAGAGCCTGGATCCCCAGAACTTATCTGTCTTGGCTGATACTCTGGCAAGAAATCAGGGACCATGCATTCCTTTCCTAATCCTACCAGTTGGATAGTCCCCTTACCAAAGAGGCACTTAGAACAATACCTACACACCAAGGTGATTTTGCTTTTCCTAAACATTCATAAATTCTCTGAACTTTCTCTAATTTGTAAAATATCCCTGAGTGTAGTTTACTGTACATTGATTTTAATAAGCATTCTCTACTGACCAATATGTATAATGTTAGAAATGGTATAATACAATTTTCTCCACTGAAATGCTACAGAAAATTGCACATTTTATACTGACACGTGCTACATCAATAATACAGTTTTTATATCTTATTTGTAGTTATTGATCTCAACAACATAATGAAAAATTGATTGCAATGAAGTGCACTACTTCTTAAGTGTAAATTTCAATGTCAAATTATTTTTATCTATGCTTCCCAATTATAGATGAAGCTTATACATTTATATATGTTTGCTTTTACAAAACTCTGGATCAGTAAATTAGATATGACAAGAATCTACTAGGTCAATAGAAACCTTGTTGCTCTCACTAAAATATGATTCCAAAATTAAATACACTAGTTCCCTTTCTTCATTATAGAAAGAATTAAAGTTTTGTATGTGGTATCACCTTCCTGGACAATTTAACAATTTGAAACAGAGACTAAATTTTAAGGGGATATGGACACTCAAAGTATTTTATTGTGTGGGAAACACTGAAATTCATGCTCTCACTCTGGAACCTACATGGCAAAGTAAAAAAGGAACAGCATATTCTTTTGTTATCTCTTGAGACCTTATTATTTTTGAAGAAAATGTTTGTGTTTGGGAAAACCTTACATTATTAGAACTGACAAAAAATATGAATGGCTTCCATACTGGGCAAAGGGAAGGCATTGGATTCTATTTTCTGCACTATAAAGATAGTGTAACTCTATTTCTGTCCCTCCTTCCTACCCCTGTGGGAAGATCAGACTGGGAAATTCAGACTATTCTACTGGGTCACAAGCAGAGGTTACCTCCAGAGAAAGATCCCTTACTCATTCTGCTTTTCAGGGACTGGGGCACTTAGAGCAAAATTACTTCTTCTTATAGAACTGCTTATAAAAATAGCAAAACCATTGCTGATTTAATTAAAAACACTGCATATTTCATAATCAATCAAGAGTGAGGTGTCAATCTGCCTGTTTTCTTCCACTCAGTGAATAGGCATGGTAACTTCTGAGATAGTAGAACTCATCTCTTCCTAAAGTGATGAGATTGAATCACCTTTCAAAGTGCCTGTCTCTTTGCACTGCTGACACAGGCAGCAGAGAGGATTACTCCCGACTACAGTCCTTTGGGGCTTGTGGTTGGAGAGAATGGTTATCAACATAAGGGACGGATAGTGATAAGTAAATGTTGGCTTGCAATGATTCCATCGCATTTTTCAACCACTATAACAGAATTAATAAGTTCAGTTATCTTACGGTCATGAAGGTAGATTTTGGAAATGTTTGTAGGACTTCAGATGCAAAACGTTTTTTTGGATAAAAATGCAAATGGATGCAAAAGTGGTTTTTTGGATATAACTAAATAGTGTTCCAGTTCTTCAGTTTCTCAGTACAGAAAGAGAAGTGTCTTCTCAAGATGGCTGCAGATGCAATTCTGAGTGGGGAATGAAGCAGGCAGATAATTTACAGCAATATCACCTTTTTAGCACTGCCAATGAAAGGGACTTACCCAATACCTGGAGATCATCTCAGTAATAATCTAGTGTTCAGGATCTTATGTCCCTACAAAACAGCATCATGTTTCTTCTTCCATATGTGTTTCTCTTAGAGAAGGTTTCCCTTCCTCAAAACAGGGTAGTTGGTAAACCATTTTCTCATATATTTTGTGCTTTATACTTCTCCAAATAAAATGTTTGACAGTTAGGACACCACCAGTACTTCTCTCCTATAAAGAATATTTAATTTTTATAAAGGTTGAATTCATGCTGAAGTCTGTTTTATAATGGTTGTATTTATAAGTTCTTCTCCTGTTCAGCTGCCTATGTTCATGACATTTGTTGTCATTTGATCCTATCCATCTTTCAAATTTGGTTTATATCTGTCATGGTTTCGAAATTGATTGGAAATCAAGTTGAGAGTATGACTTGAGCATGGTGGCTATTGTTTGCAGGAAGGGCCTGCATAAATATTTGGTCTGAGATGATGAGAGCTATTTTCCCCCTTCACTGCACAAGCCAAATTTTGTTAAAAGCTGACACTGATGAAGTCACCATGCTCTCCCATGCTAGACAGGTATTCACTTTGACCCTGTGAAGGCAGGCACTTGGTCCACAACTGTGGCATATGCTGACAAAGAAAATGTCAAGCACTGTTTCAACAAAGGCTTGTATTGTTTCCATGTATTTGTTTGAGAATGGAGTTTTACAACTTTGCAAATTTACTTCAAGACATACTCAAGAAAAGATACTGAGAATTTGCATATTTCATGGCTGATTTTTAAATTCAGCCCACATAGGAACTTAAAAGCTATGCACATCTTTAAAGAGAAAATGATACTCTTACCAATTTGATAATTATTTTATTATAGTTATGGACAATCAGTGAAGGTTTCAGTGTCAGCTGGACTACAGGAAGGATACAGCAGCATACCCATGTAGAAAGAGAACTTTTACATGCTACTTAGAGTCCTGTTCTTCTTCATTTTATTCCAGGACTTGAGTATTCTTTGTGCAACTAAATATCTTCCCAAGAAGTTAGTCTGAGTTGCATCACCACCCACAAATATATCAGCCAGCAGGGAAAACTCAAAATAAATCACAATAATCATTTAGTGAAAGCTAAGATAATTTTCACATGACTCTTTGAAACCTAAGTGTGTCATACTGAGACCAGGCTGAAGAGTATTTTCATCACCCTAATTAACTTACTGATGTTTCAAAGTAAAGAACATGTCAGCACAGCTGTACAAGGGATGAGCACGCATGAGTAGTTGAAAGAACTATAAATATTAAAACTAAATAAGCTGAGGTGGAAACTGGAAAGTTCCAGGAAGAGGCCAATGAAAAGCTACTAGGCTTAACTGGGGAGGTGTCTTTTGCTCTATTGACAGATGGAGACCTAGAAATTATCTAAAGCACAATAAAAACAAACCATCAAATAGTGAAATAACTGTTGAGATAACAGATGTGATAAAATCATGTTTGTAAAAAGGTAATTATTTAAATGGATACTCCCAATACAGGGAGTTTAAAAAAAGCCTTAGTTAATTATTTATTATTTAATGCATTTTACTTGCAGACTGAATCTTTTAAGAGAGTTGGCATCGGTGTCTTGCATTACTTTACCAGCTGAAATCAACCAAAGCCCAACTACAAGGCCAGCAAATGCAGCACTCAGGGCCTCTTAGAAGACTTGCCTATGTGAGAGTAAAAGAAATAAGGAAAAATATTCCAGCCCTGTTAAATTCATGGTAAACACTGTCAAAGAAAAGAGACCTGCTAATTTATTCTTCTGAGAGAAGGTTTCATTTTAACTTCCTTAGTATTTTTCTAAAATAATAATAATTATAGTATGTGACATGTCTCCTCAAACTTTCTATTGTATGCAAAAAGATAGTGACATAAAATGACCTGCTAGAACGGGTGTAAAAGGTGTTACCTTACACATCATCAGATTACTTAGAGTTTGAGTTCAGTTCTCAATTAACATATAAAAAAATATGCAGACATTTACTCTATTTCATCCACAGAAAAATATATTTGGCATACCCTATCAGACACAAATTCCCTATTCCCAGATCCTAATGGGAAAAAAAAAATGCAATCTAATTCCTACTAGGCAAAATCAACGCTATCTCATTCCATGGATAACTGGGAATAGTACTGAGAAGTCTAAAGACATTTTTTCAGCCTTCAAGAAATAACTGGGACAGGTTCATCAGAGGGGTTTAGGAGTCTCTTACCATAGAGGTATTCAAAAGTTGTGTGGACACAAGCCTATGCAACATGCTCTAGTAGACCCTGCCTGAGCAGAGAGGCTGGACTAGATGATCTCCAGTGGTCCCTTCCTATCTTATGTGTTCTGTGATTCTGTGTAATCAGAGTACTCTCAGTGTCCAGTGGAGCAAGAAAGACAAGGAATAACTGTTTTCTTAACTGTGATTTGTTTCCAGCTTTTGAGCTGAACATTTCAATCTGTTGCTTTTTCATTCTTTCCATGAATCCTTTTCAGTCCATAATGAGCATATTTACAATATTAAATTAAAAAATCAGTTAGAGGGAGTGTACCAGCTAGCAGTGGCAAGTGATGACCAACATTTTGCACAATTAGGCAGACTGTACATTGCTCATATAGTGGTTTGTTGCACCGTTTTACACAGATAACTACAGGGCCTGGCTGAAAGGTTTTGAATGTAACCATGCTTCCTTCTGCTTTCATAATAGAAGCAGTTAATCCATCCATGAACTGATATAGCTCAAGCTGAGGCTGTGACATAGGAAAATTATCTTGTGCTGACTGAAGAATCTGAATGATTCTTTACTCAAATAGTGTAACCAGTTACAGCAGTGTTGGTCTACACCAAATGTCAGCAACCTGTATGGCCAAGGGATGGAAAGCTCTAAAAATTATCCTATTGGTCACAAAGAGCTTCTTGATAGATATTTGAGACTAGACACCTCATTATATGTATGCTTTTAGAAGCCTTTTATAGATGCTTTAATAAAGGGTGTTAATAGCCTTGATTTGAGATATGCATGACATTTCTAGGTTGCAAAATGTAAGTAAAATGCTATTTTTCACTGGTCTTGCCTTTAACAGTCACTGATATGATCTATACACCATGAATAGAGTTCTACTATGTTCTTCTCTGCTGTTTTGAGGATACCAAGGAAACATTTTGGCATCACTGATTCCCACTGACTTAGTAAACCATTCAGCAATTCTTTTGCTTGTTGTCTTTCCACATGAACATAAGTAGCAGGATAAGAGAAATGTAGCAAGTTTCCAGTTTTAGGTTGTACAAATAGGACTTGGTGAAAATTATTTCCGTTCTCTCTTGTTCCAAACATTCTTTAGAAGAGGGTTGACTATGTTGCTTTGTGGGACTGTATGCAACTGTAGAAGGAAGCATTCATGGATTTTATTGTTGTATATCTGACCAAAGTTAATTTCATTTAACTTAGGGAAACAGGAAATCACATAATGACCTTTTATCTTTATCCTTAATCTGACAAGGAGGACTAAAAACTCTTCTTGCTTCACAGCATGCTACAAAAACTAATCCATATTTCACAGAACTTTTAGCTGAACTTCCTACTTTTACTTCTAGAATTTCAGATCTCTCTTCACTTGTCCATTAAATGTCTTGGTGTCATATATTTTGATGTAGCAAATGTCATGCAAGTAAAAGAAAACGGACATTTTATTAAGGTGGCCAGGAAATGTGACCTATTATGTATTGGGACAACACCTGGGAGTCTCTGAAGCCTATTGCAACTTAAAAGCACTCTTTCCTCTCCTTGGGAATTCTCTTTAGCACCATTTTGTTTAGTCTATAGAAGTTCAAGTTTCATCAAAGTAGTATTTGTTTGTATAAAACTGTATACCAGATGTCTGCAACCACAAAGCCTATAAAGTATTTTGTTGCCAATGTGACCCTGATGGTTTCTAAACTGAAGCAGGTCTGTTTACACAAGGCTTTGGTGTTAAACTATATGCAAACATAACTATGTGGACTCAGAGTGTCTAAGACAGACACAACCAGTTTCACAAATATTCCAGCAAATGAAATCTTGGAATTTGTAATCTACTAAGTATAGCACAAAGAACATGAAAATCACGATGCAGTAGTACTTAGCACTTATGTATAGCACTTTACATCTTCAAAGTACTGTGCTAACAATATCTAATTAATCCTCCTCAACTAATTAATCCTTTCCAGATCAGGAAGCTGAGACACATTAATTACAATTATTATTTATGTACTTATATAGCACCATAGGTGTGCATGCCAGTGTGCAGACTTATAGACCAGTCCCTCCCTATTATAAGCAACTAAAATTTGTCTTTAATACTAGTAGGAGAAACTTTACAGCATGCAATATTTGGAGGGAAGACTTTCCTTGGAAGAGTTTACAGCTGTGCACCAGATTCTGCCATCAGACTTTTTTTACAAGAAAAAGTGGTAAAAGACAGATATAAGGAACTATGTTGCCATTTTTGTTTTTGTGCTTTTAAAAATTGCTTTTAACAAAAACACCCTGTCACATCTCTGTGTGAATTTGTTTCCAAGGAGTTCAGAGCACGTCCATGCCTCTCAACTCATGAATTATCAACAGCATCAATTATTACCGATGATATGTATGATGTTGTTAGATTCTTATGTTGTGCATCTTATCCATTAGGAAGGATGGAGAAGATATTCAAGTAACGAATGGCTCCATTTTGTGGACAAAATATCTAAATGCTTATATTTGCAATTCCTTTTTAAAAGATAGTCTCAGTTGTCTCCGATTTTGGGTTATTGTTCTGAAGGCCTAATTTTATTCATAGTGGATAATTTCCCAGTGCAGTACAAAACAGAGTTTGTAAAAGAGATTATTAATCATTGTGTTAAAAATTACTTAATATCTAGCACTAGTTCTTTAGTAGGAGTAAGTCTAAAATTAATGATACCCTAGTTCCCAGCCCTTAGATAAGGAATATTATGGGAAAAATAGAGAATATTTTAATAATTATCTGAGTGTGACCTATATCCCAATTCAGCTTCTATCACAACCAGAAAGTCCTTGTTAATAGCAGGACACCATGCCAAGAAATTCAAGGCCTTTATCAGGAATATGCTCTAGTAACCAAAACTTCTTCAAGGAAAATAAATGTTAACAACTTGCAAGCTGGTTCAAATCTGAGCAGATTGCTTCTTGTGGAGCAATAGGTTGCTCCATTAAATGTAGACCAACATAGGACAATCTCTGTTCGATGTATTATGGATGGTCTAGAAATATATTAGAAACAGACAGAAAAATGCATATAATCAAAAGTATTTTTCAGTCTGAATATGTGTGCTTTTATCATATCTTATGATACTTGCTGCATCTCAGACTTCAAGTCTGTATTTGATGTTGTTCTATGAAATTCTTCATCAAGTGGATGGAATAAATCTTCTCTTTAAGAATTTCCTAGACTGCGTGCCTTAGAAAGTATATGGCTCAGTCCTCAGAGAATATGTTGCAGCAAAAAACAAAACAAATTTGGAAAAACTTTGGATTTTTATGTTTGTGCATTGTATATTCACTATTTTAAAATATTGACTGCATTTATTCTGACAAAAAAAGTTCAGAAACCACATACTTTGAATATAGATAAATGGGATTCAACTTTTGAGCCAGTTTTCTTAACTGTGACTAGATATACTCCTATGATATAGCTCTTGACCAAAAGTGAAGAACACATTCTGTCTGTGTTTTTTCCCCACAGTTGAAACGGTAATGGTTATTTAGGTAAAGAGAATGTAATTTCCTGGATTGGCACTTGTCCAATACATGTGGTTTGACCTCCCTCTAATGAAGATTTGTTTATTTAAAGTAGCTAGCCACAATCAAAAACTGAGTGTATTTTCAGAGAAGGAGGTGAGGAAGTGAAAACAGGGAGAAACAGTAAAGAATTCTAATCAGAAATAAAACACCTAAAAGTGTATTGAAACAGTGTTCTGCAGTGCTTCAATTAAGCTCAGGCTGTTTTACCTCATGCAACTGGTACTTGCAAGACAAATAATATGAGGTGACACCAACCAGTTTTATGCTTTCATTAGGTTAAACCATTATTATGGAGCGCTTCAGATGTATTGAGTGAGGGTGAACTTTCTACTTTCAGGGTGCAGTGGTGCAGTGCTTAGTTTTCCCACGGGTTCAGGCACCCAGGCTGAAGCTTTGCTTTAGGTTTGTGCAGAATGCCCACCAGTCCAGCACTGTAGAAATGAGTAGCAGTTCACTGAGCCTGGGATTAAGTGTTGCTGCTTACTTCTTTTCTGTGTGTCACTGGCTAGATGAATCGGAATGCCTTAAGTATTAGAAGTGTAATTGGCAACTTAGAGCTGGACTGAAGTTGACCTCTTCTCTTAGGCTTCTAAAGCACCCAGTTTGGGGGGAAAAACCCTCAATGCCTGTGTTTTTAAAATTATTGCTTTAAATTCCAATGTTTCAACAGCCTCTGGTGAACTCTAACTTCCTCTGGCTTTTTATGGATATAATTCAAAGTTCAGCATGCTTTTACTTTCACAAACTTTCTGAATGATTGAAAAAGTCAACACCAAGGAATGCACAACTACTCCATCCCCACTCCTCTGCCCCCAGGAGCTCAACATACAAATAAGTTTCATCATCATCTTAAATGAAACTCCTTAGTATTTCCTTGAGTAAACAGTGTACATGTATTACCACTATTGCACACCATTACTGATAATATTAGAATGTAAGAATTCTCGCCATTCCTCATCATTTATCAGATTAATCTAGCTGTGAACTAATTATTGCTATGTTATTTAAGTTTTGTGAAAGCAACCACCTACATCAGGATGAATTTCTCTGCAAAAATCTGAACAAACTGAAAGACACACAAACTGAAATGTTGAATAAGGATCAGTGCAGGAGCTGAGAGAGCTTTACCATAGTTGTTGGGGGTTGGGTCCTCTTGTAGAATTTTTTTTCCCATAAGTTGCCAAGGAACTGATCTCTAGGCATTTATAGATAATTAAGAAAGACAAAAGAAGTGGCTGAGGTGGAGAGAGAGGGGAGGAGCATGTGGTTTTCACTTCTTTTTTGGGGGGTGTGCTTGTTGGGAGAAGAAAACAGCAGGCTGTGGTTTTCAGACTTTGGGGGAAGATTTTTCTTTCACTGGCACCACTGGAGCAGAGTTCAGGGTTTCCTGCCACGGTCTCTCCGTGTGTGCCCGGCAATCCTGACCCTGCCCCTGTCTGCCTGGCCGGGAGCCGCTGCAGTTCCTGCCCCCCTCGCTGTTCCTTGGCTCCTGCTCCGAGTGTTCTCCACGCCTCAGCCCGCACCCCCTGCCTGCCGGGACTCGTGCTGCAGCTCCAGCCACTGCCGGGGAGCTCCTGATCCATCTCCAGCATCCCGGGACTGTGCACCAGAGCTGCCTGTGACAGTAACAGGGGAAAGGTGCCAGTGCCAGAGAAAACTGTGACTGTTTCCCTGGTTCTGTCTGTTGTTCATAGCATAGTTATTGTTGTTCTGTTTTGCCTTGCCAAACACAAGTAAAGAACTGTTATCCATATCCTCACATATCCTCGCCTGAGATCCCTTTAATTCTAAAATTATAACAATTCGGAGAGAGGAGTTTTTTGCATTCTCCATTTCAGGAGAGGGTCCTGTTTGTCCTTAGCAGATACCTGTCTTCCAAACTAAGACAATAATCACTGACTATAGCCAGGTATCTATCATGAATTTGGAGCAGTTTATCTAATGAAATGTGGAAGAATTGTATGGAGCATGACTGGAATTTGTAGGGTCTGGAGTCCAAAGGAGTTGGAGTCCAAAGGAGTGTGCAAAACCAGATATTGCACTATGATTAAGGCCACTGGCTGAAGCATGGATGCGGATGACTGGGAGGTAGAAAGAACAAGTGGCCAATTTAGAATTGTAAGGAAGAGAAAAGCCCCTACTGATTTCTGTAATTAAAGGGGACATGGGGGACCATCAAAGGAGGAAGAAGTCCCTAGCCAGGTTTATGTAAGATTGATGTAATGAAAGGAAAAGGCACATAAAGACAGGTCAGCTATAACTTGTTCTTTAGACCAGCACAGTGCTCTGTTTCAAGACAGAATACCTAAAAGCGAGGCCTCTCTTGCCACAAGTCAAATGTCTGAATGAAGGCAATGCATTAATTTCAGAGGAGGATTTTATATCAATGAAAAAGGAGAAATGATGAAAGAAAAGGGTTTCTGAGGATGGATCTATTTTCTGAGAATCTGCTCCTTTTTTTCAGCTGTCAGTCATGAGCTGTATATGAGAATTTTAAGAATATATGGGCAAGATGACCCTCTGAAGATGTCAAGTGGAAGCTGGGGTTTAAGTGGTTGCTTTCTACTTCCTTTCCTCCCCTCTCTCTTCATCTCCATTCTTCCTTTTCTGCCCCTTCCTCCCTCTTCTCTTCTTGTCTTCCTTGTTTCCTTTCTCTTCCTCTCACTGTAGGTTCACACCGTGGAGTTTTTGAACAGCATAGCAACATATCATCAAAAGCAGTAAGCTCAGAGACAGTGCTCAGGTCATTCTCCCAACCTGCACCATGAAACCAGCTAGTTCCTGTGCACTGCTTGCTGACAGTAGCTGATTCTTTGTTGATAAAGAAGGGTCAACATATATAATCAGATTTGTGCTATTCCTTCCCATGATCAAAAGGAGGAGGATCCGTCTTCCCTCATTTGAAATCTTTGCTGAAGTACACAGTCAGTAAGCCTCCCTACTAAGTGCCTCTACAATTATTATAGGTTTGCAGAATTTTTTCTTTCCTCACTCACCTCTGCCACCCTTGATAAAAACAGAAACTGTGGATTTCTATCAAAGCTCATGAAGGAATGAAGCTAAAAGGAAGAATCTTTCTCTGCATAATTCCAGTATTGGTGAATTAAGGCCTAAAGTGCCTTTTTGTATTTCAAAAAAACACTCAGAGTCTATGCTTAAAATTGAAATTAGCTCTGTCAAGAAGCAGTAAATTCAGCAATAAGATTTAATCTCTGTGACACTCAAAAGACAAGATTCAATTATATTCTGTGATCTTAATTGAATTACAAAACAAACCCCCCTCAAAAGTAATGACATTATTTTATATTTTCCCCAAGCCCGGTTTACTTGGATTGAAAAGAATTAAATAAGCCATGGTTTGGGAAAAATATGTTTGTTTTTGCTGCCTAATAATTCACAGCTTTGAGGAGAAGCTAATATCCTTTAAGTAAAAGACTAATATCTATCTCTGGAAGTGCTTTTTTTGACCCATCTGGTTTGTCAGAAAAGTCTCCTACCTCTGATATTTATACAATATCATGCAAATGTCAAAATCTGAATGTCATCTTCAAAGACCCTTTTATGTCAGGCAACCCCTTTATAGGGAAAAAATAAACAATTTTATGTATGCATGCTTGATGCCAGTCCAATTAATAAAAGCCTTTTTTGCTATGCTTGGCTACAAGCAAGTTTCTCTTTTGAAAATGAACAGAGGGAGAATGAGATAAAAGGTCTGTATTGTTTCCTTGCAAATTTTACAGTTTCATTTTTAATTTGTGTTTGGATGTGAGGATCTTGGTGCAGATGGTGTGATAGTCCACAGTATGTTCTGAGAACCTGAAATGATAACAAAGATATGCAAATTGAGAGGGTGCTTTGGATGAAAGCCAGGATATCCAATTTCACAATAGCTGAAAACAAATTGATGTGCCCAGCAAACTACACAGAGTAGCACTAGGAAATGTAACAGTGCCAAAACAAATTATATTAATGACCTGAGCAGTTTGTTGAACTCTATTGGCTAGCTTAATGTTGGTTACATTTGTCTGCACTGGCACTTCATTTACTGCACAAAACAACTTTTGTAAATGAAAAAATAAAAAAACCCCACCAACAAAAAAGCACTTAATGAAAAATCAATCTTAGTAATTGCAAAATAAAGTTATACAGGAATTATTTTTGCATCTGAGAAATGTCCACCATATTTCATGCGAAACAAATTTAAAAAGTAGACACTCATGAAAATCAGAAATAAGATTGAAATTATTTCTATGAGGAAACACAAATCTCATCCAATTTAAAGTTTCAATCTAGATCAACATTACATTTAATATTTACAAAAAATTATAACATTTATATTATTTGATAGAGAAACATAAAGGAGTTGCTATCAAAGAGAATGTATCAGTGTAAAGCCACTGTCTGAAATAATTCTGAAACAGTAACATTATTCACATTTTTGCCAATGTTAAAATGAGAACCTGAGCCCTTGGCTGTCATTTCTGTCTTCCCCTCCTCCTTTCTTTAAATGAAAAATTCCTGTCTCCAAGTGAATCACATTAAACAGGCTTTAAAAAATTGTTCTTCCCCTAAACTATGCTTAAATAGATGAGAAAAAAATTCTGTCATGAATATTTGTAGATTGACTATCCCTTAACAGTTCATATATTTTTACATGAATATCTTTCTTCCATTTAGAATAGAAAGTCAAAGACACTTTCAGCTTTCATAAAATCATGCATTCACAATGCTGTGAATTGAATGCAGCTTTCATATATTTCAGTACTTCATATTGAATAACATATTTGAACTACCTAGATCCATAATCTGAATATTTTTAAAACCTAATTTTGAATTTGATTCTAAAGAGAAGGCAAATTTTTTATTTACAAATACCTTAACAAAGTTGGGCCTAGTAGTGGATGAAATACACTAAGTTTTGATGTGCTTCCCCTGAAGTCAATAGGCTGCCTCCCCAGCTGGCAGAATACTAGAATTTCAGTAGAGAGACACCAATCTAAGACACTCAGACACAAGTGAACTGTGTGTTTTGTTTTAATTTCTAGAAACACCAATAATCCTTTGTCCATCTAAAAAACTAAGAACATTTTATAACATATTAAATAAAGATAAAAACAGCAGTAGATGAACATCCCATCTCCCCTAGTTTGTGTAAAATTCTAACTTAAAGGTTTTATAAATTTGGGTCATATATTAAAATGAGTTACATATTGCATGTAATTTGTTTTAATCTATTACAAGAATGAAAACAAATACTGGCAGGGAATTCATTGAATGTTCAGTATGAAGACAATACGCCTCAACCCTTAAATGTCACCTATTGTAGATATGCTTAGACTTGTCCTATGGCCACAAAACTGTTCTTATGAAAAACGCTTGCACTTTTGCACTTTTGTTGACTTTAGCCTTCCCTGTAACAAAAAAGTAGTAGTTCAAGATAATGTCAATACCCTAATTTCAGTTATTGCAACTTCATAGATAAGCACAAAACAGACCTGCAAAAAAACCAAAGCCATAAAAACCCAAAAATCCCCATTCTTCCACCCTCAAAAAAAAAAAAAAAAAAAAAAAAAAAATCCTAACACCCCAAGCCCCTTTGCTACAATATTTTTTCTCTTGTATTTTGTTCCTTCTTCAATGATCTTGAACTTGAATCCAGAAGGATCCTTCTCCACAAATGAATTTGCTCTGGCTATCAGAGAGCAATGTTCCACCAAGTCCTGCAGCACCACTCCTGCTCTGGTCCTGAGCCTAGAGGTGTTTCCTAGTAGTGATTTGTCATGAGAGAAAATTGATGTGGAGTTAGAGTAATTTGAAGGGGATTGAGGTGGATTGAGTAAAGAGAACAGAGAAAAAGGGTGAAGGGCAAGAAATAGTCTCCTTGGTCCTGAGGGACTTAGAAAACACAGCCCAGATGTACAGCTTCTAGATCAACACTTTTGAGGAGTCTGTGGTTGAAGTTGATAGTTACATGTTGGATGCCTCTTTTTACACAAATAAACAACATGTTTAAAAGGCTTCATGAGCTCCCCCTCAGAAAATAAACCCCATCCCTGTGACAGGGTAGCAATCACATACATCTTCAAAAAAATGTGTGGGAACGACCCACACCATTCCTTAAGCTTTCTCCCCTGCTTGTGATAACAGGAGGAGGTGATCTGGCTCTGTGGTTTTTACCTCATCCAGCATTCAGAATGATTCATTGAGTAAACACGGAAGATTTAAAAGGTAGGATAAAGGTTTCTTTACTTGTTGGCATGCACTGCATGAAAATGTAGAAGTTTACTCAGCTGTTTGGATTGGGGGAGATAACACAAGTCATCCTGGCAAGTACCTATAGGATCACATGACTGATCCGGAGGGGTAGAAGACAAATTAGGGGTTTGGGTTTTTTTGGAAACTACCACAAGAAAAATGTCCATTCTCTATTTAGAAAATTCAAATTTTTTTTTTTTTTTTTTGTAAGGCCAGTGTCTTCATTTATTTTGCTTTTCTCCTTGTCACACCAAGAGACTGGGCTCTCCTGAATCTGTGCAAAGGAAAAAGTGGAATAAAGGGAATAGAGAGGTGAGAGATTTGTGGAGTTTATAAGCTTTGATGCTGCTTGCTGCTTTTTATTTGACTTGTGGATTTTACTTAAGAAAATCCCAAAGTGTAAATTTACCCCTTGCTTACAAAAGTTACCTGACAGTGGCACCAATGCAGTGAGTTCCACGTGCTGCTCCAGGTCTGGCTTGGAGAAGTGGGGCTGCACTGGAGCTGTAGGCACTGCCTGGAGGGCAGGTCTGCAAGACCTCCTGGTGCAGCAGGTTACACCAAAGTGCTACGGGGACCTGCCCCTGCTGCAGAAGGTTCACATCAAAGGGCAGGTCCCACCACAGCTAGTGAAGAAATGTCTGCTCCCCACCACAGGTGTGAAATGAGGTCAAAGAGTGACAGCCCCAGCTGAGACAGTCCTCGCTCCGCTGCAGCGGGTTGCAAACCCAAAACTTTCAGTCTTCAGAGGAAAACTGGGAGCAGCTCCTTCTTGCATGAAATGTGCAATGTCTCTTTTTAGCCATGTGCTCTCAAGCTCGAGGTGCTTGTTCCAAACACTCTCATCTCCCACTGACTTCATTCCTCTGCGTTACTCCCACACTCCCCTCAGTAGGTGTGCAGTGCTGTGCCATTTATATGTTGCATACAATGTGTCTGAGAGAAGTTTAGGTTTTCTAATTAGGCACCATGCTATTTTAAAACCCTTTTTTTCATAGCAACTTGAAGGTGTAAGTGCAAATTTGACACATATTTGTCGCAGGAAATAATAATAAAAATAAAATTCTCACAAAGAAATTAATAGCTTTTATTAACTGATGTATCTATGTAACAACAAGGTATAGGTTTCAGATGAGCCTGAAAAATGACCCTTGGTAAAGAGCTTGCTAAAAGGAATACCTTGGAGCTGTCCATCAGTTGCACAGTCACACACAAATCCTGAGCAGCGAGGCAATGTACTCTCTGTCTTCATGCATAATACATACAAAATAGGTGAAGTGGTATGTAAAGTGAATTTTAATTGGTTATAATTGTCATTTCATTTAGTAAAGTATTGTCTGGAGACCAGGATATCAATTAGCACTCTATGGACTCTGTTACTTATGAAAATATGCATATATAGACATGATGTGCTCTAGCAGCAGATATACTTTAATTAAGGAAGTGGTACAGTAAATTAAAGAACTTTAAAGTATTAATTAATTGGTGTATAGATCAGTTCTGAGTTTCAACTTGGTAAAGTTAGATCACTGTATTTGATTTAAATGAGATAAGAAATAAATGTGCATTCTGTGTTACTAGATTTTTAAAGGTGTTCATTGCCACAACCATGTTAGTTTAACGACGAAATAAATATACTTCTTCCTGATACAGCACTAAAGTTTTATCATAAATCGGAGTTGCCTAAAGTTATCATTTTTTTCATACTAAAATATCAACCAGAAGTGTTTTGTCAGGAGTCTTTTTCCTGCTCTTTGTGTGTATGTCCTTCATATCCCTTGGTATTAATAAACACCCTAGAATTAATAAGCTAAAGAGAAGAGACTGATGCATTTCATACTGTTATTAAATTGTTGGTAACCAAGGCAGGTATGTTGGTTAGGTTTTTTTACTACCACCTTCTTTTCCATGGGGGATGAAGAGGGACCTCTTCCTTTTTAACCACTTGCTCCGAATGACTTTTATACCCAATATAAGAGAGAAAAGAGGATGAATGTCACCTCTCTTCTCTTTCTCCTCCTGTCGATGCATACTCCTTCTTTTGATTGACAGCTACTAATAACCTTCCTGCCCTAAGTGCCATGGAGACACTTTATTAGGACAAACAGCCAAGGAAATCTAGGAATGAAGCCAAGCCTGCAGTGAGTTATTATCGGGCTTGTATTTATCTCAGCTTTGTAATTTTTTTCAGTGATATGCAAATCCTGAAATAGATCTTCTTCTGTTGAAGGACAGGTCCCTCTGTTAATTGATCCACTGAGATTCAGCCTAACCTCTTTTAGCTATCAGCCAGGGAAACAGGCTACATAAAAGAGTCTCACTGCTGTATACAGTTCACATAAATTCACAGTGCATTCTACAAGGAAAACTTCCACACAGAAAATGCATTTTTAGTTCCTGAACATATTTTACATATCAGTGTTATCTGCATAACAGATCAAACTGATTTGTTTATTTGTTTATTAGATATGTATGAGGGTACACTCTTATAATCAAATGCGATTTTAGATGGGGCTTACTTTCTTTCTGGAATGATACACCACAAACATGTATTGTAAAAACACATTAAATGAAATTCAGACATAATGAAAATGTGTTTGTTCAAAATCACCATTTAAAAAAAAAGCTACATTACAGAAACACTTTTTTACTGAGCAATTTAACTGCTTGGGAATTAGCAACACAGGTGCATCTCCCATGTGACTTAAGATTCTGCAAACATTTTTTGTTTCCTTGTGGAGATTTGCAGTAAACAGGTAACATTGATTAAAATAGGTTTTTAATAGCATATTAATAACACTAGCAGGATGGATTTACTTCTGGTTTGTCTTTCTATAGAGAGAGGTCCATTTAGTAAGCAATCTATTTGACAGAGAGTAGAACAGGTAACAAAGGAAAATGTTCATGGAAACATCAATAATAATAAACATTACAATCATATTAATATCAGAGTCCAGAATGAAAAGGGATCAGCACTAAAAGTGGCATAATTTTCAGATATTCACAGTATCTCTCGTGGGTAAGGATCCTGAAGATCTTCATCAACCCCTAATGTAGTGGCATCAGTACAAGTATGGCTGTTGCTGAGACAAGGAAGATAGCCAAAGAAGGGGCAAATTTGGAGCCGAGTTCAAACTGCTGAAGACTGAACAGGCATCAATAATGCTCACACAGTGTGAACCAGCTTTCATTCTGACACCTCATCTAAACATGCCAACATGAAGTACATGGGAAATCTATTACCAAAACCTTCCTGGTTTCTCAACCTGAGAGACAGAACAATGTGCAGTAATGAGGTGTGAGGCATGAAAGCTGGTGCTCTAAATCCAGTTCTGCTCACCAAATTATGTCATGGCCTTGAGCAAGCCATTTCACCTCTACTACTTGAAAATGAGGATGATAAGCCTTACAAGGCTCAATCTATGATTCTAACTCAGTATGTGTTTGTAAAATGCTTTCAATATTTGAAATACTTATGCAGGCATGAATAATTTTGTGAGTGTTTGTGAGTACAACAATAGTACCTGGAGTGGAGGGCTCCTGAATAGGCAGCTTTATTAGTGTTGGAAAGGATGCAAGAGAATCTAAACTTCAACTTAATTTAGAACACAGGCCTCTCCTCACACTGAGCATTATAATTTCCATAGAAAAATTTCATGCCTTATTCCTATGTCTCCATAAGGTAATGGGAGAACTTAGAAAGGAATACTTTTACATGTTTAGGAGCTGAGATCTAGAATTAATGTGAAAATACAGCACTTTTGGACATGTTTGATTCCTGCTAATTTTAGTCACATTGTGACCCATGCTTTTAGCTGATGTATTTAGGGCTGACGGTGGAGGACACCAAAAATCAAAATTGATCTTCTAAATTACTGGGTTATTTTGTGGGTTTCACATGCAGTATATCTTTGAACTTTAATATGTTGTTGAATATATAGTTTTTCTGAATGTGGTCATTTATAGACAAGTTTTCCAAGTTGAGCTAACTTGTCCTAAAGTCCTTTATTTTTTCTATCTGTCCTCAAAGATTTTTCTATCAGTTATTGTGCAGAAATAAATTCATTAGGCAAATCTTTGGTTTGTAAAGCTCAGTTGCATGTAGCTCATATAGCTAGTGGTGCCATACAGTTCTAGATAAAATGTCAGCATTACATTAAACAAAGCACTACAGCATGAGAGATGTAAAATAATAATGGATTGTGCAGCTGACTACATTGACATTGCAGGGGTTTACTTCTTGCATTTTTCTGACTGAGGTCTTTCCTGAGTAATGAGGATGTGAAATAAAATTATCACTGAGCCTTTTTCGGATTTCTTCCTCTTTTCCTGCTCTGCAGTTTCACCCTTCCATTTCCTCTCTGGCCATTTGCACACTGGAGTGTTAATAATTTGAAGGAAACATCTAGCAAATGTCATCACTTCAGGGGCTACCACTCTGCAGAGAACTAAATGTATCAGTAGGAGATTTTATAAGATTTTTTAAAAAAGGGTAGAGGGAGGTATTTCAGTAAAATGTTCATGTAGAATTAATCACTATGTATAAGGATTTAAGAGATTTTCTCTTCAAGAAAAACACAGGGGTCTTGAAAGTAGATTTTCAATCTACTGGTTTTGACAGAAAAATTAACTCTAGAGAAGAGAGAGAACAGCATTTCTGTGAAGAAGTGTGTTTCAAAACCAAACTTTTCTTTCCGTGATTTCTGTTGTGTTTGAGTGAAGTTTATCCAGCTGAAATTAGCTATGTTTTTGTGCCTAAACCCAGAAATTTCACAGAATTTTTTGGAAGCAATTCTTTCTCAAGCATGAGATGACAGTAAAAGGCAAGCATCTTACATTCCAAAGAATTTATAATTTAACTGGAGGTTTTTGTACAGATACATGAGGACAAGTGAATAAGATTTCAACTAAAAAAGGGTATACAAGTAGAAAGTCGGCAGCTTAGTATACAGAGATTGCAGTGTATGTACTACCTCAGCAGTAAAGGGGCAATGTAGGAATATATACTTTGTTACCTCAGATGCTACAAAAAATGTAATTAATTAATGGAGTTTACTAACCTGCTTCTTTTGGAAAGGTGATTTTCATATTGAATCCTTGAGAGAGAGAGTAGGGTTTATTCTTGTATTTCTCTTTTCAGTATTTGATTTGTTGTAAACTAGCTCACATAATCCGTGATAAAGGACATGCAGTAATTTTCTCCCTCCCTCCTCTCAGTTTTGTATATATAAAATGACCTCTATATACACACATACACATATATATGCATTTTTTTAAATATAAACACACATATTTGTGGAGACTATATTTACTATCTTATTACCAATATCAAATGGGAAACATAATCAGTCTTTAATAATACAGTGGGGTTTTCTTGAAAACAATTGGCAAGGCTCTCCTTACTTCTCTGCAATCACAATTAAGCCAGTGATAAGTGCTTTGGGAACAGCTTCTTAAGCAGTGAAAAAATGAAAGAATATTATGACAAAACAGTGCTTTCTTTAGAAACCTACTAATAAATAAGACATGTTAATTTTGATTAATCAGGTCAGTTAGGAGCTGTAAGCATAACAACTTTTAGGAGAGATTAACATCTTAAAAATCCTTTTTTCTGGAAATGATAAGCCTCACTAATTTTACATTTATTTTAGCTGACACATAGAGAGCTGGGCAGGGATGCATCATAACACCATCTGAACAGGCCTGTGAGAGTAGTTCTATTGGTATTAGTTTCAAACCTAAGGCAGTGCTAAAAGGCAGCACAATTTAATCCAACCAAAGCAAAACATAGTGGTTTGAGGGTTTTTTTATTGGTACTGCCTTTTATTTTTTATCTACTCACAATAATCTGAGAACAAAGAAACTGTCAAAAAAAAAAAAAAAAAAAAAAAAAAAAAAAAAAAGCAAAATAAAAAAAAGGCTCTTTTAAAACCCAGGACATCAGAATAAGGCTAGTCAGATTTCCTTAGTGGACAAAGTGAAAAGAAATGTTCTATTCCTTAAAGTGTGAGGAAGTAAAGGTTTCTCAAAGTCAGGATAATACAGCAGGTGACAGAGAGCACATAGCCTACAGGCACGTCTACAGGCCATTCACGTTTTCCTCACACTTGCTGTTAAAAGGATGTTTTATCCTGAGGCAAAGTTACACTGCAAGAGTTAAAAACCACTTTGGAACATCATGTGTCATGTCACAGTGCTTCAGAAAAACTGCTGAAGTGTTGCAATGCATATCATGCTTTTTCTTCATTTCATTTCTTTTATCTAAGAAACTGCTTAAGCTTGAGCCATAGCTTGATTGATCCTCAGCACTTTTTCTTGTTGCATTTTATTTTTTAGTATTTTTCTCTTTTAGCACTTATATCAACAAACTGTAGACTAGACTAAATAAATTTAGTATCCCAAACTGAAAAGTAATGAAAATATTAAAATTGCCTCCCAGATTAAGAATAACTTTGGCCAGTTATCTAGGTCTATGAAGCCAATTGTACTACACTGATTTACTTCATTAGAGATGCTGTCAAAAGAAACCTAAAAATAAGCATATAAGGCAAAATGAAAATGACCAACATTTTCACAAAATTTAGAATTTATAAAAAGACAGATTCCCTTGATTTTAAACAACAGGGTAATTACAAACATTAACGTTCAAACTGCTATGATTGGTGACAGTGCTAAGAAAAGAAAGTGAACAAAAAGTCTTGTTTATATCAGGATAGTATGACCCAAGACCTTTCTCTGCCCTTTTACATCATCACTGTATGAACTGCTCATCAGGAGTCTAACTGAAAGACCTGTGAGGAAACAAGCTACTGTTATAGACCATCTCTCACAAATAGGAAGGAACAAGTTTTGGATATAAAATACAATAGAATCTGTCAGAGGGAAAACTAAATAAAACATTTAGTCTGTGTTGGCACATACATTTTACAATCTCATGCAAGATGACAAAGAAAAAAGCAGTGTTCTAACTGTCTGAGTCTGGAAGCAGTCTAAGGGGGAGTTGCTCTTGCAAGAAAAAGTCAGCACTGAATGCTGTCACTATTCGCCATCTGAGAACACAGGAAATCCAAGAGGACAGGCTGTGTAGGAAAGGCAACCTGTAGTAACTGCTGTTGTTTAAACCTGACCCCTGACAAAATTAGAACTCTTTCCAGGCTGACTGGGTGATTCCTGACCCCGAGGATTTTTATTGATGTAGTCCACTGTGGGATCTGGCGGGCCCGCCGCGGCGCTGCCGTGGAGGGAGGCCCCTGGGATGGGGAAGCGGGCCTCCTGAAGAGATAAGGAGCATTGCACAACAACAAATTCCAGAACCCCTAGATAAGGAGAACACTTTTTGGTTACACCCACAATTCTTTGAGGATTTTTATGTAGATCTGTTGAACCCATTGGTTTGTAACCCCCCACACCCACCTATGTACCCTTACAAAAACCTCTGTACTTCCCCCAGACTTTGGGGATTTCTCGTCCCTGGCTCCCCTTCGCTGGGTGCTTTGCAATAAAGTTACCCCCTGTGGAATGGCCATACGAGTCCCTCATCCCTCTCTCTCCCTGTGCCGGCTGTAAAGGGGTTGCCTTACAGGATCACTGAGCTGAACTCACTGAGCTGAACTCACTGAGCTGAATTCACTGAGCTGAACTCACAGAGCTGAATTCACTGTAGCCCGCCGTGGCTACTACCCTGCTAAGGCACCCTTAGGCTAGCCGAGGGAAAGCCGCTGGCTCCCTGGAAGGCATTCTCTGAGGAGAGCTACCTCTCTGGGGTAGACCCGGCTATCCTGGCCTGATACCTCTCAGGCCCCTTCCTGGCAGAGCTGACATTAGTCCAGAGCTTGTAGTTATGTACAGAATGCACTGTCACACTTAGCCAAATCACAGTGGTCAAGCCAAACCCTCCTGGGCAAAGATTGGCCTATCTGATTGTTGCCTTATGTCTTTTGCCACTTAGCTCTCAGCCTCAAGGGGAGAAAGCGGAACATCCACCCAGCTACCTGTCTTTGGAGTCATGGAATCATTCAGGGTAGAAAAGGCCCATAAGACCATTGAGCTGAACTGTAAACCTATTGATGTATGGGAGTTGCATTCACCAGAGGTTAGTTAATATTTCCACTTTAGACCTTGTGGACAGGTCCTCTCATTGTCTATATACAGGCAGAAAATGAGCATAAGGATCTTTGAAAATATTTGAAGACAGTCTAACTTAGATATTGGTATCTTTGCTGACACCACCAACACTGTTAATGTCAACTCTAAAAGCCCTATTTAATGTGAACATCTGGCCCATTATGCAGATGTTAACTGGAGTGAAACCATCATGCATGTTCTGTATAAACAGCCTACTGTGTCACCTAGTAACAGCATTTGACTCTTAATAACGTGTGTGCTTTCAAGCTGACCTTTATCTCGGAACTTTTTCCCAGATATTAACAATCCCTTTGGCTTGTACAGTTCCCAAGAGAATCTCTTTTTTTTTTTTTTTTTTGGTATATAGCTTGTTTAGTTTAAGTTTTTTCACTCTACACAGCACTCTTAAATTGCTTTTTCATCTGCTGCTGGATCCATCTTGTTCATCTCAGTAGCCAGAAACAACATAAACTGAAATACAAGTATGTTTCTACAGAAAAGTAAGAATCCCTCTGGCTAATCTGACATGTTTCATGTTGGATCATCCTAGCTTCATATACTGAAACTGTCAGAAATTACAGTTACAGCCCAAATATACACAACTTCTCTGAGGCTGGACCCCCTATCAAGCCATGATTACTGTCATGACTTGGATGAGTAATAGAAAAGAAGAAGGATTGTTGGGTTTTGTTACAAATAACATACCTGTCAGTGAAGTGAAAGGCATGCCACATCCAAAAATGTAATATATGGCATGCTTTTCACTTCACCAGGAGGGATAGAGGAACAAATAAAGTACATGTTTTAAATGTTTCATCTTCTACTCACAATTTGTCTAAGCAATTTCCTTGCTATGGTTTTCCAAAAGGTGGTCAAATCAACAAAGAAATTGTATTTTAGTCTATTTACAAAATGCAATGTGTTGTCTGATGTGCAGTCCTCACCTTTGAAAAATACAAGTGAGTAAAAGTAATATAAACAAATGCATCTCTTCTTGTTAATGAAGTCCAATCCTAAAGCTGAACACTGAAAATCTGCATGAGGAACCTGGAATTTTTGGAAGATTGAAGCATGGTCGGACATTGCAAACACTGCAGGCAACAGAAAAACATCTGAGTCCTCTGGCAAGAAAGCTGTGTTTCAAGGGCCGCTTCATGTAAAGACAATTTCTTCACAACTCACCATCTCCCCTTATTTTCCACCTCAATTTTTAACCCCATATTCCTTAGCGCAGTTTGGGTTGTTTTCTTTTAACTGCTGCTATAATTCTACGAAGAGCAATTTGACCATCTTCAGTACTTTGGCTGTGTTACTAACTTTCTCAAAATATTCTGTACAATTATGTTCATAATTGAATAATCCAGTGTCCTGGTTTGACCAGCCCAGGGAAGTGAGCTGGTTGGTTTTGAGATTGGCATTTTATTGGACCAATGGGAAAGCATTTTCTAGCTCTTATTCCCTTTGAAAGCAGCCCGGGCAGGTCTCTTTGCTTCCGGCTGTCAGAGCACACACCTCTGTCCTCTCTTGGCCCTGGGGAGAGGAAGGCCATGTGGGCCAAGCAGGCCCCAGCTGATTTTGGGAACATCTGCTGGCACGGAATTGGCTCTGCTGCTGGCCCCAGCTGAACCCTGCCTTGGCTGTGCCTGGGGAGAGGGGGGGGGAGGCACGATGAGGCAGGCCGGAACACCCTGATTAGGCCTAGGAGTGGAAAAGGAATTTTGGGATCTGTCCAACTTTCCCTCTTTGGGCCTGGACCCTCTGAGAGCTGCCCCCCCTCCCCAGCACGACTTTGAAATCTGACACCATGGACTGCCATAGCCCGAAACTGTCTCTTGTTAACTCTTTCAGTGCATCAGTGCACAGATGGGATTTGGAAAGCCACCATCCTCTCTCCAGTGAGAGAAAACTAGAATGCAGATGTGTAAAGACCACATGAAGTATCAAAGTCAGTCAAGAAGGAGTGAAAGTCCAGGTGGAATGAGTGTGGGAAGTTGCTTTTGAGCTGTAAAAGACTCTTGCAAGCTATGGTGGTTGGTTATAACATATTGAAATGTTTTCCTTTAAACCATAAAGAAGTATGGGGGAGATAAAAAAGTTCAAACTGTAGACCTGAGCAAAGGAGTGAAATGTTGAGGGGACTGTTGATTTCATGAGAAGTTGAACAGAGAGATGAAGTGATAAGAACTCTTTGCCCTTGAAGAAGTGAATCTCTGTTCCTTGGAGGTGAAGGTGGTCCCAAAGACAAAGAGAACCTTTGTTTTGAACATGTTATTTTTAAAATAAGACCACATACATCGATGTGGCCCAGAGACACAACTGTGAACATGGGAGGAGTTTCATGAACACAAAAGGATCTGGGCAGTTGCTGTTCATGAAGAATGGATCTACAAGAGAACTGTTTTCTTGTGGGAAAATTTACCATAGCAAAGGAGAGGTGCTTCCCTCCCTAAGTGAACTGAAGAAAGACTGTTTTAGAGGTGAAAAACTGACTGAGATTCCTGAGTGTTGTTTTCTTTACATTGTTGGTAAAGAGAAAAGAAAGTGTGGGGAGGGAGGAAGAGTGTTTTGAAGGTTCCATTCTCATTCTTGTTGTTTTTCTTTCTTTTGGTGTTAGTTAATATAAGTCTTATTACTTTTAAGCTTAAGCCTGCTTTGCTCTTGATTGGAAACTTTGAAATTGGCAAAATCAAACCAAAACAGAAATTGGTGTTTCCACCCAGTTTGGAATTGAAACCGCGACATCCAGCTTTCACTTGAGGTGGTCAGAAACAGATTATTTGTTTTTAAACCCTCCTGAAAGTACAAATGCTACTGTGGATCGAAAGCCATGATTCAGAAGCTGCAGAAGCTCAGTTCTTATCCCTGGTCTGTGTGCTTTCTTTGGAAACTGTCTTGCTGTTTGCTGCAGTATATTAGTTCTGAAAGTGATATAGTTCTTCCGAGTCAAAGGAAGTTACAAAATGATCCGGAAATGTAGTAGCTCAATTCTAAATGTTTCATACTGGATTCCATTATAAGTGTCATATTCAGTCTTATGGCTTTGCACAGGAACAAATTTTATGATTACTGCCAGGGTATGAGGACAAAATTTTCTGGAAAATATGCAGGCCATTTATCACAGCACACTCAAAGTCTGGAGGGCTAAAAATCTATGTCACAACACTGGGCTGCTAATTATTAGAAAAGGTTTAAAATAAAGCAAGGAAAAAACCTGATTTAAAAAAAAAAATGTAGACATATTATCCTTATAGGTAGCTTTTCCTACATAATTACTTTGATCATCCATCAACCAAGACATGCTTTTTTTTATGGGGGAATTTATTTAACTGAGCACTATAGAAGTTCAACACGGGCTCTCTTTAAAGCACATTACAAAGAACAAGGAATCCAAGATATGTAATTCGTCTAATCCCAAGGAAGACATCTACAACAGGTCAGATGACTCACCACAACCATCTGTAGTCTGGGTAGCCAGAACAATTCAACAGGGATTTCTGCCCCAAATGATTAACAGATGAGAACATTTGGTGTACATGGCCATGGAGAACTGCCATGTCCATGGGGGCTTTCCTCAACACAGCGCAAATCAACCTACAGAGTTTATAGATAATAACCTCTACATTTTTCTCCCTTCATCTCTCTACAACTTCTATGCACCTGCACTTCAAATGCCTAATCATCATTTATGGTCAAACATCCTCAGTGCAACAGGTACCAGGAGAACCTTGTACATGGTGGGGAACTCCCAACAGGTAGCTAAAAGAGGATGGAGCACATATGAGGTATAAGGAATCTTTTACCTTGGGAACAGTCAGTACCAGAAAGTTTGAAATAACCAGGTTGTGTCTTTTATTGTCTTTCTTACACCCACAGACTAGGAAATAACTAGTAGCTTGGGCAGCACTCCTGAAAACTGCTGGCTGACTAGTGATGATTTCAGTGACTTAAGCATCAGTTTCTACTTAATGAGTGTCCAGTTACTCTAGTTACACCTGGTAACTATGTAACAATGCCTGTATTCAGACAGAGTGAATTAAATCTCCCTGCTTTAGATAAATGCATCTTAGGCATTTCAGGTAGGATTCATATGACCATCTGTAACCATCTAGAGTGTATACAGACTCAATGTGCAGCAACTCTATTGTCCATCTATGAAGAGACTTTTAGTGCTTGATTTGCTATCCTAGAAAATCACCTTGATATGGGATAAATTGCCTCTATGTCATTGGCGGTGAAAGGAGCTTGCATGCTCACTTCAGCTGGTGCCTGCAGCTGGCCACAAATCAGAGGCCAGTGTCAGAGAAGATGAATCCCACCCCAGAAATACTGATGACCTCTCAAATTCTTAGGATGACGAAAGATTCCCATAGAAAATTATATTGTTCCCTGGAGCTATTTTCTCATTTAAAATAAAGCACCATGTGCTTTTTTACCCTACTGTGTACAAACTTGGTCGTTTTTATTAAAATGTAACCCAGATCAAGGTTATTATTAACCTGTGCAACACATTTAAGTAGTGGTCAATAAAGTTAGCTTAACTTAATCATCTCAAGCAGAAGGAACTAGTGGTCATTGCATCCTTCATAATTCTCAGTTTTTATGTTTTCCTCATTTGTACTATTTTAACGTTTTATTTTGTCATTGTCTCGTTTGCATTTTCTCTCTTCCATGCAACAGAGAAGTTTCTCATTTACAAGCTGACATCTGTGTGTTTGAATAGAACCTCTTAATATTAGTTATATGAATAAGATGTGCTGAATAAGATGCTTTCAGTGTACCTTACTCAATAATTGACCTCACATAGATCATCAGTTATTCATGGCCCCTTGCCTAAAGAAGGGCCCAAAACATCCAGTCACAACTTAAAAGCATATTATTCTGCCCTAAACACATCTATTCACAGCACCTTTCACAAATTATTGGCCATTTTCTTTCCCAGAATTAAGGATTATAAAAACTTGTGCAATGAGAATTTTGTTCTTCTTAACTCAACCTCTTACTTATGTGCAGGTAGTTGTTTCAAAGGACTTAAGACTTCACTAGCTGTACAAAAGGGAGGACAAAGACAAGTCAAGAAAAAGAAAAACATTTACAACACAATGAGAAGGTAAATGAATTCACATTTGCTGCAAATAGGTTGTTGGAAAATACCACTCGTGCTCCCTTCGAGCTGTGAAGATGAAGTGCTTTTATTGGTCATTTTTAAAGTATAATACAGAAGTTTGTCATCTTTTGTTTAGGTTGAAGAGCCCAGACTTTCTCTTTTTATCTTTTTCTTTATCTTTGTACAAATGTTAGAAGTTGAAAAAAAAAAATAGTGTAGGGAATAAACATCATGAGAATTCCTCTTGAGCTGCAGAAGTCTACACCACTAGAAACTTAGTTTGGAGCTTGAAAAACTGTGCAGACCATCTCATAATGTACCTGGAGTTATGCATATCACAGTTTTGCATCCTAATTTCCTAATGGAAGAAAGAGGAAACAGTACTGACATTCTATGGGCATATCCAGGATGGCAAAGGAGGGGTGAAGTCATAACTTACATTCTGGAAATCATCCTTGTCCAGTCAAAAATAGTGTTGTTTTTGCCATCAGAACATTCTGAGATCTCCCAGCAGAAAAAAGCATGAGAAATTTTAGTGCATATTGATATGTTCTGGAGTAGACACTCAATGTGCTTATTAATTTCATCCCACTTACTCCCTTGTGTTTGTAGGCTTTTTCATCCTGGGCTTTAGTACAGTTCTTTAGATCGGCAAAAGGAGCAAGAATCACTAATTATTATTGTTACTGATGGAAGATTGCAATAAGCTCTAGCAGTTTTTGGATCAAGGCTGGAATTACTGAATATACTTTAAAGTTGTTTTTTTTTTTTACTCTCTCTCAGTTTAGAAGTATATGCATGCATACATAAACAACTTAGCAAAGACAAAGGTATGAACTGAAGCCTGAGCAAAACTAGAAACTCCTGTTGTTGTGTGTGTCTCATATCCTTGGCTTTTTTTCGTTTAAATGACCCTTGTGTGGTAGGATAAGAAAGAATAATATATGATTAATTTCTATTCTGAAGCCTTGTTTGAAAGGTGCTTTATTTGCATTAGCATTCATAATTACTTAATGACAAATCAGATATGGTTCATTGCTAGTAAGTGTAGAAACATGTTGTCTGAAGGATGTAGTTTAATTAGTATACTCCTAAAAACATGTCCCTCATGACCATTGGATGTAATCATTATTTTATGTATTTAACTGTGAAATTTATGTTTACTCAGCAGGCTAGAAACCATCCTTTTTTTTTTTTTTTTTTTTTTCAAAGCTATTTAATGCAATACATTTAGACTTTAAAGAAACCCACAAAATTTCCCCAACAGCAGGTACCAAATAAACAACAAAAAATTAAAACAACTATTATTGCAATGAAGCTGATATATATTTAAAAAAAAAAATATAACCCACATAATATTGCACCCATAAAACATAGCAGGAGGAATAAATATGCAGGGAAGCTCATTTTAATTCCTCAGTTAATAACTTAGATAGAGGAGATGCACACTCTCCTAGATCAATGAGACAATTTGGGCATTCTTTTATTGTTGATTAGTGAATGTGAAAATGACCTCATTTCAAGGGCATCGAGTGATTTCTGTTTCTCCGCACTGGTATAACACAAGTGAATACTGTGAACACTTTTTCTACTCAGGCTGCTGTACATACACTTTTACTCTGTGACATTAATCAGAAATCATCAGGACTTTGTGAAGCGGTCTCTAAAAGTTACATAGGCTCTTTAACAACAATCTCATTTTTCCTTAAGACTCACCCTGGAAAAGAGAGACCATTGAACGTTTCCAGTGGGCTGCAGGAAAGCAGTTAGAGAGTCAGATGTTACTTGAGCTGGAATCAGTCTTACTTTCACCTGGCTACAGTTAAAAGAGAGAATAATTTTCCTCCACTTCCCTGCAATGAATATTTCTAGAATATTCATATTTTTATTCAAATTACTATAATTTAAGGATTTTAGCATACAAGTATTCATATTTTAAAATACTGCCTAATGCACTTTCTACTTTATTATTTCTACTCCTGATAATTCACTGACTTGAGGCTAAGACTGGTGACTTAGAGATAGGTGCCTTTTGCCCCTGTAAGAACCAAATTGCTAGGTTTTAAATTCCTTTACATTTATTAGGGTTTGACTGTAAGACTAGGCACAGATTGTAAGAGAGGCTATGGGTGTCTCTGTGCTTCTGCTAGCCTGGCTTCCCAACTACAGAACTCACAGTATCTGGAAGTGAGTGCAGCGCCTGCAGTAATCTTCACATTGTTATTATCACTTACCTAGGGAAAGCATGGGTACTAGGCAGGGGTAAGAAGCAAGCGCTTTCTGCCTGAACATCCCCCACAGCTGGAATAACTGTGTGCCCCTTGACAAGTTATGGGATATGAAAAGAGGAGAAACATGGCTCCTCTCTTTGCAGATTGTCACCGTGTCAGGGGCTGCACTTGGTGTTATGAAGAGCAGTTCGTGACATTACATTTAAAAGCAAGTAATAAATGGGCCCATTAAGCTTGGGTGGTAATGAATAACAGGAAACTCTTAAAGCTTTAATACTGTAAACATGACAGGATGTTTTAGTACTTCCTTGGTCCATGGTGACCTGCTTCTCTAGGATTTGCTGGAGGATGCTGAATGCACTTCTTCCCCATTCTCCATGCAGGCCCTGCAGTTATCTGTATTCTCCTAGAGGATACAGATGTTCTCCCAGACAACATCAGTAATTTATACCAAGGCAGAAATGCATGTTTTTTCTAATGCCAGCAAACAACAAATATGATAAATGAAATATAAATGAAAATTAATGTAAGGTTTCCTTCAAAATTACTCCAACTGAAAAATGTAAAGCAGAGTCATAATCCAAAATAAAAGGTGGTCTTTTATTTTCTTTTCCTTTGTGATGTTCAGGAAATGTGTCCTTTTGCTCTGCTTTTTGCAATATGTACCTGAAGTGTTCTGTAGGAAAATAAGGAATCTTAAACAAAATCTCCACTAAGAAAATTCTGTTGGGAATGACACCAGGACATTTTCTGGACAATTGTTTTTATGATGAAAACAGAATTTAAAATGCAAGAAAGAGCATTTCCCTAACTGAAAAACAGATTGAATAGCTGAAGCAGGGGTGTGTGTGGATGAAGACTGTAGCTAGGAATGTACAGAGAGCCTGTTGAAGGGGTGGAGGGCAGGTGGTACAGATTGGCAAGACTGTTGGATGTGGGCTGGTAGAAATGTGTATTGGGAGTAGTCATGAGGGAGACAAGAAGTGTTGCTCACACCAGAAAAAACTTTTTGAGGTACAGGATGAATACCATGAAGATTCAGAGAAACATTTTGTCATAAAACTTTGTGCTACTTTGTGCTTTTATCTCAGTACTCAGGACATTTTCATATTCACTCATTTCTTTTTTCTTTTTACTTTTAGTTTACTGAAATAAAACCAAAAAAAGTAAATTTTAACAGGTCCTCTTTTTTTTTTCTTTGGAGAAAAATTGGGAGAAAAAAAATAGAAGTGTGCTGAAAGGCACCTAACCTTGTGTCTTTCTTTGTGTTCCTATGTGCTTTTTTTATTTTTTGGGTTTTTTTTTTTTGTTTTGAAGTGGAGGAGTAGGGATCTTCCCACACAACAGGAAATGTACATTGAAACTTAAATGAGTCTGTATGTCATATGAGTTGAACAAGTCCAAATCCTTAATGACAAAGCATCAGCTGCCTTGCCATGGAAAATTGCCTGCTGTTGGAACTGCAGGTTGCTTTTTGTTATTTAAAGAAAAAAACATTTTGTTTTTGAACTTCTCATATGTCACTAACAATAAGGGAAATATTTTAAAGACAACAACCAAAATCAAATTAATGCCATAACACAGCTTTATGCCGCTCATGCATTCACAGCAAGAAAGAGTGAAAGACATATTTCTAACAAATAAAAATTCAAACCTCAGTATTAATACTGCATTATCTGTTTAGAATGATGTGATTGTATTGAAGAAAACAAACTAGTTTAGATCAAGAACTGTATTTAATATTATATTGAATATGAAATGGAAAATTTCTAAGACAAGTTACTGATAATGAAGGTATTACATAAATTGCAAAGCTTTTATTAATATTGATGGATACTGAATACCCTATCAAATTAACCCAAAGCTGTCATATGACTGTTAACATTTGCAAAAGAAACTAATTTAATTATCATCAGTCCATCTTTTATTGAATGAAAACCTCAAAACCTCCATTATCTATCAATAAGATATTCTGTTTAGCTTCATCACAGGTGCCTGTTCTAAAGATGATCTCCCTGAAACTGAAAATCACCCACAAACTTCACAGATTTTATCCTCTGTCAACACTGAAAGATAGCAAGGCTGTCTGCTGTACAAGACAGATGTGGCTCTTGGTTGCCATTGATGGTCCTGCCACCGGCATGTAATGACATGAGCTTCAGGAACATAAAGGAATTATATTTTTTCCTCTCCTGCTGAAGACAACCAGCATACACCGATGCAAAACCCACACAAAAGAGGAGATTTAGGGTTGTCATTTACATGAAAGTCTCTTGCCTTGGCTGGTGGCCAGTAGCAGATCGAACAGGAAAATTCTGCAAATGATACTTCTGCACCTAAATCTTCATACATACAGCAGCTTGTGTTATGGCCATCTCCTGACTGAGAGATTGTATTTGCAACTGTACTTAATGGCTCCACACAGACTTTTCCACCATTAAATTAAATCGAATTCCATTTGTATGCCTTTGATGCTATTACCTGTAACACAAATAGCATGATGCGCTACACATTCATTGTTGCAGCCACTTCAGGCAATGTGTCCACTCATTCATGTTGTTTCCTGTCCATCAATAAATCCAACAAGGTAATTATCTATAGAGTTTTGTGGGACCCAGATGGGATCCAGTGCCTTTTAGGATTATTGCTCTTTCAAATCAAGGATTTGGGTGGAAAACATGAAGGGAAGGCCTTCTATAGTAGCACAGATCTTAGTACAATGATAGCAAGTAGTGTGAACAGACTCTGGCCCTGATTATCCTGATCTCTGGTTTGCAGGAGCTCATATCCCTTACCAACTTGTTCTACCTAGTTCCATTGCAGATGCTATTTTTATTAACATAATTGCTTTATCTTTCCTGAAACTTTCCAAGCAGCCCTCAATTATTATTCAATAATAACATACAGTGGTCAGTTCAACAGGCTAATTATAAGATGCAATGCCATAAAAAGTATTTCATTTTATCACTTTTACATTTGTTGCCTTTTCCTTTCACTCAATGCCCTCTGTGGCTTACTGTAGAACAGAGTAGTGAGGACTACTCACTGCTTTTCTCTGTACCACTCATTATTATATATGTCATCTCCTATTCTTTTTGCTTCACACTAAATAATCTTTTCAATTTCTTTTCATATGAATACTCCCTATCCAACTAATATGTATTTTCTGCCCTTTTTCAGACCTTTCTTCTTCTACTGTATCATTCTGAAACCCGGTAGAGTATTCAACATGAGTATGAAACCTCCATTTATAGAATGACATTATAATAATTCCTGCATTAGTCTCCATCTCCTTCTTAATATAGCCTAACATCTGAGAACCTTATCAAAAAGTGAAATGTGAAGCAATTAAATCTACAATATGTAAATCTGAACCTGACAGGCCTATAAGAAAGATATCCTTTATGTATAAAAAATAAAACTCACTCTGAATTAAGGGAACAAACAAAAGATGATGCATGGGGAGTGTTAAAGAGGATTAATAACAAGAAATGGCTGTAAGACCTTCATCACAAAATCCATGAGCTAAATTCTGCTCCCCATTACAACCTCGATGGATACTATGAACATTAGTAACCTGCAATTATGTTGTATAAAGGCTGCTGAGTAGCATTGTAATTAACATCCTTTAGGGTGACCACAGTAATTTTAAATGTTATCATTGAATATACAAATGAAAGTGGAAGGTGGTGAATATTCTATAGCAAAGTTGAACTGGATGTCAGTTTTATATATATTTCTTTTTCATATCACATTGTGATAAGCAGGCACCCACAGAAGAATTTCTCCCTCGCAGAAGTGCAGTGAACCACAACTTGAAAATTGTCCAAATTTTTTTTAAGTCTTGTCCAGATACAGATTTATTAAATAACACCAGCTATAGATTTTGAAATTAGGATGGCAGTGATAAATACTGTTATAATTACAGAAGTACCCCCTGCTTACACTACTGAAGTGGGACACATCTTCTCTAAGGAAAGACTCAAGGCTGACGTAAAACTACATCTTCTAGTGCTGTCTCCTGGCAGGGGTTACTAGAAGAGTCATTGGAGTGGATTTAGAGAAGGGAGATTGTAGTCCACCTATACTACCTTTCCTTTCTGCAGGGATTCATGATTCTCAACAAAATTCCTGTTGATGATTTGGAGACCACAGTTTCCCTTTACAGTCATGAAATATTTAAAGCAAAACCTATGAAAGCACTTTGTGAGAATAAGAAGTACATCACTGATGAGTACCACGGTTGCAGTTCCAAGTGTTGGCTAATGGTTTCAGTGGCTGAAAATAAGACAGGAAACTAAAAATTGCAGTAAATGGGGAATTTTAATACAGCTATGAGGTTTAGCTAATCCTTTGTACTTCAGCCAGTAACATTTATAGTCCCAGATATACATGAATATCTGACTTTTGGTGCTGGCATTAAGAGTGTTTAGAGAGCCAGAGAAGATTGTTTGAACTTATATAAGGATTTTCCATGAGCCTTATGTAAAAGCTCTGTAGTTTTTTTTACAAGAACACCAGAAATATAAAAAATTTTCATAAAAGAAAATTATATACACATCTAGTAGACTAATGCTGCCTAAAATACAAAAGCCTTCACATTTTTCCCTTCAGTGATCTAAGGAGTTGCAGATTAATGTTCACCTTTTTTTCTTTCTTTTTTTTAATACATTGTTGGTCTTTTTATTTCTCTTCTTATGTATACTTTTTTCTTCTTGTTTCTCTCACGAACACTTTTGTCTGTGGATGTGTGTTTTCTCTTCACTGGAGGTCATTGCTGTGCTCTGGTGAATAACCTGCTCCTCAGCTCAGTGCTTTGCAGTACTGGGGTTTTTGCTGCTCTGTGGATGGCTTGAACCTCAGCTCTTATTCCTCAGTGAAGTTCGTAAAGGCAATTTGAGTTGTACTATAAACATTCCTTGACTTCTTGTTAGCTCTTGATTTCATCCATTTACACACACATGTAATAGAAAATATTTCCTTCAGTATAAAAAACATAGGAGGTGTCTCACTGCTTGACAGAGCAAAGCAGTGCTGCTTGACAAATGAAGAGGTGAATATTTTATCTAATGGAAACATGACAGTGAATCTTCCAGCAGACAAAGTATAGCTTTTAAGGGATTCTTTTTACTATTGGACTTTGGCATTGGTTCTGCACAAAATTTCTCAATTTGTGAGAATTTCCACAGGAATTATAAACTCTTCAGGCTGGCAAAATAGTCTCTTTCCTACAATTTTTCCAAACATGAAAGCTACTTGGGCAGACTAAAGATTTCCCAGATAGAGACGAAATAAACTTTTTATGTGAAAAAAGTCCTTAAACATGTGCTCAGCTTAAATATGTTAGCAGGTCATTTGAAGCAGGATGTTTCATATATAACTGTGGTGAAAGACTGAGGTTCTAGACTCTAGAAAACAATGCTTCTGCCCTTTTTGGGTAATAGAAATAAATCTAATACATGGCTATAATTTGGAACCATAAAAATATAAAAATAAAAGGAGAATTCCTAAGTAAAAATAAAGGAAGGGTCCTTACATATAGCCTTTGAGTAAAACTGCTGACATTTTGGATTGATAACTCTTTAAATTAATGATACAATTAAATAAATACCTAAATTGCAATGGAATTTCATGTCATATCTACATTAATACTACCAAATGAATTAGCCATGATTAATGTTATAAAAAAATATCAAATGAATTAATAATGATTGTCCCCTTATTGCAAAATGGGCAACACTTTATAATAAGAGGCAAATCATTCTTACTGCCTTTGGTATTTCTTGCAATAATTTTAATCATGATGAATTCTTTTGGTATTCAGGCATATATAATGCAAGATTCTATAGGAAGGCCATTGTAATTTAGCATAATTTTCCTAAAAGCATTAATTTTTACACCTGCCACTATATTTGGGCGGGATCCAGGCTGAATTTAGGCACTTTGAGGTTTTTCCATCTGGCAAAATGTAGCTGTCATGGGATGTCCCTCAGATTGTAGATACTGGTGCAGAAGTGGGTAGGTGAGTAAGTCTCATGAGTGACTGAGCCAGCCTGTTCATGACTAATGGCTTCTACCAAATCAAGCTTCTGATTAAAAATCACCTTATTATGGTACCTTTATGGTATTTTTTTAAAAAATATATATTTATAAATTAATAATTAATGCTAATAATTTATTTCAGTATTAAGGTTGTCTCTAATATACATTGCCAGTCTTGTAATGCCAATTCTCACGTTAGGGAATTCTGTTTTCTGAGATCCCTTGTCTTCCCACAGAAAATGTCACTGCTATGAATTGATTTTTTGTAAATGTTTGATCAGTGGTCTTGATCCTGTGGTGAGTAAGCACATCACAAAGCCAGTAAAACAATGCTTGAGTGGATTTAAAGGAGAGAGAGACTTGGTAAACTTAAAGAATGGTTCTTTTTTTGGTAACAGAAAGGAAAAGAATGAAGTGTGAACAAAACTAGAGGTGACTGCATGCTAGACATGCCGTAAGTCTGCATGCATGTATGCACAAACGCCTCCACAAGCATTACACTCTAGAGACATTTTTCTAGTAGAGATGTTTGTGGTGCTCTTAAAAAATACAGACAAAGCAAGGAAACTGTCAGATCAACATGTACATGGAGCTGTCATGTATGAAAAGCCAAGAATGGTTTCTTGGTGGATAGTTTGGTGTGTTTTGAGGCTGTGGGCACCCAACATGGGCAATGCCTGGAGCTGTGAGCCTTTCCCTGGTCTGCAAGCACTGGCACATAAAAGGCTCCAGCCCAACAAACAGCAGAACACAGTTTTCCCTTCACATGCCACAAAATTATCAGTTAAGCATCTGGGTTTTTTTAATTTGTTTGTTTTCTTGCATTGCACTCCTTTTATTACTTTATTTATTTGATAAAAATGTTATTTATGTACTTTCAAACACACATAATTTCCGAGTTTATAAATAAAAGTGTTGTTGTCAGATAGTCACCCTGTGAGTACAGCTGAACATTGTCTCAGTGGTGATACCTCCCAAATGGTGTATCAGAGAAAATACCTCTTCCATTATGGGAAACTTTGTCTTTAGTGCTGTATCACCTGAATTGGGACTTATTTGGTTAATTAACCCTGTTCCCATCTGTAGTGGGTTGACATTGGCTGAATGCCAGGTAGCCACTAAGCCATTCACCTTCATCACTCCCCTTACAGCTAAACAGGAAAGGGAAAATAAGACAGAAAGGACTCAAAGGTTGAGATGAGACAGTTTACTAAAGGAAAAGTGAATGTTTGCGTGTGCACCAGCAAAAAGAAAAAAAAAAAAATTAGGTTTATCATTTACTTCTCATTGGCAAGCAATAGAAGCCACTTCCTGGGAAGAAGCGTTTCAGCGGGCATAGCAGTTGCTCTGGAAAGCAAACATTGTCAATAACAACGTCCCCCACCTCCCCTTCCTCCCCCCTCCAACTCCCTTTCCCACCTTCCCCCCTGTTCCTTCTCCTTTCCTTAACTTTTATATCTGAGCTGATGTCATATAGTATGGAATATCCCTTTGGATAATTTGGGTCTGCTGGCCGAGTTGTGTATCCAGTATCTTGCCCACTCCCAGTCCCTTGATGGGCAGCATATTAGAGAGAAGTTCTGATCCTGTGACAGTTCTGCTCAGAAGCAGCCCAAACACTGATGTGTTATCAACAGCTTTCCAGCTACCAGTGCAGAGCACTGTGAGGGCTGTTTGTGGGGAAAAACTCCGGCTCAGCCAGACCAAATACACCTTTACAGTTTCTGTATTTCTCAAAGGCATCTTAAAATTAATATCTTAAGCAGCTTTGCAACTTCTTGCTGCTGGACCACTTTTCTTCCATTTTGGCTTTGCACAGACTGACAATTGCATTAAGATTAGCATTCTTAGTGGACAGATTTTAAATGTCCTGTATGTTGCAGAAGGCCATATTGCAGGCTTTGGTTTCCTCCCATTTACTTTGGTCAGTTGGATGAAACCACAAATAACTTCAGTCCTTATTTTACTACTCAAGAGCCCCATCCAAACCTCTGGGGTTCTTTTCTGGATGAAGGAATGGAATGCATTAGAGACAATAGCTGAACTTAGAGTGAATCCCTCAAATTGAGATGAAGCCTTTTGAGATTTTCTTAACCAGTAAACCTATAATTTCCTTAGAGGAATTTTGATCTCTGCTTTTCCCAAGAGATAAATTGCCTACAAACTCTGTCATAACATCTTTGAGTTGAAGGTTTAATGGGTTTTGCAGGTAAGTCAATAGTTTGTTCTTAAAATACTTAAGAAGCAAAAGGAAGGGGAGGGTAGGAAAATGGAGTGAGGTGGATGCAAGGCAAGGCAAGGGAAATAAAGGCAAGGGACCAGCAATGCAAATCATCCTTTTGTTTTATTTGACACTGATACTGTAATCAGTTTTGCATTCATTGTGAATTTTTATTACTGGATTCAAGAAGTCACCCTTCAGAAAATCCTATTTTCCTCCCAAAAAATTTATGTTAAACTATGAAAGATACGCATGACATCATGTTGCTACCAAATTCAGTCATTATATACAGATTTCCTAGCAACTATTTAAAAAATAGATATAGATGATCTAAAAATCTGTGTTACCTATATGAAGGTAATAAAATGCAAGTATTGCTTTACGAGTAAAGTTTTTGTTTTTTCATCCACAATGCTAAAAATCAAATCAACTAAAAAGTACAGTTCAACAGCCAGGTGTGTGACTTTTTATCCATGTTCTATGCATACAATAGTAATTACTTAACATGAATAAAAATTACATTAGTTCTTATGCAAATGACATTTCCTAAACAGAGACTATTTTTAAACAGATACCAAAACAAAAATGTGTGCACTTGCAAGCTTAAAAAGGCCACTGGAAGCTATCAGCATGGAAAGCATCACCTACAAACAGACTGTTTAAAACAGGACCTCATTTAACACCCATAACATATTTAATTTTGCATTTTAGCTGTTTTACTTGTTTCTTAGCAGTTGCACATAGCTTTTTTTCTTTAATTGACTATTTCAATATATAGACCATCACTAAATACTTGTATGAATTTACTTAGGTTCATCTAGTCCAGCAGGAAAATCTATCAAATCAATTATTTGATATCTGAAATAAACAATTTCTGTAAAAAAAAAAAAAATCTAGGAGATGATGAGATACAGAAAAACACACAAGTTTGTCTGGCATTTTTAAATCAGGTTAGACTCTTTCATTCTTATAAACAAGGTATTTCTACCTTTCCCCAACACTGATGAAGTTTAACCAGCTGCCATAATGGTATCTGCTTGTCTGGTTCTTATTGGACTAAGATAGTGTTATTTGTGTAAAATGCATTTAACTCATTTACTTTAAGATTAAAGAAATTAATCAGGCTACTACATAATCATTTTAAGGAACACTTCTTTGCTTTCTTAGAAAAAACATAATAGCAGGATGAAATGTAAGACCCTCTAACTGTATGATCATGTTCTGCCTTAATAGATAACATGGCTCTTTTCAAGAATTTTGAGAGGTTAATTTTTTAAATAGCTGAGAACTCAAAATTTCCCAAACCAAGAGGACTAGTTAAGTGATAATATTTAAGCTAGGATTGCATCTGTTTCTTTAAATTATAGGCATAGAAATTTTAAACTTTCTTCAATTCACCACAATATTCCAATCATTTTAAAATACAGGTGTTTTGTCTGCAGTTGTTTAGTACTTATTTTAATATATTTTTTCTGCCTAGATTGTTACATTTAATATGAAAAGGGCTTTGTTTCCTTTTTATTTTTTTCTTGTTGAACATTACAGAAAATTTCTTTCTTCCACCCTAACTTTTTAGAATCCAACTGAAGGCTAAAAACTGAGGATTTGTTCCTCTGCATAACTTAAGCAAAAATGTGTCCTGCTTCAATGGAACGTAGGCTGTAGAATAATTTAGCATGCAGATTTTAGAATGGAAATTCTTAAAGGGAATATACCCAGAAACTCTGAAAATGTTAATAAAAGGTTCTTCACTCTAAACCACCGGTGACATTTGAGGGCAAAACCTTTTGCGTTTTGATCTGCCAAGGTCAGGAAATAGACACTTGCTTCCGCATTATTTCTCCCATATCTGGAAGGAGAGTCTAAGAAATTAAAATGGTCTTGTAGATATATCCTTTTCTATTCAATCTTATAGCAATTCTTATGACAAAAAGAATCTTTACTAATAATTAATTTTATCTGGATCTGTGAAACCAACTAGTAATATCTCGCTATTGTTCTGTAATCTGAAAAACCTTTTCATCTGTATGCTTTTATATTTATTGTCCAGCAGTGATTGGGGCCATTCATTAAGAGAAGTATCTCTATTACTTTGACAAAAAGGTGATAACCTTGCCTTATTCTGGCCGAGGTATTTATTAATGACTCCCAGATACCATTTTCCAGTACTATGCACTGCAATATTTTAATATGATGGTACAAATTGGATAATACAAATGTCCTCGAACCATTCATACAACTCCCAGTGATAGTGATGACAATGCTCTGTTAGATTGTTTTTGATGACTGCTCCAGCCAGCGTGCTTTATCTGGAGGCACTTTTGTAGGTGTTTCATGGCTGCTGGACTCTTTCAGTCAAGCTGTGCTTCTTGCTAGAGGGGATGCATTGCCACACAGCCCCCTAAAGCTTTCCAGTACCTGTCCTTCACAGGATTTGTCTGCAGGAGATTCATCCCTGACTTCATAGATCCTTATCTGTGTGACCCAGGTTGGCACAGTCTGGTGGCATCCCAGAATATCTATTCCAAACTTAAGCAATATCATCTGCATCAGCACGAGTTGAAGGAAGGTTAGATGAGAAATTAGGAGCTTCAGATGCTTCAGTTAAAGGCCTAAAACGTTGATACCAAGTGGGCAGTGGTCCTTTCCACAGTGTCGGTTTTCTAGACCTGCCTAAAGGACTGTGAGTGCTCCCCATCACCACTGGTGCCAGCACCAGATGTGTTATTCCCATTGCCTTATGCATAAAAAACAAGGCCCTGTTATTTTGCCCATTGTTTAACTATTGAAGTTCTCTGGTCAACTAACTAGCTCCTAGATGCTCCAGGTCACTCATCAGTTACCCAAAGGTGTTTATTTCATAGCTTTTTTGAACAGTTGAAGAAGTAAAGTACCAACAAAATCTTTATTACCAATATAAGATGCTTTTGAGTCATTAACTAAGAGCAATTTAACTAGCAAAAAGTGACAGGAAATTAATTTGAGAAAAGGTGCAAGACCTGGGGAGTCTGGTAAGCTTAGTTTCAGAGGTAGTAAGTGTAGCTGCTAAGACATTACATACATTCTTTCAGAGGTGACACTCAGTCACAGAACTTAAGATGGGAATTCATGAATATCTTCTCTAGTTATGTGTTAAAATTATACTTCGCTGCACTCTTCTCCAATCTGAAAGAACAAATTTCCTGAATGCTTGTTTTGATGGGAACCCTGAATCTGTTAAAAATGTTGATGCTGCTTTTCCCTGAGATTTTTTCCTTTAAAATATTTGGTGCTAGCTTAAGAATACAGATGTGAGGAGTTAGCTTTCCCTAGCTGGCAGGAAGCTGTATCTGTGCTTAATTAGTACTTTCTTTTCAATCGTACTATATATACATTTTTTTAAAGACAGACTGGCACTTTGGGCATAGAACTCTCTCACTGAATTCAGCATTTTTGCCTTAGAAAGCACCATCATGATAGAAAAACTTGACAATAATGGGTATAAATATTAAAAGCAAAAAAGCAAAATGAAAAAAAACAGATTTAGATCTGAAGATGCAAATTGTACTAATTCTGTTTCTTTCTCTGTGTCTATGTGATGGTTTCTTGGGGTAGGAATCACTTGCACATGCTACTGACATATCCTTACAGATACTGTATGAAGTTACCAAGGTATTTTTGAAAATTAAAAAAAAAAAAAATTCCGTCAATAATTTTGTATTTTTCGATTCATTTTGTTGTGATAGTATGAGGGGAAAACCCACAATATATGCTTTATTTTCAATATCAGACAATCCCGTTTTTCCTTTTTCTTCCCCATTCATTGAATTAAAGAAAGATTTAAAAATTATAGAGAATATGTTGATGAGAATCATACTGCCCACAATGCACTAAGAAGTTAATGGTTTCTTACAAATAAAGGATCATAATAGGCCAATTAGTCTTGATAATAAAGACTGAACTCTTTTTTAAAACTTCCTTATTTACTTTACCTATACCCTGTTCAAGATGTTACTCAGATTCACATAAAGATATTTAACCTAGAAATCTTGTAAAAAGTTTGAAATTTCTTGCTTCTCACAGCAATTATTAAAAAATTAAAGCAGTGAATTTTTGTCCTTGTGGAATGGTATTAATCAATACGAACTAGTTCTAAGAATTCATCATTACAGAATGTACTACAATAGAACAAAATAAAATAAAATTAAATAACATTTTATTGATACATAATCTAAAGATTTTTTAATGGGTTTCCACTCCAGTTTCAGACATCAAAACATATTGTCTAAATGTATTTTTCACATTGGTCCTAGATGTCTAAGCTACAATTACAGTCACTGGAAATATGTAGTTTGACTTAGCTATCCATATATATACATCCAGTAACATCATGTTTTCCTTGCACAGCCTGTCTGTGAGTAAAAATAGGCTTTTCCCAATTTGACAAATAGTTCTAAAATGGTATTTAACTGGCATCTCTTTGACGTCAGGTCCATTTTAAGAATATGTGTTGTTTTTCATTTGGATATTTAAAAAATTTTGTTTCTATATTAAAAAAAAAAAGCCTCCGTATGAGGAAAATATGTTTCTTTGCTGAATATTTTGTCTACCTTAAGGTAAATGCAAAATTTTAAACTATATTTCTTATTCATCTGATTTGCTTATAGTGCAGAAGTGAAAAAGAGCACACGTAAAAGCACAAATAGAGTTCTTTATAGAAAGAGGTAGTTACTGAATCCCTCTTGGCAAAATTTTGAGAGTTAAAACATTTAGATAATTTTAAACACCTGTGAACTAAGCAGAAACAATGATGTCACATCTCCCCCTATTCTATGGCAAAAATATTGTCTTTTGACAGCCCATTGGCATCAACGGAGATGATCAGAATCACATGAGCTCTAGTGCAAAAAACAACCTCAAGACATTTATTTTCTGTCCCAGTGGTATACTTTCATATGAACTCTGTCTCCCTTATATTTATTCATCTCTTTGGGCCACTGAAATTGAATATTGAATACCCAAGTCAGGTCTCTTTGTGCACCAGGAAGGTCAGACAACTTGATTACACCAGCTATAATCAAAGAGTATTCATTTTTTTCATATCTGCTCACCATTTCTTCAAGAACTGAACTTTGCCAGAGACATAAGGATGGATGAACAAATCTTTGGAAAAGAGTAGTGCAGGACTGGGTATATGCAGCATTTGAGGAAAAAAATATTCTCTATTACTTTAAAAAAAAAAACAACAAAAAACACAAACCCAAAAAGATTAAAGTGCGTGTGGATATGTTTATTAACTATAAAATAAATGAATTTTTACCCTATGCAGAAACAAAGTGAGAAAGCTAGTGCAGAGGCAGGTCATCATGTGTGAAAAAAAGTTAAAGCTCATACCAAGCAAAGCTGAGCTTTCTTGTCGGTTTTCATTCAGCTGCACTCATCTATAAAAGAGCTATTAAAAACATCCATTAGCTGTTAATTTAGAATACTTCAGACAGTGATCCCTAAACCTTCATTGATATCTTTCCAACAACCTCCTAATCTCTGAAAATTGTTGGCAAGAGCTTCACTGAATCAGCCAATCATCAATCCTGGCTTTCATTATTTGAGTTAACACAGATGCACGACCTGCAAACACTTAGAAGAAATACAGATCTTCCTTTTTCTTGAAAAGGAACACTTACAAGCAGAATTTGATTTCATGAATGGAATTGTTTCTCTTATCTATGTCATCTCAAATTAGTGTTAGAAAACCAGCACATAACGGCAGTAAAGACAGAAACCATCTATGCGCTGTTTAGGAAAATAAAGTCAGGAACTATTGTTAAAACATTGCTAAAATCTATAATTTGCCTCTACTCTAGATATTGCTACTCACAAAAGCAAGCAAAAACCAAAACAAAAACCAAAAAGCAAAGTAAAAAAACCCTCTGATGAACTAAGCAAAATTTTGATGTATTGTGATTTTTTTCATTGTCATTTCCTAGACAGACAAACATCTTTCCACGGATTCGATGGGGAATACAGACATTGGATTTAAAATATGTTCTCTATTGACAGGGGAATAATGTTTCAAATATTTTTAGGTTACAAACATTGACTTTGTTTAATCCGGGCCATATTTTTTATATTAATAACTGTTAATACATGAGCATTGCAATTCATTCATCAATCTGAGCATTTATTAGTTTAAAACGTTTCCTTAGACCCTACTAGCTATTTCTTATTTAAAAGGACATGTTTTTCTTCATAAATTCTAGCTACCTGCAAAGACAATTCTAGCACAGAATCACATATGGTAGAGGTTAATTTGCTAGTTGCCTCAAGAGCCCATTTTCCCTCATATGAGATAATTTTTTTTGACGCAGCTTTCTTATTGGTATTACAGGTACTAAAGTGGTTGTCTTTGTGACCAGTACTGCTGCCTTTTGCTTCAACAAACAGCCCCCAATACACTGTAAATTTGAGTAGTTTGGAAAGATATTGTGAATGCAGCAAAGAATGGAAAAAATAGAAAAAGTAAATTTCTCTTGCTAATTCAAAATATTAATCTTGGAAGAAAGAAAAATGTTTAGAACAACATTTAAAAAAATGTGGAAAACTATGAATGCAGGGACAGAATTCTAATGAACAGAAAAGGAATCTTTCTAAGATATTCAACCATGAATTAGATTTTAAGATGAAAGTTCAAAGAGGCTTTTTTGCTTTGAAAGAATTACATGCATACATGTGGAATTTCATCTTTCACATTATAATGTAGGAACTCCGTATCTTGAAGCAGAGAGGCTTTTTAAAAAAAAAAAAAGAAAACAACTTGGAATGCTTTTTTAAGCTCAGCTACTTTGGAAGTACAGAAGCACAAATACACATTTATTCTTGAAAATAATTTTGGACTTCAATCAGCATGGACTTTTTTCATTGCATGACAAACTAAGCACAGTTGTTGGTGTCCTCCAAGCTAAATTTACAGAGCCAAGTATGAGAAGTTCATGGAGAGCTATAAATATTAATCTGAATTACACACCAAGGATGTCCACTAACACAGATTCAACAAACTAACATGAATTTATTCTTTGTTTTTGTAGTCAGCTGCACTAATGTAACTACTTATGTTCTAAGTAAGAAGATACGCAATAAATTTAAATAATCCACATCTTATCTCCCTACTTTTCACTACCAAGAGACCTCAGCTGCTCTTGGTATGGCTTCTCCTCTAGGCCTGTGTCTAAGAATGAGTTTGTTAGCAACATCTTCCATGGGCAGATTTCTATGGAAAATCAAATAACTCCGTACTGTATATCCACAGCATTTAAGAAAACTAAGATCCTCACCTAGCCAGAGCAAGAGAATTTGTAAACAGAAACAGGGAATTGTGTTGCACTTTAGTGGCTGCATGTAAGTCTCACTGGAGGAGACTTCACTGCAGTCTACAGGTTCCCCATGAGGGGCAGGCACCAATCACTTCTCTGTGGTGGCCAGCGACAGGACCCAAGGGAACAACACGAAACTGTCAGGGGAGACTTAGGCTGAGCATGAGAAAATGTTTTTCCCCTTAGGGTGGTGGGCACTGGAACAGGCTCCCCAGGGAAGTGGTCACAGCACCAAGCCTGACAGAGTTCAAGAAGCAATTGGACAACACTCTCAGGCACAGGGTGCGACTCTTAGGATTGCCCTGCGCAGGGTCAGGAGTTAAACCTTGTAGGTCCCTTCCATCTCAGGATATTCCATGGTTTTATGATTCTCATTACATGCTTTTAAGATAAATAGCAAGACTTACATTCATGAAGCCAAATAAAAAAGAAAGTAGTAATAGTTCAATGAAACGAAAACCTCACTACTGAACATTGCAATGATGCTGAATAGTGGCTATTAGGCAGCACCTGAATGTTGTCTGAGATGAAAGAAGGAATTTAAAAGAAAAGAAAGAAAATGTCTTTGGAATACAACTGGTGCAATCCAAGAGAATTTGGTATTTTTCATATGCACATAATTATGTATTATTTTGGATTTTCTTCTTACCCTTTCTTCATAACTTACCTTGCATTTCATTTGCATCCAAATGTGGGTGCATCAGGAGGCTAAAAATTACACTGGACATCTTCAAAATATCATGAAATCTATGGCCTTTAATATCAGATTAAAAATAATATGGAAATTATAAAACAGGTAGGTGCAAGACATAATTGTTTGAAATTAAATTTATTACTAACATATATTTTATTCTCAGTTTTGTGCCTGATTTGTGGGTGCAGCTACTGTGACACTGGTGATAACACCTTCTTCATGAAATCATATTTTGTTTCTATTATGTAGTAAGATTTAGAAACAGCTCATAATCTCCCATGAGATATGAAATCATGGCAAATTTATATAAATTTGACAGTGTCACACAGTTTTTGTAAATTCTAATATATGTCTAATTGAAAAATCAGATCCAATGTGCATTTTTTTATATCTCATGTGTATAAAAATGCATAAATACATCTGTGTGCATTAACCAAGACTTTTATTTAAAGTTGACTCAATAATAGTGAAATGCAATAATAGATAATGTCTTATTATTTACTTCCTTAACTGGAATGGAGAAAGTTCTAACTTAGGAAAAAAGACAGTCTGTTTTCTTGTGTCTCATTTTTCTTTCACAGTATGTTATGCCTGGTGAAAACAATTTTCTACATAAATCTGTTTTCTCCAGTATATATGATACTCAGAGGATACAAAATCTCTTGTGTCTCAGCTTCAGATGGTACAATCGTGGTGAAATCAAAAGAACCATAGCAAATTATGTCTGTAAAGGATCTGGCTCAATTGTACCTGAAATAAAAAAAGGAAGTATTTTAAAATATTACACAGACATTCACAGGTACATACAGGAATTGCAAAACTTCTGCTCCAGGTCTTATTAAAATGGAATTAAACACTTAATGCTGCAGACATCCTTCTGACAGATCACCTCTCCAGGCCTTGACAGCTCCCACGTGCCCAGTGAAACTCCTTGACGGAATATGGGCTGTAGAGATGCTGTCGTTCATATGCTGCAGTTATCAGTGTGACATAACAACATGGACTGACAGATGCTGTGGAATTTAACTTCTAAGGATTCCTTTATCAATATCAGTATTTACTAAACTTTTATATTTGGTTTCTAAGCCATACAATATTATCTCCTTCTCCCTTTTTCTACCTCTTTTTTTCTTTCATTTTCTCATCCAAATTGCCAGTTACTCCATAACTGCCACAACCTAATAATTGACATTAACCTCGGTGATCCCTGACGTTTGTCATCCTAAAAATGTTCAGATCATAATTGCCCTAAGTTTAATAAGGGATACCAAAGTGGAGAGAGGGAAGTAGAGGCTACATTAATTTTCTTGGAGAGATAGAAGTAAAAAACACTTTATCTTCAATTGAAGACATGACCTGAATCTCTATAGAGCATTACATTATTTTATGACCTACTCCTAAAGCCAATACCAGGTTAGTTCAGCATCCACTCCTACCCCCCTCTAACATGTTATAAAGTGATAGAAAGAATTAATAATAAAACCCAGTGTGAACAGTACTTGAGATGAACACAAACAATAAAGAAGATCAAATAGACAGACAGAAGAACAGGAGAAAATAAACTTACGTATTAGAGTAAAAAAAAGAATTATGTTCTTTGGTTCAGCTGAGGGAAGCACTTAAGCATACTCAAAAATGCATCTGTATTAACAGGCAAGTTGAACTTGTGACTTCAACGGAGCCTCTGCTTGGATTTCACTCCAGCACCATCCTGAACAGAAAGAGGCTTTACATTGTCAGGTTCTTCACAAAGCACAGCTGTCCATAAGCCAAATGCTGCCTGGGCTGACCTCTGCCTCCAGAACAAAGTTGCTCTGGTCCCTGCATATGTGTGTTTCACTGCAGCAGGCAGTGAGTGAGACCTGGGGCTTGCTTTCAGTACTGGAGTCAAGAGGTCTCAGTTGATGAAGGAAGGACTAAAGCCTCAGTATTACCAGAGTTCATGTGAAACTAGAGAGGAAGAATATCTTTATATTAGGAACCTGCTGATGACATGAAGGGGACTGTTGTGTCCTTTCACACAGAAGTATAGAGCTGTAAATTGCTAAAGGTGGCCACTATTGAAAGTGAAACACTGTTCAGAAAAGAATTTCATGGAATTATATGCCTATCTTAAAAAAGACAAGGTTCAGCCAGTGTGGTTAAGCTTGTCTGACAAATGAATGTGTAATCAACTGCAGAAGATACAGGTGATGCAGTGAAGGAGAGAAAATGAAAGACAAAGCTTCCTGAAAAAAAAAAACAAATAAAAAAAACCCCAAAACAATGCAGAAAGGATGGCAGTACTCAGCTCAAATGAGTTATGTTTGATAAAAAAAGAGAGACCAGCAATGAGAAAAAGTCATTATCATGTTCATTGTTTACAAGTTTGAACTTTTAAAGACGTTTTGGATTTCGAAACTTAAAAAGATGTTAAGAGCTGGTTTGCATTGCCAAGGAGCTCAGCCTGCATTGTGTTAGGTTGTGGAAGAGGTGGGTGCTGAAGGGAACCGGTGGGAAGAAAGGGGCAGTGAAGAAAAATAATGCTTAGGAAATCCACGATGTGAAATCAGCTGGGACTTTCTCTTTCAGATGGATATCACAAAGGAAACCAGCAATTTTCTCCAAATACTGTGAGTGTGTCCAGAATTATATGGTTTTGTGCTCCCAAAGTGGAACTCTTGAGGGACACCCACACCACTGGCACTGGCCATGGCTGGTAATCAGAGAGCTTAGGACTACTCAAGTGTGCAGATGCAGAGGGTCAGGAAGACAATGCTCTCAAGCAAAAGGGACACCTAGGAAAATACTGAAGCACCAACTTATTACTTGTGCTAATGACTGCAAAAGACATTAATCCCTGGAAGCAACTAAAATGTTGAGGGAAAAAGATATCAACAAGAGATGAAAACAACTGGCAGGGATCAATGGACCCCAAACCCTGCAACTGCAAAGAAATAAGATTTACATAGCAAAGTGGAATTGCAAATGTATTACATTGTACAATTTATTTGTTAGTAAATGGATACTGGAAAGAGAATCCCAGTTCAACTCAGTTCACAAGAATTTTTCCTCTGTATCTCTGATATAGTAAAAGCTATGGTTTTATTAGGAATCTAAAGCTCCTCGAAAGCTTTTACTATCACTGGTGTATGAAGCTTTATATGCCTCTACAAATGTTGAAAGAAGAAAACAAAATGAAGACAAAAATAGGGTTTTCATTTTGCTTGTTCTGCATCAGCTGTTAATTTATGATTCGGCTACAAAAGATAAGTTTTGCAAACTTCTATTCTTCAGCTTGTTTAATATAACAATTTAAGTGAGTAGATCACTTGCATCCTCTTGTTGTTCCTCCAAGGACCATTCACTTTATTTCATAAAAAGAAGTTGCACAGATTGCCTTCCAGATTGTTAAAGCAGGATTTTTTGGTCTCTAATAGTCAAATGATTTCTCTTATATTTTTGCCAATAGATAGATGTATTATTTTAAAAATACCTATTGCAACTTTCAAAATTATTTTCAGGAGCTCTGTGAAAGTATTGAACTTAATTTAATCACTCAGTTTCTATTTATTAATCAGGTCTGAATAAACAGTGTTTTTACATACCAGGCAGCAGCAGCTAACTATCCTAGCAGTCTCTGCTGTCTGTTGTTGCATAGAATGAAGATGCAATTAATAATGAGCCTGACTCCAGGAGAATAGATATTCACCTAAGCTGGGAGGATAGAATCACACCTTCAGTGATTTAAATATATGTACTGTAATGTCATAAGGACACTTGAGTAGGAAGTAGGAAGACTGCTTCTGTTGGGATCACATCTGTTTTTCTTGGAATAGTATTTTTAAATTGTGGCCCACCAGAAGTGGCATCCTACAGACTTTCCCAGTCTCTGCCCCAAGGCATAAAAGAAAAGGATGCGTAGGATCTGTTGCTACCTCAGGTATTCTGAAAGGAAACATCATCTTTGCTGGCGTATGGGAAAGATTGTCCCTCAGCCCCCTTGTTTACTCACAGGCTCTTCCTCTACCCTCTGGCTGTTTTTTTCCCCCAAGATTTCCATCCTGAGTACCTTCTTCTTTGAAATTTGGGATGGCAATTCTGAAACCTGCAAAGTGGACCTCGAAGGAGAATAGAACTAACTTTACTCCCTCTGCAGGTGGATGGTCACTTGGCTGAGAAAATTTGGCTAATTTAAAAATTCATTAAAAGTGAAAGATTAGCACCTAAACATCGTTTCCTCCTTATCTAGAAGAAAATAGCTTTACAGAGATTTTAGAGCATTGAAAAAACTTCATTTAGGACTTGAACTAGAAATAGTCACAGACCTGGAAAGGGTAAGAGAGTGGATGTGCAAAGAGGGAAAAGGAAGCTGCACAACCTGCTTCTGCAGCACTCGGTCTGTCAGAATGATTTCTTGGGGCAATGGGGCACTGGGAGGGATACAGCCTCTGATTCAGTTCTGGGCGTGCAAGGGCTGCACAAAACTGATGTGGCAGCCCAGCAATGTGACACACACCCAGGGCTGGTCACTTAGAGGCTGGATGCTGTCATACACAACACTCTTTTTGAATAGCTCAAGCAGACACACAGTTTTTTTCCTGATGTATTTTTTTCTACCATAACTACCAAAGTGCAGAGCTTATAGCACTCTGACCCTGTACAACACTACATTCGACTTTAAATCAAAAAGGCAGACTCAAAACTAGATCTTCTACATGCTGGTAAATGAACAAAATAGAGAGTAAATTGCAACTACAGGAAGTAAGGATATTTTTGTATCATTCTGGAAAAAATCATTGACAAATATAAAGGGAGACGTATATGGCTTTTATAACCATGTGTTAATGATGAAATACAACATCAAGAATTTTGATTTTACTGAAATTACCGTTGTCAAAATAATTGCATTAGTTAATTTAAAATTCTTCATTGGAGAATGGCCCAGGCTATATCTCTGTTTCTCAAAATGTTTTATTGTATAATCACTGCGCTTTTTTGATGAGCAATTTCTTTAATGTTATGCTATATATATGTATGGCAAAACTGTGAGTGATCTTTGTTTTTATACAGTACTGTGTTTTGCATATAAAATACATTATGCATATTCTCTCTCCCTGTCTCCAACTCCTACCTTCAGAAAGCAGGGAATGGAGATCCAGTGTTCCCTAGTGTTTGAGCTTTTTGGTTTGTTCAAGCCTTTGAACTTCTTTGTTTCCCAAACTATCCACCTGTAAAATAACTGTAACAATCTCAACCATGCAGCTACTTCAGATTCCAGGACTGAGGACTGACACAGTGCATTAGGTACAAGAGCCCCCACTTCCTCCCTTTGCTTCTGCTCTTTTCCACTGTTACACTGGCAGCTTGGAGAATAAGCAGGAATTATTTCTTGCAGGGGAATAATCCGTCCTGGGCTGCTTAAATTAACTTTATGCAGAAAATGGCCGTGCTACATCACAGCCTGGCCCTTAATGTCTTGACAGAAAAGGATGATAAGTAGTCCCTTTTCTCTGATGGCATCTTTCCCTTTCTCTGGATGCTGATCTGCTGTGTCTGCCTGCCTGTTTTATTTACACCAAATGGTACATTCACTTTCCTTGAGCTTCTTCAGAAAATACACTGACTTTTTTCAAAATATCCAATTTATTGGTCTGCATGTCCAAAGATGATCTGGTTGATGTTGGCAATAGTTTTGCATTCCAGCAAGCTTAAGGATGGTGAAAAAAGATATAGCAGAGGTAATGGCTAATCAGGTAAAGTGGTTTTGCTGTTCCTCTGCAGAGGAACAGATCTGCAATTGTCTGATACCAGAAGTCATTTGGGAATAAGAACATGGAACTGACATAGCACGGTTCAGAAGAAAATCCATGGTTTAGAATATTTTTTTCTGGTGTAGTTTCTTCATCTGATTAACACAGCTGTACTCTGTGGTACTCTGGCTGTTTGCTGCAGAACAGGTGGAGCAGAGAGGATAACCTACAGTGGGAGGTGTAGGGAATGACAGAGAGACAGATACAGACACAAAGAAGGATAAAGTCCTGTCTGGGAAATCACATATAACCTGAAATTATGTGTTAAGTAGTGGACCTGATGGTGTTGTGATGCAAACTGTGATGCCATGTGGATATGCACTGACTTACATCCTGTGAAGATTTAATCCCCAGACTATCAAACTGTTCACGCTGGAATGTCAGTATTAAACTAACCTTGGAGAGCTACAAAACATGCATTAACAAAACAGCCCACAGAAACCTGGAAGGCAAAGTAATACAGCAATTCTCGGCAGCACACTATGATGTACACATCTGAGTGTGATGGAAGCAGTTAATTGATAAATAAAGCTACTAAATATTGTCTGTGCATTTAGACAGTGCATTGAGCAGTTTCTCATTGTGCAGGGAAATAGGTACACTTCCAACCACCCTGATTCACCCTTGGACATTTCATGTCTATGTCTCATCGCTCAGTTGAGCATAAATTCATAGATTTTATGGTTAAGGGAGCTTGAGATGGGTTGCTATCTTTTCAGCACTTAGTTCTGCCACTTCTTATTGGATCATCTGCTGTCACCTTATAGAGACAAGTGTATATTATCAAGGTAAACATACAAATCATTCCAGCATTTGATATTATAAAAAAAAAAAAAAAAAGAAAAAAGAAAGAGAGAAACCTTTAAAAGTATTGATCCAAATGTGTCAATAATGTTACAGAGATAAGTCCTTAAGAAAGAAAATAACATAAATATTGTCTGTTCATCTTCAAACAGGGTATTTTCATCACACCATAAAAATGTTTGCTGTTTACAGAGCTTCACAATTTATTTATTTCAATGAAAATGCAAGATTCATTCTAGTTCCAGTAGAATAACTTTTAAAAGAAGGAAAAGAGAGAAAATTAAAAAAAAAAAATCACAATTATTTTAGAATTGAATGGTATTATCTAACACTATGATTAAAAGTCAATCTTTCAGGGACTTGGTGCATCTGAAATCACATGAAGACACTGTAACATTCATCAATGAGCACACAAAAGAGATTTATATACACAAATATATGTGCACACTTGTAGGCAGGCTTAATACATGCCATAGTTTCAAATTCTAGAAAGAGATACGCATGACATTCATTGTTAAGAGAAGGATCATTGAACTTTGAAACAAAACTAATCCCTATCACGATTTATATACATATCACTATATAAGACTCTGATAATTCTATGAAACAATAATTATTGTCTATAAGACCTATGGAATGAATAAATTTGCTGACACACTCCCTTCTGTAGTTTCCATCCACTGATCTTTTAAACACACACACACACACACACACACACACACACACACACACACACACACACACAGAGAAATATGTTTTTCTGCAATTATTGTGGTGTTGGGTTTTTTTCTCCCCTTAGGAAAATACACCTAACTGTAAGATGGATATACCGAATCTGCTTCTTTCATAATGCCCATTTAATATATGTGATTGGCAGATGATAGAACTGGTAGAAAAATAATTGTAAATAAGAAAAATACAATAAATAAAGGTAAAATAAATTTTAAAAGTGTATATTTGTACACAGTATGCTGTATTTTAGAAAATGTATTTTAAATTAATTCCCTTTTTTTTTGTCTAGATCAATACCATTGTGATCAGTACTGATTAAAATGGAAACACTTCTAAATAAAATACACTAAATTTTCTCAAATTAATTTCCCCACCTCCTAAACGTTTAAAAAATAATCCACAAAAGAGCTTGAGGATCTTGTTCCTTTTGAGGCAGTGTAATCTTACATATTTTTTATTCATATCTGATACTATAAAAGCTACAGAAAGATTCTATTGTTAGTATGTACCATATTATTGGTATTAACACACTCTAAATATGTGGAAATCTCATTCCAGCGGGGTTTTCTGTTTAATTTGTTCCCCTGTGATAATTACAGTTTTTGTCTGAGATGAGAGTCTTTTTTGTTAAGCTCCAGTGCTTCTGTGCAGTCCAACTGTTATGCTGAGAAGTAAATGAAAAAGCCTGTGCTCAAAAGCAATGGAAATAGGCCTCAGAACATTCATTTTCAGGTCTCAGCTCTGTGCAGAACAAAAAGACACAGTGTGATTTTGAAAGATGATGTCCTATCGATATGTTAGAAATTATGGGAATTTTCCATTGAAATATAGGAGTTCCTCCAAAGAGTTTATTTTATTTTATTAGTTTATTTGGCTCCCTTATTTATTATTTGTTTGTATTAGGAACAGTTGGAGCAACAAATAGATATGTGTATATATATATACACATGCATGCACATTTAGGTATATTTTTATATAAGAATGTATGTAAAAATGTATGTATTGCTCTTTACCCGAGTTTCATTTTACCAAGGTAACATGAAGTAGGGTGGTAGGTTTTAAGATTACCAACACTGATCGATAATCAATGTGCTGTTTTCCTCAAGTATGATCCATTTCAATGAGTGAAAAAAATGGTGCAGGGCAACATTGTCACTTAGATGACATCTGTCATCTCCTGCTTCTAACACATAAACCAACATCAGATACACAAAAGTTACACTCTTCCCATTTTTTTTTTTTTTCCGTACAGGTACATGGATACCAATCCACACAAAGAGTGATGGAATGGAAAAAAATTCTTACTGTCCATGCAAATGGCAGGAAGGTAAGAAGAAAGAACCACGGCACATTGCAAGAAAGGTTGAGAATTTGAAATGACCTTGGTAGATTTGCAAAATGGTCTGGAAAAGAATACAGGGAGGGAGTATGAAATTCATGAAGGACAAGTGCAAGGCACTACTTAAAAGATACATATTCAATAAATACAGGATGGAGTTAGCTGATTGGACAGAAATTTTTCTTAGAAATTGGTATCTATATGGGTCATTACTGCAGGCTTGATGTGTTACAGGCATCAAATTTCTGAAGAAAAAATAAAATTATTCTGTGGTGCAAATGCAAGAGAAAGTATACATAATATTTAAAACAAAATAATTCGTCCTGTTTAGTTCATGTTGTGAAGGCATTAATAAAAGTGCCTGAATATCACACTTCAGAACTGACATGTATCTTTTTGACAAGAATGATCAGAAGCCTATGAAGACTTTCAAAAAGACTGGATGCATTTAGTTCATCTAAAGATGATAAAGAAGGGAATTATGGTATGTTTCTCTAAGAAAGGAAAACTCTGTTACTCATATTCCTGCTCAATCTGCAGAGAAGGTCATAATACAAAAGGAAAGGTTTTGCTTAAAGATCAGAATTTTTTAGAGGCAAAATGTTTTGGTTTATGGAGAGACAGTTCGGTGGATACAGGGACTCATGGAAGGATATGGTCAAGAAGAAGACTTGAACACTCTCCAGCCCCATTTTCATGACATTTACATAGAACAGAGTCTGCTCCAATGTCTTATTTCATTGCATTTACTTCAAATGTCCACTAAATATCACTTACCGTATTCCTTTTTTAAAAACAGAGAGGGGTTTCCCTTCTCTTTCCCATGACACAGATTCTATCTTGTTCTCTTGCTTTTCTTCTCTGTACATTTATTTGCCCCACTCTAAGACATCCAGTCTTTCTATGTCTCTTCAGTCACAGTGCATCTTCTTTCCTTCTCTCTTAGCTCCTTTCTGTCTCCTCTCCTTTTAAATTTCTCCGTTCTTGTCCTGTCCTGTTTTTAAAGAGGGAGGAAAAGCCTGAAGCTGGAGACTCCCACAGGCAGTTATTCCTCTTCTGTGACTTTAGAGATAGAATGCAAGGGGTCAGACCTGCTGTGTTTTCCAAGTTCTTGGGTTGCAAGGTGGGCAAAGTGGAAGCAGACACAAAGGAACAAGATATGCTGCTGAGGGAAACTCAAAGAGGAGCTCATAGAGCCCCAGCCACTGCTGTGGACAGCCTCCTTCTGCCCCAGTGTGGCACTTTAACTATGGATTATTTATTACTGGAGAACCTACACATTGTTTATTTTCACTCCTGCTGGATTTCATCCCCTTTACTACTTCAGGGCAAAGAACTTAGTTCCAACCTTCAGCCTCTCAGGAGTACTGCAAGAGAACAATATTTGCCTTTTAAGGCATTTTTAAGAGAAACACTTCTCTTTTTGAAGGGTTGAGGGGAAGATTTTTCTTCTCCTCTCTAGTTTATCAATTCCTCCTAGTCTTGGCTCAGTCTAAAGCGTGCTTTCACACAGCTCCTGTAATGGTCTCTTCCCCTGGGACAAAGGATGGGTCCTGCTGATTAGACTACAGGAAAGCTCTACCACAGCATAGTTGTTTCTTCTTTTCCTAATTGATACAGGTTGTATAGTAGTTTATACACAAACTCGCAGACATCACAGACATACTCATCACACATCCATTTGGGCAAGTACTTGACTCCAAACCACCAACATTTCCTCTGCAAGCATTGGAAATTGCAGCCTTTCCTGTGACCTCTCCACTGAGACTCTGTGAGAATTCCCTGACTGCACTACTACTCCCCTGTCCCTTCTCACAGGGGCTTTTGCTTCCCAGCTGGTGCCAGGATCTGCTTTAACTGGTCCTGAAAGATTACTCCTCTCTGGGTATGTGATAACAATACAGTGGTCCCGTTACTGCAATGTCATCTCTGCACAGTCACTTGGATGTTGCAATTAGGGATCTTGAAACCAAGAAAATCAAGGACTGCACAAGTGTGTAGTCTCTTGGCTACTCAGAGCAGGTGTGATATGATGCCCACACACCAATCAGCAAGGAGCATTCGGGGGTAAAGCTGCCAAAAAACAGTGGTTTGGTAGGTTCCTTACTAGCAGATGTAGAAAATGTCATCTCCTTTGCGGGTGCTCTCATCTCCGTGTTTGCACTGTCACATTGGTGCAAGGACCTTAGTTCCAAAAACCTGTCAAAGAAACTGGACAAACATTTCCCACTACTAGCCCTATCCTCAGGCCCTATGCTGTGGACAGGCTGAGGCAGCCCTGCAGGGTGGCAGGGATAACCCTCAGACCCACCAGCTGCCAGCACAGCCTGACAGGAAAATAAACAAGCAGAAATCCCAAAGAAAATAAGAGCAATGGAACCAACTCACATCAATAAAAGATTCCTGAAGGGTTTTAGGAAATATATTTGTCACTCACAAAAAGAAAGAAAGAAAACACAGACAGCAACCAAAACTAGGCATATCAGCTTCACCACATCACAGCACCAGCCCATTTTAAACAGACTGTGGTTACCTTGGTTATGTAGTGGGTACCCTTTGTGAAAACCAAATAAACAAACACACACACTCCACTAATGCAGGAGCTGCTCTCAGACTTCATATTGGCTCTGAGCCACATCTCCCGCAGTAAAGGGGAGTGTGGAAATGCACAGCCTTGGCAGCAGCTTCCAGTGCCTCAGGCTCTCACAGTTTATTTTATTTATTTATAGGATTTTCTATGGCACTCGTCACCCTCATATCTAAGCATCTTAGAAGTATTAGTAGACTTACCCTCACAACCCCTCTTAGAGATACAAAAGTTATTATCTCCATTTTATAGATACAGAACTAATAGGTCACTAACTTGCTCAGTTTCAGAAGGAGAATCTGTCAGAAAGGGACTAGACAAGCCCCTGAGTTCCATTCCTGGACTTTAACCACAGAAGTTTCCCTCCAGGGGCATTAATGAGACTGTTGAAATACAGAAAGTTGAACATCATCATGGATATATTTGACTCCCGTTTTTTTTTTTGTGGTTTTTTTTTTTTTTTTTTTTTTCTGCAGTGATGTGTCTAGCAGCTGTTAAGTACATAGAAAAAAAAGGTAAAAAATCATTTTTCTTAATTTCTGAGGTCTAAATAGGGGTATCAATACAGTACACCTTTTTCATTAGTGTTTATAATAAGAGCAGCTGATATAATTTAGACTTGCATGTAACCAAAGTCTAACACATTTTTGGCATGACACTAATCCTAAATTAGTTGGTCTATGTTTATTTTTATTTTTTGCTTCTGTTTGTGGTTAATTTTTCTAATTTGAGGACAATCTGGAGCTTCTCTGAAGTAAGATTCTTTTTTCATTCCATTTTCTCTTCAACTCCTCTCAGTTAACATCAAGAATTAAGCCACCTGTTGTGCAGCTATTTTGGTGTTCAAACTGGCCACTGCTATAGAATTGTGCCTCTTGCTCTCCATCACTATACAGAAAAGCAGCAGATACTTCTGTGTGTCAAGAAACCAGGAGGATCCCATGTCACTGCAAATGAACCATGAATTTCCAGGGTTCACAGGACAACGAGAAAGACAGGATGAGTCATGTGACTTTTGTGTTGCACCCTGATAAATGGCAGGTCAAGGAGGGTTGTGTTTAATAGTATATTCCTCAATGAAATGTCACTTTTTCCTCAATGTGTCCTCTGTGTGAGCTAATTAAAATCATGTTTTACTGCAATGTCAGCACATGAAGTTGCTGACTTTCTTGTTGTCTTCTACATAGTACAAAATGAATGTTGTCATTTGATAAATTCAGGATCTTAAAGGTTCTGTCTGATGGGGTCTAATGTATGCTGCTCTATATATGTTTAATGCTTTCAAACTGCCTCTCTTCCTTTGTTCAAATCACAGCATTCATGACCTGTACATAATGATCTCTCCTATCATCCTTAAGCCTCAACCTACTCAAAATTAAGAGAATTTTTTAAAAGATCTCAAACAAATATTGGCATTACTGCCCTTCCAGACTGTTTTAAATTAGTTTTTAAGCAATGTGTCCAAAAGCCATGCTCATATGCATCCAATGAGAATTGGCTGTACAGGTGCAATTTTCTTACAAGTTACTTTTATATTGATGTCAGGGTATGTTTGCAATGTTCATTTAGAAATAAATTGTACCACCTTACACCACATCTATAATAAGCAGTAGATAAAGACTATGGTTATAGAAAGCATGGGATTAATTTTTCTAAATAACAATTGCAGGATTGGCACCAGGATTCTTCTTTGTAAATCTCTTGGAAACTGCTGTTTATGGTGCATCTCATCTCAGTAATAGGAATATGAATGAGAAAGACAAACAACCTCCTACTGCATTAACTTTTGCTTTTACTATTTCTATCCTTGTATCTTGTAAAATTTCTTTTAACAAAACACCAAAGTCAGTATCTCTGCATGTTTTACAGTAAATTACAAAGAGCAAAGTTTCCGGCTTTGGCTTGACACTCTATCACAGTGTGCTGGGATCCACACAGACCTCGTAAATTAGTTTGGGACTCAGTCAGTTCTTCAGTGAGTATTTTCCACATATTAATTTATTGATAGGTGCTACAACAGTGAGTGGTGTCAATTCAAGCCACTGCTCAGTCCAAGGCATACCTTCACCCTCCTCCCCTCCCCCATCCTCATCCAGCTTGCTTCCCTAGTACTGAGAGCCAGTGCAATGCAGACTTCTGGCTGAGATACAAAACACAGATCTCAAAGAAATTCTCTCACCTCCTAAAGACCTTATGCGAAGCCCATTAAAGCTGATGAGAGCCTTCCCATTGACTTCAGAAGGCCTCAGATCCAGCTCCCCAGGGAAAAGATGTTAACACTCCTGCATCCTTAAACCAGCTAGGAGAACTTCTTGAAATCAATATCTCTCTATCAATATTGGTACCTAAACCCCCTAAAATACAACAAAGACACTTGTGAATCCTTCCAGCTGCAGGGGAAAAAAAAAAAAAAAAAACAAAACAGAAAACAAGTCCTTGGGAGACACCATTACCTAAAATAAGCAGCTGAGTCTGAGCAGTGACCACAACAGCTACAAAACTGTATCCTAACCTTTCTGTGTTTGTACTCAGCTTTGCTTTACTGTACTCCCAGCTCCACACTGAATGCACTAAATGACTCACATTACACACACTGCAACAAAGGCAGTTATACCCCAATCTTCATTAAGGTCTTAATGCAGCAAGGTACTTAAGCACATGCCTAACTTTAAGTAGAAGGGAAGTCTAATTAACTTCAATGGGACTGCTTGCTTGCTTTAAGCCAGGCATGTGCTTAAGTACCTAGCTGAAACTGAGACGAAGACTCCAGGTGCTACCATTTATACAAGTGTCATTAAACACAGAGTTAGTGTACTTACATACACAAACTTCCTCACCCCTAAAACCACATCATTAAATTATAGCACTTACTAGAAAACAGCAAAAGTGAGTATATTGATGAAGCATCACATACATTAATATACATACATAAGCATTAAAGTGATCAAAAATGCAATATCCCATGCACATTTTCAGCACTCCACCTGTGGTATGTGTATGTGTACCTGTTCCTTCAGATGTCAGGTTTCTATAGCCAGAGACTGCAGACCTCTGAAAGGCCTGTGAAAAAGACTCAGATCTGAAAATAATACTACCTCTGACTTAGGTAAAAAAGAACAAAGAACTGAAACAGGAAATGGTTAGTACTGAAGGGCAAAACAAAAACTGTTTAGGTTCCTTAACAGTCCTATTTTGTACTTGCAAGTGTTTATGTAATTTTTTTAGTTAATATGAATTTCTTGTATTTTTAGTGCCCATTTAATTGTCATCAGATAGAAATTAAGCCACTCGCTGTGTGACTGCAGGCAAGTTGCTTGACCTTCTTTTTAGTCCTCTTATCTGGCTTCATAATCCAGCATAAATGGGAGCTCACTAAAATCTAGAAGCTGTATGTGTGCTGAGCAGAATAAGTTGGCTAGTCTACTGTTTAGTTCATCAACAATTTTGTCAGGGTCAGAAAAAATTTACTGGAAAAGAACAACCTCTCTCAGACCAGGTAGGTTTTAGTTCTTCCTACTCCCCATGACATTTTTTTGAGCTGTGTTTCTTCATTAGCAGTTAGACTCCATGAGATTAAAGGTGCTTTCAAACCTAAATGAGACTATAATTTGCTAATTCTATAATTAAGAGTTGCAGGAGAAAGCAGTGAACTGCATATTTGAAGCTGCATAGGGGTTCCTACTAAGAAACCTAGGATCTCAAAAAATTAGGTCTCCTTTCTCAATTCTCTGAGCAGCTCACAGCTCTCAGTACAGCTCACAAGGGGAGTGGCATGCTTTCCCTGTGAGTATGTGGCTAAGAACCCAAACATATGCACAGACTGTGGATTATTCTTGGATATATCTCTGTTTGGTAAATACAGTTGTTAAATAATGTTTGCCTCATGCTCAGGACAATATGGAGTGACTGCCTCAGACTGAGCATGAAGGATTTAGCCCACAGGGAATAGTGCACCTGAAGGAGATCGGGGAAATTTAATCTTTAGGATGAAGGGAGAAAGATAATAGACAAAGCTAATTGGTGTGACTTTCATTTTATATATGACAGTTAAATACTATGGTGATGAGTATAGAACTGTTTTTTTCTCCTTTCAATTGATTATCTGATTATTTTGCTGAGGTCAGTAGCAAGTGTCTCTGACCTCATTGTTTGCTGAAGCAACTGTATTGTCACCAGCACTGGAGTGGAACATTGCTAACTGAATGGGTTAAGAAAACTGCTCATAAAAATGCTGAAATGCTCTCAGTCTTTGGTAACCAAGACCATTACTGTATAAAAGGAGAGAGTGAAAAGAGCTTTACACTGGACAATTGCTTCAAATAATCATTTGTTAAACATCATTTTACTCACCTGTTATTTTACCTGCAGAAACAGTTCAGAGTCAAACTGCTGGATGCTCTAAAAAATCATCAAACACTTGAAATTAAGATTTATTTGAAGAAAAATCACATGGAAAGTATTTCTAGAGAGTCTTTCACAGCGAAGAAACCTATGTATTAACAAAGTTATGCAATTAGTCTAGCAGTATTTGAGTATTTTTTTAAAACTGTAAAAAGAGAAGAAAAACCTGCTGTCTTAGATCTTTTCAAACAGAAAAGTGCTTTGCTTGATTTTATAAGCAACTTGCTGTTCTGTTGTCAGCCTTTCTGCATCTGTTATATCATGGGTCTTGACAACATCATAGGCCAATGTCCCTTGTGATTGAAGTAAAGTATTAAATTTTAGTATCCAGAACAAGGTGATATTTCAAAGGCCAGGCTGTTATTGAGCTTGCAGGTGAGAAGTCTCAAATTCTGAAATTCTGCATTTTATACAGAAGCACAACTGCTGACTTCAAAAATAAGTTTATAAGAAATTGCCAAGCACAAATGAACAAAGTTCCCAATGCTCCGGACCTGATTAGAGCAAGAGGGTTCCAGGGCAGAGTGCAAATTACTTTTCCTGAGCTTCTCTGTGGCTTCTTCACTTTACAGAATAAGAAACACCTGCTGGTAGTAGTGTTAGAGAAGATTGCACTAAAATCAGGCCTCAGCCTTATGTGAGAGTGACAGAAGAAAATTCCTGTAACTGAAATCTATTTTGCACTAGTAATAAAGCTGCATTAACACAGTTGAAATAATTGTATCATGCCATTGTAATACAGCGTAGAGAAATAATATGAGCTATTCCACCTTGAGTCCATCTCTGGGGCACCCAACATAAGAACATCCAGCTCTGGGGTACCCAACGTGAGAAGGAGGTGCTAGAGTGAAATGAAAGGAGGGCCACTAAGATGGTTAGAGGGCTGGAGAACTTCTCCTATTTGGCCTGGAGAAGAGCAGACTCCAAGGAGAGCTTACGGCCCATTCCAGTATCTAAAGGGGACTAAAAGAGAGATGGGGAGGTGCTTTTTTGAAGGTCACATAGTGATTGGACAAAAAATAATAGCTGTAAACTAAAAGAGAGCAGGTTTAGGTAAAAGGAAGAAATTCTTTACCGTGAGGGTGGTGAGGCACTGGCACAAGTTGCACAGAGACATTGTGTCCCCCGTCCCTGGTACTGTTCAAGGACAAGTTGCACTGAGCTCTGAGAGAGGAGGTCTCAGTGGAAGAGGGCAGAGGGGTTGGAACTAGACAATCTTTAAGGTCCCTTCCAACCCAAACCATTGTATGAATCTGTGGTTCTACTGAATCTGTGATTTCCTGAGAAATATTCTGCTTGAGTAGTAAATTACATAAGTGCAAAGACACCTCTCTGTATCATTAGTACAGAATTGTCCAGATTTCAGGCTGTTAACGGTGAATGCAAACACATTAACCTTAGGGATCATCAGGTTACAGCTGTTGATCTTTCCTGCAGGCAATCGCCAGACTAAGAAGTGTCACACCTATTCCCTTGGAATGGATGTACATACTGTCTGAATGATGAAGTGTGCTTTTTTTTTCTCCAAAAGTATGGAACTGGCTAGTGCTGCCAGGAGAAACAATGTGAATTGCAAAAGGTGTATATGACAGATAGGTGTTAGGGTAAACAGCCAACACAAAACACTGTGGTGTTCACTTCAGCTGTGGAATAAACCAAAATCCCCTGTTCTACAATAAGGATTTATGAAAAGAGAAGAGAGTACCTAAAATAAGCTTTCACAATTGGTCCCCACAAAGGGTAACAGAGCCCTTGACTGACATCACAGTAAAATCACAGGTAAACATAATTTCCTTTCCTAAGCAAGATTCATGGCATCAGGGTCATTCTGTTCTATGTCATACTCCATCAGAAGGACAGCAATTGCCTTCTCATGAACAATTTCATTCATTCCATCTTCCATACAACAGCTCCCATAAAGAATTCTGTTTCTATAATAATGGATGGAACTGTAAAAGACAAGAGAACATGGAAAGACAAAAAGAACTTGACTCTGAAAATTAAGGAGGTAAATAATTTAACAGTGAATTTCTGCAGAACTGAGCTGAAGTCAGAAAAACATAGAATAAAGCCAACCTTTTTTGCCTGCTCTTACACTGATGAAACATTAACTATAATACATAACCATTGGTGGTCATATTTCATTTGATAATCCATTAGAGCCTCACATAGTCCTCTGTTTTTTCATATAAAGTGTAATACTTTAGGGGGAGGGAAGCTGGCAGACAGAGGAAGAAGAGGATTTGTCCTCACACTGTGCTGGCACAATAATGTTCTTCCTGCTGAACTAATGGCTCTTCATGGGGTTTAGGTCAAAGAGTTTAATGGAGCTTAGCTCTGGATGTCTCAGTAACTTCTTAGATTCTGAAACTAAACTACTTTAGTCTTAAAATACAAATGATGATGGTCCTAATAAGGAGACACATTCCCAAGCAGACTTGAGAGAGAAATATATGACAAGAATGCTAAAACAGATTATATCTTTCTAATAATGCTAATGCTGAAAAAGATGTCTATCCCTAACCACAGACAAATTTACTATTTTCTGCAGTTCTCCAAGGCAGAGGAGAAGGAGAGGATTTTTGTGTTGAGAATGACTGCTACATTTTGTTTACCCCCTGAGACTTAAATACATACGTATATTTTTTAAAATACTGAGCTCTCATATCTGCATATATTTTGCTTTTTTGGTTATGAGACAGCATGTGGAGAGAATGCAAAAATCCTCTCACTGCACTGTATTCCAAGATGCAGCGTAAAATACCTTACCTCTATGTCAGGCACAAATGTCACTTTGAAAAAAGTTTCATTTTTTTTCGGAATTTCCACTGTTATCTTCATCTACCTCTTGAAAAGTTTCTTCTCATAACATAGAACTGACATTACAGACAAATCTACTTGAACATCCAGATTTCTTTAATAACATAAATCTTCTTCTTCTGCCTGATTTTACTGCACACTGGAGTGTCCTTATATATGTCCTATAATTGCACTTGAATCCACCAATTCCCTATTAAAGATATTTTGTTGTTACCAAACAGAAATATCCTGAAACCTCTCAATAGAAAGATAAAATTTCTTTCATCTGGAATTAGGAAGGAACAAGGAAAACTTGGAATTCTCTTTCACAAAATTGATTGGTTTTTGGTGGTTTATTTTTTCTCACCTGGGTTGGCAATTTCTGTCCTGACAGATCTGTGTAGTTTCCTTGGTCAATAAGTAGAAAATTAGGTATGAAGGATAAGTAGAACAGCTGCCCAAACTTCAGGGAAGAGAAAAAACTCTGTAACACACCTTACCTATAGTATGTTGGAAGCTTCTGTTATAGCATTTGTACAAAAAATGAAAATGCAAAAATCTAGAAAATCTGAAAGCAAATATTTAATTCAAGAAGATCAAGGTATCATTACATCATGCTGCTATAGAGACCTCTTGTGTCCTACATAGACTGGTAGATAAAACGAACAAAACAAAGTAAAACAAACTCCAAAGCCATAAATATTGTTTTAGATGTGAGGAGTCACAGCAGTCTAATATATCTGTAATGTACCTTGCACACTTTGAGGTCTTTCAAAACAATAGCATCTTCAAAGTGAGAGAGATATATTTTTTTTTACTCTAAAGGTTTTTATTCCAATGGATTTTCCACTTTTTCTTTACAGGTATATACACAGCTTCAGGAGTGTCTTGTGCCAGCTCTCATACTGATTCCTTCTGGAGGCTGACCTGGAACAGAGGCTAGACAGAGAAAAAGGATAAAGTAGGCATTTATTCAAAGGCCTTAATGGGTACACCTGGGCAGTGCAAGAATCCAGCTGGGCTACATCCCAGATGCACCCCAAAATGGTCACAAAATTCTCAACCAGTCACAAGTCTCACACTTTTATAAGTTTTGATCCATTATCATATTGGAGTTAATTGTCCAATTATAGATTTAAGTTATGAGGCTCCATCTTCGTTCTTTTTTTCTTTTCACTTTATCATTGTTTTTGTTCTTGGGCATGAAAGTTGTATCGGCTGTCCTTGGTACCAAGCTAGAAAAGGAATTGTTTTGTCTACCTACCGTGTGAAGAGAGCTCACCAGCACTAGAACTACACACTAAAACAGCACAGAGTCTGAAAAATATAAAAGCTAAAATGTAAGGCATCAATACATCGTCACCTAAGATCCTGCCAGCTGTTTTGTTTCAGGTAAAACTCTAGACAGCATTTGAAAATTCAGAGTGTAAAGGAAAAGAAAAAGTCACATTTTCACACTACTGGACTTTGAATAGGCAACTGCATCTTGTTAAAGTAGCCTAAAGTAAGGTTAAAGCCTTACCATATTCCTCCACTAGCAGCTATCTGTGCAGAGGAAGTACAGTTGTAGTTACGGTATCTGCTTTGATGGAGACAAGTCAGAGCTCCCAGAGGCTAAGGAACCTGAAGCAACTTGAAGCAACTTTGCTGCACTTTGAAGCAACCTTCTGCAAAGTGCAGCAATGCTGCAGAATTTTGATCCAGAATTTCAACTGCTGGGTGCCTCCAAAGAAGCATTGAAAAAGACTGAGGTAGGTAAAGGCAGCCCACAACTGCTCTGATCTAAGGAAAAAATGTCATTGAAGCCTCTTCCATTCAAGACCCCAATTTGAATAGACCATGCTAGTTTTGTGATTCCTACTTACTTTTCTGATGATGGGTTACTTCTCCTTCTGCACTGCCTCATGCAGATCATTGCCTGACAGGTCATTTTGCCATTTTACAATGGCAGAGAATGGGTTGCACAGAATGTGCATAGGAGACACTGAAGGCCTCTGCAGAAACAGGAGACTCTGATAGGTGGGGGGTGGGGTAATTATTAGCTGGAGGTAATTAATACCTAGCTAGTTCTTGTATGTTAAATTGTGAGCATGGCATGTGTATAGACTTAAGGTTATTTTTCAGGACTTCTTACACAGAAGCAAAAGATTTCCCACTCTTTACAGATTTACTCAGCTTCAGGGGTGTCTTGTGTCAGCTCTCATACACAGTCACCTAAGATCCTACCAATCCTTTTGTTTCCCTTGAAAACACTCAAGCAGCAACAGGGGACCTGGAAATTGTAACATCCTTGTGAACTGCCATGAGTAGAGAAAGAGCCTGATTCCCTTCTTCTTTACGGGGATGTAAATTGGGAGTTTTGTCATTCAACGGCATCTTGGATGAAACTGCCTCATCAGCCTCATAAATTCAAGGAGAGAATTGGGTGCAAGAGGATAAACAGCAGGAAACAGTGGACGGAAGAGGGGAATCCCATCTTCCCATCTTTCTTTTCCTTTCTGCAGCTAAAGCTGATGTAGAATCTGCATTTTCTAAAAGGGAATTATCCACGAAATTTGATCTCAGGGTTCATTTTGAAAACTAAAACCTAGAGTGAAGTTTATGCATGTAACCTTTAGAGTAAAAAAAATATCTCTCTCCTTTGAAGATGCTATTGTTTTGAAAGACCTCAAAGTGTGCAAAGTACATTACAGATATATTAGACCACTGTGACTCCTCACATCTAAAATAATATTTATGGCTTTGGAGTTTGTTTTACTTTGTTTTGTTCGTTTTATCTACCAATCTATGTAGGACACAAGAGGTCTCTATAGCAGCATGATGTAATGATACCTTGATCTTCTTGAATTAAATATTTGCTTTCAGGCTTTACTGTCAGTTGTCCATTATGGGGGGAATCTGAAGCCCAATTCTGTGTGTGATGAGAAAGCTGAGTAATTTTAGTTGCACAATATAGGTAGTTCCTATTCCTCCTCTAATGTTTCAGTTGTAAGTCATTGTCAATTCTGTTAGTGTACCTCAATTAATAGAAACGCTTTAAAAATACCTAAATTTGTCATATTTTGCTTTAGTTTGGAGTCTGTATTTTCTGGGACATTTTTACTTCCTGGGGGGAAAAAAAACATTAAAAGAGGTAGAAACCTTGATTATTCAGAATTTTGTACTGAGGCATCATGGTTGAGATTTCTGAAGAAAGCAACATTTGGTTGTATTGGAAATTACTGTAGCTCTTGCAAACAGGTGACAAAAGTGCCTATCTCAGTGGTTAGCAGCTTGTTCATGTGAGTAATTACTTCTTACAATGCACTAACCGTCTATGGCCTCACAAAGTTGGTAAGGATGTTGCATTTTATTTATATTTTTAAGAAGATATTTGAAGATGGTTGTGTGTGTGTGTGTGTGTGTGTGTGTGTGTGTGTAAATCCCGAATCCAGATGCAGCACTGAGATTTCCTTTCCTGAAAGCTACAAAGAAATAAAGAATAAAATGGTTACTAATAGACAATAAGGACAAAAACAAGAAAGAAAGAAAAACATATTTAGAGATTGGATGCCATGAGAAACTGCTGAGCTATGTATAATAACTCCAGAATATACAAGAAAATATCAAGAAATCTTGATCTGCAGAAATTCATTAAAAACTGAAAAGAATCAATTTAATTTATCACATTAAACAAATTAAAAAAACTCAGCAATGGCAGACCTAAAACAGACGTTTTGCTGTATAGTGGGAAAATGAAGACATTTTCAAGCAGCAAGGCTTGCAAGTCATCGTCTTGAAACGCTTAGATCAGGTGGCACTCTCTGTTAGAAAAGTAAGCTCTGTAATGATATCGATTGCTTCCAAGGCCATATTAGAGATGAAGACAAGTCCCAGAGAGAGGTTGTTGTCACCTTGACCTTGGGTCAGAGCTGGACCACTGACCCCTGACACCCAGGACTTCTGCACTGCATCGTGATATCTTTCATGCCTACAGACAAAGTCAGCAGGGGACATGTGTCGATGTGGCCCTTGCCAAATCAGAATTGACTGGCCTGTAGGAAGCTGGAGAGCAGCGGGAAATGTGGGTTAAAGTATGTCAATAATGTTTCACAAGAACAATTTCTCCCAAGAATTGTAGCTGTTGGAATGTTTTGACATTTATTCGGTAGAGAAATGTAGCATGTTTTGTGAAGCACTTCAAGAGAGCTGCTGCTAACTGCCGCGGTGTATTGATCTTCCTGTTAAATTGCATGGGCACACTTGGGAGATCATTGAGATTCAGGCAACAGGACAGAAAGGATCGGCTGCACCCGATGGTCACTAATGGTAATTGGTTTCGATCCTTGCACTTGAAGAAGCTGTGATTTACTTGGTTCACAGATGAATTGTGGACACTAAATATTTTGAAAAGAAAATATACTGTTATTTCTTTTTCTCATGTCGTTTACAAATTATTGCCTCCACTTCGAATATTTCATATAAAGTATAGAAATCCACATGACTCTATAACCACATGCTAAAAAAAATTTCAAGGAATTCCCTCTTATCTGTAAAGCTTGTATTAGTGCAAAGCAAATGAATGTTCTGTTCCTAATATAAATGAGTTAATTAAATAATTATAGAAAAATATAGCAGAATCTTAAAAATCCATCAACACTCTTAAGCCTCCCTATCATCACAATACATCTTTTTTTACACTATACACCATCTTCTCTCTAACCCATTTGGTGGTGTATCATCACAGTCTTAACATAATGAATGTTAAAAAGAAGTGTATTGAAGGCAACTACAAAAGTAGAACAATGTAGGCAGGTATGGATAACAATGTAATATTGAAGTAAATTATATTGGAATGAAGAATCTGATATGAAAATTGGATAGTAATGTTAATAGCAGAGTAAATTATTGCTACGATACAGGAGCTGATATAAAAATTGGAGTATACTTCCAAAAATGAGTGTGATGATAATGCTGCCAAAATTCATGCCACACATAATTTTCAAAGCAGATTTTAAAGGGCTTCTGTAGCTTTCTGCTTTATACAATATACTTTGCTAAGTATATGTACATAATTACATGAAAGCAAAAATATTCAGTAAATGATGGCTGCTTTAATACAAAGAAATTCATATATACTAAGATTCTGGGAAGGAACAAGTTCTGTAATTCCTTTAATCTGTTTCAAGTACACATGTCCTTTATGATACATTCCTACGGGTTTTTAAAGGACAAAAGGGTTTTCAGTTTTTGTTATGTGTTTTTTTTTCCTCTCCAATGGAGAGGTCAGCAGTTTCTACAAACAGCTGAGTTTCATGCATAAACTTGCATAAAATATCCATAAAATCTATATAGCACTTTGACAAATAGAAAATAGCACAATATAAAGTAACAACATATATTGTTTCTTTGTTAACTGAGATCAAAAATTATGCTTATCTGGAGACTTTTGGTTCAAATGACTGTAAATAGATTGCAAATTCAATTACAGCTAAATCGTGCATTGTAGAATTTGTATCATCCAGAGCTAAAATAGATAAAATAGAGAAAAATGAATGTCTGAATGCTACTGAAAGTTCAGTATAACAGCAATATGGCATTTTCAGTCTCAAATTTCTGAAATATTTACAAACCTTAGATAATGACAACCTCAGGAGAAAATCAAGAAAACAGACGGTATACAGGAGATAGCCTGAGGCAACCAGTGATGAGGTCAGATCTATACAGTATGTGTGCTTTACATGAAAAACGCTCTACTAAAATGTCTTTGCGCACTGTGTAGAGCTTTGGGATGTAGCAGGTATTCACTAGGGAAGGTAAGGATTATTTACTAGGATCAGTAACATGGAATTCAATATTAAAACCGACAAAGGTTATCATCTATTACACATTAAATTCACTACAGTTGTTTGACAACTCTCATAGCAACAGATTCCACCCTTAACAATTCAAAGCAATCTTTCAGATTAAAGTTCATGTGATCACTTTAAAGAACTATTCATTGTTAATCAAGCAATATTGCTTCAGGCATCGTGTTTGTTTTTCACTTCAGGCTATTTGGTTGATTGCAGAAAATGCTGAGTTTCTCTGTGTGTATGTGCAGAGCTGTGTGTCTGCTAGGTGGAAGTGACAGGTGAGGCAGTGGGGAGGGGGAAATAGGGGAACTGATTGAATAGACTGCAAAAGTGATAAAGTCCCAGTGGCTGAGTGTTTTGTGGGTAGGCTGAGAAGTATATTCTGCCTTAATAATTGCACTATTTAATTTTGCAGGACATTAACTAATGATGGCAACTTTGAAATATAAAATATTCCTTTTAAACACCTAATTCTACATGTATAAATAATATATCCACATTCATATATGCTTCTAACATTGCCCAGATTATCTTGATCATGTAGTACTTTACACATTTTGTAGTCAGAGGTATTACTCAAAGAAAGGTACTTCTCAGAGGGATTAAGAAAATTCATCTCCAACATTTAATGACATAGAAAGCCTCCTTTTTTCTCCCCACTTGTGAAGCATCTGCTCCAGGCATGTCTTACTCCTGTTCTAACCATACTCCAAAGGTTTAGCAGATGCAATATCCACAACAATGACATTGTAGGGAGGAAAGACTAAAGATGCTGGGACTGTTACCTGCTCAGACATCGCTGTTGAAGACCCTAGAATGTTTACTCAAGTGACCTAACACCTGTGGCAGTGTTCAGCATCCTTAAAATATTTGTCCTTTTGAGGAAATCTGACATTCTGCAATGCTGCTTTAACATCTAACCAGGTGCTGAGTTCAAGCTCAAGTGGGAGACTGCTAGCTATCAGTCAGTGCAACCAGCCCATCATAGGTTCATGCATAGGAGCAACCACTGCCCTCAGCACTGAAAGCAATTCAAATGCTAAAATGGATCCTCTATCGATGTCCATGAAGAGTCCTGCTTGCAGGCCACAGCACGACCCTTAAAAAGGAATGAAAGAATAATTAGTTCTACTGCAGCCTTGTAAACACTGGAAGTGGATATTCCATCAAGATACCTTCAAGGAACAAGGTTGAAACCATACAGGGGTATCTGAAGTAATTCATACTTCCTGATTTAAGAAATTCTCTATTCAAAAACCATCTTTAATAATAATATTTTTTTTTAACTAGAAAATGACTGTTTGTTTGAAATTAAGCTGTGTGTAGGAAAAAAGTGCTTTGGAATAGCCTTCTGATTCAAAAGTCTTATTGACAAAGACTTTTTGTGTGGTCAAATATGCCATTTTGACACTTTTAATAAAAAGTTCTAAGTTTGGCTCCAGTTCAAAATAATCCTCCATTATGTGCTGAATAAGAACTGTTTATAAAGAACTAAACCATAAAAAATGCTTCAAAATTACTGGAATAACGTGGTATTTTATCCAATCACCCTTTTTCCTGCAGTTCTTCAGTTTGCCTAAGTTCCTCAATCCTGAGAGAAACGAGAAATTGGAAATTTGTATTGTTGGGATACTATGTGTCCTACTCAACTCTCCTTACCATGATGGTTACCAGTAAAAAAGATTTCATCAGGAAAGCTCTCAGATTTTATATCTTGGAAGGTTACTAATAAAATCAACTTTTTCTTCTGTCCTTCTCAACAGGTAGATTCAGAGATCTGAGAAAGCACGATCTTATTTCAGATTTAAGTCTGACATCAAAAATAAACACCAAACAATACTTTTCAAATCTGTGCAATCTGCTTAAAGTGTGCAAAATATGTATCTGCCTCATAACCTTCCAGAGTGTTTACTCCTAGTTAAAGATATTCCTACAGTGAGAATTCTTAAAGCACAAGAAAATTAAATAATAAAAATTCATTACTACTAAAGCATAATGATGTGTACTTATTTTACTCTTTCTTCCTCTGGACCAGACAAAATAAACAAGGAAGCTGCTGACCTTGCCCTCCAGAAGTGTATTCTAATTGTCAAAAGCATTCTAGAAGAATTAAAGATCCTTTTTTTTTTTTTTTTTTTTTTATTTTTTTTTATTTTATTAAGATGGTGTTTTATTTTAATGATGCTTTGAAATTCTTTTTTATCCAAAAAGAAATCCTGTTAACTGTGGAAGAAAATTCAAATCCTGATGATAATATCCTTGACAAGTCTGTGCTTCTCTGGAGTAAATGAGATTTTACTATGTTTTCTTTCATTTTCTCTTTTCATATTTGAGAAGAATGAAAAATAGTTTCTAATGAATCACTGATCCTTCTTTTTTCCCCCTGTTGTATTATTACCCTCACTAAGAAAAATTCGCATAAAATATATATCTTCTTTTTCTTATCTTCCTGAGAAATAAAAAAACATTTTACAAAGATTTCTATAGTCATCTTTTCAGTCTGAATTACTTCCTGTTTTCAAAATGCAGTTTAATTCATGGTGTTTGGATTTTATTCTTTAAGCTCCTTTAAAGTGTACGTATTTATTTCATATATGCATATGTGTTCTAGCACAAGCTACATCTAAAATAAATAAATAAATGCATTTCAGTAAAGCTAAAAGTAGAAAGGTGCTTTTATATCAAAGAGCTCAGCATGGAGTGGCAACAATGCAGTAAATATTGCAGAAGGATAGCAACAAAGGAGAAACTCATGGCTTTAGTTAACAAAAGCATGCAATTGTACACGCGCAAGTGCATAAGGCAAGTATCATAAATACCTTTCACGTTCTTTTGGGAAATGCTGGTCATTTAATAGCTCAACTGGACGCAATGCTCACACCCTCAGGAACCCCAAGTGAAAGCTTCCAAATAAGTGAGCAGTATTCAGTCTGCTAGAGGAGTGAGGCTTTTCTGGTCAATGTTTTTGGATTTTGCTGAAGAAAATGTTGCCAGTCAAGAAGTAATGAGATGTATCTGTAACTAGAAATCTCAGATTCACAAACTGAGGCTGTTTAAAGCTTAGAGGAATAAAAATAAAGACAAAGCAGGTAACTTTAAGTGCAAGGAATTTGTAATTTTTTTTTCTTTGAAGAGAGTGCAGAGGAAGTCTCACTAAGAGTTTATTAGAAATATCACCCTTACAGGTTGTCTTCATGGATAATTTGTCTACAATACTACAGAAGGGAAAGAGTCAAAAAAATAAGTGTAAGAAGGATCTTCTAATACTTCCAACCTAGCTGCAAGCACGGGGAGTACTTGCTATTTTCTTAACTACTAGCATGGATAAGATACTGTTGTTTTACAGACAATGACGAAGGATGTTCTCTTGTGACCATTGTCAGGCTTGTGGTAACAACAAAGACACTACTTGTAGTGTGTTTATTTTGATTCCTTGTTCCTTGTATTATTTCGTTACTGACAGTTTCATTGTTATTTGGTATGTTCCTATGTACCCCTATATTCTTCTCCAGTTGGTTTGTCCCTGTGTTGTATCCATCCCCCAAGTTTGCCTTCTGTGGTATTCCCTGTCCTTTATTCCTGCTCCTCTTCCTGTCTGTCACTGTATCCCTGCCCCTGGTTCCAGTACCTTCCCTGTCAATCCTTCCTTGGGCCAATCCCTGATGGTTCCTCCCCTTTGGAAATCCCCTATTCCTCGACACTCCATTGGCCCATGTGACCCATGTCCCTCCTTTTTGCTCCCTCAATGGTCGAATGAACTGTCAACCCTGCCTTGTGCTCCTCCCCTCTCCCTACCTCTTTGCTTCTTGATTTGTATCTGTCCCTGAGACCACCCTGTATAAAATCCCTTGCACACACCCATCAAACTGTCTTTTGTCCATGGACTTTTCAAGGAGTAAACTGTTTTGGCACTCATACAAGAGCCCTCTCCCTCATCCTTGTCTCTGTCCTCGGCACGTAGGCGCATTGGTGTGCTATAGAGTGCAGACCTGCACTGCCACCACTCAGGCTGTTTGTAGTCAGAGGGTGGCCACACTAGGCTCAGTGCTGGGGGAGCCAGCCAGCAGACTCCAGCACTGCGTCAGCCAATCTCATCATGTTGTCACACAAAGTTCCTAAAGGTGAGCATTACAACTCCCAAGAGGAGCGTGCAGGGTGTGTGAGCTCCTGCTCATTCTCCAGCAGAGCAAGGTACCATGACACAGCATAAAGTATATTGTATCCTGTGGAAAAAAAAAAAAAGAAGTGTATCATTTTCTCTAGGCTCCTAGCTTCAAAATATCAACTTGAGATGAGAGAGTGCCCTGCATGCTCTGTATGTTTCCTCTAATTACTCCTTGCAAGATCTGGACAGATAGATGGCTCACAACCAAACATGGAATTAAAGTGTGTCTTCCCAACAGAATGACTTACAAAGATTATTCGAAATTGGTGTGTCCAAAACACTCCCTTGCAAGGGAAAAGAGATTTGCAGAGCAAAGGAGAAGGGGAAACTCATACAACCTTTTTTCCCTGACTCCCATCATTATTGATGTCATGTGGAGTTTTTTATTGTTTCAGGGGTTTTTTGACAGTAAGCTTCCTGCTAAGAGTAAAGTCAAGTGACCTGCCCGAGAGATCCAGTTCCTGGGAATAAAGTGGCAAGATGGACGGCGGCAGATTCCCACTGAGGTCATCAACAAGATCACAGCAATGTCTCCACCAACTAGCAAGAAGGAAACACAAGCTTTCCTAGGCGCCATAGGCTTTTGGAGAATGCACATTCCAGAGTACAGCCAGATCGTGAGCCCTCTCTACTTTGTCACCCGGAAGAAGAACGATTTCCACTGGGCCCTGAACAACAGCAAGCCTTTACCCAGATCAAGCAAGAGATCGCTCATGCAGTAGCCCTTGGCCCGGTCAGGACGGGACCAGAGGTAAAGAACGTGCTCTACTCTGCAGCCGGGAGCCATGGTCTGTCCTGGAGTCTGTGGCAGAAGGTGCCTGGGGAGACCCGAGGCCGACCACTGGGATTCTGGAGCTGAAGTTATAGAGGGTCAGAAGCCAATTATACCCCGACAGAGAAGGAAATTTTAGCAGCCTATGAAGGAGTCCAAGCTGCCTCAGAGGTGATAGGTACTGAAACACAACTCCTCCTGGCACCCCGACTACCGGTGCTGGGGTGGATGTTCAAGGGAAAGGTTCCTTCCACCCACCATGCCACTGACACCACATGGAGCAAGTGGATTGCCCTCATCACATAGCGCGCCCGAATTGGAAACCCAAATCGCCCTGGAATTTTAGAGATAATTATGAATTGGCCGGAAGGTGAAAACTTTGGTCTCATGGATGAAGAGGAACAGGAACAAGTGACACGGGCTGAAGAAGCTCCACCATACAACCAACTGCCCCCAGAAGAAACAGGCTACGCCCTTTTCACTGACGGTTCCTGTCGTATCGTAGGGATGAACCGGAAGTGGAAAGCAGCTGTATGGAGCCCCACACGACAGGTTGCACAAGCTACTGAAGGAGAAGGTGGATCAAGCCAATTTGCTGAACTCAAAGCTGTTCAACTGGCTCTGGACATTGCTGAGAGAGAGAAGTGGCCAAAGCTCTACCTATACACTGATTCGTGGATGGTAGCAAATGCTCTGTGGGGATGGCTAGAGAAGTGGAGAAAGGCTAACTGGCAGCGTAGAGGAAAACCAATCTGGGCTGCTGAAGAGTGGAAAGACATTGCTAGTCGGGTAGAGAAGCTGCCTGTGAAAGTCCGCCATGTAGATGCCCATGTCCCCAAGAGTAGAGCTAATGAGGAGCACCACAACAATGACCAGGTAGACCAGGCTGCAAAGATAGAGGTGTCAAAGATAGACTTAGATTGGCAACACAAGGGAGAGTTGTTTGTAGCTCGATGGGCCCATGATGCCTCGGGCCATCAGGGTAGAGATGCCACCTATAAGGTGGGCACGAGACCGAGGGGTGGATCTAACCATGGACAGTATTTCCCAGATTATCCACGACTGTGAGACGTGTGCTGCCATCAAGCAGTCCAAGAGGGTGAAGCCCCTCTGGTATGGGGGGCGGTGGTCTAAGTACAAGTATGGGGAGGCCTGGCAGGTTGACTACATCACACTGCCCCAAACACGCCAAGGCAAGCGCTACGTGCTCACAATGGTAGAAGCCACCACAGGATGGTTGGAGACCCACCCAGTGTCTCACGCCACTGCCCGGAACACCATCCTGGGCCTTGAAAAGCAAGTCCTGTGGAGGCATGGTACCTCAGGGAGATCTGACTGTTGGGTGAGAACTATGTGTAAATATCATTACTTGTTGAATGTCACTGCCATTGTTTGTATCTAATGATAAATTGTATATATGTGTGTGTAGAATTAAAAGATGTATTAGTGTTGGTGAAGAAGAAGCAGTGGAATGTCTGAGGCGGGTGTTTTCAAAACATCAAGATAAGAGTTTGCAGTTTTGGAGGACACACAGGGAGTGTTGGCTGCAGTGCGGACGGCGGGAGAGAGCTCTCCTTGGCTTTCTGTTAGTTCGTGGCTAGCTGAAGCAGAGAAGTTTTCCGGACTGTGAGTTTCTTTTCCTTTTTTTTTCCTTGAAACTGTTCAAACCTACTCTGGACTAACCCCCAGCAGAGCACCAAGAGCTCATCCCTGTGGCCCACCGGGCCTGGCTTGGGCCCGGCATTTCCCAGTGCCAGGGACTGACACAGACTGAGCGAGCCGAGCTGCACCCACGGCACAGACTGGCTGGATTTGTCATCTCTGCGGAGCAGCAGGAGGTTTTGTTCCTTGGTGTTCATTTGTTGTGCTTGGCCTGTTAAATAAACACATTTTTTCCACTTTCCTCTAAGGAATTTTTTGTTTTGTTTTGTTTTGTTTTTTTCCTCTTTTCCTTTCCTGAACCAGTTGGGGGAAGGGGCCATTGGATTGGTTTTCTGGAGGGACCTATTCAGAGGTTCCTTCCCAAATTTGCCTTAAACCAAGACATATACAGTATGTGAAGATGGCAGATGAGCCCTGGCAGTGTTTTCAAAAATTCATATATTTGATATTGTTAATGCTATTCCTAGATGCTTTCAGTACTGCTGATTTCATAAGTTGTATTCTCTTTATTCATTATGGGTGATTCTTGCTTCAATTTTACCTTCTGTTGAATGTTTTTTTCCGATTTTTAACAGTATACATGTGCCTAGAGAAAAAAAGAGTTCAAGGGGTTTTGATGGATTTCTTGAAATGAAACCCTTCACGATACATTGCTACGTTTTGTGAAGAATTTAGCCTAAAGTTGATGCAATTTACTTAGATTCTGAAAAGGAACACTCCAACAATACTGTTTAATTAATAATGGGGCTATGGATAAGGAGTGCATATTTAGCTTCATTTTAAGGATGTTAATATTTGAAAGTCTTTAGAATAATTTTCTTGCTAGATTGTCAAAATGTGGCCTTTAATCTTGGACTATTCCTTAAAATGGTACCACTAACATGGAAAAAAAACCCAGCTGAAAAAAACATTAATATTTATGAGCAATTTATTGGGCAAACACTACAGGAAATTGGTATCACTGAATATATTTGTACCATGTATGTGACCCAGCTTTTCTCCACCCATAGTCACAGAACAGAAAAAAAAAAAACTTCTGAATTCAATTTTTATTGTATTTATTTACAGTATTTATATCTTGCTCAGTCTTAAGACAACATAGAAGGAAGTTTCACTAATGGAAAATTCATGTGATTTTTGGAAGCAACAGAGTTTATATGAATTTCTGAAGCAATAGTGGTTTTAGTGGAAGCAGACCCCTGCAGGAAATGTTTGAAAATTCTGCCATCATGTTCTTGGATAGGAACAGATATATAAATTCCCTTTGCTCCCACTAATATTTCCAAAGAAAATGCAATTTATCTATTGTTCTTACTTGTATTAACTCATGATATTGGTGGAAAGATGACAGAGTGCTAATAATATTGTATTTTTATATGTAACCACACAGAAGAAAAATGGATGATAAAAGAGAATTCAGTTCAAAGGAAAAGACATGTTGACTTTGATGTTTCCCACAGGTGCAGATCCATTTACCATGATGGCCTTTCTGAAGGGTTTTTTTATTATTTAGACTTCCAACATTAGGATATTTTTTCAGTTGAAACCATTTAGATTGGCATACAGAATCTTGACATTGTTTTAATATCTATTTAACAAGAACAAGATTGATCAATTGGTATAGGTACTGATTCTTTTATCCATGTCTATCTGGGACAAGTTCAGCAATTTCAAGGATATAACTTACCCGTAAATTGTTCATGTGGGGATCAGAGGGGAAGCTCGTATATACACAAATCTATAAAAATATTTATATATGAATATACACATATGTGTCAGTATACATATACTTGTTCACATATCAGTGGATCAGAAGCAGGGAGCTCATAAAATTGTAAGAAAAAGGTAAGAAATTGCACATTTAAACCTCCATCATCTCTCAGATACATGCATAACTGCATCTCTTATATCGAAGAATCTTTAGGCCTTTAAGTGCATGTGCTACACCAAGTAAACCCCATATCTCATGTACTAGCAGGATAAATATACTTTTAAGTTTTTCCTGATTGCTCACACAGTTTAAAACAGCCTCTGAGGTGCAGGTGGCCTGTCCCCTTTGGGACAATAAGGAAAAATCCGTAGTTTGTGAGTGTGCTGGAGGGTTTATACACAAGGAGTCTGGAAAGATCACAGCTGTGAAGTTCTTGTTTCCAGAAGCAAATGCCTTGCTAGGCAGTGTGGACTGATCCATGATCCACTACTCATGTTCTCTATGTCCTCCATGTCCTCCAACCCTGATGTATGGGAACCTCACTACAAACTGGAGGAGCTTTTCAACAAGGAGTGCGGGAGAGGGAAGAGACAGGATTCCAGGAGAAATGTATAAGGGAGCCAGTGCATGACAGTGAGCTGAAACATGACCCTATGGATGAAAGGAGGACATCACAAGAATAAATATGAATGTTTTTCTCATGTCCTTGAGGATAATGGTGCAACACCTTCTGTGGTTGTAGAGTGGAAGATTTTCTCTCATTACAGAGCACCAACTCTTCATGGGCTTCCATCATTCTCTTCATCATTCTCACATCTTGGGCTTGAGAAGATGTGCACTTTGCCAGGGAATTGTGCCCAATGTGTAGGAAGCTATCTGACACGTAAACCTCTCCTTGTGGCAGAGCTCCTCTTTGCACTATCAGTTGCACAGAAATTGTGGGATAAGGATTCTTCTATGCAGAAAGGTTTACCTTTTTGGATATTTACACCCATGGGTTTTAATCATGCTGCTGAGGAGTGGCCTATGTGCACATGCAAGAGTGAAGTGAGCGCTTTCAGAGCTGAACCTTTTCTCATCTTTATTGACATTTTCACACCATTTGTATTTTTTGTCTCGTGCAGCTGTGCCTCAGTTGTGGCTCTATGCAGTCTCTATTTCTGCAGAAGGGACTTATAGATGTCTTAGAGTCACACAGAACCAGTCCTCTGTGTTCTGCTGGATTACTGGTGAGGGAAGTTCTCCCACGTAAAGGTTTATGAAGATTTCTGCACTTCCTTGTACCCCTCCAGCCTCACAAGTGTCAATCATAACATGCTTATCCACAGCTTGCAAATATTTCACACAGATGCAGTGTGGTGAGCCTCATTGTTTTTATTGAAACAGCTTTAATGAAAGCAAAAAAAAAGAATCTTGAATTTAATTTTTGTAAACCAATTTTATATTATTTAAAAAAAAATTAAAATCTCCTTGTAAAATTATGATTTCAACCCAATAATTTTATCTTTAAAAGAATGAACTTCATTTGAGTTGGTTCTGCTACCCTCTCTAAGCTTGGCTCTTTACACCTCACATGACAATAAGATAGTGGTTAGTTAATATACAATGAAATGTCAGACAATGCTTGTGCATATACATAAGCAGAGATGGAACTGTTAAAAGGGAAAAAGAATAATGAACAATAAATGAAAGCCCAGAGCACTAAATTCTGCACTTTTACTTACAAAAATTAATGTATTACCTCAAAGACAGATTAACTGTTCCATTAGACCCCGCATAAACTTGGGTGTCATTACCATCAGTGTAAAAGTCTGGCCTGAAAGACTATTTTTTTTGTTTAAACAAGTGAACAGAAAAACATATCCATTTCACAGTGTTGCACATGGAAACAAACACATGTGCATCTGTTACCTTTCTTTTTTATATATATTTTTTTTCTCTGCTTGTTCTTCTTTCCTACACTTTTTGAAGAAGAGACTCTATTTTTGCCTTTCATTCCCAGCTTTTAGAGGAGATTTCAGAAGTAAATGGAAATGTATTGTATTAAAAACAAAGTCTAGTTACAGGAAAGATAAAACATAAGTACTTCTTGCCAAAACTGTTGTGAAGAATTAAGTGTGTAAGTTTATTATACTACTTCAATATGCATGATTTATTAATATTGCAAAACCTAGTCATTGATACTGGAATGTAAATCACTGCAATAAATTAAAAAAAAATAAAACTAAACAAAAAACATTCGGAAAGCCCCAACAAACCTTTAATAGCTTCTCAAATTCAACAATAGCAAAAATAAAAAGAAGAAAATCCATTTCTATTTCTTTTCTTCTCAGCAGATAGCTGGCAGTAGCTCAGGCTGAGCAAAGGACTGTCTTCCATTTGGACATATAATCCCATATTCCCTGCAAGAACTAGGTAAATATCCAGCCGTATATTATTGATGTCACTATATCCCAATATAACTAAAACATTGTCAATGTACTAGATATTTAATTAATATAGAACTGCATTTTTTTGCTATTCCATGGTGTCAGTCCAAATGAAATTTACAAAATCAATGTGAAATTTGAAACAGCAAGCTTAGTGAAAGTATGGGTCAGATTTAGCACATTTTGGAACACGGAATATCAGAAAGTGAATAAACTACTTCATGAAGAGAATCCCATTAGTGGGGATAATGTTTGAAAAACTTTATGGAAGCACTCACTGAATTCAGAACTTACTCGTTTATTGAGACTTTAGGAGCCGAAGGACACAAGACTTAGATTTGTGATATACTTGGATATGAAGAAATCCTCAATCAGAACACAAACATGAACCGAATTGTAAATATCTTCCCTTAAATACTTCAGCTCCCTGATTTATTTTCTGTTTTTTACCTGTAAGTCACTAAACTGTTCCCTAAACTCTCATAACAGATGGGAGCTTGGAGACTGATGCTCCTTCCCTTTCCCTCATTTCTCTGATCACAGAGACAGCCTCCCAGTGACACCATCAGCCAGTGAGTGAGAGATTTTGGTAGCAAGCCTGGATCTGGATGCCTTTACTTTTACTACACTATTCTTAAGACAGTCCTAAAGGCTTGGAGGGAGGAAATGTTGCACAATGACAATTCATTAGAATGGACCATTTTCTGGCATTGTAGAGTTGACAAAAGCACCAGAATCTTGTAGCAAATATGATGAGTGTATTTTTGTTCCTCAAAAGGGGAAGAAAAAGGACTGCTCATATTTACGGCTTCCTGCAATCTTAAGCATGATATTTCATAAAAAGTGGATATCCTTAATATGAGAGATGGTCAGAAAAGAGATTCATCTTTGAATTTTTGAAATTCAGATAAAAAGCCATTTATGCATCTAGAACTGATATGCTAAGTAGTACAGTTTTTCCTCTCTCAAATACATGGACAATTTGATTCATGGAATATCTGCTATTCTGAGGTAGTCCAGGTTAGAGAATCAGTTAATTACCAATGGAGCCTGAATAAAAAGTGACAATGTTACCTGACATCAGAAGGCATGGTCTGCAAACTGTAGAGAATGTAGTTCTTAAATATACATGTCATTAACTTTAGTCCGTCATTGTCTCTACTGCCATCTTTATTATAGAATCATAGTCTCATAAAATAAACATTCTATCCCACTTCCAGCAATTATAACCTCTTATAAGGAATTTATACAATATTCTACTATAAAACTGCAATGGAAAATCCTGGCTCCAAACTTTACTCAATATAATCATAACTACTTTTTGTTTATAACTTGCTGCTGTGTGTTCCTGAAATACTTGGCTTTGGGTGGTGATAGTGAGTGCACTGTATATAGTTCAAGCCTTAGAATACTGATGGTACTGAGTTATCCAGGAAGAAAATAGGAAGAGATATTAGTGTTAGGTTTGTCAGCTAATATAGCACAGGCATATTTATTACATTAATTAACTTTGTAGAGTTTAATAGAATTTTATTTGGAAAGTTACACTTTTTTTCTACTTTCAGAGCTATAACAGTATTCATGTTTGCAGATTAGAAAACAAGAACAGTTTGTCTGGATTTGATTCAAGTCTTTATAATCCTGTTGTACACATTTTTCTCCCCTGTGTTCATAAAAAGCAGCAAGTTGATAAACATCACTTACTTGGCACAGATCAGCCATTTTCCAGGCCATATACCTGAGAAAAGTACAATCCACAAGCCAAGTGCAGCAGGTATTTTTGTTCATAAAATGGAATATGTGTCTCCAACCTCCTGTAATCAAAATGGAACCACATCCCTTGCTATGTGCTTTGGGTTTATACCATATGGTAGCTGATTGGAAAAGAGGTAAACTTCTGGAAGTTCATCAGCACAGCCCCTAAACAGCTCTGGTCAGCTCCATGGGATGAAACAGGGGAGCTCTGCTCTAGTACTCCCAGCCCTTCATCTCCTCTATATCCTCAAACTTTGAATGTGCTGGAAACACAGAAGACATGTAAAGAATATCTGTAAGATGCTGGTGGCTTATTTTCTTCATGGAACAAGCTGCCCAGCCATGTCTTTTTTTTTCTTCTTTTGATGCTTGTTGACAAAAACTAATACACAAAGCAGACAGAGGTATCTCTATATCTGGCACTCAGCACAGGCATGAAGAAAGGGTGTTTAAGAGGCATCTCACTAAGACAGTTATTTTAAACAACAGAACTACAGGTGGACATTTCTGTGCCTGTCATGTTATCTAGGCCTTTAACTTTAAATATCAACTTCCATGTACTGAAGAGAAACTGAGTGTCCATCATACCAGCTTTCAAAAAAATGGAGTTTTAAAATAAAAATATATTGCAAAGACTATAAGCTCTCTTTTCACTTCTTCCACAAATTATTCATTCCAACATACAATGAATTGGACAGAAACTACTTGTGTATGATGTCCTTTTGGGAATGTGTTGTCCAGTAGGATTTATCAGCTGATGACATAGTGTGTGACATCATATTTTAGATAATGTTCCACTGGCTAAAATTTCTGATGCTGAGTGCCTTACTCTGTCCTTCTCTGCTGTTTACTTGAAAAACTAGTGTGGCAAAGATTTACTGAATACCTAGATTTTATGTGCTCAGTAGAAGGTGCTTTTCTATCCCCAGCTCCAAGCCTCCAAACTAATTTGCGAGTATGAGTCAGTCCTGATCTACTCTTTCTCAGATTTCTGGACAGTGTAAAATATCCGTCTCAAAGCATCTGCATCTCTAAACTCTAAATACCAAACTTTTCTTAATTAACTTTGATTACCTCACTGCTTAAATTGATACTGAAAGAGGGAATATAAAAGCTAGGGAACTGTTCATAACATAAATCAACATACTTTCTGTACAGAACACCTTCTGTTAAAGCTCACATTCTGTACTTAGAGACTTAAGCATTTTTAGTCTTCCTTTCAGGACAAATTTCAGGCAAATAGACAGAGTGACATTTAAACTTCTAAAATCATTAATCTACATTTTAACCAATTGAAGTTTCACTTCTGTTTATCTTCTTTTATAGTTTCAGTTCTCAAGGTCATTTCATCAGTTTCTAAAGGCTTGGCTTTTTTTGCAGCAAGTTAGATGAAGAGCTAAATGATTATTTTGTAGTAAGGAGATGAAAGTTAGATGAACCTTGACATATCACTCAGGGTATAATTCAGCAGTGAATTCATATCATCAGGATTTATCTACTTTAGAAACTAAACAGTTAACCTAATCATCTCTTTTTATTACTAATTTAGAAAAGCTTTTTTTCCTAAGTACACTCTCACTTTTCTGAATTCACTGCATGTGACCTGCATCTTTTGTCCACTGCACCATTACCGGCAGCTAATCCCTCTTATTTATTGATAATTGGACAAAACTGAACAACATGCCAACTCCTGAAAACTGAGGAGTTTTCTAAGACCTCTATTCAGGTTTTCTCCCAAAACCACATTAGTTTCCAAGTTAACTTCCTTTGTGGAATATCAATGGGAAAAGAGTTTGCAATTCTCTCATGGGTTAGGAATTCCACTAATTCTAACCTGCACATTGCATAACTGTGTGAGATGTAGGAATACGATGTACTGGGGCTCAAAAATGAACACAGGAATGAGAAAGGAAAAACTCATTTAATGTTTTGTTAATCAGTCTTGAACTTGCCATGTTTCCTTGAAAACAAATGATTATTGTTAGAATCATATTGGTCAATGGGTAAGTGGTGGTGATTAAGCAATCAGTATTTGTGAAATGTAGCCCAGTTCTTAAAGTTTTAATCACATTTTTCATCATTATTGCTTTTGTCAAACACAGCCTGCATTAGTAATGCTTTATCATACAATCACGACCACATATTCAAGATGATGTTGAATTTCTTACAACCATGTGCCACTGGCAAGCATGTTTCTTTACAGGTTTATGTAAGTTAATTGCTTGATGCACAGCACATAGATGCACATTGGGTAGGGAAAAAAAAAAACATTAAAAAAAAAAAAGCTTTTGAAAAAATCATAGTTATCACCGGTTTTCAAGCCTCCTAAATAGGAATTCCCCATGGAAAAGATTGCAATTTAGAAGCAGTAGCAACAGTGAGCCATGCTGAACTTTCCCCTTCAGCAAAAATTTCTTTTATGCTTTTCTCGATTTACCCCATCTCTGTACAGTCTTTCAAATACCCAACTATACTGATCTGAAGTCTAAAGATGAAGCCATAAGCCTTCCCTTGCAAAAACCAGGGAAGAGAATAGAATTCCTGTGTGGCATTTGACAAGACTGTCTGTGTGTGAAGTCCCACACTGCAGTACCCAAGCAATTTGGGAGTGGGTTATCTTTGGAGCAGGAGGTACTGCATATGGGCTTATTAGTCCTGTCTGTCAGGGCTATGCTACTTTAATGTGGTTTTATGGCTTCTGCGTCACATGCTTGTATCCACGCTGCACAGACTCAGCAGCTTGCTCTGAGCGCGCCAGAGTACGTCCAACACAGCCTTTCATTGTGAAGCACAGACATGTTCCAAGAATCTCTGCTTGCCATTACTCAATTTGGGAAATGGATATGAGTAATTTTTCTGTAGTGAGGCTGGCTTTTAGCTAGGGAATTTAGAAAGAAGCATCACACAGTGATCATTCAGAAGCAGATGAAAAGAATCTTCTCCATCACCATTTTTTTCCCTCTGTCAGCTTCCCTGGCAGGAAGTCATGTCTCACTTTTAACAAATAGATTTTTTAAAGAAAAAGTGACTGTTCCCAAACATACAGTCTTGTATGAAGGGGCAGAAAGAAACATTATTTACACATGGTGTGAAATGGAGTAATTTATGTGTTTTAATCTTGCAAATAATTTCAATCATATATTCAGAGCATATCGCCATTGTCTGTCAACTTTACTTTCAGAAATTGGAAAGTAAAATGGCTTTTCATTTACAGGGGGGGATGAATGGCATTGTTAGGGTTTATTTAAGGAGAAGCTGGAGTGTCTCCATAACACAGCATCTATATCTGAAGAAGCCAAGAATGGGCCCTTGCCCTCTAGCTCTGATAGAGGTATTGCCAACAAAGATAAAAAAAAAAAGCAGTAATAATCTCACAGGGCAAAAAACGTAAATATGATCAAATTCTTTAATTATTTTATGTTGTCACACTTAGCGACACCAGTATGGAGTTTCATTAATACACATAAGCAGAAATAGTAATTCACATTACTCTCAATGAGGTCAATGGTAGAAGAGAAAACTTTCTATCGCACACATAAGAGGAAAAACTAAGTTCAAAACTATCCTCACAGTTAACTTAATAACTTTCTTTTTTTTACAGTGTGATTTTTTTTTCAAATATGGTCGCAAATATGTGTTTAAATTTACTTAGCAAAAGCTTAGAAGCAAAAGCAATTGCTGGAGTAAGAGCATGTAAGGAGTAATTATACCATACTCCCAAGTCAAATAAAATGCATGTTAATTATCACTAATTTAAAAATTATGACAGGAATTTTGTTCCAACCTTGGAGAACTTGGCCCTTACCCTGACATGAAATACGAGAATTAAATAAGTAGTTCTTGCAACAGGAAAAATTACACTGTAAGATATTCCTATTCATCTTCCTATTTCTTTAACCTCTTGAGCTGCCATTGCATCCTGTCAATAGGAAGGGAAGAAAAGTCTAAAGGGACATATAATTATGTGGCTTTGGAGAGTGACCTCCCCAAACTACCCCTAATCTGGTACCGGAAAGCACTGAAAATAATCAGTTTCTGTGAAGAGCCTAAGAGAAATTTTAACCATGATACATTTAAATTAATAATGAAAAAATACATGAGACATCATGGTAATGTGCGTAAACAGCATGAGCATGGGGTTTTGTTTGAAACAGTAGGAATAAAGTATTGTTGACATTTGCTGTATTTTTCGTGGGGGAGTATTTTCTACTACAGCTAGAGGGGAATAGGTAACCCATATTCAGTGGCTGATATACTTACCTTTACAGTGTTTGCCAGTGATGAGCCAGTATCTTACTTTCAAGTGAAGAAAATGGTTAGTGGTGCTGGAAATGTTTCTGGTATTATTAACTTCAGCCAGGACAGATTCACAGGCTTAGTCATGTTAAGAAAAGAATTTATGTTATCCAATTTAAAAAATAATGCTGTTTTCAGCCTTGTTTTTCTGATGAGTGCTGCTTCCAGAGCAATCCCTGTGTTATCTAGGAGATAATGTGGAACACTGTGTTGTATAAACTCAGAAATTATGTATATAAAATACCATTGACCAAAAATTAGCCACTCTTGAGAGCTACAGTTTAGTAAACTGATTTGGGGCAACACCAACTGTCAAAATTTGGCCTAAAACTTCTCAAACCCTATTTCTCAAATATAATCTTTCAAATCCATAGTTGTCTATCCAGGAGATTTTCCTATGGAGTAGGTTCAAAGACCTAATTTTGGTCCCTGACATAGACTACGAGTCTTCCTATAGTCCACTGAGAAACCTGAAAGGATGTTAGGAGCCTGGCAATGTCCAGTAACAGTCAGCTTTGGTTTAACCAGAGTTTAAAACTTCAGTACAGAGTAAGAAGCCACCTTAACTTCACCAGTGTGACAATCTCCCTCACACATAGATCTTCAGGAGAAGTTGAATAATTACAACCCTTGATTAGTAACAGAAGGGATCAGTTCTAACACAGGTAAAATAGGAGAAGAAAAGTAAGCACTAAAATAGCTGACCACTCCCTAAGCAAAATACATGCCTTTGCTTTTATAACAATTGCAATTATACTAGGTTTCTTAGTGCAGTTTCTTACATTCATGAGAAGAAGCCAGTGACAAGCTTTCATTCGCATTTCTTTCTTTTCTCAGCTGTAAAGTTTAGGTAATGGGAAAATACTGTAGTGCAACTGCCAAAAATGTTTTTCATCTTGACAACAGAAAGACAAAAAGTTCACTAATCATGTAACGTTTATCATTAATTCAATCAATTCCTGACAGAGAATGAAGGTGGACTGTTTGATATTTAAAGGCACTGTATGCTCAGGGATATTGAATTATCCAAAGATCACTTCTAAGGAAAAAACCAGAAAAAAGCTCAGAAAATAACATACCATTTATGGAGACTAATAGCTTTGTGTATGTAGGTCCTACATGTAACTTACTTTTTAACCTTGAGTGTCTCTTATTTCCTTTCCCACTAGACATGAAGTCAAGAAAAATGAGCAAAAAATTCAAACTGAGGGCACTGTAGTTAACAAAGAAGGAAACAAAAAATTACTTTAAATTCAGAGTTTAAAGAGTTAAAGAAGTAATACTATTTAAACAGGGTTGCAGAACTCCTATTAAAAATGGCAGTACTATAAATGTTCTAGTATTGTCAGGAATGTTCTGTTGGATGACACTATACTGTGATTTGTACACACAGCGGACCAGAGCTGATGGGTGAATGAAATGATCCATAACCCTCACTGACACATTTAGAGCAGTTCAGCTGCACACAGAGAACAGTCCATCATTTGCACCCTTCTGTGAAAGCTGGCTTTACCAAGTGTTTCAATGAAATATGTGCAACTTCCCATTTAAATTAGTACCACATGAACCATGAAGAGCACCACAGGTATCTGTTGTAGTACCAGCCTAATGCAAAAGTGGCCTGTCTTGTAATGCTCTAACAGGAAAGACATACAACCATTCATCTGTAACATATTAAAACCAGAAGAAATAAATTACTCTATAGATGAAGAATTATTGCTTGTGGAGAGAATGTGCAAAGGTAGTTCTAAAAAGCAGCTTTTACTAAAAAATTATTGCAACAGCATTTGAATTCCTAATGCATATTAAACCTAGTTCGCATAATCATAAATCATCATTTTTAAATCAAGAAAATATGCTTGAAACTTTTTAAAGGTTTATTTTACTAGTTCAGAACTATTTCAGCATTACCGCTGAGGGAAGCACAGTAGGAGTGACTATAAGGGTGAAATATAAAACTTAACCGTTTGCCAAGAAAAATCTCTTTAGTCCTGAGTTTTTCAAATTTACCAGTAAGACCTGCATAAGTAACTACAAATGTGTTGTAAACATACAGGTGACTAAAAAGAATTGAATTCCTATGGGTGGATTTGCTCTCCCATGCAATAGCTTTTCTTAAATAGTCTCATGTAGTCTATCCAGTAAGGCAGAAGATTTAGAAAAAGCAATGAATTTACCCAAATGCTACAAAGTGTTTATATTAAATTAATTTTAATGGGAAAATTAATCTCCAGAAGCTCATTCTAAGCAGTGTGCCTAGTGCTTGATAAATCCTGAGCTGAACACAAACTAGTTTTCAGGGTGGTGGATACTTAGTACTTTTGGAGTGGTGTGCATGAGTTGGTGCACACATACCTTTTGCTCTTGGATTAGGAAACAGTACCAGTATGAATAAAGAAGCAGCTCTACACCTACCCACCAGGCTAGAGATGTGTTGCTCGCTGTTATTTCCAAATATAAAAACAAGGACAAATGGGGTTAGTATCCTCTAGTCCAAATTTTTCAAAAGTGTGCCTGGAATATCAACTACAGAATGCTAAGTAGCCTCTGGGAAATCAGTGCTGCTCCAGCTGCATCTGGTTAGAAAAGTTCTGTCATTTCTGAAAATGAGACCTTTGTCTTCATTTCTAGCAGTGCCTAGAAAGCTGGCATCAGGTCCAGCCTTTCAATAAACCAGGATATTTTGCACTGGTATCTGGCCTATATACAGTAGCAATGTCCTTCACATTAATGAACATTCTTATATCCAAATATTCTTGTGACTTTTAAAACCAAGTAGATACTCTGTTTTACTATGTTGATATTAACTGCAAACAGAGAAAATGCGGCAGTGGGACACTAGATTTGTACATATTTTGCAAAGCCACCTTTGTCATAAATTTATGAACTAATAGGCATTGCTTCTCACTTGCAGTTGTCCATAATTGAAAAGTACAGCTCAGTCGTTTGACTTTAGGCATGAGGTGAAGAACAAAAAATGATCAGATACTGGAGCTGCACATCGATTTAGGGAAAAAGTGGTTTAGGAGGATACAAGGAGTGAGCACCCTTTGAAGAATCAAAAAAATGGAATCAGTCCTAATTTACAAATAGACTGCTTGTGCTAAGTACTATTGTAAGTTCCATACCCATTTAATGATTTAAATGTGTCAGGCATTACTTGTGAAACTCAGATGACAGCAGAAGTAAGCTTGCCTCCTGCAATTGTCCTCAAGCCTTGTTCACTGCCCTTTCACTCATATCTCTGTGGTCTCTCAGATGCCAAAATAAAGTGAAATAGAAAGCGATATTGCAAAACACTCACTTTTAGGCTGTGTACAGTCAATTAAAAAGAATACTAACATAAGATATTCAAACATCACATCTGGAGATGCCACAATTTTGTGAATGATATCTAAATAATCATGATGACTGAGAGTCATTTATATCACTAATCTTGCTCTAGAAGATACAAAATATAACTCCATGTGTCGTGAAATCTCTATAGTATTTCTGTCTTTGCTTAACAGAATTTCAAATACTAATGTGTTTACAGTAGTTGTTTTTAGCCTCAGTTGTTAGATTACTATGTGAGCTCATATCTGCATTGTCTAAATTCTTGTGGTGGTGGGTTGACACAGCCAGCAGAGAAGTCCCTGCACAGTTGCTCTTTCACTTTCCCCCAGCAGGGTGGGGGTGGAAATTGAAAGGCAAAACCAAGAAAAACTTGTGGGCTGAGATAAAGACAGCTTAATTAGTGAAACTAGAACACGGAAGTGATATCACCATTGTTTTATCACACCTCCCAACCCTCCCCTCCAAACCCAGCACCTTATATGTTACTGTGAAGAAAAAAAAAATTCTATCCCAACCAGACTCATTACAATGATTTCTGTCACAGTCATTATTTAAGAAATCTCCCAGATAAAATTTTCTTTACATGGACTGGAAATTTTCACATCAAAAATTCAGTAGAAAATCCCTGTCTTTCAGAGAAAGAAATACAATGCATGTTTCTTTCTATATTTTGTTATATTTTTTGTAAGGACAATAATAATGAGTTATATCAGTTTTATAATTAAAATTTACCATCAGTATCATCACAGAATCAAAAAATAATTGAGTTTGGAAGGCACTTCTGGAGATAGTTTAGTCCAAGTCCCTGCTCAGCCTATAACAGGTTGCTTGGGGCTCTGCTCAGTTTAGTTTAGAATATCTCCAAGAATGAAGATGCAGCTTTGCTGAGTCATCCATTTTGGTCTTTGATCACTCTCATAGTAAAAAAAAAAAAAAAAAAAAAAAAAAAAAAAAAAAAAAAAAAAAAAGCCTTTTCTTATGTTTTAAGTGGAATTTCTTGCATTTCAGTATGTGCACATCATCCTCATCCAGTTACTAAGCACCACTGAGAAAATCCTGCCTCCATGGTCTTCCTCCTCCCTCAGGTATTTATATACATGGATAAGATCCCTCTAAAGCATCTCTTCTTCCAGCCGAACAGTCCCAGCTCTTAGGGAGAGATTCTCCAGTCCCTTATTTATCTTCACAGCACTTTGCTGGGCAGGTTATGGCATGTCTGTGCCTCTCTTGTACTGCAGAGCCCAGACCCTGACCCAGCAATCCAGATGTTCCTCTCCAGAGCTCAGAAGAGGGAAAGGGTCTCTTCTTTCAGCCTTCAGGTGATACTTCTCTAGCCCATGAGGCAGCTGGCCTTCTTTACCACAAGGGCACAGACTGCTGGGCTTTTATTTTCTGCAGAGCTGCTTTCCAGAGAGTAAGCCCCAGCACGTACTGATGCCTGAAGTGACTCCTCCCCAGAAGTGAGACTGGTCATTTTCCTTTGCTAAACTTCAGCCAGTTCCTGTCAGCCCATTTCTCCAGCTTTTTGAGGTCCTTCTGAATGGCAGCACAGCCATCTGGTATACGAATCACTCCTCTCACTTTCATATCATCAGCAGATTTGTTGAGGGTGTGTTGTGGCCCATCACCGTGACCATTAATTAAGGTGTTAAACCCCCAGGGGTTCATATACCTGGCTCAGCCCCTCTACTGCCTGGCTGAAATGGTCATCCTGTGTTCAGTTGGTATCAGATGGTTCATAAAACACACATACAAACACCTCCGACTCACAGGTAGTAAATAAGAAATTATTTGATTCCCACACAGTATCTAAGCAATTGCTGACAGTCTGATATTGTCCAAAACCCTAGAGCAGGAATTTAAATTCATGCAATTTAATTTATATTAAGCTATTAGAATCAGATCTTCCTGCTATCCTATAAATACATAAATTATCTGTAAATCAGTGATGTCTAATCACAAATTACACAGAGGTGCAGACAAAGTTAGTTCTAAATAAATGTGGGGTTTTATTCTTAAGAATGGGGATCTTTTGTTTCCTGTGTTTATTTTTGGTTGGGGGTTTGTTTGCTTTTTATTTTGGTTGGTTTTGTTTTTAATAGATATTTATTTTTCTCTATAATCATTGCAACTGTCTGTAACCAAGCTATGACAATTAGATGCATGCTTTCTCCAACGTACTTAGGATTGGACTGAACTAACACCTACCATATGGTATGGACAGTATCATTCTCTTTTGAGATTGGAGCAATGGTCCTTTCACCACATGCCATAACTTCGCCACACCATTATGCATCACCAAGGAGGTGAGAAAGTCTGGATCGTTGGGTAACTAAGAAGAAAGCAAGAAAGAGACATTTCCTTCCCTTATCTTGAGGGATGCTTCCAGATTATGCAACACTAGAGTTTTCTGGTGGTATTTGCATGTGACAATCAGCCTCAGTTGTGTTCAGTTTGGGTCAAACTCAAAACTCTGGAAAAGGCTTCTTAAAGTATTAGAACCTTAAATAATAGTAAATTATTACATTGAATTTGAAACAAAATTAGTATGTTCCTTTGAAAACTGAATTATTATATTCTTTGACATCTACTTACTGTGTATTGTGGAAATAGAGTAGTATTAAAACTCTAAATCCACATTCAGACAAACTAAAGTGGATCTGGGGTATTTTCTTTTTTCTAAGCTACCTGTTGAATTCTCAATTACACATCACATAAAGGTAAAGTGGAAATATCGATACACCTTTCTAATTTTATAGAAAAATGTCAGTTTAGTGTATTATAATTTCTTTCTTCTGCATACAATTTTTATTACTTTCTACGTTTTCTACACTATTAACTGTGTTTCTACACTGTCCCATTGGCTGGGACTTGCCACAAGATCTGTGTGCCCATTTGTAGTCCAGTAAGAAAATTACAAATCTGGTCTTGTACGTGAGTTACTTGTATCACAATCAAAAGCTGATCAAGAATTGGTTTTCATTCTTATTAACTTGCAAGCTATTTTGGGCTGACAATGGCTACACTGCTGAATATTCTTTGGTTTGGAATGATGTCCATCTAACTCTTTTTAAAAGGGGTCCTAAAAGGACTCTCACTGGAAACATTGCTAGAAGACATTACATATTTTTCACTTGGCCAGATCAGAGCACATTTTTATATCAATGAAGTCTGTTCAAAAGGCACAATGCCATAATGATAATTCACTACAAACAAAATAAACAAGATGTAAGATTGGAGATCAAATATTGGCAGCTAAGTGGCAAGTTTGCAAAGGATGAGTGAGCTGGGCTCTTCTATTTTTCAGTATGCCAAAACAAACAGATGAATACACATAAACTGCATGCAAGGGGTCTTTCTCTTTTTTGTTTTTATTATTAAATGTTTTAAAATACACATGAGGTTAGTAAGTCAAGCATGGTGGCTGTATGTATAAAAGTAGAATATGAGGGGATGTGTTATTAGATAATTTGCATTAAATTAGAAATAGACTGCTCGTCTGTGGTTTAAGCAATAAATAATATTGATAAAACATGGAAAATCCTTAACTTTCCAGAACTTTTTCAACTTGCACTCTCATGCTGTATTCACAAATAGTTTTCCTAAATGGAAATTTTCATTGGAATAAAATAGGCACTTGGAGTCATAATTATTATCATCTTAGAGTTTACCTGAAGCAAATCCATGAATCCCTTTCTAAAAATGCTTGCCTTTCTACACTGACTATAAAGTGAGGCAAAGATGGACCTCTAAACTTCCTATCTACACTGCAAACATTGAACTTTGAGCAAAAATATTATAACTATGGTAATTTGTTTGTGAAGAAAATAAACAACATAAAATTAGAAGGAAATGAAAATAGATGAAGAGAAAAAAAATCAGTGTTTAGGTTTGTGGTAAATGAATGTGAGGGGAAATAAAATTAAAAGATTTTTTGCCAGGGGTGGAAGAGGTCATGAAAAAAATACCAGGAGAAAAAAGAAACAAATAGCACAGGTAAGATTCAGTTTGCTTGTGTCTATTCATAGTCATCATTATGCCCTAGGAATCTTAAGCACCCACTGTAGTAAATGGGGAGCTGGTCAATATAGCCAGCAGGGCGTAGACAGCTTTTATGTCCTCATAGTAGGTATCTGCTTTTATTCAGTTGTCCTCATAGTAGGTATCTGCTTTTATTCAGTTGATTTATGACTCCAATGCTTAAGTCCAACAGTAACCAATCTTAGTCACCTAAATCTGAGTGGTATTTGAGATACTTTTGTAAATTCTTTCTGGCATAGAATCATAGTTTTTTTAAGGTTGGAAAAGATCATTGAGTTCTGTTATTAACCAAGAACTGCAAAGTTCACAACTAAACTATGTTCCCAAGAGCCATATTCACCTGTGTTTCAAACACTTTGAGGGATGCTGATTTGACCACTTCACTAGGGAGCCAGTTCCAGGGCTTGACAATTCTTTCTCTGAAGAAATTCCTCTATGAAGTTCCCCTGGAGCAGCCTGAGGCTCTGTCCTCTCATTCTGTCGCTGGTCACCTGGGACAAGAGGCAATCCCCACCTGGCTATGGTGTCCTTTTAGGCAGTTATAGAGAGCAGTACAGTCCTCCTTGATCCTTCTTTTCTCCAGGCCAAACCCCAGCCCCCTCAGCTGCTCCTCACAGGACTTGGTCTCCAGACCCTTCACCAGCTCTGTTGCCCTTCTCTGATCTTGCTTCAGAGAGTTTTTCATGTAGTAAGGGCCTAGAACATAGCACCAGAAAAGGATCAGTTTTCATATCACAGTTCTTACAAATACCTAGGTCTGTTATCATATCTACCATATCAATACTTTGGCCAACACAGGGTACTTAAATGTCTTTAAATATATGCATGATCAGCCAAATTGAGAGACAGCTTTCCAGGGACTGAACTAGGAAACAAAACTACCTGTAGACATCTGCATTTAGATGCCTTGACTCTGGAACTAAATCCCTTTTCTTAAGTCAGAGCAAGTAGAATTAAGTCTTATGAATTGAGAAAGGAGTTGTAGAATTGAAAATAGTGTGTTGGAAAGGACATTTGAATTACTAATAAACTTGTATCTAAAGAGGAAACAAGTTCAGGCACTGAATAAAAATATGACAGAAGATGAGTCTAGACACATGAAAGAATAGCAATACTTTCACACAGTAGCATGTTTAGATATAAAACATATATCTATTTTTAAGATGAAGATTTTGAGTTGTATGGTATTATAAAATGACAAACTAGAACTTCTGTGGCAGAATGCATTAACTGAAGAATATAAGATTTTGAGTAATCGTACAGAAAGTGCTTCTAGCAATGTTAAAAGTAATATCAATATTAAGCAAAATTAAAAACACTGTTATTTATCTTGTTATTTTTGTTCAGTTTATATTATACTCTTTCACATATTAATATATTTAAGATCATTGTGTTTACAACATATTACATTAAGAAGGCCATCAAAAAAGCTAGATATTTTGGCAGATCTGATTGGCAGTCTGGAATGAGGGATGAAAAGAATCAGATTTTCTGATAAAATGATCATGGGAATGAAAGTTAAAGATATTGACAAGTGAGGCTCTAGGTATAAAGGTTAATAGCCCCCTTTGATGAATGGATCTCACTTGGCGTTATGTCTGGAAATAGGACACTGCTCCATTTAATACCATTTTCACATCACAAATATTTCCTTTGCAACCATAACAGCTAGAAAACATTTTACTAAATAAAACAGCAATTTCTAAAAGGCAGCTCTGCAAGAATACAAGATTCGTGACCTGCCACTGTGCTGAGAAACTGGGTTGCAATTATTGTCCTTTCACACACATGCACAAAAATTTGAACTTCACATTAATTTTATTGGTAGTTTGACAACATTTTTTAAAACCTATGTGTCTGTATTTTAAAAATTCAAATTGCATATGTCTAATGGTCAAAAGGAGAATTTTATGGAAATTTTTAAGTATAGGTAGCAGCATCTAAGACATGACACTCTTTTTGTACTTTCTATTCCTTTCCATTTGAAAGTGATTGCAATATCATTTGGAGTCCAGGTATGACATATATAATATAGAACTCTTTCTGAACACTACAAGAATAATTTTAATTTTATTGTTCCATTGTGTTGGGTGTTTTATTTTTTTTACCCCATGATTTAATTTTCTTATTTACTTATATTTCTAATCTAATGTTAGAATATATAAGTCTGTTTTTTATGAGGCATATTTATTTCAGGATGGTTTGACTCATATGGTAGAATAGCATTATCATGTGTTTAAGTCAAGGAAAAGAACTATTAAACACAAACATAACCATGAATTTTTCATATGAGCAAAGTAACTGCTGAGGTGCCTAACACAATAATAGTTTCAATACATACTTCTGTGTGGTTCCACAAGTTGGCTTAACCTGTATCTGATATATTGTTGTAGAATAGAGGAAAAAGACAAAACAAAAGAGAATGAATGTCCAGATTTTGTGAAACAGAAATTAATTGAAGGCTGTACATATTTTAAGAATACATGGAATCAAAAACGAATCTGCCTGTACTGTGATGTTCCCTGCACTAAGCAGCCTTGGACATGAACTTATGACAGTAGAGGAGACTTTAAATATTAATTTAGATTTCTGTGTGTCCTCATTGTGCAGTTTGTTTAAGCCTTTATAAAAGGCTTGTTTAAGAATTATTCATTTTCAACATATGGGAAGGTTTTTGAAGAGTTGAAAATACAACTGGTGTTTCTAAAAAAAATTAGGTTCCAGTCTGCTTTGTTAGGAAAACTGGAATGTCAGACTTTCTATAGAAAACTCCTATGTAATCATACTTCCTATAAGGAATTGCCATCAACACAACTTTGTAACTTAACAAAATCCATCTACCAGTGGAGGCAGAAGAAAGGGAGAATCTTCCTTTTCATTCATTGCTGGTGCTTGCAAAATATGCACCAGTGTAAATATCTAGAACAATTTCAGATACCAGCATCTGATCTCTTCATACAATATGAGTGGCTGAGTACCAGAAACATTCTTCAGTATGTTGTCTGGTATGCTTAGAAAAGTGTTGATGAGGGCAGTTTCTGTAGATCACTGTAAAAGTGTTCTGGCTAGAAGTAAACCTGTTCTCAGACATGTTCACTGCACATTTACTAGCAGTGAAAGTGTCTTGT